>CM051352.1:12257201-13457201 GCA_028015215.1 Gynostemma pentaphyllum
TTATTTCTTAGTCATATGAGTCTTCTGTGTTTCCATTAAATTCGTGATTTTAAGGTTCTGATTTTTACTATATGGTTAATTTTATTTTAAAATAGACTGATATACGAAGATATAGGAAAAAGAATCAATCGATTTCGATTTCTGGTTTTAAAGTTATGATTTTTTGAAGTTAAAGGTTTTAACAGAAATTACAGTTTCGGGAAAAACTGCAGTGTTTTTTATCATGGGTGTTTTCGGTAATATTTCTCTGATATATATGTTTATAATTTATTTTTCCTTGAAACTAGACTGATGAATAAAACTTTTGCAACAAAAATCACCTCGTTTGGATCAGTATTTAAAAAGATATGGTTTTTCAAAGTTGATACAAATGCTGCAGGATTTTTGTACAAAATAAAACGTGATTGAGATTTGTTTTACATGAATTCTGATTTTTGTTTATAAAATTAATTTATTTTAACATTATAGGTCAATGATAGATCAATAAGGTGTATTTAGAAAAAGAATCAAGTCAAAACACATTTTAATTAACGAGATATGAAAATTTCAAGTTTAGACATTGATTTGAAATAATTGATACTTTTAATTGGCTTGTGATATTAGTACATTAATTTTTATTATAACGAAATTATCTTTATAAAATTATATTTTGGGGAAAGAGTAATCGTCACAATTGTGAATGCTGAGTAATGTGTTTATCAAAGTCTCAATAAGTGCACAAAAACCCTAGAAATAACTATAGTTTTATTTAAATAATAAATGCTAGATTTGTTGTTTTAAAATAAAAAGGAGTATTTTGAATAAAAGGTAATAATAAATGTTTTAAAATATAAATACAAACCCGATGATGGGATTTTGGGAAGTAACGACTCTCAATTTCTCTAGGTGAGGGATTTTTCAATTCCGATACTTGTTCAATTAACGGCCATAACCCCGCTCAATCAATCTTTGAACTTACATCATTCTTGATGTTAAGAGAAGGTTAAATGAGACATTTGTTTTTACAAATTAAAATCAATCTTTTCACCAATTAGTTTAATTAAGGACCAATAATTTAAAATTAGATAATATAAGATAAGATTAGGGTAACCGTTTTTTAAATGGATGTCGTAGGGTGCTAGTACCTTCCTTATGCATAAATGACTCCTGAACTCAATTTGGTTTTTCGTAGACATTTTTTTTAGTAATTAGTGACCAATCACACCTGAATTTGGTTGGTGGCGACTCTAAATTTTTGCTTTTCATAAAGAGGCCCATAAATTGGACGTTGGCGCTCCGCGTCGCAATTACGTTGTGACAGGGTGTTTAATTACAAATAAATGGCTATGGATTTGATATAGGAGCTTATGGAAGCCCTTCAATGTCATGTCTCATTGACGAGAATGCTTCTTAATCGAATTCTAGTAACTAAGAAACACATTAAAGCAAACTAACCATGGGTTTGTCTATTGGTTAAAGGGCTATCTTCAAGCCTTGAGGTCGTGAGTTCAAAACCATGGGTGACCACCTACCTAGGAATAAGATATTATCTTATGAGTAATGTTGAGATGGTTGTCCCAAGACTAATTGAGTGCGTGTTAGTTGGCTCGGACACTCACGAATATATTAAAAAAAAAAAAAAAAAACTCGTTAAAGCACATAAAAGTTCATGTCTCATGGATTAAAATGCTTCTCAACTGTTTCACTAGTCTCCTTGAGTTTTGCAAAAAATTTCCTCTTTTGGCAGGATGGTTGGAGAAGTCCTTTCCTTTACTCTATATTTCTTTTTCTTTTTTTTTTTCCTCTGTTTAAAATTTTGAAAACAAATAGTTTCATTGAATAAGAACAAAAGAGATACTAAAAGAGGAGAGACACGTGACATCTCTTCACTCTTCTATCAATTGAAGAAAAAAAAAGCATCCATTCACTCGAATCCAAGGGAGATTACAAAAAGGCTCCTTGATTGGCTTGTATAAATAATTATAGTTATAAAATACTTTATCTAGAGGGAACAGCGTCTAATATGCAGTTTATCACCCTTATGGCTTGGTACTCTGGAATATGCATAACTTTTATCTCTGGAATTGTTAAACTCTTTTGCATACTTGACAAATGTTTTCTCCTTTGTTATTGGTCTTGATGTAGCGGTACAACTGAGGGAGATGTTCTGGTCATCAATTCAACCAGCATGCGAGTTCAAAAGATAATTAGAAAAGCCCATCTTGGTTTTGTGACTGCATTGAGCTTTTCTCACGATTCAAGGTTTTAATTCAACATATCCAGTTAATATGATACGATATCAGCAGAATAATACTGATTATCAAGCATTTTATTTTTTTTAATCCAGGTTTTTGGCTTCTGCATCAATGGACTCGAGTGCTAGGGTGACTGTAATTGAGGAAGAGAAGAAAAACGGTACTTAAATCCTTACTTTCTAGTTTGATAGTTCCAAAGTATACCACTTCATTGTCAATATTCATCTGTCAAAGATAAATATTGGAAGAGATGTTATGTCATCCTCCTTTCAAAGATAAAGGAAAAAGTTTATGGGTTTCGGGGTGTAGTGCAATTATATGGGGAATTTGGTTGGAAAGGAATAGAAGAATTTTTAGGGGAGAAGAGAGATCGTGGGATTATGTTTGGGAGTTGGCTCATGTAAATGCTTCTTTTTGGGTGTCCACTTCCAAACTTTTTTGTAATTATCCTTTAGGCTCAATTATTAATTGTTGGCCCGCATACTTGTAATTCGGTGGCGGTGCGGGCATAGTGGGTTGGGGGTATATTTCTTGCTTTCTGTGGCTTTTGGATTGTTTATGCCACCTTGCTGTTTTATTTTCTCTTTCATTATATCAATGAAATGGCCTTTTGAGGTGCTTTATTAAAAAAAAAATATTCATTGAAGAATGAAAGAGCCCAAAAAGGCCAAGGATTACAAAAAAGCCTTCCAATTAAAAAGAAATATTCATCTGTCAATACCACTGCATTTGTTCTTTATAAACAAGGGAAAAATTATACTCGAGTCTACTGCACTTAGTGGGCTTATGGTTAGGAATAGCATGATTTTAATCTGGGCTTTTGATTGTAGAAAAGGATTTTACCTTGATTGTGGCCATTGTTGTTTATGGTGCAGGATATGACGTTCTTGATGTAGTCCTATAAACCAAGCACAATTGTACTAAAATATATTTTGTAACAAATAAGTCTAATTTTAAAAAGGGAAGGAATCTGGTTCACATCGGATCTGATCTTTAATATTGAATTGTGTGAAAGGTGTGTGACATTAGGTCTCCCTAGTGGTAACTTTTGCTTAGTTTCTCTTTGGACCCCCATGAAGAAATTTGATAGATACTAGATTTGAAAATAGGAAGTTAAGTGGACAAAGGGGTTGAAATGTATTATTCAATAAAAGTTACAATGATTGTTAGCCATTCTAGAGGACTAACTCTCTCCTAAATGAAAATACCCGAATGATTACTGTAGATGACAAATCTTACTTTTGGGTTTCGGCAATCTGCAAAACAGCTAAAAGACGTCAAGAGTTTAACTTATATAGGTGTGGTGCTTGGTGAAGCTTCTCCAACAATAAAGTCATAGAGGTGAGCTAAGAAGAGAAGAATTCTATCGAGCCAAAGGATGATAACTGACCTTTGTTAGGTCATATTTTTTTTTAAAAAAAGATGGCCCATAAGCCCATTTCATTGATATAATGAAAGAAAAAACAAAAGTACGTACAAAAGTATACAAGGGAGCGAAAAGACACTCTCAAAACGAAACCAAAAAAAGAAGCAAAAGTATACCAAAAAAAACCTGCGGCCACCTAATTACAAGCATGGGGTCCAATTATTAATAATCAAAACTGGAGGTTAATACAAAAAGGTTTGGACGTTGACACCCGAAAAGATGCATTTACATGTGTCAAGTTCCCCACAAAATCCAAGGACCGATGCTCCCCATTGAAAATCCTTCTATTCCTATCCAACCAAATACCCTACATAATTGCACAAAAACCGGCTTGCCATACCATAACAAACCACCCTTTTCCTTGAACGGTGGGTTCAAAATCACTTCTTCTATGTTTGGGGAATCGAGCTGGAAGGGACCCAAGATAACCTGAAGGTGACAATAAACGTATGCCAATGAACGGAGAAAGTACACTTCCACATGACGTGATTATGATCCTCTGAGTGCTGATTGCACAAAAACACCATTTAGGTCTAAGAGCGAAGGAGGAAGATCTCTGAAGAAAGTCGAGGTTATTAATTTTGCTAATAGCAACCGTCCAAGCAAAAAATCTCACTTTCTTTGGGATCTTCATCTACCAAAGTTTGGGTAAGAATGGTGTAATATAGTTTAAAGTGGAGGATGTAATAATCTCAAAGAAGGATTTATAAGAAAAGGTATAATATGAATTCAAGGTCCAAAGTTATCATGATACTTCTTTAATGAGAGGCCTCCAAAATGAGGAGGAGAGAAGAAAGTTTAGGGAGTTATCTATCTTGGATAAGTCTATGGAAATGAAAATTGAAATTAGCTCCCAATTTCAAGCCATGCATCCCATAACCACAAAAACGGATATAGGATAACTTTTAGCTTGTGTCAATGAGTATGAGAGAGGGAATAAGTTTTTGATAGTGAATCACTTACCCAAATATTCTCTCATAAGCGTATTCGGTTCCCATCCCCCACTCACCATTTAACACAGTTAAGGAACAAGGGATAGCCTTTTGAGATCTCCTTCCATGGGCTTCTACCACTAGCTCGAGCTACTACTTTAGTGTCCCACCCGTTTGGATGGATATCATGCCTACTTTCAACAACCTGATGCCACATACTCTGATATTCAATGAGGAAGCGCCAAAGCCACTTAGCTAGCATGGCCGAATTCTTATCCTCCAAGTTACCAATTCCCAGTTCTCCCTCTCCCCCACAGGTTTCGTTATCATTTTCCAATTGACCAAATGAGATCCACCGCCCTCACATGACCCTTCCCATAAGAAATTTCTCATAATTCTTTCTAGTCTCTCTTTTATATTTAATGGCATTCTAAAGACATGTAGTATGTTGGGATGCCACTGAGAACCGTCATAATAAGAGTAAGTCTGCCTCTTTTAGAGAAATATCTTCTTTGTCACTGTCAACTCTTATGAGTATTCACGTGATGTCTGATATCGATGATCTTTTTTCCTTGTGTGTCCTGACTGCTCCTATTTACAATTTTTCTGATTGTAACCCAAGACATGCCAAACACCTTATAAAAGCTTTGCCAAATCTGCCTTGAAAAGGAACATGATAAAAAATGTGGCTGCAATCTTTCGACGCTTTCTTGCAAAGACAACATCGTCGTGAATGAAAAACCTAATTTTCTTCGGGATCTTTGCTTGTCAAAGATTTGTAAAGATTGATAAGGGGAAAGCCAAAAGATAATAAAAAAAAAGGATTTACAAGAGTATGTATTGGAAGGAGTTAGAACCCAAAGTCTTTACACAATATAAACACCTAATATAAATAATAAGCTGCTCAGAAGATATTGTGCATTTAATCTTCCTTTGCAATCACTCCATTAAGCTTTTCAATGTTAGTTGGGTTCTTTCAAATAAGTCTAAAGGCAATTTGGAGTCCCTTCTCATTGGTGGCATCTTCGTCATGAAAACGAAAGTCTTATGGGAGAATTCTATTAGAGCTATTGTTTGGAATGTTTGGTTAGAAACAAATAGAAGAATTTTTTAAAACAGGCATGATATGTTGGAACTTTGTGGGATTTATGCGTGCTCAATGCCTGCACGTGGAGTGCAAATTGTAAATGCTTTTGTAACTATCCGCCCTCTACTATTACAGCCAATTGGAATGCATTTTTGTAACTTTTTTTTTGCCCTTTTTGGCTCTTTCATTCCTCAATGATAAGCTTTGGTTTACTATAAAAATAAATAAAAATAAAATAATGATGAAGGGCAGTTAACAAATAAGTGCTCCAATTGAAATGGATGACTAGAGGGGTAACAACATATCTAGTGAACTCCAATTTCCTGCATTGATTTACTTTTCAGCCACATCTTCCCATCCTCTTGATCAGTTTAGAAATATTCTATGATTCCTTTCTAGCCACAATTACCATATCATGCTTTAATTTGATTTGACTTCGCTATCCTCATCATCTTTATGAATCGATGATGCCTCATAACCATTGAGCGTTTGCATATTCCGAGGAGTTGATACCCGTTTCATATTTATCAAATTCATGATAGCTTTCCAACAATTTTGACTTAAATCACATTGAAAGAGTTTAGTGCTGCTGATTTTCCTCCCTCAAAAAAGACTGCTCCTAGATTGTGATATTGCACAATTTTGGGCATTTATCCTAAATTCTATCAGTGGTATTTAGGGCTTCAAAACTGGTGGTCCATAGGAAAACTTTGATCTTCTACGGTATTTCCCTCACATTATTGATTAAGTTCTCTTTTAGGACTGCATCTTTCCCTGTTAGCTTGAAAACTAGTGCTATGGTAGAGACATTGCCTGATGGTTTTGGTGTCCATTGCAATCTAACAAAATAATATGTGAGCATACTCTCTTGTTTATTTTACTTAAGTCACATACATAGGCAAATATAAGAGAGCCTTAAATTAAGGAATGTGAAATTACAACTGTCTTGAGTTGGGTTCCAAGAGATAGTCATTACTATTTCTGCTTTTCTTTGGTTCGTTTGGCTCGAGCGCAATGCCAGATCATTTGAAGATAGGTCATCAAACTGGAATTCTATTTGGGATACTATTTTATATCGTAGTTTTTGTTTGTCAAGTATTCCAATTTGATAGATTTTCCTTTTCGTTCTATGTATTTGAAATGGAACTCTTTTATTTTGTTGTTCATATCTTTCTTTCTTTGCTTTAGTGGACTTCTTGTCCTCTATTTTTGTGTCTTGTAGTTTTACTTTTCAATTATTGAGAGAGAATACAAGATGTATCATTGTTAGTAATAACAATACCATCAACGTTATGTAAGCTGTAAGCAGTGGTGGATTGATGTATTACTGCCAAATTGTAAGCATTGAGAAAACTACTTTTTAATGCTCTATTCTCCATCCATACATCATCCTTGAAAGATTTTCTTTTACTACGAACAAATTTCATTAATAAATATTTCTCATCTTTTGGTTTTAGCCTGGAAACTGCGCATCATGGGCTGCACCAAGAGCCATTCTTTGTGTCTTTACTTTAGTAAACCAACTGTATCCATTTATATTTGCTTTTAACAATTTTATGCCCAAATGCTTCAGTTTCTATACAGAATCTCCTTAATTTTTTAGGTGATAAGGCTTCGTTTCTACTTTTTATGTTTCCAAGTCCCAAGTCTCCATTGTTCACTAAAAGATTAAGTTTTCCTTCTCTCATCCCATAAGAAGTCCCTTATATATTTATCTATCCTTAAAGTCACCTAATTAGTTACCCGGAAGATAGACAAAGTACATTGGGGTAGTAGAAGGTGGTGATTGTATTTATTTTAGTCTTCCTCCTTTGTATAATGAGAAATTCCTCTATTTCGTTATTTTTCCTTTAATTGTCTTCAATTTTCTTTCTATGGTTTCCCCCAAGTGGCACACTCAAATATTTCTTTGCCAATCTAGCACAGCGAACATTTGTAGCCAATCTTCTCACTCATTCTTCTATATTTAGCCCAAGAATGGCAGTTTTGTTTAGATTATTTCCTTTTCGTGAGGCTACCTCGAAGATCTTCAACTCCTGGAGTAACATCCTGATTTTTGTCTCATCACTGCACAAAAAATTAATTTATCATATGGAAATTATAAATGAGTAGCACGTACTGCATCTGTGCCTATCATGAAGCTTTGAGGACCCCTGTCACTGCACCTTGATCAATCAGCTGCTTAAAACATCTCTAACAATTACAAATAGAAAAAGAGATGAAATATCTCCTTGGCTGCCCTGGGGTCTCTTGATGGAGCAATTTGATAGGAACCAAACTTATATTAATAAGAAAATAGAACAACAACGAAACTACTAAGCATTCGAGAGGCTTAGAACTCTCCCCTTCAATAGCCTAAAGACTACTATTCTCAAAATATGGATATCCTTACCTCCTCACACCCACTCTATTTATACCCTATTCCCCTAACAACCTCTCACATCTATTTACTAATATACCCTTAGCCCATTCCTAACATTACCGGGTCCTCAAAGACACCTTGTCCTCAAGGTGTGGATCAAGTTACAACACTTGAACAACTCCAACCCCTACCAATACATTTCCATTCAAAAGAAGAAATTACAATTAACCAAACAAAAAACGCAGTAATAAGAATCCGTTGAATCTGCGAGCAAACTGTCTCCTCCTGAAGGTCATAATGGATCTCCCCCTGAAGGTCATAATGGATGTTAATTGTTTCTTTATCCAACAACCACAAGTCACATCCCTCTATCAACATTCTGATGATATCCCACTTAGCCTCACGAAGCATGATATCAGCCCATATTTTTCTAGAATTAAGAACTTGTGCTCTGATTGCCCTTACAACAGAGTCGATCGTAGTCCAACCAGTAACCAGAGATACTAATTGCAGCACCCAAAATTCCTCATCCAATTGAATTTGCCAATGTCCAGCATATGCATAACGTTCCTCATATCTCTGATTCTTCTCGCTTCTGAAAAGCAATGGATTGGATAATACATTCTCGAGTGTATAGCATCTCCACCCAAACCTGTTTTCATTTACCAAGTCTTTCAACACCCATTTCCCATTAAATTGAACAGATTTAGCTTCAATTTCACCAAGATGAACTCCCATCTCCATTGAAATAGGTGCCCCACGCTTGCTTGAACCGCATTCAGAATTAAGCATCCTGATGAAAAGATCACGACACCTGAAATATTGTAACTCTTTCGAAGCCATGGCTGTAGAACTCGTGTTTGAGATTCGTTCATGCACAGCCACTAAAGCATAAAAAAAGTTGAATCCCTCATTAGAATTCGTCAGAAAATCTCGTGCATGTGTTCTTGGTGTGTTTGTGACCTTGTCGCTGCTTTCCTTTTGTCCGGTTATTAACGCACCCATAAAAAATTTCAAGAATATAGACGATAGTGCCTTGTGCCCACTCCATTGGAGCCCCCAAATCTGTATCAGTGTTCCTTGTTGGTCGGCCGTTATCTTCACTGGATGGTCGTAGAGCAAAAGAATCAGGGGGATTGTCACCTTCAAAGCCCCCAGACCTAAGAGCAAGAGAATCTACCCATGGAAGTCACCTTATTAATTGGGATAAAGTTTCCAATCATAAGGAGGGTGGAGGTCTTGGCATTGGAAACTTAAAAGACAAAAATCTAGCCCTCGCTGCTAAATGGTGCTGGAGATTCTCTAACAAAAGGAACTCAATGTGGTTTAACATAATCACATCTAAATATGGCTTGCTGCAAAATGGTCTTTTCACTTCTACTTCTCCCACCAGGAAAAACTGTCCTTGGCATTTTATTTCTTCCTGCAGGAATCAGACTGCCTCTCTTTATACTATGAAAATTGGCAATGGCAACTCTTGTGGTTTCTGGAATGATATATGGGTTAATGGTAGTACTTTGAAACATCAATTTCCAAGACTCTACCGAATTTCAACTAATAAATCAGCAAAGGTGGATCGTTTCTGGGACGCTCACTGTCGTGCTTGGGACTTAAACTTCACCAGAATCCTTACAGATAGAGAGCTGGTGGATTTTGCTGCTCTTATGTCCTTGATTCACACTGTCTCTTTGAACCACGAGCCTGATTGCTTATCCTGATTGCTGGAAAAGGATGGCAAATACACGGTCAGGTCTTTCTTTGCCTATCTTACAAACAAAATGTTTGTTATGGATTACAATCTCTATAAATCAATTTGGGATAGAGGAGTTCCAAAAAAGATTAATTTCTTCATTTGGAATCTAACTCTGGGTGGTCTCAACACCTCGGATATTCTACAAAAAAGGAGGCCCGATCTCTCTTATTCCCCAAATATTTGCTGCCTCTGTCTCAGAAAAGATGAAAGTCATAGCCACCTTTTCATGCACTGCCCTTTTGCTAGAAACTTATGGAATCTTCTCTTCTCTACTTTCAACATTGAGACTTGCCTTCCTCAAACAGCTGCTTTGTTTATGGACAATATGCTGATGGGTCATCCTTTTAAAAAGAAGGCAAGAATTTTGTGGGAATTTGCAGTTAAATGCATTACTTGGGAAATTTGGATGGAACGGAATTCACGGATCTTTAACAACAAAGCTCGGAAAGTCATGGAAGTTTGGGAGATTTCGAAATTTAAAGTCTCACAATGGAGCTCCTTTAATAGATTTTTTTGTAATTATGATAGTTTCATGATGAATGCCAATTGGAGGAATTTTTTGTAATCCTTTGGCTTTGGTGAATTACTAATCACCTTTTTGTAATTCCTCTTTCTTAATTAATATATATATCTATGTTTCCTATCAAAAAAGAATCCTCCATAGCCCCTGAATTCGCTGATCTATTGTTGGTTTATAAATTAAAACCATCGTCTTGGAACAACCATCCTTTATACGACTTAAATGGACTTGAGAATTTTTCAAAAGTATTAGCCCACCCATATAATAGCTTTCCCAAGCAGCCAAGTGGCCCAAGATAGATTCCTTCGAATAACCGGTCAGAACTGGTAGCAAGATCTCCATCCTGGGTATTTTCCTTATTGGGCCATTCCCTCCAAAAAGCCCATTCATTCTCTTCAAGAATAAATCAAACCTAAATAATGATTCTATTTCTTGCAGCCCTCTATCAACACTCCAGAAAATCCTAAGTAAATTGGGCCTAATTTCATTACACTTAGTCCCGTTATCTCTTTTTCTTCTAGAAGTCACCTCCCACGTGCGCTCAAATCTGACGTGAAAGTAGGGTTTGCATCTCTTTCTTTCTCCAATCTTTGACACCGCCTTCAGTCGTCGTCGCCGACTCGCCGCCTCAGCCGTCGATGTTTGCTCAATAGTTTGGATCTCAATTTTTGTTGTCTCTCTAGTTCTCGTTGATTCGGACGGCGCCGCCTTCGATTCTCTTTCGCAATATGCTCTCTGCTCTTTGTTTTGTGACATTGTCGAAACCTACGCCGCCACCATATCATTGATAAGATGAAATGTACAAAAGAGACAATTTCATTGATAAGATGAAATGTACAAAAGAGACCCTCAAAAGATTACAAAAAACTAGACCAATTGAGGGCAATTTGAGACGGTCTATAATTACAAAAATCCTTAACAAGGGAGCTCCACAGCGAAGCAAACCAAACCACCTTATCCCAGAGAATAGGCATAGAGGAAGAGATGAAATTAGAAGTAAAAATACGATTATTTCGTTCCCACCAAACGAGCCAACAAATAGCACGAACAGCATTGCACCAAATAATGTTAGCCTTTCCTGTAAAATTATGTCCACACAGCAAACCGTGGACAACAACTGCAGCGGAATGGTAGAGAGGACCGTGCATTTTGAAAATCTGAAACAGCTTGTGCCACAACCCCGAAGTGTAGGAACAATGCAAAAAAATGTGACCCGCACTCTCACCATCAACCAAACAGAGAGAACAAATATTCGGGGAGATAGACAAATTCTTCCTTCATAAATAAACGTGCTATTCTTGCTTCCCTCTCCTTCTCTCTTTCCTCAGCCTCTTTCTTCCACTTCATCTTCAACTCCTCATAGGCTGTCTTCAAATCCAGTTCAAATGGCTCTTCAACCGTTATGATACGGAATCGTCTCTCTATCAACATTTTGAGTTCTCCCCATGCATATATTGGTCGTATTCTATCGGTAAGTTGATACCAATTGAGTGCCTCACCGATCATGCTCTCTGCTACCGCTAGAATGTCCTCTCCTTCCCCCAATCTTGATCTGTTTTGAACAAGAATTTTCTCTGCTGTCTAAATCCACTGATCATAATTTCTTCCATAAAAAACCGGTATCCTTAACCATTGATAATGTTTCACTTCATGATCGAACCCCATAATCTCCCGAGATCGACTGCTCTGATACCAATTGATAGGAACCAAACTTATATTAATAAGAAAATAGAACAACAACGAAACTACTAAGCATTCGAGAGGCTTAGAACTCTCCCCTTCAATAGCCTAAAGACTACTATTCTCAAAATATGGATATCCTTACCTCCTCACACCCACTCTATTTATACCCTATTCCCCTAACAACCTCTCACATCTATTTACTAATATACCCTTAGCCCATTCCTAACACAATTCCACCCCTTGGTTTTCCATTGATATAGAGAAATTATTTCTTTGGACACATCCCATCATTCAACTTATATTCACCTTTGCTCGAAACCTTTTTACTTCAATGCCGCCTGCAGAAATTCCTAACCAACAAGATTCTAGTCTATTTTTTTTAAGCCTACCTTGATAATTCATTCTTTTTTTTTTCAATCCCTTCCATTCATCCACAGCCTCTTTAGCAATCAGTATGCATTGATAATCTGTCTTCCAGCCACAAACGCAATTTGAAAGTGTGAAACTGTTAATCCCAACTCCGTTCTCAGCCTTCTTGCAAGTATTTTAGCTCCTTTTTTTTTCATAAATGTTCATATTCATGCTGATGGACCTGGAATCTTTCACACATACCGTTCTTTCTGTTTTGGAAATTAGGTAAATTAAGTTCTTTATGCATGCATTTAGATTACCATTTTGGAAAAATCTTGGAACGTTTTCAAATATTTTGCTTCTAAAATGTTCCTACATTATAGTGATTTGACACATTTTTCCAATTAATTAGGTGACTTCCATGTGCATTAATCAATACCTTCACTGTCCACAAAATTTTTCTCATTGTTCTCTTCAAAAGACCAGCGACCTTTAAAGGGATAAGGTAACTTTAGCCAAAACTTCACTCATTTCCTCTTTTATTCGTGGGGACAGATCTGAGAATTTTGATTTCCATTTTCCTAGACATTTCCACGAGAAGGAACTTTCCGAGTTTGCTTCTATCCTTGACCTGCGTGATTGTGAAGATTGTGGACTCTTGAAGTCTTAATTCCTCATGCTATTCTCTTGTAAATGCTTTTTTTTAACACAACAACACTCCCCCATTAAATTGCATCACCCCTCTTTTTCCAAACTTTAGCAAGTGGAGATCCAAAAGAAGGTTAAGTTTTTTATTCGGTCTATCATACTAGCCTGAATCAATACTTTTGACTTTTTTTAGCGATCTTCCCCTCTCTGAGATCACAATAGTGTTGCTTTTTTTTTTTTTAATAATAAACAATGCTTTTTCATTGATGAATGATAGAGCCAAAAAAAGGCCAAACAAAATTACAAAAAGGCCATCCAATGGGAGGCAATAATAGAGGTAGCATAATTACTAAAAGATTTACAGTTTGCACTCCAAATGGAGGCATTAAGAACACAAACCTCCTAAACCTCACCCCAAGATCAAGACTAGCCCTAAAAAATTATCCTATTTCTCTCAAGCCAAACGTTCCAAACAATAGCGCTCACCACATTATCCCAAAAAATTCTTTTCTGTCATAGAGCGTTGCACCTCCTAAGAGAGCCAAAGTTTTAGATTTATGATCCTCGTGGAACACCCAATCCGTGTTGAAAATCTTGAGCAAGGACAGCCAAAGAGATTGAGAAGCTGCAATCATATAAAAGATACTCTGTGGTCTCCGTGCACAAGCTATACACCAATTCGGTTGGAAGGAAATCCAAGGATTTCTAGATTAAAATTTTTCGTTATAGTTAATGCCATCATTGATGACAAACCACAAAAACACCTTGATCTATAAGTTTCCCTTTCCAAATGAGTAAAATAGCATTATCAATAGTGACATTGTTTCCATTCCATATCAGCATAGCACCTCCTAAGTGTTGCTTGTGTAACCCGGAGTTGTAAAAGCACAACGATATTAAACGGACATGCAAATTTTCGGGACTTATTTGGCAGAGCTTATTTAAGACTTTCAGTATCTCACGGGTTCAAAGCATCTCTTTTCGGAAAACCATGGAGGAAATGTTTGTGAAACCCTTTCTTTGAAAAGGGGAAGAATTTGTAGATCTCTAGTTTTTGTGCTATCTCCCGGTGAATTTAAGGCTTTCGGCATCTCACGGGTTCAAAACATCTCTTTTCGGAAAACTATGGAGAAAATGTTTGTGAAACCCCTTTCTTTGAAAAGGGGAAGAATATATGGATCTCTAGCTTTTGTGCTATCTCATGGGGAATTTGGTTGGAAAGAAATAGAAGGATTTTAAGAGTTGAGTGGTCGTGGGATTATGTTTGGTAGTTGGCACATGTAAATGCTTCTTTGTGGGTGTCAACGACCAAACCTTTTTGTAATTACCTACTTAGTTTAATCATTACTAATTTACATGCATACTTGTAATTAGGTGGGCGGCTTAATTTTCTTTTTGGGTATACAAGGGTATATCGTATATGTTATGTTTTGTTGTATTGTATTTTCTGGGATGTCCTTTTGTCAGCATTTTCTTTCATTATATTAATGAAATCGGCTTTTGAGATGAAAAAAAAAAAAAAGAAAAGTAATCGGTTGATTTGGCAAATAAGACTGACTCCACAAGATTCTTGTTATTCAAATACAGATTCTTAGGCAACTTAAACAAATAGGACTTGGTTTGCAATGCCATGAGGCTCTTTATCTAGTTTATCTTCTTTATATATTTTAAAAAAAATTAGATTAAATGACATTTTACATTACAGTACTTGGTTGCTTGCTGAAATTTGGTTCCTCAATAATAATTGTTTTATTTTAGTCCCTGTACTTAAGTTAAATCTTACCAATAATTATGTCGTTAATAAGTTGTATTAATTTTGACATAAAATTGATCAAGATCTGAATCTTTTTTTTTAATATAATTGTGTTCACTTCTCATAAAATGGATGTGGGCAACTACTTATGAATGAACTCAATTTCTATCGATGTTAACATCCTTCACTCTAGAAGGTAGTGTTTGGATTAAAATGAAATTTTTTAAATATAAGGATCAAATGGTTGACATTAATGGTAAAGTACAGAAACAAAATTTATAATTTAACAATTTTATTATTATTTTTGCAAGAGTGATTGATTCTCATCTTTAAGGTGGTTGTAAATTTTCTTCAACTTTTTGTCCAAGTTTCCCCTCCTTTAATACCATTCATTTTTTTTACAGGCTCTCTGTATTTTAATTATGACCAATAACCCTCCCTTTGTATTGCTTTTATATCCCCTTTTTTTTTATTAATAATTGTTAAAATATAATACATATTATATACATACGAGCCCGTAATGTGCTGGATGGTTATTTTTTTAGTGTTAATTTAATTTCTTTGCAGGAGGAATGAGCTTCTGGGTCATCGTACTCATCATGCTAGTTGTTATCGCTGCATATCTTATCAAGAATAATTGGAATTTAGTTATTGAGGAACTATCCAAAGCTCAGAATTGGATGAAAGGGTAGAACGAGATTGACGAGTCAAGGGAAATGTCTCAACGCAGAGCTTATTTTATGCCCATTGATTTTGGCATACTCTTTTCAAAATCACAGAACCATTGCTTGCTTGGTTTTTTCTTCAACCTCATATCGCAAGTTGCTTCATATACGAATACAATCATCATAGTGAAAAGGTGTTCGCTTGCTTGCTTTTTCATGGATTCACTTTTTTTTTTTTTTTTTTGGGCGGGATAGAGGGGGGGTGTTTTTCTGTAAGCAATAATTTTAACATGAGAATAATTAAGCATAGAGATAAAAAAAATTATAATGCGATATTACTTTTAGATTATACTTTGTGAGTTACCACTTGAGAATGGTGGAATAGGTTCATTTATTTGATAAGTATAATAATAGTACATTACAAAATGTTGTATGGGATATATTCTTCTTTTTTGAAATGAATATACTTACATTTATAAAAAAAAAAAAAAAATGCTAGAACAAGAGGCGACATAAAAAGATCGGCAATACATAATTATATACCAGAAACGCAGTGGGTGAACAAAAAGTGCAGAATATTACTTAAAAATTTGACATCTTTTAATTTCTATTTCTATTTATCTACTTTTGCAAAATCTATCTCTCAAGTTAAATGCTTAAAAAAAATTGTCGCCTGTCAAAAATCATTTGTCGTTAAAAGGGGTGGAGGGTTGTCCATTAACCTCTTCCATCATCAAATTGATAGTCACAGTTAAGGTAAGAGGAGATATACAAATACCTAGAAGTTACCAAAATGTTGTATTAATTTGAACCACACCCGGGATGAGAAGGTATATGGCCAATGGCATTGGATATGATCTAATGCCTCCAATGTTTGAATATAAAACCAGTGTGATATGAGAAATGAACCTATAAAATTTCTTTATTAGGTCGGAGATGTTAATTCTATTAAAGGCCAAACAAACCATTTGAAACCACTAGAAGAATCAAGGGTGCAGATACACTTATTCCAAAAGTCTTGGGGTTAGGGAGTTCCTTGATCCAAATCCACAAGGGGAGTTTGTAGTATGATCAAAACAAGAACGAGAGGTTCTTGATTCAAATCGAAACAAGAGGAGCTTGTGATCGAATCCATCAAAGAAGATGTCGTTGCAAGTAGCAAAAGAAGTCAAAGAAAAGAGGGAGTTTTTTCGTTTGTGCCTTGTTGCTTTATTCTCTTGTATTGAACGACTAACAATTCTAGTGGATATTTTCTGGGCTAGGCTTGTGAGTTTTTACCAGTTTGAGGTTTCTTACGTTAATTATTTTGTTGTGTTTTTCTTCTCTCTTTACAATATGTCTTATTGCTTCTATCACATGCACACACTTTTATAACATTGAATCCGTGGGCTAAACCAGAGACAAATCATTCTTAAATACTCTTATTCATTTGCATCCTCAAACTGAAATTAATCAGAATTAAAACTGAGAATTAAGGTCTAACAAGTGGTATCAAAGCAGGTTCGCTTAAATTATTAGCGAGATCTTGAAATATTTTTTTACCTATTTTGTGTTTTGTGTAAGGATATCCAAGAAGAGAAATTAAAAGTTCATCAAAAGGAAAAGCAATCCTACCTCAAAACCTTTTGAGGACAAAAGAGAAATCAGTTGTAGAGAATGCAATGGATTTGGACATATTCATTCTGAATGTGCAAACAGTTTGAATAAGGGATCGAGTTCGAAAATTGATCAAGTATAATTACAAGATGAAAATTATTGTGTTGTATCTGAGGGTGAGGAAGATTCCATTGAAGAAGCCTACACCAAGTTATATGAAGAATTTCTCAAAATATGTGCAAAGACCAAATCATTGACTGAGAAGAATAAGGTATTGTCAAAGGTATATGATGATTTAACTTCCAATAATGAGATTTTAAATAAATTACTTATTGAAAAAGATAATGAATTAGTTGATATAAAATTGCATAAATTCATTAAACTCTACTACTAGAAAACTTGAGTATTTGTTGAGTACAGGAAATGATTCTCAAAATCATAAAGAGTTTGGTTATGAAGAAGTTTTCCCCAAAAAGCTCACTGGTCTCATTAAGACACCAACTATTACGACAGCCACTACTCAGACGAGAAATGCTGGAAAATTGGATAAACATTGAGGTCAAATGAATTTTTATGAAAATGAAGTTTGTAATTCTGCTTTTTGGAAGAAATCTGGGAATATTGCAAATTTTATAAATCTAGAAATCATGGGGTAAGTCACATAAATTTATTCCAATTTGTCATTTTTGTGGGTGTCTAGGTCACATTAGACAAAAGGTAAAATCATGGGGTAAGTCACATAAATTTATTCCAATTTGTCATTTTTGTGGGTGTCTAGGTCACATTAGGCCAAATTGTTTTAAAATAAGAAATATATTGCAGAAAAATCAAGTTAATCACTTGCCAAATTTTCAACATCATGTTTATAAACAAATTTGGGTTAGAAAGGATGAAGTGAAAATTTTTATTGCTCATAATTGTTTGCAAAATTGTTCTATGAATACTTGATTTTCCCATGACAATTATTGATTTTTTTTTATTCTTTTGGCATAAATCTATGTGCCACAAATTATATTGTTTATTAATATTTTTAAATGCAAATTATTTTTTTCCCTACAAATCTTGTGGCCAAATTCACAATTTTATTAAATGGAGCCCAATTTTAAAAGAATCTGTATTTTGGCTATGTTATAAGTTTTCCTTGAGATTTTCTATTATAAGATTGTGAAGGAGTTATTTTATTAATGAAATAGAGAGTTTGTTTAAAAACTTATATTGGCTGGATTTGTGGTTAAGATATAAAAAAATTGTCATTTTTTTAAACCTTTTTTTGAATGAAATACAACCTTGACTCCTTTTGTTTTGTCTTTTTAATAATTTCCTACAATTTTTGGTTAAATACTTTTCTTATCTATCTTGTTAATTTCCCCCCTGTGATAATTGTAATTTATATGTCTTGTGTTCTTGTGCTAAATTTTATTGGAAAAATACATAAATTGAATTTCTTTTTGTTATTGAATCTTCAGTAATTCTTTGTATTTGCTTCCACCGTGTAACACCCCGTGTTTTTGGGTAAGTTTTAAATTAAATAAATATTATTCTTATTATAATATTTATTGGATTTAAGGTAAATGATGGTAATTGATATTTAAATTTCTTTTACAGAAATTTAATACAATTACTTTCATTAAAAGGAGATAAAGGAAAAAGGAAAAAAAAAAAAAGTAAGGAAGCGTAAAAAGAAGAAGGAAAAAAAAAAGGACAGACATCTCATTCTTCCTGCTTCACGTGAAAAACCTAGACAGAAAAGAGGTAAGGCATTCTTCTTCCCCATCTCCTTCTTCATTCGTTTTGGTTGTGAAATTAATCGATGTCAGTTAATCGATTCACAATTTCATGGTCTCTAGGTGTGATTTTTCCTTTAGGTCTTCTTTGGTGGAGTTGTGGAGAAATTTGAGAAGAGCCTTCTTTCAAGATTGAATTGAGGTAATGATTTCTATTTTGAAACCTAACGTAGAATTGATAGATAACGAATGAATCAGAACCCCAAAATTCTTCCTCCATCCTACGTTGTCCTACGTCCGTCCTACGCTGACCTACGCCCGTCCTACGCTGTCCTACGTCCATCTTACGCTGTCCTACGTCCGTCATACGCTGCCGTCCTACGCTGTTCTATGCCCGCCCTATGTCTGTCCTAACCCGAAGTCGAACTCGTAGCCCTCTGTCCTAACCGTCCTAACCCGAAGTCGAACCCGTCACCCTCCGTCCTAATGCTGTCCTAATTGTCCTGTAATTCCTTCGTCCTACGTTCAGTTTAATGTTTATCTTAGCATAAAGTTAGGTTTAATTTAATTTAGATTGTAACTTATTTTTCAGGGCGTAGTTGTATTGTGAAAGGAATAAAGAATTTGGAAGAATTCTTTCTTTGTACAAGGTGAGTAGAAGTTGTTAAGGCTATAATTTTTCCATGTTTGTTTTCCTTTTTCTTTAACAGTATAACCTCTTAAATTTTGGCATTGACCTTGGATGTTTATAAGTATAAAATGAGGTTATTTGGGTTGAATTAAGAACTTGGAAAAATTAATGAGCAGCATGCTTAAAAGATTGGGATGTTTAAGACTGATCTTGGGTAAATTTTAACAATTGTCGTTTAGTTATGAAATGCCGTTTTTGTATGATAGTGCCCAAATAGGAGAATTTAGGCTTAGGCGGCTAGTTAGTAACTGATGCTGGATTTATTATTTTGTGTTGCGATATTTATTTGGATGTGTAGGGCTATTTGGGAGTTAAAAATATAGCCGTTATGCCGCCGATTTTTCTTTAGAAATTATTAGATTCTAAGTTTCGATTAAGGGACGAAATGGCGTAGACCTAGGCTAGTTTCGTCTATAGATTTGTAACAATGTTGGAAGTGACTGAAAATGACCCAAAGTGTTTAGTTGGATGTTTTTGGGCTGTTTTGGGGTGAGATTAAGGTTAAATCCTAAAAGTTGTAATTTAGGAAATTTTAGCCTTTCAGTTGGGTTAGTTGAGGAAAGTGAGGTTGTTGGCTTGTTGGAGCGTCAAGGTTGACGTTGTGTGAAATCGTATTACTTTAAAATACCTTGGGTAATACGGTTGTAGGTTCACATTAGGCAAGGCCTTGTCTAATGAAGAATAGTTGTTAGGGGAGATTATTTAGTGTGCACAACTTAAATAACACCTAACGAGGCAGGTTCATTCCATCCCTACAATGGAAAAGAATATCCCTAAAGGATTTAAATTGTAGAAAAATTATGTTTAAATTCCTTATGGGCGTAGTCTCTCTTTGTTTGTGAATAAAGAGGAGATTAAAGGTATTAAACGGGAAATGATTCGATTAGTTTTAAATTGTAGAAAAACTATGTTTAAAACTAATTTGAATAGAGATAACTTGAATAAAGAGGAGATTAAAGGTATTAAACGGAAAAGGATTCGATTAGTTTTAAATTATAGAAAAATTATGTTTAAAACTAATTCGAATAGAGATAACTTTTAAGTTTTGAGATATGATTTATGACTTCTTTGGGAGTGAGTGACTTATTGGAAGTCGGTAAGGACGTTTATGGACTTAAAGTCTTAGAAAACCTCTCATTGACATGATTCTTTCTTTAACAATTTTCTGTTCACTGGGCGTAGCCTCATGATGCTACAACTTTTTTTTTTCCAGGTAAAGGAAAGAAGAAACTCGGTGGCTGATGTGGTTCGCGGTAGTGATTGGTTGGCATAGATTTGCATGCCGGCGAGATTGATTGTTCTTAATAATTTGGGGATTTGTCATGTTTTGATTTTGTTGAACTAAGTTTAGTAGTTCGGTTTTTAATTCGAGTATATTGCTCATTAATACTTTGAGATTTGTTTTAGTTTGAATCGTTTTATGGTTTTGAATTAAAATGATCGATCAATAATGTTTTGATGTTTTGTTTAAACTGAGGAAAAACTCTGATTTGGTTAATAAATGCTTCCGCTTTTGTTCTTTTACATTTATATGTATTTGGGATTTTCCGGGTTGTTACAGTTGGTATCAGAGCCCTTATGGTTCTGAAGACCGCAAATCTAAACCAACCGCCACCCCACGAGCTCATCAACACCAGGTTTCATTTTCTTTATTTTATGCCATTAATGAGAGTACTAAGTTACTTTAAGCTATTTAGATAAGATGTTTGTTATATCTTATGTGCTTTTGTACTGTTTTCAGTATGCCTTCGATTGTTATTCCTAGTTGGAGAGGCCGAGGCCATGGCCAAGTTAGATGTAGGGGACGCGGTTGAGGCCGTAGAATTTAATCTTGTTTATGAGAGCGATGCAAAGTCATCGAACTGGATCAAATCCTATGACACTCCGATTGAGGAGAATAATGTAGAGTTTTTGAATTTTGAGGTATTGCCATATCTAGTAGCTACTCAAGTACCACTTGCTGCTCATGAGGTATACACTTCTCAAATTGAGTACGATGACATGTAGAGAGCACTTGGTAAAAACTAGAGGTTTTACTGAAAATAGCCGATTTCTTAGAAAGTATAAGAAATACGTACCGGGTGAGTTTGAGGGAAAATCTGTGGATTCAGATTAGGCTGAGAAGAGGATATCCCGAGTGTAGAGAGCGTTGGGATTTGTGAATTTCTTAGATCATTTGAAAGTGCATTGTAGTACTTAATCTTTTGTGGAAGATGTATTGTTGGTGGGAGTCTACTATTAGATCCTTGAATCTGACTGTGACAGTGACTCGGTAAAAGTTGAAGGAATTGTTTTACAAGAAGTTCTATTCAAATAGGACTTAAAGTGGGAAGGACTGTGAGTTTCCGGCCCCTAACTAGAATGATAGATCAACAATTGAGTTAGATTGAATCTCAAGATTTGTTGAGTATCAAGTGGCTACACCCCAGAAGTTGTAGAGATTATTGACGACATTGGATAGGAGACATGTTTGACCAATTTAGAGAAGCTGCAGTTTCCTTATAGATGAATCCACCATTTGAGAACAAGAGAAAGAAATATACCTAAGACAAGTTTTAGGACTCGTTGTGGTTATTTCAAGTTTGTGGTGATGTGGGTTGACAAATGTACAAACAACCTTTATGGATTTGATGCATACGGTGTTCTAGAAGTACCTAGATATGATTGAGATAGTATTCATAGACGATATCTTAGCGTATACGAGGACTAGGGAGATGCATGTTGAGCATCTAAGATTTATATTGACTACATTGAGGAATGAGAAACGTTATGTCAAGTTTAACAAGTGTAAATTTTGGCTTAGTAAAGTTACATTTTTGGGACATGTAGTGTCTAATAAAGGAATATTTGTGAACCCTTCCAAGATAGAAGCAGTTAGCAGTTGGCCCCGACCTACTAGCGTGACTGAGATTCGAAGTTTCCTTTGGTTGGCTGGGTATTATCAAAGGTTTGTGCAAGATTTTAGAGGATTGCCTCTACTATGGCCAAACTAACCAGAGAAGATGTTGCCTACCTTTGGGATGTTGAGTGTGAGTAGAGTTTCGAGGAACTCAAAAATAGATTGATTTCAGCTTTAGTTTTGGTAACTCCAAATGACTCAAGAGGTTTGACTATTTATAGTTATGACTTAAAGAAAGGGTTGGGTTGTATGCTAATACAACATGGAAAAGTAGTAGCTTATGTTTCGAGACAGTTCAAGGAGCATGAGAAGGAGTATGCACCGCATGATATAGAATTGGCAGTTATGGTTCATGCTTGAAAGATTTGAAAACACTACTTATGGAGAAAATATTTTTAATTTTTACAGATCACAAGTCTTAAATATTTCTTCTTTTAGAATGAATTGAATAAGAGACATCGTAGGTGATTTGAGCTTTTAAAAGATTATGATCGTGACATACCATCTGGATAAAACTGTTATGGTAGCAAATGTTCATTCTTTTGCTATTAGGGCCTATCCGCGTAGACTACAATTGAAAAAGGAACGAGGTGAGATTTCATCAATGACTTTTTTTATTTTTTATTTACTGCTAGTTTGTCTTGATCAATAGTGGGACATACTTAAAAACAATAGATCAATGATGCACAGAGGGCAGATAATAGTTTAGCAGGTTATTTTCCATATGTTGAGTGATAGTTATCTTGGTACTATAACTTCTCCACAAATAATGTCTTAGTGTATCGTGGACTATTGTGTGTACTTACGAAATTTACTTTGATGAGGGAGTTGTTAGAAGAGGCTCATAGTTCTATATTTTCAGTGCATCTAGATTGTAATAAAATGTATTGGGACTTGAAGATAGAATTATTGGTGGCTTGGTATGAAAAAGAAGGTTGTGTTTGAATTTAATTGTTTGAATTGTCACCAATTCAAAACTTTGAGAAGAAGTACTCCTGGATATTGGACGCCTTTGCATGTTCTAACATTGAAATGGAAAGAGATCTCTATGGACTTTATATTAATATTTTTTTTATTATATAGGACTTTGAGGGGTAACAATGTGAGTTAGGAGATTATGGATGGCTGAATCAATCATAGCGTTTCCTTCCAGGGAAGTCGAGTTATCTTATTGAGACTTGGGCTCAAATGTATCTCATGGAGATAGTAAAGTTGCATGAAGTGCCAGTGACTATTGTGTCAGATTGGAACAATAGATTTGCGACAAGTTCAGGTAGAGTTTTCATTAGTACCATGGGTACTAAGTTACGATCAAACTGTTTTTCATCCTCAGACAGATGGTCAAACCGAGAAGGTAAACTAGATTTTAGTGTTTATGCATAAAGTATGTGTGCTAGATTATAGGGTAGTTGGGATGAGAAGTTGTAGCTAATAGAGTTTGCTTACAACAACAGTTTTCATGCTACGATAGAGATGAAATCATTTGAGGCATTGTATGGGAGAAAGTGTAGGTCTCCAGTTCATTGGGATGAGTTAGGAGAAAGAAAACTCTTGGGACCTAAGTTGGTGCTTATGAATAATGAATTAGTTGAGTTGATCAGAGAAAGAATGAAAACTGATCAGAGTAGGCAGAAGAGTTATGCTGATGTTAGAAAAACTGATCTTGAGTTCTTTGTTGGTGAGCATGTGTTTCTGAAGATAGCTTCGATGAGAGAGTTATGAGGTTTGGGAAGAAAGGGAAACTGAGGCCGAGGTTCATAGGACCATTTGAGATTTTGGAAAGAATTGGAACTTTGGCTTATAGGTTGGCCCTGCCACCCGCTTTATCTGGAGTTCACAATGTATTTCATGTCTCCATGCTTCGGAAATACATTGTTGACCCATCTCATGTGATAGATTACAAACCGATTCGGTTGAATGCAGATTTGTCTTTTGAAGAACAATCGGTGGAGATTTTGGCGAAGGAGCAAAAGATTCTGAGGAATTAAGTCATTGATTTGGTTAAATTTCTATGGAAGAATCAATCGCACGAAGAGGCTACTTGGGAGAGGGAGGAAGAGATGCGCGAGATATATCCCCATCTTTTTCTTGAGCAGTAGCACTTTTCGGGGACGAAAAGCTATTTAGGTGGGAGGATTGTAACACCCCGTGTTTTTGGGTAAGTTTTAAATTAAATAAATATTATTCTTATTATAATATTTATTGGATTTAAGGCAAATGATGGTAATTGATATTTAAATTTCTTTTACAGGAATTTAATACAATTACTTTCATTAAATGGAGATAAAGGAAAAAGGAAAAAAAAAAAAAAGTAAGGCAGCGTAAAAAGAAGAAGGAAAAAAAAAGGACAGACATCTCATTCTTCCTGCTTCACGTGAAAAACCTAGACAGAAAAGAGGTAAGGCATTCTTCTTCCCCATCTCCTTCTTCATTCGTTTTGGTTGTGAAATTAATCGATGTCAGTTAATCGATTCACAATTTCATGGTCTCTAGGTGTGATTTTTCCTTTAGGTCTTCTTTGGTGGAGTTGTGGAGAAATTTGAGAAGAGCCTTCTTTCAAGATTGAATTGAGGTAATGATTTCTATTTTGAAACCTAACGTAGAATTGATAGATAACGAATGAATCAGAACCCCAAAATTCTTCCTCCATCCTACGCTGTCCTATGTCCGTCCTACGCTGACCTACGCCCGTCCTACGTCCATCCTACGCTGTCCTACGTCCGTCATACGCTGCCGTCCTACGCTGTTCTACGCCCGCCCTACGTCTGTCCTAACCCGAAGCCAAACTCGTAGCCCTCTGTCCTAACTGTCCTAACCCGAAGTCGAACCAATCACCCTCCGTCCTAATGCTGTCCTAATTGTCCTACCATCGTCCTACCCTGTAATTCCTCCGTCCTACGTTCAGTTTAATGTTTATCTTAGTATAAAGTTAGGTTTAATTTAATTTAGATTGTAACTTATTTTTCAGGTTGTAGTTGTATTGTGAAAGGAATAAAGAATTTGGAAGAATTCTTACTTTGTACAAGGTGAGTAGAAGTTGTTAAAGCTATAATTTTTCCATGTTTGTTTTCCTTTTTCTTTAACAGTATAACCTCTTAAATTTTGGCATTGACCTTGGATGTTTATAAGTATAAAATGAGGTTATTTGGGTTGAATTAAGAACTTGGAAAAATTAATGAGAAGCATGCTTAAAAGATTGGGATGTTTAAGACTGATCTTGGGTAAATTTTAACAATTGTCGTTAAGTTATGAAATGCCGTTTTTGTATGATAGTGCCCAAATAGGAGAATTTAGGCTTAGGTGGCTAGTTAGTAACTGATGCTGGATTTATTATTTTGTGTTGCGATATTTATTTGGATGTGTAGGGCTATTTGGGAGTTAAAAATATAGCCAGTTATGCCCCGGTTTTTCTTTAGAAATTATTAGATTCTAAGTTTCGATTAAGGGACGAAATGGCGTAGACCTAGGCTAGTTTCGTCTATAGATTTGTAACAATGTTGGAAGTGACTGAAAATGACCCAAAGTGTTTAGTTGGATGTTTTTGGGCTGTTTTGGGGTGAGATTAAGGTTAAATCCTAAAAGTTGTAATTTAGGAAATTTTAGCCTTTCAGTTGGGTTAGTTGAGGAAAGTGAGGTTGTTGGCTTGTTGGAGCGTCAAGGTTGACGTTGTGTGAAATCGTATTACTTTAAAATACCTTGAGTAATACGGTTGTAGGTTCGCATTAGGCAAGGCCTTGTCTAATGAAGAATAGCTGTTAGGGGAGATTATTTAGTGTGCACAACTTAAATAACACCTAACGGGGCAGGTTCATTCCATTCCTACAATGGAAAAGAATATCCCTAAAGGATTTAAATTGTAGAAAAATTATGTTTAAATTCCTTATGGGTGTAGTCTCTCTTTGTTTGTGAATAAAGAGGAGATTAAAGGTATTAAACGGGAAATGATTCGATTAGTTTTAAATTGTAGAAAAATTATGTTTAAAACTAATTCGAATAGAGATAACTTGAATAAAGAGGAGATTAAAGGTATTAAACGGGAAAGGATTCGATTAGTTTTAAATTATAGAAAAATTATGTTTAAAACTAATTCGAATCGAGATAACTTTCAAGTTTTGAGATATGATTTATGACTTCTTTGGGAGTGAGTGACTTATTGGAAGTCGGTAAGGACGTTTATGGACTTAAAGTCTTAGGAAACCTCTCATTGGCATGATTCTTTCTTTAACAATTTTCTGTTCACTGGGCGTAGCCTCATGATGCTACAACTTTTTTTTTTCAGGTAAAGGAAAGAAGAAACTCGGTGGCTGATGTGGTTCGCGGTGGTGATTGGTTGGCATAGATTTGCATGCCGGCGAGATTGATTGTTCTTAATAATTTGGGGATTTGTCATGTTTTGATTTTGTTGAACTAAGTTTAGTAGTTCGGTTTTTAATTCGAGTATATTGCTCATTAATACTTTGAGATTTGTTTTAGTTTGAATCGTTTTATGGTTTTGAATTAAAATGATTGATCAATAATGTTTTGATGTTTTGTTTAAACTGAGGAAAAACTCTGATTTGGTTAATAAATGCTTCCGCTTTTGTTCTTTTACATTTATATGTATTTGGGATTTTCCGGGTTGTTACACACTGTCTTTGTTTATTTTTTATAGACATTTGTGTCTTTGGTTTGTCCAAAACAGGGGGAGAAATTTTATTATCATTTGGAAAGATTAATTTTGTTATCTCCCTTTTAGGGGGCGTTTTTATTTAGGGGGAGATTTCTCCTATTTTTTTCAAATGAATTAATTAAAATAAGTTTTATGCCAGATCAAAGCCAAATGGGGAGTTTGTTGATATATTTTTTTTATATTTAATATTTATTTTGGCAGTTTATTTTCACAAAAAGCTTATTAATAATTCATTAATTTGTGCATACATATTTTTATTAAAGAATTATTTCTTTTTTGCTTCATCATTGATTTGTTGGGACTGATTAATTTATTTTGAACATTAATGGATTGAAAATTAATTTGATTGTGGGAAGTTTGAGCATATTGTGGATGTTAATTGTGTAATTTATTTCAGTTTATGAAGCTTTTTAAATGGACATTTTGACAACTTTTTCCAATCACTCCATTATTGTTTAATATCAGCCAATTCAATTTAGATTCTTTAATTTTCAGATTTCAAGTTTTGTGTAAGGAAAAAATAATTCAAACCTTCATCTAGCTGGCATAATGTATTTTGACAAATTTTAAGTCTTCTTCATTTTTCCTATAAGATGAAGGTTTATCTTTTAGCTTGTTTACCCAAACTTTTGATCATTTATCTCTCTCACTCTTTTATTAGCCTATTGTGCTTATTATAATATTTGTGTGAGAGTGCATTTTGTTAAGGTTTATTATTCCAATACTTTATATTGTAATTGCTTGGAGAGTGATTTGATTCTTCAGGAGGGTGAAGTCATTTTGCTCACACATCTAGGAAGGGAGTTCCTTGATCCAAATCCACAAGGGAAGCTTGTGGTATGATAAAAAAAGAACGAGAGGCTCTTGATTCAAATCGAAACAAGGGTAGCTTATGATTGAATCAATCGAAGAAGGTGTCGTTGCAAGGAGCAAAAGAAGACAAAGAAAAAAAGGAGTTTTTTGTTTGTGCCTTGTTACTTTAATTTCTTGTATTGACCAACTAACGATTCTAGTGGATTTTTTTTGGGCTAGGCCTTGTGAGTTTTTACCAGTTGGAGGTTTCTCACATTAATCATTTCGTTGTGTTTTTCTTCTCTCTTTACAATCCGTCTTATTGCTTCTGTCACATGCACACACTGTTATAACATTGAATCGTGGGCTAAACTTGATACATAAATCATTCTTATATACTCTTATTCATTTGCAACCTCAAACCGAAATTAATCGAAATTAAAACTGAGAATTAAGGTCTAAAAATTTCTATTGATATCATTGATATAGCCCAGGTTGAAATCCATAATATTATTTGATGCCATAAAGAGTTTGACTAAGGGGAAATCTCAATAACCTATAAGAAAGGAGGGAAACATTTTTGTTTTGTGTATTCTCAACCAATAATTGTTCCATCTCCCTTAAGTAAATGAGACCCTCATCCTTCACACCTTCCTACAAAAAATTCCTCAAGACTTTCTCTAAAATACTTTTCACATTTAGATTTTAAATAGGCAGAGAATGAATAATTGAATAGCACCAATCGTTTCATCACCTACAATCTCTAAATGAACCTCCATTCAAGTAAATGAGACGAGCTACGATTTGACTTTAATAGATTATAACAAATATGTAGCTAACTACAATTTGTTAAGATGTGACTCTCATCTTATCTGATTAGTTGTTGTACCTTATTATTGTTCACACCTCACATTTATTTTATCTTCTTATAGTTCATTATCTTATAAGATCTCTTCTCCCTTTCTTTACTCCTTGTACCATGGTATATATATATATATATATATATGTTATTGTAAATCGAGACATAGAAAAATATACAAGAATAAAATGTCTTTTTCCATTTCTCAATATTCTCAAAACTTTAACTTGGTATAAAAGCTCGTTAGTATGGCTAACATCAACAAAGGGAAAAATCAAGTGGCTACAGAAATTTCTGAAGGAGTTACAAGACCACTGACGGGAAACCAACACGTTGACATCTCTCCAGATGCCTTTGAACGATTCTTAAGAGAACAATTCATGGCTCAACCTAAGGAAATTCTTCCTTCAGGTCATCTACTAAATCAGAGTATGTCTGTTAAGTTGGACAGAGAAAACTTTCTCTTCTGGTAAAACATTGCCCTTCCAATCTTGCGAAGCCATAGGCTATAAAGTTTCATAACTTATGACATCAAAGCTCCTCCTATGTTTTTTCCACCTGAAATAGACCATGAAACATGTGAGAAATACGAGTTCCTTAAGAAAAATCCAGACTTGGAAGCCTGGGAATCTAAAGACAAACTTATTCTTGGTTGGCTTTACAGTTCGAGACTTTCGAAATCGCTCAGCAGATTATGGGATTTGCAACTTCTAAAGAACTTTGGCTGGGAATCAGGAAGGTGTATGATATTCACTCCAACTCTCTTGCCAACTACAATAGGCAAATGCTGCAGCAAACAAGGAAATGAACTTTAAAGATGGGATAATACTTATCTGTTATGAAATAGTATGTTGATGGTCTCATTATAGCTGGTAATGAAGTGGACATCAAGACCCTTGCTTTTCACGTTCTTTCTGACCTTGATGAAGAATACAACCCCATTGTGGTGATGATCGAAAGTAAATATGAACTTTGTTAGACAAAACTCCAATCTAAACTTCTCATTTATGAAAAGAGGATTGAACAACTTCAAGCTCTCAGGGGCTTCCCTTAACATTGATCCACTCTGCAAAATTGACCACCAACACCAAGAACAACCACAACAATAGATCTTACTCTTGTAACATCCTGTTATTGTCACTACAAAAAAACTGTCAAAATGCGACCAGAAATTTGCGACAAAAAAAAAGTGGTGGTTTTTGGTGACCACCTGGTCACTTTCTTTGAAGGTTGACTCTAAGTGACCATCTGGTCACTTTTTTTGCGACCATATTGCGACTAAAAACAGAAGTAGTCATAAAAAATGGCGCGAGATTATGGCGCGAAAGAAGCGACCAATTGGTCACCTAAAAAAATGACCAGCTGGTCGCATTTTTGTGACTAAAATATGCCTTGGTAGCAAAAAATGGCGCGTAATTTTGGAGGGAAAAAAGCTACCAAGTGGTCACAATTAAAAGTGACTACATGGTCGCAATTTTTGTGACATTTATTGACCAGTGGTAGCTTAAAATTGGAGGGAAAAAAGCTACCAAGTGGTCACAATTATAAGTGACTAACTGGTCGCAATTTTTGTGACCTTTATTGAGCAGTGGTAGCTTAAAATTTTGGCGGGAATTAAGCTACCACGTGGTCACATTAAGAAGTGACCGGATGGTCGCAAATTCTGTGATTTTATGTGACCAATAATTTATAAAAAATTTGGTGGGATAAAAGCTACCAACTAGTCACCAAAAAAGTGACCATCTGGTCGTAAATTCTGACTTGATGTGACTCTGGGCAGTGAGGAAAATGGCGGGAAAATGCGACCAGATGGTAGCAAAAATACTACCATCTGGTCACAAATGAGTAGAGGAGTCTATTATAAAATCCCTCCACCTATTGTTTGTTAGCATTAAGAAAAAAGAAAATGAGAGAGTGGATGTATGTTCGTTTGATAGACGGGTATTTGAACGATGAGTTCGTGGCCGGGGTTGAACAGTTTGTTGAGTTTTGCATGACAACTGTCTATTATGAAAAGTATGGTGGAAAGCTACGTTGCCCGTGCAGGAAATGCGACAATAGGAGAATCATATCGGTTACAGAGTTGAAGGTGCATCTTTATAGTCGGGGATTTGTGTAGAATTATTATCACTGGGCTTTTCAGGGGGAAACACAGGAAATGTTCGACGCTGCATTACAGGAATTGAGACGATACGAAGGTAGCAGCTCGAATGTAGAGGTTGTTGACAAAGAACGGAATGATGAACAACAATATAGTCAGATGCAGCAAATGATACTTGATGGTGCGGGGTATGGGGGCAATGAAAATTTCTGTGAAAGTTTAAACGTAGACGAAGATGAACGGGTTGTAGAAGAGGAAATGAATCCTGATGCACGAGATGCTAAAGACAGCCAGCAGACCATTGTACGATGGGTGTGAGGTAAGTCAACTTGCTGCTGCTACAAAACTTTTAAATATAAAGGCGCAGTATAACATACCCGGTAGAGGATTTAATGCGATTGCATTGTGGTTTCGTCGATGCGCTCCAGAAGAAAATAATATGCCCCACAGTTTGTACGACACGAAAAAGCTAGTGGAGGGACTTGGATTACCCGTGGAGAAAATAGATTCGTGTCAAAACAGATGCATGATTTACTGGGATGTGGATGAGGACCTGCATCATTGCAAATTATGTTTTCTTCCAAGATACAAACAAGGGAAACGGAGCCTGATTCGAACGCCCGCATGTTCTATTTACTGCGTGACCCCACGTCCGCAGCGGTTGTATGCATCGGATGTAGTGACCTTGCACATGAGATGGCATCACGAGCATTCACAGGATGAAGGTGTTATGAGACATCCCTCGAGATCTTCGCGGCATGGAAGCATTTAAATAATTGTCATCCTGGATTTTGCACAAGATCCAAGAAACGTCGATTGGGCTTATGCACGATGGCTTCAACCCGTTCGGGGCATCCGGGGCACAATATTCAGTTTGGCCAGTCATGGTAACCCCGTATAACTTGCCTCCCTCAATGTGCATGCGAGACCCAGTGATTTTTCTAACAGTTATGGTACCTGGGCCGAAAAGTCCAAAACAGAAACTGGATGTGTATTTGCAACCACTTGTTGCAGAGTTGAAAAGGTTGTGGACTGACGGTGTTATGATGTACGACATTTCAAAGAAACAAAATTTCTTGATGCGCGCCGCGTTAATCTAGACGATCAGTGACTTCCCTGCGTATTCAATGTTGTCAGGTATGTTGATCTTTAATTGCTTTCATATACATTTTTGAGTCTGTGTTTAGCTTTTGTTATTGCTTTCCTTAGTCAGTGTAGTTAATTGTGTGAACCTTAATTTCCTCCTCTCAAAGGATGGAGTACGGTGGGGACATACGCATGTCCACATTGCATGCTAGACACAGATGCATTTTATCTCAGAAACGCTAAAAAAACTTGTTGGTTTGACTGTCACCGTCGATTTTTGCCGTTGAATCACACTTTCCGTTCAAACGGCAGTGACTGGAAGAAGGGTCGACGAGTAAGAAAACAAACCCCCCCGACCATGTATAGTGGAAGACAGATTCTTCACGGTATAGATGCTATAGGGATGCAGAAGATTACAGTGGAAGGTGCAGAGAGTGCAAACAATGCGGCTGGGAAAAACACGGGTTGGAAGAAACGGAGTATTTTTTGGGATCTATCGTATTGGGAAGATCTACTCATTAGACACAATCTTGATGTAATGCATATCGAGAAGAATTTCTTCGACAACATTTTCAATACGATTTTGAACGTTCCGGGAAAAACGAAGGACAATCTGAAGGCACGTTACGATATACAGGAGATATGTCACCGTCCTGAGTTGGAGCCTGACGACAATGATAATTACGCAAAAGCAAAGTACATGTTGACGACGGATACGTTTCGAATTTGAGTCGGTGTATAGACAGTCAAAAACATATCATGTTCGGGATGAAAAGCCACGACTGTCATATATTCATGCAACGATTGATGCCCGTCGCGTTGGACCGTTCCTAGAGAATAGACATTGGGAGCCGCTTGCCCGGTTGAGTTTTTTTTTTGGGGACTTGACATGTACGAGGCGACGGAAGCTCTGCCGCTTCAATGAGTTCGAGATCGCCGTTATTATTTGTAAGTTGGAGCGAATGTTCCCACCTGGCTTTTTTGACTCCATGGAGCATCTTCCATACGAGGCATTCTTAGGGGGTCCCGTACATTACCACTGGATGTACCCATTTGAAAGGTAAGCACGAGTTATTTTGTAATGTACGCGTATAAATCGACCGATGATCATTTATGTTTTGTACCCACAGTACTTACGTCGGTTGAAAAAGATGGTTGGAAATAGATCACGAGTAGAAGGATCTATCGTAGTGCGTGCCTGACGCAAGAGACTACCACATTTTGTTCATACTACTTTGATCAACACATTGCGGAAGCGATTTCGGCCGTGAAACGAAACATTGTCGAAAATTTACTTGAAGGTGTTGACATGAACGACTTGCCGATTTTTACGGAACCTGGCATGACAGTTGGAAGATCAGTGCGTAGGCCGTTGACCGATTCTGAGTATCACGTAATGCAGACATATGTGTTATGCAACTGTGCAGAGATCGAGCCTTACATAGAGTGAGTTTGTAACTTAACATTATTTGATCGCATAAACAATTACAAACTATTTGCTAACTATTTTTGTAACACATACAAATTATTTCTAAACGTATACGTTCGAATGACACTAGTTGGTCTTACAGACGCTGAGGAGGGGTCAATAATCGACAAAGAGTTTCGTTCTTGGTTCAGTGCATACGTGAGTTATTTTAAATTGTCAAAAAATTGTTGCATTATGTTGAAACAATTACTATCTTCCTAACATTACTGTATGTGAACAATGACACAGGTTGACTCCCCTACATTGCCGGTGGATGATCCTCGCATCATTTCTTTGGCAAAGGGACCTGGACGGATAGCAAGGTCGTATGGTGGATACGTCGGTAACGGTTACAGATTTCAAACGAAGGCGCATTCAGTGAACAGGGCAACAAACAACAGTGGTGTTTGCATAAAAGGTCACGTGTTCGGCACAAACGAAGACGATTACTTCAGAGTAATCGATGAGATTCTTGAGATTCAATACGCAAGTCCGACGCTAAAACGCATTGTTCTGTTCAACTGCACTTGGTTCGAGACAACCAGACGAGGCGGAGTCCATAAGATTGATCATTTACAAATCGTTGAGGTAAACAAGTCTAAGCATATGCGCACCGCTGATAGGTTCGTCCTGGTTTCACAGGCGATTCAAGTTTATTACCTGAGCTATCCAATTAATAGACGAGGTCTGACAGATTGGTTAGTTGTTTGTAAAGTTAAACCACGCCAGGTAGAAGAAAACTTGTCCGAGAAAGACGACCATCCAGAAGAAGCTGTTGCTTTTCAAGAAGATGAGATAAGATCTCGTGCAATCGACGATGGTCATAATGCAAGTACTGTTCGTCCTTTGAACGATGGAATGATAACATTGCATGATGATGATGATACAAATGCTTCCACTTCTCACGCACGTGACATTGATGCTGAATTTATTCGAGACGATGAATCTGATGAAGAAACAGAAGAAGAAGAAGAAGACTTTATGTGACGGACTTCTTGGAGACGATGATGAATGAGATATTTCGTTAACTTGATTATTCAATGTGTATGTGTTTATTAATTAAAACTATTTCTTTTAAGGAATGATTAAAAAATATATATATATATATATATATATTAATATTTGCAACCACATGGTCAAATATTTGGACAGAATCATCATCATCTTCATATTCAATATGCTCACTTTTAAACATCACTTTCTTTTCCTTGATTGGATATTGGATTTCAGAAGCACTATGATCAAATATAACAACATGGAAACAAGAGTTCCCTTCATATCTAAATATCAGAAAGTAACCCAATTTAACAGAGTAAAACTCCACAAAGTAACCCAATTAAAATATATATATATATATATATATAAATATATATATTTGCGACCATGTGGTCGCAATTTACACAAAAAGTGACCACATGGTAGTAATTTTGAAGGGAAAGGCGACCAAATGGTCGCATTTTTGGAAAAGTATAATTATATATATTTTTTAAAATATAAGTGAAATTGCGACCATATGGTCGCAAATATGAGCGGTAAATTTAAATTTTCATGAAATTTATGGCGGTGAATTTAAAGATTACGACCATCTGGTAGCAATATTTGGCGGTGAATTTCATTATTGCGACCAGATGGTCGCAATTATTGATGGGACTCGTGATATGACAGTTGTTCTGGATCATGGCAAAGTGGCGACCAGATGGTCGCTTTTCCAAGAAATGCTACCATATGGTCGCAAATATCTCAAGAAATGCGACCATTTGGTCGTATTTTCCTCAGCACGCGTGAACTTTCGTTTCTGGTCATTATTACATATTTGCGACCATTTGGTCGCAAAATCTGATTTAAAATCATATCCCTTTTCCTAAATTTAATTAATCTGTTTAGTTAAGTTTAGTTTTTATTAATTAATGTTAGTTTAATTTAATTAATTTGTTTAGTTAAGTTTAGTTTTTATTAATTAATGTTAGTTAAATTTAATTAATTTTAGTTTAATTTAATCTAATAGTTGAAATCTTCATTACTTAGTTTACTTTAATTAATTTCTTAGTTTAGTTTATTTTAGTTTTAATTAATTAATGTTAGTTTAATTTAATTAATTTTAGTTCAATTAATCTAATTTATTTTAATTCTTCATTACTTAATTTAGTTTAATTTAATTAATTTTAGTTCAATTAATCTAATTTTAATTTACTTTAATTCAAATTAATTAATTAGTTTATTTTAAATTATTTACTTAATTTATGTTAGTTTAATTTACATTATTCATTAATTAATTAATTTAATTTATTTCAATATTTTACTTACGTAATTAGTATTAAATTAGTTTAGTTTGGTTGTAGGATTATGACCAGCCGGACGACGTCCTCCCCCCCGTCAGACGAGCCGGACGACGCCTGGTGATGAGGCGTCTCGCAGACGCCTCTGCCGTGCCCCGATGCGGACGACTACAGGGAGTTGGACATCCTCTTCGATTCTGAGCCGGGACTTTGCTGCCACGTTCGATGATGCGATCCCTCGAGACCGAAGTGCGACACCACGATCGCCGCGAGACTCCCTGGCCACGACTCCTGGCTTAGCATCAAGGTCCGCATCAGGGTATGCGCCTGCGCGTGCATCGGGTCGGATCCATCTAGCCCCTCCACTTCATGCACGCAGTCTCGGGCGCAGACTCTTACCCTCCGGATTGAAGGGGATACGTAAGTAATTTTCTTTATTATTTTAATTACTTAATTTTTAAACCTTTAAACTTTTTTCAAAGTGTTTTTTTCCCGTTAACTAATAGTTTCTAATAGCACAATAATTTTTATGATTTTGCAGAGCTGTACGCATGCAACCATTTCAAAACGGTTTCGCGAGGTCCTCCAGGAGCATGCCTATCCCAGACGACCTTTTGGCGGAAGATTCCGACGACGGAGAAACGTCGGATGTACGACAATTGGAAGGTAAAAAACATCATTTATTTTCATAATTAATTAATTTTGAAATTTATAGAAATAAATTTATTACTTTAACAATTTTTTATTTCAATTTTTTCAGGGCAAGTTTCTTGTTATCGATCCCGATATCACGGACGGTAGATTGTTCCCCCTATAGGACAGTCACGTCCGGGATCGATTCAAGGACCTCATGTACGGGCGCGCGAGAAAGCAAGGACAAACCGCCCCGTGTGGATGAGCCCAAGAGGACCACCGCGGCTCGCAAGCTTGAGCACTCCGAGGGCAAGGCAGTGTCAAGCAGGAATAAGGCCAACCGTGCGAAGAATCCCACCAAACACACAGCGGGGGCCCGGACACACGACGAGCACCATCGTCGATTGATAAGTTTTTTTTTCGTCGTTTTCTTACTTACGTACTTTTTTGTCGTTTTCTTTTTTCAATTAGTTATTAATTTATTATGTTTTATTCTTCAATCTTTAATTTTTTAGGAAGCGAAACACGGGCGCCCGTCCCCGCCCGATGAGCCGCACGCGTTTTCTTCACGAAGAAGGACGGGGCGTTAAGTCGGCGATAAAAAAGCGACTCGGTATTTAATAATTTTTTCAATTATTATTTTTTCTTAAAAAATTTTCCTACCTTATATATTAACTATTTTATTTTCTGAATTTTAAATGTTTAGGAACGTTTCACGGAGTCCTTGAGTCAGCGGTTGCCCACACCAGACTCGCAACCGACTCAGGAGGACCGTAGAGAGGCGTTCTTGGAGGCTGCTGGAGGGGTTCGGCCTGATGGATCAGTTCTTGGGCTCGGCTCGTACGGGCGACGCCTTTACACAGATGTGCCCCGGCCTCAGCGGAGCGGAGCGAGCACTAGCTCCGACCCTTCTCCGGTTAAGCAGCAGCTGCGCGCGGACATGGACGCTATGCGCGAGGACTTCGTTTCTTGAGTCGCTGCAATTGAGGCCGACATGCAGGCACGAGTCGAGGCCCAGGTCGCAGCAACTTTGGCCGCGTACTTCAGATCCCTAGGCGGCGGTCCTTCATCATCGACGCCTCCTCCGCCACCCCCCACCCCTCCGCAGGTAGTTCTAGGATGCTTTCGTCTGTATAAAACGTTTTTTTTGAATATTTGACATATATATTTTTTATTTTAATTCCAATTTTTTGTTATTAAATTTTAATATTAATTAAATAAATAATTAATTAACTAATTATTGAAATTTAAATTTAAAAAAAAAATTCTTAAATGCGACCATATGGTCACTTTTTACGCGACCATCTGATCGTATTTTGACTGAGTCTAAAAGTGACCATTTGGTCACATAAAATACGACCATTTGGTCACTTTTGTATGTGACCAATTGGTCACTTATCTTCAACATAAATTACGACCAGATGGTCACTTTTTAGGCGACCATCTGGTCATATTTTGACTGAGTCTAAAAGTGACCATTTGGTCACAAAAAATATGACCATTTGGTCACTTTTTTATGTGACCATTTGGTCACTTTTTTATGTGACCAATTGGTCACTTATCTTCAAGATAAATTACGACCATATGGTCACTTTTTAGGCGACCATCTGGTCGTAGTTTCAAAAGGTTGACTTTTTTGCGACCAAACATTTATAGTCGTATATTTGTGACTATCCAGTCGCACAAATTCTGGACCGACCAGCTTTTTGGCCACCACTTATTTTGTCGCTTTTTTGGTCGCATTATAGACAAAAAACTACCATTTGGTCGCAATTTCATGGTCGCAAATTGACAGTTTTTTTGTAGTGTGTTTTCGCAGGTAATTTTTTTAAAGCATTTAATTAATTAATTTCTAGAGTTTAATTAGTTTAGTTTAGTTAATTTAGAAGCTTTAGTCTTTACTTGGGAAATTAAATTTAAAGGCGTCATTTACAAACTAGGTGTATTAAATATTATTAATAGACCAATTAACAATAATTAATCACCTTCTAGCTAGCCTTAATGTGTTTGATTAATGTTTGAGAGTTAGCTTAAAGGCCACCTTGCCGCCGCCCCACCCACTCTTCCAAAGAGTGGGTCTTATTCATCTCTTCTCTGTTTCGCACGATTCTTTTTGCGTTAGATTACTTGTGATGCAAGCTTTCTTTTCATCTACTCACTGAAGCTTACTCCCAACCTCAAGGGAAGCCCTAGAATGTGAGTTTTAACATTTTCCTTATGGGATTTACTTCTTATGTTTCCTAAATGTGATTTTTAGTTGAAATCTTCAATTCCATCTCATGGAACTTGAAAATTTTGAATTTGGATTACATTTAGGGAGTTTCTTAATGAATCATTGGCCCTAGACTTCAAAAATCACAAAACACCAACTCCCTTTGCACCCCTAAAATCGTGGCTACTATGGTATATTTCTCTTTAAATTTTATTTTTATTTTTCTTTGACTTTGAGAGGCCAAACCTTGTCCAAAGACCCTAATTTAGGTTACCCATTGTTAGACATATCCTAGAAACTACCAAAAACCATCCTGAATCGTCTTTAGACCGCTCAAAACTCAGAAAATCACCAAACCCCCTGTTTCAGCCGAGAGCATCAAAGGGGACTTCCCGGGCTGTTTTTTTAGTAATTTTTTGTTTTACGTGTCGTTTGTTGTTTTTTTGGTTTAATTAATATATTTTAGGTGTATTTAATTGTAGGTGTGAATCAATCGCTCACTTGACACCCGATTTGGACTTTCGAATTTGGTTGTGTTGCTAGAGGTGAGGATAAATAGGAATTTATTCGTGATCGAGGGTTAAGTTTAATTTGGGAATAAGTGAATTAGAGCATGCTCAATGTTATTGATAGGATCTTGGGAGTATAGAATTTATTATGCTTTGGGTGATTTTAGACTAAAATGGATGATGTAGTACCTTTTAATTGATTACTTAAATTGTTCTTGTGTGTTTCTGAGACTATATGTAATTCCATAGTTATTGAAATTGGATGAATCGATACTCAATGGAGTATATCATGATTCTTTTGTAGGATTATGGGAGTAATGGAAGTGTGGTTTAAATCGTTTATGAAACTTTTGCTTTATATTTTAATTGTGATTTCGCTTAAGCGATAGTAATTGGGACTCTGATTTAGTTCTCTTGCATGTTGATCATCTGATAGCCTTGATGGCTTGACTATTTGATTACGATTGTAGAATCTGAAATTTTTGAAGTGTGTTTGCATTATTGTTGGTCTTGTGCTTGATTACATATATGTATCATGAGAAATGTTAAAGACTGCGTGTACTTTACATTATTGGGGGGATGAGTAATGAGATAATGTTTGATTGAGTGAGCTTACATTATATGGTATTATCCATAATTGTTGTGATACATATATGGGTTAAATGTAAAGACTGCGTGTACTTTGCATTGTTTGGTGAGATAATGAGATCGATACTGATAGACTGCATGTACTCTCACTATCTGTCATTATTCACATGATGTTGAATGTAATTGATGTAAAGACTTTGTGTACTTTATATGGTTTAGGCGAGTAAATGAACAATGCTAAGACTGCGTGTACTTATATTATTGTCATTATTCGCATGATTATTTGTGTTTGAAGAATGTGAGACTAATTGTACTTAGCGTGTGAGCTTTCGAGGTTGGGGTGATTTTTGTTATGAGTGCAGCATGAGTTGTGAGACTTTGAGTATCGTTATTGAAATTGAATGTGATTTTGGGAGTTAAGTCCTTTAGAGTTGAAAGTGATGTAAGAAAGTATGTTATGGGATAGTCAAGAGACAGTAAGGCTTTTGGACACCAATCCGGATTCAAATTTAAGATATAAATTTACTTTATCTTCTGTTTATCTTCATTGGGTTTTCCTCATGATATTACATTTCAGGTACAGGACGTGGTCGAGGTCGAGACTACGGATCTGGTGCAGTGTGATGCCAGATCGATGGTGATGAGATGGACTAGGGTTGTTGTATAGTCCATGGACTTATTTATGTTTCCTTATTATATTTTGGTTTGTTGGGCTCATTTGAGCATACTTTTAGGGGCGTTTGGTTTGCGGGTTAGGGTTGGGTGGGTGGGCTTCAATAGCCCCATGTTTGTTAGATGGATCTTAAAACCCCGGGTTTAATCTACTAAATTCATGGATTTTAAATAGTAACATTGGTGGGTTTACTAACCCCTCCTAAAATAATTAAACAACACAAAACTTAAACTAAAACCACCTACCAAAACATAGGTTATCTAACCCAGCGCTTATATAACCCATACCTATACACATCCAACATGTATCTAAACCTGGCTTCACCACCCCACCCCACCCCTCATTCCAAACACCCCCTTTTAAAGATTGTTTCTCTTGGATTCCTGGATTTATGTCACTTTAACTCTTTGATTGGAATCATTTATGAAAGGGGTGCGCATCCCAACTTTGAAATGCTTATGGATTTGTTTTCATTTTGAAATGATGAAGGGTGATACCTATCAATTTACAAGTTTGATTATTAAGTCTACCTCTTGCGTCATTTCCTTCTAATTTTTAAATTAAAGAGTTAGGTCTTACAACTCTTCTCAAGGATCTAATCAAAGATCAAACCCAGAAGTATGGAAGAAACTCAAATCAAAACCAGCAGAATCAGCGAGAAGGTTTCCAACTATAAAGCTTGCATTATATTTATCGTTAATTCCTTTTTTCCTTTATTTTTGGATCTTCGGGTACTCTCTTTCCCGCTTTTGTCCTCTTTAATTTTTATTTTCCTTCTCTCTATCGAAATGTACCATTGAAGCTCCACTTGTTATTGAAGCTAAAAAATATAAAGCTTGCCGATAAAAAGAAAATTTTCAAAGGTATGTAAATCGTATAAATAATATATTTCAATTATTAGTTTAGTAGATTGTTTAAACAAGTTTTATACAACTTGTGCACCGAATAATCACCTTTAAAAAGTTCCAACTTTATTTATCTTTTTATTTTGTAAAATCCCTTAGATTAAGCAACATTTAGTTATCTTATCGTTAATTTTAATATCCAGGCACTCTTTTTCTCGCTTCTATCATCTTAGATTTCCATTTTCTTGAATGAATGATGGTCAGAAGGAGAACGTCCAATACCTGATCAAAAAGGAAAAAGAACTGAAAATCTTTTTTTTTTTTTAACTGGATTGTATGTTGTATATATTTTACATTACACGAGACAGATTAGGTTCTTCACCGAGAAGCTAATGTTGTTTGATGAATTACTGGAATTGTTATTTGATTAAGTGTTGAATTTAAAGACTTGAGGTGGAACCTTAGTTTCTGTGTTTTAATAAGGTTAAGAGTATTTCAAAGTGTTGTTTAAATTTCAAGTAGTTAACTCGTTGAGTTTATTATCTATGATTTTTTTAGGTAATAATAGGACAAGAACTGACAGACGATAATAGACTATCATCGATGTATATTTTTTCATTTATTTTGGTTTTAAATGGATTTTGTTTATGAGACTTGGGTGGTGGTTTTAAATTCTTTTGTTGGTTGGATTGAAAAAATCAACCTTCTTTATTGTTTCTATTTGAATTATTCAATAATTGTTTTTTATGTTTTATAAAAAGCTTCAAAACTCCATTTACTTTAATTTTTTTAAAATGAAAGAATAAAGCTGTTTATGATATTTTGACTTCCGCTGCATTAAATAAGTTTTGAAAAAATTGGGTAGTTACATTGTCCATTTAGTAGTAGTCCATTTATACTCTTAAAACTATCCTAATCTTTCCACAAATGGTAAATTACGAGAAGCATTACAATAGTTGAAAGTTTGAGAATTACTATGTACTACATCATTGTTAGTTTCTATCATCTTCTATTTCATCTGTAATTTCAAATCTGTATGGAGGGTTGAATCTTCATGGTTGCATTGCAATACAAGCAGGAAGTAAACTTGTCAGAAAAAAAAAAGATGCGCTTAGTGTCGCTTCCGATGGTAGAGCGAGTAACCAACTAGGGCGGACACAAAAAATGTCCACAAGACCTGCCAAAAATAGATGTAACAAGCATATCATTTATTAAGACAAAAAATAAATAAGGTGGTTTAAATTTAGCAAATCCTCAACTGGCATTCGCACTACCGTATTAATTGCGAGCCATCGTTCCAGCCTTCTGATCCTGGACTGCATATCTTCAATGATCCCTTCTAATGGAGACACCTCCCTACTAGGGGAGAATTCTGATGCCGAACTACTTCCCTGATTTTTCACATAATAAAATAAAAGGTCTATGTTTCTCGAATAGTAGTTGCACTTTTGAGCAAAACATTTACAAAGAGTTTTACTAGATTTTATAAGGTCTATATTTCTTGAAGAGTAGTTGCACTTATTAAACCGAGATTGACAAACACCAATGAAATGCCTTAATGAAATTGCAGAGATAGAAGATAGAATCTATTGAACAAGAATTTATTGTAAGGTTTTTAGCGAAATCAAGGACGACCTGATAGAGCTTTCCAAGATATAAGTAGCAAAATACATTATTAAAGGGCAAGCCGCCTTTTATGCGATTATGTACTAATCAAAGCCTCTCATGCATATTCAATAAATTGATGTCATCCAATAATTTAAATGTACCTGAGATTGAATGAATTCCACAAGTTCCTGCAGCCTTGCTGCTTGATGATTATGAATAAGGCCAATACTATTCTTCGCAGGCAAACTTTCAAGAATTATTTGAAGATAGCTCTGCAAATTGAAATGTGTAGTGTCAGGTTAAAGCATAAAGAATCTTCGGCTCAATTCTTAACAATCATTGGAACTGAAATGACATAAAAAGAAATTATAACTGCAGTAATAAAAAGATCAATTTACAAAAGCTCAATTGGAAACCACGGAGTCCAACAAATTAAAGAATAATGTACACAACACAATGAAGCAGTGGAGCCTAACCTTTGTCGTATACGAGTCATTTAGTTCAAGCATGGAACCAGCTGCTGCAACAGCCTCTTTATCAACCCCCTTTATTTGTAGGTAAGGACATGGAGCATCTTGTAAATGGTCAACCTCAATTAAGATCTAAGAAGGCACATAAAATGTCAGATTTATAATATTTGGAAAGGCTTTCAACAGCATACAAGCTCAAACGCAATAACTAAAGAGAAAAATAATCGCTCAGATATGCAGATAATTTTTTTCCTTTCAAGTAATTCATGCTAGACATGTAATGGACACAATCAAACATGTAGACAAACCAAGAGATATTAATAAAATAAAAATATTTTAAATAAAACAATATAAAGTTGGAAAGGTATAACAAATAAATAAATGAATAAAATAGTAAGCACAACAAATAAACAAAAGGTTCTGCTACTATATTGACGTAGGGATTGGGGATGAAGACATGGAGTATGTGGAAGATAATCATTGAAACAAAATTCATTCATATAATGAAAGTAAAAAATGTTATTTTTTAAAATAAATCAAACTTTTCTACATGTGAAATTAAGGTGGAGAAAAGTGCTATAGGGTGCGCTCATTTTTTTTTTTAAACAAGAAGTTCTATGGACATTTTTCAATTGAATTTTATCAGCAACATTTTTTTTAGAATGTCGCAACGTGTAAAATATATTTATATGATTTGGATTTGTAGCGCTTACTACCAACTTTTCTTTAATTTTTTAAAACAATTTTTCAAGTACTTTTTATTTTTCATCTTCATGTCCTAATTTTCAAACAACACATTATGTCATTTAGTTGTGTCCTTCTATATCCCACATTTGTCTTTGCTTCTGAGGCTACCACATGCTTAACCATTAGGTATAGTTTATGAATAATTTTACTTATAAATTAAGTACTTCTGGTCCATAACTAGCAGAACGGAAGAACAGGCAAGCCTATCTCAAGTCCAAGCATCCTTCCGAGCAATTATTCGACTGGCTCTCTTATTTGAATCTTCAAGTAAGATATCATTTTAGCAAACTACATGATGCTTTAAAATTGCACAAGCATATCCACAAGCACACAGTGCATTGTAGATTTTAGCATATGCATTCCATCAAATCAAAATCCCTCTAAGTGTGACCTAAAGTCACGCTCACAAGAGAGATGAGATATTTTATTTACAGCATTCCATCAAGTGTTCAAGGTGTAGAACCGTATACTAAGTCCACCATCCAAAGGATGTAAGGCCACCTTATGAGCTCTCACAACTATAGTTGAGCGTTGAGATTTTTTGTAAATTCATTCTGGCAGCTTGAAAGGCTTGTTTATTGGTGCCATTAAAAAAATATTAAAAGAAAAATAAAGTCTCCAAAGAGTTTTTTTTTTTTTTTTTTTTGAAAAAAAAAAAAATTAAGAAATGAAAAAGAGTACAAAAAGAGGATGAGTCATTTTTTTTAAATGTATTTTGGGGACTCTTTTTTTTAGATGGAGTATTTTGGGGACTCTCAATGTCACATCCTTAGGATATTTTATTGCAAGGGTTTTAGGGTTTAGGGTTTAGACTCCATGTCAATGTCTTTAGGCATTCATTTTGTCAGATTAGTAATCCTTTACTTTGTTGAATTAAATTATCCTTTAGGTAGTGCTCTAAGAATAGAAAGACAATTAAATTTGTGGGAAGTTTCACTCAGGTTTCATTTTTGTCCCTAAACTTTCAAAAGTTACATTTTTCATCCTTGAACTTTACGATCCGTTCCATTTTAGTCCTTCCATTTGTGTTTTTTGTCTACGACACTACTAGAGGGCTTACGTGGCATGTAATTGATGATGTGACATTATATAAATATACAATGAGGTTAAATGATGTGGAAAAACGAATATACAGTGAAATTAAGGGAGAAAAAGTGAGGTTAACCTCACTATATATTTGTTTTTCAATGGTATTTAACCTCACGATATATTTCTATAATGTCACATCATCAATTACATGCTACATAATCCCTCCATTAGTGTCCTAGACGAAAAACAAAGACGGAAGGACCAAAACAAACGAATCATAAAGTTCAGGGACGAAAAATATAACTTTTGAAAGTTTAGGGACGAAAATGAAACGGAATGAAAACTCAGGGACCAAAATGGTATTTTACCCTAAATTTGTGGAATCTCTGCTTTGTTATAGTACGTTCGGATTAAATGTAATACTCCTATATTTTATGATAGATCTGCCTCATAGGATATGGATTCTATTTGGGATTTGATTTTATACCTTTCTTTTTCTTGAGCTAAAGTTATAAACCCTTTGATTTAGATTTTCCTATTCATTCTGTATAAATGGAAATTTTTTAATTTCTTGTTTTTCTATTTGTTGAGGATTCCTCACCCAGTCTAGTATGAATGTTACCATAAAGCTAGGAAACCTTGGTTACGTTGGAATTCAAATCCAAGCGTAGTCAATATGATAATTTATACATGTCGATTTACTTGATACATGGTCAGTATCATAATTTCCACAAGCTAAATAAATTCAAATGTTTTTCCAGCCAAACTAAAACCAACAGAAAGCAATATCACCTTCCCATCTTGATATATGTGAGCAGACGCTTCAATATAAGCCATAGCTTGATACCTGATGGAACAAAAAAAATGCATGTATAATATTTTGTTATTAATATTTTATATATATGAGAAATTTATTTTTAACAAACTGGACTAAAATAATTAGTTATCGAATTATCAAGCAACAGAAAATATTGAAATAGATTTCCATAGCAGAATTAATCAGTATTGCAAGCCAAAGACTAGCATCTCGGTATAGAAAAATGAGATCTTAATAAGAACTTCATTGTTTTCCCACTGTATTTTCTCTATTTGAGCTGCAGAAGAGGAAAATCTAATAAAAACCATAGTCATACTTAATTAACAATTACTTATTCGAGTACAGATGTTTTCATCAAGTATGCATGGGATCTACATTTGGCAATTAGTGAGCTTCAGCCTTGGATTCCAACAGCATGACTAGTTACTTGGTGCAGCAAGAATATGTGGGCAAAAAAATCTCTAAAACTAATAATAGATGTTGCAAACGGCTTGAGTGCAAACGCAACTAGAGAATGCGAGAAACACGTACTCTGGGATTTTGTCTTTAAGAGAGAATTTGAGTGTGCCTGTAACAAGTTTTCACATAGCTTCTCATATCTAAGTGTCTATAATTTTTCTTTAGAACTCAAGGACACAGTTGTACAACCTATAGAACAGATTCTGTTCAAGTAAGGTCGTATAATTTTTCTTTAATTATTGGAGCTTTCCAAGTATATCCTTATGTTGTGCTATGATATTAACTTCATCATCCTTTAACATTTTATATACAAGTATGTACAATTTATCTTCTTATTTTCCAACCACTTTGTTTGGCTTAACGTTTTTTTTTTTTAATAATGAACAATTTCATTGATATATGAAATCTATATAAAAAATAAAAAAGCTCCCCAAGGATTACATAAAATTCCTCCAAATTGGTGCTAAAAGGTATCCCTATTAAAGTTCAATTTTTTCTTTTGGTTAGAGAAAATCAACACTTGTGATGTTTTGTAAAGAAAGAGTTTGTTATGGTCTTTATCTCCTTATCGGTGTTCCAGTTGAGAAAAGACTCATGAATCTACTGATCATTTGATCATTCATTGTGATTTTACTCATAGGTTTTGGGTTAATTCCATAAGCATAATTAGAAGAAATGAAGTTATTTCTATCATTACAATGTAATAATCCTAATTCAAATATTTGATGCAAGAAATTAGAAAGTAACGTTCTTCATTTTTTAGCTTACCCAAGGTTAAGAAGGCCAGCGACTGTACTAATGCTAATGTCAAAGTCCACCTTAGGTTGAATGATGAAGTTCCCTTCTCTGATAGGCTACATTAAGATTGGAAGAAAAAAACATAGATGACAACAGATCCATTAATGAGCATATTATGTTCAAGTTGAAAAATAACTACATGGACTCCAACAGACCTCCCGTATCAGCAGAGCAAATCGGCCTTCACAGATTCTAACTCGTATACAGTCACTCTCTGTCAACTGCCCATTCGTAGGAACTCCCGGAAGCCTCAAATACATATCAATGAAATTTTGTATTGAACTGCAAAACTTTGATGGTTCAAGAATTTTTAGTATATCTTGATAAGCCACCTGTATTAAATTGGAAAATACGTTTGTCAAGCTTCAAATTTGTCAGAAAATTCAGAACCCATGTCCAAAAAAGCTCAGACCTGCTTGTTGCTCTTCAACACAAATAATGAGCTCTCAGGTGAAAGCACAGGATCAAAGTCATTCCGTATTTTGAGCTGTATCAAAATAAGGAAAAATTGGGGTATCTCTACAACTCACAACATCAAAAGCCAATTGCATGCTTTTTTCACATAAAAGTTGTGGAAGATATATTTTCCAATAGGGAGCAAGAGTATAACATAGTAGGCACAATGTTCAGTATACAATTTTATGGGAAACAAAATTTAATGATAAGGAGTAAACTGTACAAAAGTTGTAGGAGATCAGAAGTTCAATCTTAAACAAGGCTTTGAAAGGGGTTCCAATCTGATAAAGTGACCATAATTGGTTATAGGTTCATTTATCTATCTATACCTGTCATTACCCATAGATTATCCTTTGAAATTCATGAAAGGATAATAATTAGTTGAATTTGTTCAAAGACAGCTAAAAAAAGCAACATAATATTACTAACACATAATAGGCAACTCAAAGGCATAATAGACAAGACTAAGCAGGGAAATCTGAGCACATAATAGGCAAGACTAGAAGCACCAAAATATTCCTCAACATAAGAAGTAAGCTGTTTGTAGGTGATTTTACTAACATGTGCGTGAACAAGATGTGGTTCAATATGCTGCTGGAACATTGGAAACACTGTCATCATTATTTCATTTTGTGACAAGAAACACCCTACTTTACATTTATCCCTTTGGACTCGAGAAATCAAATGTGAATGAACACCTCCAACCTGTTCCACACAAATAAATAAATAATTAATGAATATGCACCTCAAAGCCATAGTTTCCGACATGCAGGGACACTAACATTGGACAATAAATATTTCCATTAAGACTGAATTAAACCATACAAATGTAGTAGATTAGTGTTCTTACAACAGCAATCCATAAGTCAAGTGATTTTCTGATGTCAGGATGCAAAGCATATACTCCTTCAAAAATTATCTGGTCAAATATAAAAAATATATATTGTCAGCTCAAAATTACGAGAACTGAAAGCTGATGAGCAGAATACCAGTAGTCTCTCTCGCACATCATGGTAGAAAACCAAATATTCAAACATAAATATCACTTGTTTCATAGCTAGAGGAATGTATATCTATGTTAGTATGAACGAAAGGAAAAACCCTCATAATTTGTCATTTCTTCATCCCAATAGGTCAATCCCGTCATTTTTCATATCTCCATAAATAATTGTTGCAACTGATGTAACTTTTTTCTTGGATCTAATTTCTAATATTTTCTTTTGTTTTTTTCTCATATATAGTGATTGTGCTAACACTATTTACATCATGAACTCAATACCTACCATTAGAGAAGGATCAATACGAAAGTGTAGTCATTGAATAAGGTTCAAACTGTATTTATTTTCAGCTATGATAAAAATTGGATTGCTCAATAGCTCTAAATATGTTGACTCTTCATTTCCACACACGAAAATATTGAATGAGCTTCAATTTGTTGAGAAAATTCTTTAAATTGAGACATATAATTCAAGTCAACTAAATTTAGAAAAAATAATTGAGAAAGCATCATGCATTATGTAGCTTTATATATGTTTGCTTGGCTCATCACCATATTTACGATTAACAAAAGCCTTTATTTAGACACCCACCAACGAAGTAGAACACCACATTTATGGACCCTCATATCAGTTCATAGTCAAAGAAAGGTGAAACAAATGACTATGATAACAGACCACTCCACAATCTTCAGAAACTTGAAGCTCCTTAAATCCACTTCGAGCACCAGTCTCCATGTCAAATACAGGAACTTTTGTTCTTCGACCGTTTCTCATGTCTTCAATATTCTGAAAATGGACAATAAAAATAACAAATGACAATGACAAAAATGATTTATGAAAGTATTCTCATCCCAATCATGACTAACCCATATCCTAGTTATAAGTTTCGACTATTGTGGAGGTCTATTATATAGTTTTCCAATTACATTTTTTTAGAAGAATTCACAAGATATTATTAAAGAAAGAAAGAAAGAGGATAGGAAATCCTCAAAACAAAGGTTACAAGACAAAAACAAATTACAAAAAAATACTCCCAAGGTAAGTACAAGGCAGCGGATAATAAACCAAAATCCAAATGCTTAACATTTTTAGACCATAAGTAAAGGTAGAACAAGAGCCGATTTCAAAGGTTGTGAAAATCATATATATGTTCTCTGGGAAAATATGCATTTAAGAAAAAAATTAAAGATAAGCTTAACAACAAAGTTGCAAATTATATAGCTGTTAAAGGTGTATACAACTATAAAAATGAATGCATTTTCAAGTACAAAAGCTCAATGCACAAGTCTTCAACCTTGGATAGCAGTGACAGATCAAGTGTGCTGAAGTCGTCATATTTAAAATCCTTCACTTGATCAGATTTAAAGTAACTTTCAAGGGAAATTACTTCACATCCAACAATATTGGCCATTTTATGGGCTAAACTAGTCTTCCCTGACCCACTTGGACCACCTGCAACAGCGGCATTAGGAATTGAGAATAGTCATTAACCTAGTGAAAGAATAAGACTACGTCATAAAACACTCCATAATATGATCATAGATTAACATCTAGATTTCCTCACAAAAAAAAATTGTAATTCAAACCAATAAAATGAAGTCTAATGGGAAAGATGAATATTTAATAATATCATATCATGGATCGCCTTCTATCAAAATAGGGCAAGTATCTACGTTCTTATTTTAAATGTGTTGATTTGAATAGCGCATTAGATCATTACAGATAACTTGTAATTTTCCAAAGCTCAACCTAACATCTGTTGAAACAACCACGAAACAACAAAGTTGCCTCACAAACCCAAAGTGATTTAATCTTCCAATCAAACATTGAAAGGGGACATGGAAGAGATCTACTAAGATATTAAAAACATCCTACCAATTCCAACAATAATAGGAAGACCTTTATTCTCCAATAATGCCTGAAAAAACAACAAATCTGAAGTTAAGACAGGCAACTGTTATGAAGTCATTAACTGATCTCTGTAACTTATATTTCCTTCTTGCCTGTATTGCTTGAACAGCTAAAAGTAGACCCCTGTCCAAGTCGCATGAATCAGGCATTGGAGCAAGCCTTACAGCGTCCCTGAAAGAGGCAGGATCTGTGGTTGCTTCATGAGAGTAATCTAAACATATAAAATAATAATAGAGTAAATAGAAAATTGGTAACATAAATGTAACAACTCAAGGAAATATACCAATCACTGAACTATCAGACTGGCGAGGACTAATAAATTGCCAAGTTGCAGCTACTGGTTCCATTCTAGATTTTGTTGGAGATCGAGTCCATGGCTGAGAAAGATCCTCAAGTCGAGTAACAGGGTTTGAAGTAACACGGATAGGCCTTGGAGCAACAACAGCTCTTTCTTGGTTACTAACCAGAGATGTATTGGATAAAAGTGGTGGTGTATTTAATCGTGGTACACCTGCAAGTGAAGTTACCAATAATAAGTACAAGTGAACTAAATATGAACATAAACCAAGAAAACAAAAATCAACAAGATGAAAGAAAAAAATGGGTGGTAAACAAACGAGTTCCAGGATCAATTGATAAAAATTCAAGCCCGTCATCAGACCTTTTCTTTCAAGAATCATCTCAAGATAAGACTTTGTAATCCAAGATCCACTTATTCCCATCCTCAATACTTCTTCTCCAACTGTCTGCATAAAGGAGGGAAAAAAGAAAAAGAAGAGGAGCAGGAATGTTATAATGTTCTTGGTTATTAGACAAGTAAAACTCGAAACTACCATCCTCTAATTCAACTTCATACAATCATGTATTTTAAATTGAAGATTAATTCAAAATAAAACAGATCTTCTGAATACGAAAAACTAAAGTAAAGTGAATTAATCAACGATATAAAAATAGTACTACAACCTTCCAAGACATTTAGTGTGCATTGGTAAATACTTTAAAATAAAATCTGACTTTTTGATTTAGTAGCAAAAATTATTTGAAAAAAAGGCTCACAAGTCCATTTCATTAAAGATAATGACAGAACAAAGAACATATACAAAAGGAGGAGAAAACCCCCCAAGAGAAGCCACCCCCAAAAGTAAAAAAGAGGCCTAAAACCAAGCACAAAACCGCGGCCACAACGCCACCTAATTGCAACTAAGTGGGTCAACTATTAATAATAAATAAAGAGGTAAATAAGAGTAAACAGAAAAACTAATGATATATTGAATTAGGTTAAATTGTATGGAGCTTCCATCAATTCATAGAAAAGTAAACCTACCTAGAAAAGGAAACTAACCTAAACAAGAAAACATAATTAAATAAGGAAAAAACTTAAATAATATCCTAAAATAGCCTAAAACCTAATATTATTCTAACAATAACAAAAGAGCTTAGTAGTTGATAGTGACACCCAAAAGGAAGCATTTACATGCGCCAAAGGCTAAACAATTTCTTAAAAATTCTCCACCCTAAAACCCTCCTATTTCTTTCGAGCCAAATAACCCATAAAATTGCAAAGAAACCCTCTTGCCAAAGACTCCTCCCATTTTCTTTAAGGGTGGATTAAAAATGACCTCTTGCATAGTTTGTTATAGACCCAATTAATACCAAAAAAAGTTGAAAGCTTTCTTCCAAATGTGCAAGACCAAAGAATGTGGTTATAATCTTCAAACTCCCATCTGCAAAGACAACACCAATAAGGTCTCTGAATGGAAAAGAGATATCCGAAGAAAGTCAAAGGTGTTCATCCTACTAAGTGCTATAGACCAAACAAAAAACCTAACTTTTTCATGATCTTCACCCACTAAAGCTTGAAAAAAAAAGGGGAAGAACTTGCCGGAGGGAAACGATAAGAAACTCAAAAAAGAATTTACAAAAGTATAGCTCTATAAAATTTAGGGCCCAAACTCTACTATCCTTTGAACCCTCTCTTAAGGAAAGGCCCTCCAAAACCAAAAGTAAAAAAGAGAGCTCCTCCATTTCCCTATCCTGAGTACTCCTTCTAAAATGAAGTCAAAGTTCACAATCTACCATTCCCTTCTTACAAATGAAGTAATAATGGAATTTTTAAGAAAAGCCAGATAGGGAATTTTTAAGCAATAAAGGAATTCTTTCACCAAATTTACATTAAGCCTTGGTTTACAAATTCATTCTGGGAGGATATTTGGTTTGGAGTCACTTCTTTTCATTACCTCTATCCCCAGCTTTGAGTTTTTTTCAATTTCAAGAGCTTCTTTCGACCATTCATTCTCTTAAACCTACAAATGTGGAGGATTGTAAAATCTAGTCACTTTATCCTTCAAGCTCTTTCACTACTAATTCCTTTTACTTAAAATTGATTCATGTTCCTTCACATACTTATTTTCCTTATAGGTTTATTTGGCTTAAATGCATTCCTATTAAGATTCAATTTTTTCTTTGGTATGCTATTATAGAGAAGACTAACACCTGTGATGTTGCAAAGAAAGAATTTGTTTTGGTTTTTGTCCCTTTATCGGTGGTCTTTGTGGTAAGGATAATGAATCTCCTATTCATTTGTTCATTCATTGCGATTTTACTCGTCCTTTATGGAGCAGGATTTTGACTCATTTTGATTTGCATTGGGTTATGCCTAAGGCTGTTTGTTCTCCCTTCCCCATTTCTCCTTTTGGAATTCGAGGGAATCAAAATAGGTCTTTTTGGATTACGTTGTGACGACCATTTTTTTAGTGATTTGGATTGAGCGAAATGATCATAATTTCATCAATTTGGTTCATGATTATCATCATATTTGGGATCGCCTCTTGTACTTTATTTACTTATAGTCTTAAAACATTGTTCACTTTTTAGAAGAATCTTATTCGTCCATGTATTTACCTTGGAACTCTTTTTTTTCTTTGTAACTTTTGTTCAGAGGCTTCCTCTACCTCTTGTACATGCTTTCTTTTAATAATATTGTTGTGATTTCTTAAAAAAAAAAAAAAGATAGTAAATGAAAGGGTATGTTCCCTAACCAAATGTCCTCCCATAATCGTATTTGGTTTCCTTTCCCAACTTTCCATTTTACACAATTAAGGAACAAGGCCTAACATTTTTTTTTGCAAAAGAGGCTTAACATTTTCATATTTCCTTATATGGGCTTTTCATTGATCCCCGACTAACCTGCTTTGTGTTCCACCCGTTGATATGAATATCGTGTCTCCTTGCTATAACTTGATGCCAAAGACTTCATGTTTCAAGAGGGAACCGCTCCACTTAGATAATAGAGTCAACTAGTTCAATGATAGGTCTTTAACAAAAAAATAAATAAATAGATTTCTCCATCTACTATCCCATTACTTCTTACAAAGAAAAAGCATACCAAAGATTTTGGGAAAGACATTCAAATGGAAGTTCGAGGACTAGGCACCTGATCAAACTCCTTACATGATCGGGGCTTCGAGATCCAAAGCTTTAAGAACAATAAGAACACGTGCTTACCAAAATTTGTCAATCAACCACATGCACTTTTTGACTTCCATAATTTATTTACTTCAGTTAGTGCTACTCGCCTAGAATGAGACATTTCCATTGTGTTGCATCGCACCCTAACTTCCTTCACTTTAACTAGCGCTTCCCAGAAAAGAAGTTGTTTTCTATTTGACTCACAAGGCTAGGTCTTACACCCGAAAAACTATTTACATTTTTCATTTCCAAATTCCCTATTCCAAACCGAGGGCCCACCTTCCGCTATTGGTTTTACCACATTTTTCCAGTTCAACAAGTGTGACCCCCTCCCTTCATCCACCCTTACCATAGGAAATCCTGCATGGTCTTTTACAACGTATCTTTAATACTTGTTGGAAGTCTAAATAAAGAAAGAATGTAGGTATGCCACTTAGAATAGATTGAATCAATTTTAGTTTTTTCCTTGAGAGATAAACTCTTTTCCAAGTTGCCAAAGTAGAGGGGTTTAACAACTTTCGCCCAACAAAAAGTGTGAAAAACAATAGGATCCCAAGTATGCCACCAAAAATTAGCAACATCATTAAAAATCTGCGAGTTTCTTTCTAGCCAAACACTTCAAAGAAGAGCTACCACTGTGTATTTCAAAAAAGAAAGTCTCAATTTTGGCCTTTTGAATAAGAAGGTCCCAATCCAAGATATCACAATGCCTCCCCAGCTAATGCCTAATTTGACACTCAAGTTACAGCCGAGCCATCAAAGGTACAAATGCTCAACTCCGATTGAATTCATCCATGGGGGAGTTAGAATTATTGATTTTGTGGGAAGGACTATCCAAAGATAAGGCCACCTGAAAAGACACTTATGTAGATGAAGCAACACTTCCCTAACTTACACCTTCACAACAAGATGAGTCTTCGGGCAAGAGGCATTAACGGGATCAACAAGCCCAAGCGCACATTTTTTTTAAAGGCGCACCTCAAAGCCATTTCATTGATATAATGAAAGAAAATAAAAAGACAATACAACAAAGTGGAAAGCTAATCAAAAGCCACCGAAAAAACAACACAAAAACCGTATACTGTATATCCTATACCAAGATTTCCGCACCGCCTCCTAATTACAAGTATGTGAGCCAACAATTTATAATCAAATTTAACAGATAATTACAAAAGTGTTTGGTAGTTGACACCCAAAAGGAAACATTTACATGTGTCAACTCCCAAATATACTCCTAACTGTCTTTTTTCATCACAAAAGACTCTTCTATTCCTTTCCAACCAAATTCCCCATGTAATTGCACAAAATCCGCAAGCCATAATTGCTTTCCCATATCTTTAAACGAAGGATTCAGAAATATTTCTTCCATTGATTTATGGAAGGTATAATTGTCTACCCATCTAACACCAAAAGTTTAAAAGAACTTTTGCCAAATAAGCCTCGAGAATTTGCACTTCAACATAATGTGATTATGGTCTTCTGAATCAAGGTTGCACAAACTACACCAATGGAGATTAAGAGTGTAGGAGGAAGAGCGAAAAGAAAGTCGAAGGTGTTGTTACCAAGCGCAAAGTTATCCTTTATGTGGTCATGTAATTTGTGTCGGGACTAGGGGACGGGTATAATAGTCTTTTACTAGTAAATTTTGTTTTCAACAAATTGAGTAAGTACCGTTTGAGATAAATTATGAAAATGTTTAAAACTGTTTTTGAATGGTTATCAAAAACATTTTCTTTATTCAAAAACACTTTTAAACACTTCCAAAAGTTATCCCAAACAGGCACTAAGTCTATGTGGGAATAGTTGCACGAGTAGACAAATAGAGTGACGTGCGAGCAGACTATAAATCTACAAGTTAGGGCTAGAGATCTCTAGGTTTTATTTGGGAGAGAGGCAAGCCTCTCAATGTTTTCTATTGTGGTGAAATTCCATTTAAAGCAATTCAAAACTAACCAATCTTCTCAAGCTTTAACAGATTGCTTTGTTAGCAATGAGTACTGCGTCTAGTATTTTCCTGCCACCCACGAAAGCTCCTTGAACCTCTGATATCGTTCCCAATATAACTTCCCTCATTCTCTCAACCAAAATCTTAGATATCGAACCACTGTTTCAAGGCAAGAGGCGCAATCCAAGGCGAAGACCCCATTTGTTGCCTCCAAGGCAAGAGGCGACAAAAAGGTGTCACCTTAGTAAAAGCAAGGCACACTCAAATAATTTTAAATAAATATATATATATATGGATAGCATTCATATGTCTCTATGACTTTTTAGCTTCCAATATCAAATTTTTACATGGGTATCAGTCTTAGACTCTTATTTTGCCTAAAAAATCCCTAAAACAAAACATCTTCGTAGAGGCGCTCGCCTCATTGCCTCATCGCCATGGTCAAAGCGCTAAAATGGCGCGCCATGCGTCGCCTCAACATCACTAGTCTGAACTTAACCTTATTTGTCTCCTCCTTTTTGGAGTTTGTGACACATAAAAGTCGCATTCATCCATGCATCAATTATTCCCCTAAATGGAAATCTTTCTAGATACTTTTTCAAACATCAGCAGCAGAATCCTAATTATTTTGAAAGGCCAAAGCAAAACCGTCCAGGCCAAAAGTCTTAAAACCATTTCAACTAAAATTACTTTCCTAACCTCTTAGTACATGTAAGAACTTTCCAAGCTCATCTTCTCCTATCACTAATTGGCTACCAGGGATTTTCATAGTTCTCTAGACTCATATCTATTGAACTTATAAAAAAATTCATCATTTTATGGTTCTAATTATGCAAATCTATAAATTATGCGGCGAAATAATTAAATAGAACCATATTTAAGAGAAAGTAAAATTATAAATGTGCATTTTCCATTCCTTGAAAGTGAAATATTTTTTTCACGAGAAAATGATAAAATTATCCTTATGTGGCATAAATGAGATATTAACTAGATGATGAATGCCAGAGAACCAAAGTCCATAATATTTATTTGTACCACTAGTCAAACTACAGGAAGAGGGGAAGCACCAAACCTAATAGCTTTCCAGGAAAAACAGATACAGAAAGGTAAATCAGTGCCTACTTTTCTATTTGAGCCTCTCAGCACCAAGAATGTTTCACCAAGAGAATCAATAGTCTCTAGTGACAAAGAAACATTGCCATTTTTGACAGATGTAGATGCCCTTTTATAACCCACCACTACTGTGTACCCCAAGTCCAGCAAGCCACCTAAAGTCATCCGTCCAACCTGAACCAAGTAAAAATAGAAAACAAGCAAAATTAAGCTTGAGAACATCAACGGAAAATAATTAAAAAATAGATTACTTCTTGGACAAAGTTTACTGACATAATCTTCAAATAAAGAAATGCTAAATACTGGATGACAATAACATATAGGTAGAGAACTGCATATTACCGCCCCAAATTGGAATAGTTTTCAACTATGACATGATCATCTTACAAATCCATACTCTTCAAGTTTAAAATGTCAACTCCTTAAATAAAATGTTGCTATCATCCTGAAATTACCTAGTTTTATGTCAAAATTACATGTGTATTACATACCCCCTTTTGTTTTGTCTAGCAAAAGACTGACATGGTGGAAACACTATGGCATAGGCATTAACAATTCTTGATAATATTTTTTTCCGTTTTGTCTGGAATCTAGAAAATTATCAGTCATCAGGAACGTTATCAGATTAGTTTGACTTTGAAGAATGGCTACATAGTTGCAAAGGCTGGGTCTGAGTCTCGTGGGAATTATGTTGGAGATACTTTGGTGTTGATTGACCAAGTCACTGGATTGGACACTTTCTCAGGAGCTTCACCGGCTCTTTTATTTCCGTCAACCTGGAGCATTCCATGGTATTTCTATTCCGATTCCCCTTTCTTTTCCTTCTCACCCATGTTAATATGCTAATATACTTGTAAAATGGCTGTGGAGATTTCCAAACGAACCCAATAGTCTATGGCACAAGGTGATTCGGAGTAAATATGGGATCCATTCAAATGGTTGGGACACAAATGTAGTGACTAGAGGCCTAGGAATCCATGGAAGGAGATATCCAAAGGTTACCCCTGTTTTTTAACGTGTAAAATGGAAAGTTGGGGATGGCGACCGGATCTCGTTTTCGGGAGGATGCTTGGCTAGGAGATGGTACGTTTCAAGACCTTTACCCTCCCGTTGTATTCCTTAACCCTTGCAAAAAATTATCCAATTTCAACTTTTTTTTTGAGAGAGGGGGTAGGTGAATATTGTTTCCATTTTCAAGATCGTCCGGGAAAGGGAATTGAATGAGTTAACTTCCATCATTGCAAACCTTGAGGGTGTTTTGGTGAATGAGGGTGTATGTGTAGTAGAGTGTGGTCCCTAAACTCTTCAAACGTGTTCTCGCGCAAATCCTTTTTTGATTTTAGTAGCCCACAAACATATGCTCCTCACCAATGTTCTTTTCTAGTCTTTGGAAGATGAAGATCCCGAATAAAGTCAAATTTTTCTTTGGTCCTTGCCTTGGGCGATCAATACATTTGAGTTTCTTCAACCCCCCCCCCACCCCCTTTCATTTTAAACCCCAATTGGTGTTGTCTACAGCCATTCGGAAGATCTAAATCACATCATGTGCAATTGCAAGTTCTCGAGGCTCATTTGGCAAAGATTTTCCCAGGCGTTGGGCCCCCGTCGGGTGAACAGGTCTATCCGATTAACCTTAGAAGAAATGATTGTATCCCCCTTGAATCCCCCTTTAAAAAAAAAGAAATTTTTTTTGGGGGGGGGGGGGGGTAGTGCAATTGTATGGGGTATTTGGCTAGAAAGAAATAGAAGAATTTTTAGGGATGAAAGGAGATCTGGGATTATGTTTGGGAGTTGGCAAATGTAAATGCCTCCTTTTGGGTGTCAACTTCCAAAGTTTTTTGTATTATTCGATTGACAAATTATTAATAGGTGGGCCGCATACTTGTAATTAGGTGGCGGTGCGGGTTTTGGGTTGGGGTATACGGTATATCTTGCTTTGTGGCTTTTTGGTTGTCTAGTGCCACTTTTACTTTTTTTTTTTATTTTTACTTTTCCCCTACTTCTTTCCCCCCCCCATTTGTTCAATGAAATGGCCTTTTGAGGTGTTCTTTTCAAAATAAAAAATATGCTAATCCGTTTAAGGTTCCCTATACTATGTTTAATCATGGGCCGGATGGTTTATAGTCCCCGTCCTTCTATCGCGCTATAAATAAAATTGGGTGTAGCATTAAAAGTTCAGTGCCTGAAACGGGTTATACAGTAACATGAAACCCTGTGTTTACCGAGAGAGTTAATAGCTAGCATTTGGAAAGGAATATTTATTGAGTGGGTTGTTTTGGAGGCAGTGAGGGCAACTGGTGGATTACTTGTCATTTGGGATTCAAGGATTAGGTCAACAATGGAGATTCTTAATCTCCACCAATCTTGAAGAACATGATGGGAGTACGTGGTGGTTATGTGTCATCTATGGCCCCTCTTCTACTACGAGTAGGGAAGACTTTCAAGAGGGAATTGGTGACCTCTAGTGAGTCTGTTCAGGAAAATTGTGCTTAGAAGGTGACTTTAATGTTACGAGGTTTGTATTAGAAAAATCTAAGGGACGTTCACCAGATCGATGAGATCTTTTAATAAGGTGATTGAAGATTGTGGACTTGTTGATCCCCCACTCTCAAACGGTAGAGTTTTTTATATTTTTTTTTTTTTTGGAAAGATAAACTTTCATTAATTAATCAATAAGGGATCAAACAAATACAAGAGGATGAGAAATCCTCCAAAAAATATAAATAAAGTAAAAAATAAATTACAAAAAAGAATTTCATTTACACAACATGGAATGCGATGGAAAATAAAAATCTAAACCTCTTACAACTTTAGCCCAACTAAATGTTCTTGAAACAAAAGAATCCCATAAGAGAAACCAAAGCCGAGAATTACGTTCCAACCAAACATTCCATTGTCAGTGCATTTGAAAAAAAGTCTTCTTTTTTGTGAATTCTTTGAACCAAACAAGTCCATAATCAAAAGATTCCTAGCATCCTTTGGAGGAACCGAGCTCAAGTCGAATTGTGAAAGAAATTTGAACCAAAGTTTTCTTGTGTAATTACAATGAAGAAAAAGGTGAGAAGCCGATTCACAACTCTTATAACACAAAAAACAAATATGTGGAGACAAATAGAAAGTGGACAAACGTGATTGCAAGACATCTCTGTTGACAAGTTTCTCCAAATAAAAAGTCCAAAGAAAGAATTGGATTTTGGGTTGAAACCCCGAAAACCAAACAGAACTATAAGGGAAAGAATTTGAAAGAATAGAATGAGAAAGAAAATAAAAGAAAGATTTGCAAGTAAAAGAACCCAGAGGATAAAGGGGCCAAGAAATACGATCAGTGGAGTTAGAGGGGGAAAATATGAGAAATAAGACTAAGAAGAGAAGAAAAATCTAGAAATTCCTCATCTTTAAAATTTCTAAAGAAAGAGAGATCCCAAGACTTAGAATGTAAATTAAAAAGAGAGAAAATGGTGGCAAAGCGATTTTTAATGATACGGTAAAGAAGAAGAAAAGAATTAGAAAGAGGGGAATCAGAAATCCAAATATCTTCCCAAAAACGAATATGAAGTCCGTTACCAAGAATAATCTTTGCACCCTTAAAGAAAGAGGGAACACATTTTGAAATTGATTTCCAAGGGCTACGAAATGTCCCAAAATTAACAATCAAAGAATTCCAATCAAAACTAAAAGATCCGAACTTGCTTTTAATGAAAGAAGCCCAAAAAGAATTTGATTTAGAAGAAAAACGCCAAACCAATTTTCCAAGCAAAGCCAAATTTTTAATTCAAGATAACCAATACCCAATCCACCCAAAACTTTTGATTTACAAACCTCAAACGGTAGATTTATGTGGTTTAACCTTAGGGCCGGTATTATTTTGAGCAGGTTAGAGTTTTACTCTCGGAAAGTTGGATCAACCAATACTTGTGCCCTAGGCTAACTAGGGATCATTGGTCGGTGGTGTTATCTGTGGGTGAAGTAGATTGGGGACCACCACCTTTTAGGTTTGAAAACACGTGGTTTACCCACCCAAATTTTAAAATTGTGTTGTGTGATTAGTGGAAGCTTGAGATGAATGGAAAAATGGGAAGGCTTGAAATTTATGAAGAACTTCAAAGGTTTAAAACCAAGACTTAAAGAGTGGAGTTCGGGAACCTTTGGTGATTTGAAAATACATAAGAGGAAGTTAATTGAGAGGTTGGAACATTTGAACAATTTGGATGAGAGGGGTGAGCTTGCCGCGGGTGAGAAAGAGGAAAGAGCCATATTAAAAGGGGAATTGGAGGAGACAATAAGGAAGACATTTCTTGGAGACAGAACACAAAACTTAGTTGGATTAAAGATGGAGATTGTACCTCCAATTTATTCCATAGAATGGTTTCTTTCATAAAAGGTAAAAATCACATCCCCTTCCTGGTTAAGGAGGATGAACCTTCTGTTTCTCTCGAACAAGATATTCTGGATGAACTTGTTTCTTTCTACTCCTCTCTCTATGCCTCTAGTTCCAGGTCGATTGCCAATATCGCGAAGTTTTTTTTTTTTTTTTTTTTGATGGTAAACAAAGTTTTTCATTGATGAATGAAAAAGCCAAAAAACGGCCAAGCACAATTACAAAAAGGCCTTCCAATTAGAGGCAATAATAGAGGGAGTATAGTTACTAAACGAATTACAATTTGCACTCCACAAGGAGGCGTTAAGAACACTAATATCCCACACTTCTTCCCAAGTTCTAGACTTGCTTACAAAAATTCTCCTATTCCTCTCAAGCCAAACATTCCATACAATAGCTCTAACCCCATTATCCCAAAGAATTCTTTTCTTCTTGTCGTAGAGCAAAGCACCTCCGAGGAAAGCCAATGCGTTATAAATATGATCCTTATGGAACACCCAAGACATGTTAAACATCTTGAGAAGGGACTACCACAGACTTTGGGAGAAGTTACAGCCATACAAAAGATGCTCTGTGGATTCTGAACTCTTCATACACAAGCTGCACCAATTCGGCTGTAGCGTGATCCAAGGATTTCTAGATTGAAACTTTTGATTAGAATTGATGCCATCATTGATGACAAGCCAAAGAAAAACCTTGATCTTCATAGGAATTTTGCCTTTCCAGATAAGTAAGAAAGCTTTGTCAATAGAAGCAGTATTACCCTTCCACAACAAATTGAGAGCAGATTTGCTTGAAAAGCCCTGGGTTTTATCCGAATTCCACATCCTGGTGCCTTCCCCATTGCTCAACCGGATAGGCTCCAATAATGAGTAGAAATTAATCCACTCAGCAATCTCATTATCTTTAAGATTTCTTCTAAATTCTACCACCCACGAATTCAAATTCACATCCCAAAAAGCTACTGACAGGGAGGTTTTTCTTGATGGCTAGTTGAAATAGATTGGGAAACAGAGAATTAAGGGCCCTGTTTCCAGCCCAAGAATGCTCCCAGAACAAAATAGAGGTGCCTCTACCGATTTTAAACGAGCAGTTTTGCTCCATAACGATCTTGAGCTTGTGAATGTTTTTCCAAGGAGATTTTTTTGTGCAATTCTTGTTTAATCCAGAACACCAACCTAACTCTTCCATCCCATGAATGCCCACAATCACCTTATGCCAAAGGAGAAGAGGTTGTAGGGGGAAGCGCCACAACCACTTAAGGAGTAACGCATCATTCTTTTTCTTCAACCCACCAAAGCCTAGACCACCATTAGCAAGAAGGGGAGGGATTTTATCCCACTTGACAAAATGACAGCCAATAAGACCATCAGCCCCCTTCCAAAAGAAAGATCTAAGGATCTTATCAATGTGCTTTGTCACTTGGGCAGGAGCTTTGAAGACAGATAAAAAATAAGTGGGGAGACTTTGAAAAACAGAGTGAATGAGAGTGAGTCTTCCCCCACGAGATATGTAGATCTTATTCCATTTAGTAAGTCTTTTGAGGATCTTATCAATCACTGGATCCCAAAAGCTTTTATTAATTGAGTTACCACCAAGCGGGAGCCCTAGGTAGTTGAAAGGTAGCTCCCCCATCAGAAACCTGCCATTATCCAAGAGCCACTGCCTTTCATCCTCATCAAGATTGATACTAACCACCATGGATTTGAGAAAGTTAACACTGATTCCTGAGCCCTCTTCAAACAATTGCACAGAATTCACAAGGTTGGATATCTTCTCTTTGTTGAAGTGGGAGAAGAGAAGTGTATCATCAGCAAAAAGAAGATGAGAAACCTCAAAGTTGTCACCCTTAAACCCTTGGATCCAACCTTTTTCTTGATTTCTTGTAAGAAGTCTGCTAAAACTATCAGCCACTAGCAAAAACAAATAAGGGGATAGAGGATCTCCTTGTCTAACCCCTCTAGAGGCTTGTAGTTTTCCTTTAGCTCTACCATTTATTAAAATGGAAAAGTTTACACTTTGTAAGCACCCCTTCATCCATCTACACCATTTAGAGTTAAACCCTTTGAGCTTGAGAATCTGTAACAAAAACTCCCAATCCAGACTGTCATAAGCTTTCTCCAAATCCAACTTGATAATCACCCCCTTTTCCTTCTTTCTCCAAGTCAATATCGCGAAGATTGACTACCCAATAAGTGTCTCTGAAAGTAAGCCCTATAATGGCCTTTTAAACTAGAGGAAATAAGAGCCGCAGTTTTCAACTGTGATGGTAAGAAGGCACCGGGCCAATATGGTTTTCCCTTGAGCTTCTTTCAGCAAAATTGGGACAATGTCAAACCTAATTTAGAAAGGAGTTTTTTTTAGAGGGGGATCATTGACGCTTCCACGAATAAGAACTTTATGTCTTATACCCAAGAAAGACAAGGTCGAACATTTGAAAATTTTCACCCCATTAGCTTGGTGACCTGCCGATACAAGATTATAGCCAAGGTCCTCACGAGGATGCTTAGAAAGGTTCTTTCGTCTACTATCTCCACTAATCGGGAAGCGTTTATGGAAAGAAGATCGATTCTTGATGGTTTAAATCATGAAATGAGGCAATTGAGGAGGATAGAAGCAAGAAAAAGACAGGTTTACCCTTTTTTAGAGAGTACAAGATGAGGATGAGATATCCTTAAAAAATGTAAAGAAAAAAGGGCTAAAAACATCAGCAAAAAAACCCATTCCCTATCAAATTACAAAAAAATGATCCCAAAGCCCATACATAACAAAAAAATGAGATTCAAAATTTCAATCTTTGATATTCTTTGCCCAAGAGTAGGAGTAGAGAAGAATTCGCTCCCAAATCTCGTGTAGCTCATGCTCTTTATCATTAAAGAGACGATCATTTCTTTCTACCCAAAGAACCCATAAAAGTAGCAGCAACAACACAATGCCAAAACTTCAGTTTTTTCCTTACCTCCTTTGCAAAAAGGATCTAATGATAAGAAAGAAAAAATATCCTTTGAAAGCACCCAAACAAAGCCAAAGTGAATTGTTTCAAATCTTAGAAGAAAAATCACAAAGTGAAATAGATGGTTAATAGATTCGTGAAAATAATTGATTTAAAAAGGCATATGACCATGTGAACTGGACTTTCTTGGAGAAAGTCTTCACTAGATAAGGCTTTGGATATACCTGGATGTGGTCTTGCACGAGGAGGTTAATTTCTTTTTCCTTATTAATGGAAGACCAAGGGAAATTTTTTTTACAATAAATGGAATTAGAGAAGGGGATCCACTATCGCCTTTTTTATTCACTTTAGTGGTGGATACACTAAGTAGACTCTTTGAGCGTGGTGTGATTGAGGGATTTGAAATCAGAAAAGACAAAGTCCCACTCTCTCACTTCAGTTCGCAGACGATACATTGATCTTTTGTTCCATTAAGGAGGAATCTTTTCAAAACTTCATGGACATTATACATATTTTTTAATGGAGCTTGGGTTTGAAAATAAATAGGGAAAAATGCTCCTTGACCGGGATTAATATGGATGAGGGCAAGTTAAAGTATTTGGCTTTTATGGTAGGATGTCATATTACACCGATACCATTCTCTTATCTTGGTTTGCCTCTCGGTAACAATCCGAAAGAAAAGTTTTTGGGAACCTATGATTGAAAAAACTAAAAAAAATTGGCATTAGAAAGGAGATTATTTCTCAAAAGGCGGTAGATTGGCACTCATTCAATCAGTGCTCACTAGTATACCCATCTATTACTTGTCCTTGGGAAGACCGTCGGGAGGTGTAAAAAACATTTTTGAAAGACCATGAGAGATTTCCTTTGAAAGGGATCGGGTGAGAGGAAAGGTTCAAATCTTATCAATTGGAATACACTATCGAGATCAAGGGAAAATGGGCACTTGGGAATTGGAAATTTGGAAAGAAAAAAGAATATGGCTTTGCTTCTTGTTAAATAACCAATAGACCCAAAATATTAAGTTGTTGGGCTATGGCAAATTTAATCATTTATATATTCTCAACACTCCCTCACGTGTGGGCTCGAATAAGGCCCAATCACGTGAAACATTAATAAATGAGGAGAAAATATCATCACCGGGGTTCAAACTCAGGATCTCCTGCTCTAATATCATCTAAATAACCATGGGCTTCCATCTCAAAACCAATTGGTAATGAGAGGAGTGACCCTTAGAATTTATAAGATGGTGGCTCTCTTGGGCTAACCAATTTTTGGTTGAATCCCATTTTTAGATCGAACGCTCGTTTGAGCTAGTTCAGCTCTGATACCATGTTAAATCACTAAGAGACCCAAAAGCTTAAGTTGTTGGGCTAAGGCAAATTTAATCATTTATATATTCTCAATACTTGTAAAGTGGCATCGGAGATTAACCTAAGAGTCTTCTGCAAAAGGTGATTGATAGTCGGCATGGGATTCATCCAAATGGTTTGGACACCAAAGTGGTAGCTCGGGGAACTAGTAGAAGCCCCATGGAAGGAGATCTCTAAATACTACACTCTTTTCCTTAACGTTGTGAAATGGCATGTTGGGCAGAAACCAGGTACGTTTCTCAGCAGATGGTTGGATAAGGGACATTGCCTTAAAAGACCTATTTTCCCTTCTCTATTCCTAAACTTTAGCTAAAAACCATCTTATCTCTTATTTCATTCATAGTGAGGGGATGGGTGTGAACCTTAATTTTCATTTTCGAAGAGTTATCCGGGATAGGGAAATGGCTACAATCTTAATGCCTTACAAGGTATCTCATTGAGGGAAGGGACCCGTAATATTAGATTGTCAATTCTAAAAACATCTTATACATTCTCCTGCAAATCCTTTTTTGGCTTCAGTCGTCCCCCCCGGGGCAAATCGCTCTTTGCTTTTCTATTTTGAATTGTGGTAGGTGAGATCCCAAAGAAAGTCAGGTTCTTTATGTAGCCCATGGCACTTAGTAGAATTAATATCTTTGAGTTTCTTTAGCGATCTTCCTCCTATAGTCTTGACCCATACTAGTGCACAGTCTATGAAATCATGACTATGAAGATTATAATCACATTCTGTGGTAGCAGGTGCAATTACTCAAGACTCGTTTCCTTGTCTCTTGGGTTCATAGTAACTCTTTTCGCCCAAACTTTGGAGGAGGTCTTTGTGTCCTCCTTTCAAAAAAAAGGGGAGGAGTCTATGGTGGCTTGCGAGATTCTATGCAATCACATAGGGGTTATGGTTGAAAAGAAATAGGATAATTTTAGAGACGAGATGAAATCGTGGGATTATGTTTGGGAATTGGGCATGTAAATGCTTCCTTTTGGGTATCAACGACCAATTTTTTTTCTAACTACCCCCTTAGGTTGTTCATTAATAATTGGCCCTCAAAATCAGGTTTCTGAGGGGACATCTGGACCCATAATGATAGTCCTCTTGCTGCTCTTTTCCCCTCCTTGTTTCAGCATTCCTGTCTCCCTAAAGCTTTGGTAGCTGATTTGTGGGATGCTACTTGCAATTCTTAGAATGTTATCTTTAGAAGAAACCTCAAAGATGAAGCGCTTGATACTTTTGTTTCCCTTATGTTTGTGCTTAAGAGTCTGAAGCTGGGCAGCGGGCTTGATTTCAGGTGTTGGAATGGTGGGGAGGAAATTCTTTTTCTTGCAAGAATGCCTTCACTTCGCTGGCCAAAGTGAGCATTCCTCTCTTACCGGATCTCATTCTTGTGATTGAGAAGGATCGTTACCCAAAGAAAGTCAAAGTCTTCTTGTGGACTCTTATGCAAGGAGGGCTTAATACGAATGATATGCTTGAGAAGAAGTTTTCTTTTATGGCATTGAGCCCCAATCGATGCATCCTGTGTAATGCTAGTGCGGAAGACCCGAACCACCCTTTTTGGTATTGTTCCTTTGCCTCTACGCTTTGGGGCAAGCTGTTTGATATCTTCAGGATCCACGGGCCAAACCCCTCCATCTTAAGTCGATTTCCATGGCTTTCTTTGTGGTACTGGGTTGAGGGACAAAGCTTATTCCTTTGGCGTAATGTTGTTAGATCCCTTCTCTGGATTCTTTGGTGGAAGAGAAACAAGAGAATTTTCCAAGATGAGTATCTCGATGTTAATGACGTTTGGGATCTTTTGGTTAGGTTTACCTCACTTTGGTCCCCAATCTGTAACCTTTTGTAACTATTCCCTTTCTTTAATTGCACCCAATTGGAGGAATTTTTTGTAATCCAGGGGAGCGTCTTTTGTATTTATCTTTTCATTTATCAATGAAACGTCTCTTATTAAAAAAAAATTAATACTTGGCCCGCGTACTTGTAATTAGGTGGTAGTACGACATTTTTATTTGAGAAATTCCACTAGATGGAACTTTTTGAATAGGTATTTTCATAAATAGCAAATGTTTTAAATAATTTCAAAAATAGCATTTTTTTAAAAGACATGTGGGGGTTGGGTTTCATGCTTGCTTTGAGTCGAGAGAAAAAAAAATTGATATTCTTGAAAATTTTCAAAAGTTTTGCTATTTCTGAAAATATCAATTCATAAAATGCTATTTAAAAAAAAAAAACTTTTTTATTTTGGGTCTACATGGCTTGGTTTTTTGTTTTTTGGGGCCTTTGGTGTTTTACCCCCGTTTTTTTTTACATTGTGACTTCTTTCATTATTTCAATGAAATGGCTTGTGAGTGTGAGCCGTCTATTAAAAAAAACAATTCTTGATGCTATTAATAAATTTATGGAGAAACTAGTAGGAGCTTGCCATCTATTATTAATTCCTTCACCCTTTTTAGTGACTAAAAAATGTTATATAAATTATCAAGACTACATGTGTTACTTATTAATGATACATGTTGAAAACATTTGCAGTCTCATATATACACAAACACAAAAAAGAGAAAGTCATATAATTAGAATATTACAGCATACCCAAATCCTATTTTGCTCATGAAGAAAAGATCATCAAAGACCCCCCAATCAATAAGCAAATAGATAGTTCTTCAAACTTAGCACTGATAGATTTGGCTATTTTAGTATATTTTTCAAAAAAAAAGTATTACCTCAAATTCAGCTTTAGGCCTAATAATATAATTTTTGTCAACTATCCTCTGGTCGCCAAGTGATAGATAGTATTTTATACCAGATTGTCGCACTTTAATCCAATCATTTATGCGTGCTTCTTCACTTGCAGATGGGGGCCTAAGATACATCTCAATAAAACTGAAATTTGAGCAAAATATAAGCACTCAAACCAACCAAAACTCAAAAAAAGCAGGAGAGAATTAGATACCAGTAGACTTACTTGTCTGTATGCGTTTTATTTCCCTGAAGAGCATGGACAGAATGGACATCTAGAAGCTGTACGGAAAAAAATTAGAGCAAGCATTCACGTGAGAAATGTGAGTTATGACATATGAAGGGAGTTTAGAACAACTCACAGGTAATAACAACAGTATGATTATTAATGAAGTGTCTCTTAGCAAAAACAAATTCAATAAAATATCTTTTAACATTATTTTTTAGTTAAATCATAAATGTTTAAGCTATTAGGTTAAGAAAAATTAATAGTTATAAGATATTTCCAACACTCCCCCTCACATGGTCCCTTAACAAGTAACAAATACAAAATAATGTGAAGTGATAATAGCAAATAACACAACGGAGGTTTGAACCCAAGACCTTCTGCTCTAATACCATGTTAAATTATCGTTAGACCCAAAAGCTTAAACTATAAGGTGAGACAAATCAAATATTTCCAACATTTTGAACACAATATTATAAAAAGTTATAAGAATCATAGGCAGATTTTCCAAGGTGTTGAGAGTCAGGGAACTATTAGCACATGTTTATAGTTCTTTATGGGTGTCTATTTCCAAACATTTTTGTAACTTTTCTCTTTTTTATTTTAAAAAAATCAGGCCACAGACTTGTAATTAGGTGGTGGTTTTATGGGGCTTTTGCCACTTTTGTATCCTTTAATTTTCTCATTGAAATGGGCATTTGAGCTTACTTTTCAGGAAAGGAAAAAAAAAACAGAAGGAAAACATTTTGTTATAAGAAGAATTAGACAACGGATCCACTATTCCATTCGCCCCTTTTGTTTTCACCTTGGTAGTGGATGTTCTGAGTAGGATGTCGACAAGAGATGTGAAGAAGGGTGTGGTAGAAGGTTTTAAGGTGGGGATAGGAGAGAGAAAAGGTGCAGTTAACCCATCTACAGCTTGCTAATAATACAATTATTTTTTGCTCGGAGAAAGAGGACTCTTTCCAAAATATTAATGAAAAGTTACAAATATTTGAATGGGTGTCAGGAATGAAAATCAATAGAGTGAAGACATTCCCTAACAGTGTGGAACTGTGAAATCAATAAACTACATCATTGGGCTAAAGTAGCAGGATATGAAATGAGAATGCATATCCGCTCTCGAAGCCACCTTCAATATACTCTTTACCTTAATCAATGCAATTTCCACTTTGAATTGTATCACAAGATCACAACATCCAAGTTTCCTTCAAACTATTCTAAAACATTAAATAGACATGAAATGGTTTGTATAAAGATTGGTTAATATGATGGACAAACATTGCATAACAGTTCAGAGTCACAGACCTCATTAACTGTACAAAAATAGGTAATCGGCATAACTCAAAGGATTTATACGGACCTCACTTCTAGTTCTACATTATTTCAGCTTGTGATTAGTTAATATGAATGACAAACATGCATAATATTATAGTCACGGATCTCATTTCTTCCATACTAAAACATTTAATTAGCATAACTAGAAGAATTGTCCAAACCTCACTTCTACATTTCAGCTTGTATATTGCCTCCCTAAATGATGAGACAAAGCTGTTGTTAATTCTTATCTGCAACATCAAATCACATAGATAAAGTTAAATCTGAAATCTTATGAGCAAAGACAAAGGTAAACCAACCTGGGCATGATGAAGGTCTGGCTCTATGTGCTTTCTAAACAATGGGAAAATGCTATCAATAAGGTAATCCAATGAACATGAATCTCCAATATCATGCCTAACCTTAGACAGGAGATTAAAATGAACCCCACCAACCTAGTTCACCAAAAAAACGATAATGCATTATCTTGGTATACTATCAACAAAAGAAACCTCAAAAGGCTTCAGTCATCCCAAGAGCATAACTTCCTAAGTTTCTTAACTTTGTCTCAAAATTTAAAAGTTACCAAAAATATGCACATTAATACATATTTAGATGATACATAAGAAGAAAAATAGAAAAACAAATTACCACTGCAACCCGAATATCTAGCAAAGAACGTAGTTTTGCATGCAACGCGTAGGTTCCATCAATGATTACCTATAAACAAATGCAAAGAAATCAATCCAAATATGCACAGTTCATCATAGTAGCTTCACTAATCACTACTTTTTTTTAAAGAAAACCATAGCATGAAAGAAGTCGATTTTTAAAAATAAAAATAAGATATATATTTATATATTTGGAGTCACACTATCTACAAATTTATGATTTTAGGAAAAAAACTCATTTCATTAAGACAATGAAAGAAGTAAAAAAAAAAGACCTAGTATATCGCTGCCACCTAATTCCAAATATGTGGTCCAATTATTAATAATGATAAAAAAAAATGGTTTGGAAAAAGTGTTTGGTAACAAAGACCCGCTACTTTACTAACCACCCCAGATGAAGCACTCTTTATTACTATCGAAGTGGCCCGTTTCTTTTGATGAAAGTCAAAAACTGGGATCACAGTGTCTTTGCCATTTGTCAAATCCTGTGTACAGAACTAAAACCTGTTATGTAATAAATAGACAAGGGACAGTTAAAAAAATGATTTGCATTGCTAAACTGAATGATCCAATAGCAATTTCAAGTTTTAGAGCTTTATACAAATTTCAGCAAAGCTCATTTCATTAAGATATAATGTTTGTACAACGAAATTAAAAATTGATTGTAGCAGAAAAAGTAAAGAGGTCCGTCAGAGAAAACCTCAAGATTCTGAACAAGAAGATCAAAGTCTATCGAATCCAAATAATTCCCGTCGTCAACTCCATCACGATAATTCTCCATTGATATAACATTACAACCAATTACAGATGCAACTTTCTCTGCTAAGCTTTAACAAAAACCATATATCAGAGCAATTAAACAAAACAAGAAATCTCTAACAAAAAAGAAGAAGATGGTATAGTATACCTGGTTTTACCCGAACCGCTGGGACCACCAATTCCAACTGTTACTAATCCATCTTTTTTCTCTCTAAGTTCTTGAATTGATTTTACTAATAGATAGTATCCATGATCAAAAGACTGCAAATTTATAAATGAATCCGAGAAATGATTAAAACATTATTCAGGATCAATAATTTAAAATTGAGTATCGGAATTCAAAAAATACGAAATTGAAATGAATGTTACCAGATGAAGAGGGAGAGATTGAAGGATAGAAGAAGAGGAGGAAGTAGAGGGTTGTTGAAAGTAATCTCTTCCTTCTTGGAAAACACGCTGAACAACTTCATCATCCATTTTTGTTGATTTTGATTTTGATTTTGATTTTGATTTTGATTTTGATCTTGATTTTGAAGAAAAAAGGATCTCAAATTCCCGAAATGGAATCCCTCAAATTACTTATACAAAGTTAATTGATTTCTTGCTCGATTCGATTGATTGCTTGGTGAAGAAGCCAATTAAAGGTACAGACTACAGTACAAGATTATAAGAATGATTCTCTTTGATTAGTATGATTATTAGCTTTAGCTTTAGCTTTAGCGTTAGCGTTAGACCGTACGCCTCTCCTTTCTAATTCAGAACCAAACCACGCTCCCGCTTTTGCTTTCCTTCCCAGAAAATTCAATGAAATAAGGTTTAATTATTATATTTTTTTTTTAATTCTACGTTAAATTAAATCTTTTATTGTTGATAATGGTAAAGAGTAATTTAGTGGTAAACGAAGTGGTTAGCATTTAACTTAAACATGTCGACCAATATTTCGGGAGTTTAAAAAACTAATGAATCGAAAAACTAGATCGATTCAATCTAACTCATATAATTTGGATTGAGTTATAAACTTGTTTGAATTGAATTGGGTTCAAGTATGGTTGGATTAGTAAGATCATAGACTCACTTAAATTTAGTTCACTACAAAAAAAAAAGTCAATTTGTGATCAAAATGTCATTTTTATTGTAGAATGCGACCAAAAAAGCGATCAACATGGTGGTGGCAAAAAGCTAGTCGTTCTGGAATTTTGTGCGATTGGATAGTCACAAAAATACGACCAAGCATGTTTGGTCGCAAAAAAATCAACATTTCGAAAAAACGACCAGATGGTCGCTTAAAAAAGTGACCATCTGGTCGTAATTTAAGTTGAAGACAAGTGACCACGTGGTCGTTTTTATAAGCGACCAAATGGTCACTTTTGGACTCAGACAAAATGCGACCAGATAGTCATTTTTATAGGGATAAAATATGATCACCTGGTCGTTTATCTTCTAGGGTAAATGCGACCATCTAGTCGCATTTAATAAAAAAAAATTGATTTATTTAATTATTATTTATTTATTTATTTAATATTAAAATTAGCATTCATTTATTTAATTAATATTAATTAATTAATATTAAAATTTAATAATAAAAAATTGGAATTAAAATAAAATATATATAAATCAAATATTCAAAAAATGTTCTATACAAAAGAAATCATCATAAATCTACTGCGGAGGGGCGGGGGGTGGCGGAGGCGGCGTCGATGATGAAGGGTCGTAGTCTCGGGATCTGAAGTACGCGGCCAAAGATGCTGCGACCTGGGCCTCGACCCGTGCCTGCATATTCGCCTCAATCGCAGCGACTCGAGAAACGAAGTCGTCGCGCATAGCGTCCATGTCGGTGTGAAGCTGTTGAACCTCCTCGCGCAGCTGCTGCTCAACCGGAGAAGGGCCGGAGCTAGTGCTCACTCCACTCCGCTGGGGTCGAGGCACATCCGCGTAAAGGCGTCTCCCGTATGAGTCGAGCCCAGCAATGGATCCATCTGGACGAACGCCTCCAGCAGCCTCCAAGAACGCATGTCGACGGTCTTCCTGAGTCGGTTGCAAGTCAGGTGTGGGCAACCTCTAACTCAAAGACTCCTTGAAACGGTCCTAAATATTTAAAATTCAAAAAGTATGTAAAAGTTAGAAAATGATGAACAAATTCTAAGTAATAACTGAAAAAACATATTAAATACCTGAGTTTGTTGCGCATTGTCGTCGACGATCGTCCCATCCTTCTTCGTGTGAAGGACCAGATGCAGCTCATCAGGCGGAACAGGACGATCGTAATTTTCTTCCTAAATATATTATAAAAAGAGACAAAAATTAAATTAATAAATAATTGAAACAAAAAAATGACGTGAAAGAAAAATGACAATTACTTACCAATATACGATGGTGCTCGTCGTGAGGCTTCGCGCCACCAGTATGCTTCCTCGGGTTCTTGATCGATTGGCCTTATTCTTTGTCGATACTTTTTTGCCCTCTTGAGACTGCAAGCTCGCGAGGAGTCGAGCATGCTCCTCCTCGCTCATCCACACAGGTCGGTGTTCAACTTGCTTCTGCCGCGCCCGGTACATGAGGTCCTTGAATCGATCCTGCACGTGTCTGTCCCATAGGGGGAACATCCGACCGTCCGTGACATCGGGATCGATCATAGGAAACTTGCCCTGAAAAAATTTGAAATAAGAAAACGTTAAAGTAATAAATTGATTGTTACAAATTTATAAATTAATTAATTATAAAAATAAGTGAAGTTATTTACCTTCCATTTGTCGTACATCCGACGCTTTTCCGTCGTCGGAATCTTCGTCCAGCGAAGCTCGCTGGGTAGAGGCATGCTCTGGAGGACCTGGTGAAACCGCTTTAAAGCGGTTTGATGCGGCTGTATTTTGCAAAAAAAAAAGTTAAAATTATTAGTGATATTAGGTTATAAATAACATGAATATTTAATTAAAAAAATTACTTGTCTACTTACGTATCCCCTTCTATCCGAAGGGTCGGGTTGGCGGTAGCCCGAGGACGGCCAGTGCCAGAAGTGGAAGCTCCTGCTGGATCTGGCGTGGTGCCAGAAGTGGAGGGTCCCGCTAGAGTAGTGGCTGGAGCCGGTGAGTCCTCCCCCAAACGTTGTGTCGCAATCTGCGACTCGGGTACTGCGGAGGGATATGTCGGGTCGGGATTATCGTCCAACCGTAATATCTCGTTCAGGTCAGCATGCGTCCAGTCCCCCTCCTCTGGAGAACTGTCCAACTCCGGTGTGTCATCCTCTGGCAGCGGATCAGTGCGGTCCTGGGATCATCATCGGATATCGGAGGACGACGTTGGCGTGCCATTTTCCTAATCAAACTAATTAAATTTAATTAATTAATGTAAATTTATTAATTAAGTATATTAAACTAAATTAAATTAAAATAATTAATTAAATAAACTAAACTAATCTAAAGTAAAGTAAATTAAATTAATTAATTAATTAATTAATTAAATTAAATTAAAGTAAGTAAACTACACTAATTATTTAACTAAATTAATTAATTAAATTAAAGAAAAATAGTTAAGTAAGTAATTAAAGTAATCTAATATATTTAATTTACTAAATTAAATTAATTAATTAATGAAACTAAAGTAAATTAAATTAATTAAAGTAAGTAAACTACACTAATTAATCAACCTAATAAAATTAAATTAATTTAAAAAAAAGTAATCTAAACTCATAATGTGACTAAATTAAATTAATAATTTATTAAACTAAATTTAATTAAGTAATTAAACTAAAAGTAATTTAGCTAAATTAAATTAATTAATTAATGGAACTAAAGTAAATTAAATTAATTAAAGTAAGTAAACTACACTAATTAATCAACCTAATTAAATTAAATTAAATTTATTTAAAAAAAGGAATCTAAACTCATAATGTGACTAAATTAAATTAATAATTTATTAAACTAAATTTAATTAAGTAATTAAACTAAAAGTAATTTAACTAAATTTAAATTAATTAACTAATTACTTAACTAAGTTTAACTAAACAAATTAAAGTAACTAACTAAACATAATTAATTAAGTAATTAATTACACTAATTTAAAGTTAAACTAAACTATTCAATTAAATGTAACTAAATTTAACGAAACTAAAACAATTTATAATAACTTAATTAAAATGAAAACGAAAACTAACCTCGAATACGCTACTGGGTTTTGGAGGTTTTTGAAACGGGAATGGGTGAAAAATCGGGGAACGGGAAAGGTAAGAAATAACGGGGTTTAGGGGAACGGGCAAAAAGCAATGGGGGAATGGGAACGGGAACGGGGAAAGAGAGAAAAGGAAAGAAAAGAGAGAAAAGAAAGGAAAAGAGAATCGGGTGGGGGAGGGAAAGAATTCGGGTGGGCGTTTAAATTAAAAATTGCGACCACCTGGTCGCAATTTCGTAATTATGACGAAAAACGAAAAGTCACTCGATTACGACCAGATGATCGCATTTTGCTTCAAAAATACGACCAAATGGTCGTATTTTCTTAAAAATACGACCAACTGGTTGTAATCGTGTCATTATGACAACCAGCTGTCACATCACACTTCCCATCAACAATTGCGACCAAATGGTCGTAATTGTCAAATTCACCGCCATATATTGTGACCAAATGGTCGTAATTGTCAAATTCACCGCCAAAAATTTCATGAAAATTTAAATTTACTACTGAATAAGCGACCAGATAGTCACAAAATTAAGACCAAATGGTCGTAAATTAATACAAATTTTAACAAAACTTAAGTCTACATTTTCAAATATACGACCATATGGTCGCATTTTACTTGAAATTTGCAACCATATGGTCGTAATTTTACCTCTATATTTTTTTTAATATATATAAATTAATGGAGATTAAAACATATTTATATATATTGTTTAATGAAACACAACAATGACGATATTATAAAACATACAGTGAATCATATAAATTTACAAAGTGTATTAGTCTTCATCCTCAGTTTCTTCAGCCATTGCTTCTTCTTCTTCTTCTTCTTCTTCTTCTTTTTCTTCTTCTTTTTCTTCTTCTTTTTCTTCTTCTTTTTCATCATCTCGAATAAATTCAGCATCAATGTCACGTTCGTGAGAAGTGGAAGCATTTGTATCGTCATCATGCAATGTTATCGTTCCGTCGTTCAAAGGACGTGTGGTACCTGCATTCTGGCCATTGTCTATTGCACGACATATTATCTGATCTTCTTGAAAAGCATCGGCTTCGTCTGCATGGTCGTCTTTCTCGGACAGGTTTTCTTCTACCTTGGGTGGTTTAACTTTACTAACAACTAACCAATCTGTCAGATCTCGTCTATTACTCGGATAGTTCAGGTAATAAACTTGAATCGCCTGTGAAGCGAGGACAAACCTATCAGCGGTGCGCATATGCTTGTACTTGTTTACCTCAACAATTTGTAAATGATCAATCTTACGGACTCCGCCTCGTCTGGTTGTCTCGAGCCAAGTGCAGTTGAATAGAACAATGCGTTTTAGCGTCGGACTTGCGTATTGAATCTCAAAAATCTCATCGATTACTCCAAAGTAATTGTCTTCAGTGTCGAACACTTGACCTTTTTATGCAAACACCACTGTTGTTTATTGCCCTGTTAACAGAATGCGCCTTTGTTTGAAATCTGAATCCGTTATCGACGTATCCAGTATATGACCTTGCAATATGTGGAGGTCCCTTTGCCAAAGAAATAATGCGAGGATCATCTACCGGTAACGTAGGGGAGTCCACCTGTCATTCAGCACACATAGAGTATAATTAGAAGGAAATAGTATTTTTTAGCAAATAACTTGACATGATATTTTTGACAATTTCAAATAACTCACGTATGCACTGAACTAGGAACGAAACTCCTTCTCCATTATTGACCCCTCCTCAGCGGCTGTTAGATCGACTTGTGTCATTCGAACGTATACGTTCAGAAATAGTTTGTATGTTATGAAAATAGTAAGAAAATATTTTAAACAGTTGTGATTGTTAAGTCAAAGGAATAATTTAACGTTACGAGAACTCATTCGATGTAAGGCTCGACTTCTGGGCAGTTGCATAACACGTAACTCTGCATTACGTGATACTTAGAATCGATCAACGGCCTACGCATTGATCTTCCAACTGTCATGCCAGTTTAGTAAATATGGGCAGGTCGTTTACGTCAACACCTTCAAGTAAATTTTCGACAACGTTTCGTGTCGCTGGACGAAACTGCTCATCAATGTGTTGATCAAAGTAGTATGAACAAAACGTGGTAGTCTCTTGCGTCAGGTACGCACTACAGATAGATCCCTAGACTCTTGCTTTATTTCCGATCGTCTTTTTCAACCGACGTAAATACCTGTGGGTACAAGCAATTAAGTAAACCTCTGATAATTTTAATATTAAAAAACTTGAACTATATACAAAGTAAGTTTGCTAACCTTTCAAATGGGTACATCCAGCGATAATGGACCGGGACCCCCTAAGAATGCCTCGTATGGAAGATGTACTGGAAGATGCTTCATTGAGTAAAAAAAAAATAGGTGGGAACATTCGCTCCAACTTACAGATAATAACAGCGATCTCTCGAACTCATTGAAGTGACAGTAGCTTCAATCAGCTCTGTACAAGTCAAGTCCCTGAAAAAAACACTCAACTGGGCAAGCGGCTCCCAATGTCTGTTCTCTAGTAACGGTCTGAACGCGACGGGCATCAATCGTTGCATGAATACATGACAGTCGTGGCTTTTCATCTCGAACATGACATGTTTTTTACTGTCTATACACCGACTCAGATTTGAAAATGTTGTCGAAAAAGTTCTTCTCGATATGCATTACATCCAGGTTGTGTCTGACAAGTAGATCTTCCCAATACGGTAGATCCCAAAAAATACTTCGTTTCTTCCAACCTGTGTTTTTTCCAGCCGCATTGTTTGCAAGCACTGCACCTTCCACTGTAATCTTTCGCATCCCTATAGCATCTATACCGTGCGAATCCGCCTTCCATCGTACATATATCGGGGGTTTCCTTTTTTACTCACCGACCATTCTTCCCGGTCGATGACCGTTTTAATGGAGCGCATGATTCAACGGCAAAAATCGACGGTGGCAATTAAACCAACAAGTTTTTCGACCGTTTTTGAGGTAAAACGCATCTGTGTCTAGCATGCAATGTGGACATGCGTATTTACCGGCCGTACTCCATCCTTTAATAGAGGATGGGGATCAATGTTTACAATTATTAACTAATGAACGCTAAGCAAAACAATAATAAAACTCATACTCAAGAAATAATGAACGTGAATGCTGAAGGGATGATTTACTAAATTAGCGGAATTTATTTAGTAACACAAATTAACACTTAATTTAGGATCTATTAATATCATGCAATTTGTGATAAAAACATGTAGATTCATGCTCGTTTTTCGAAAATTAAAACCCTTTACTTACATTGAGTAAAATATGGAGAATCGGTTGGAGGTTTCTTTACAGCATCAAATCCTCAGCAACACCGGATCTTCTACGCTATATCCCGATCGATCAAACGAAATCCGATTGTGGGATCGAACTTAAGAAGAAATTGGGAAGAAGAAAAATATTTTCTTCCCAATTTTGAATAGCAAAATTTTGGCTATGGGGGGAGAAGGGAAGAGAGAGTTCCAACTTTCTATGGAATTAAATTGTGTGATTTATGAATAACTCAACCCTCCTATTTATAGAAAAATAGGAATCATAATCACATTAGGATTAATCTATAGAGATAAATACAAAAAGAATAAAGATTATCTCTTTCCTTTATCTTGCAATTTCGAAAATGCCATAGATAAATAGGAGATTATTTTATTTTCTTTATTTTATTTATCTTGGGTAAATAAATCTATGTAATTATTTTAGGATATAATTCAAACAATTATCTCCTCAAAATACATGGCATGGCCGAAATTATCATCATAAAATAATAAATAAATACAATTTATTTAATTAATTATTTTGTGCCAATTCCAACTGGGTTCATTAATCCAATTGGGCTTGAAATTCTCTCTTAAATTAATAAGTCCAACTTAATTAATTAATTTATTAATTACCATTTAAATAAAATATTTTATTTAAACAATTAATAATATTAATATTTTCTCCCGACTAAATATTATCAAATTATATTTAATTATTAATTTCCATTTAAATAATTTTCATTATTTAAATAATTAATAATAAATATTTTAATTATTAATTTCCATTAAATAAACTCATTATTTAATTAATAATTTTATTGATAACATTTTATTATTAATTAACTAATTTTTAATTATTAATTCCGTTCAAATAAAATTTATTATTTAAACAATTAATAATTGTTAATTAATTTCAAATTATTAATTACCATTTAAATATACTCAATATTTAAATAATTAATAATATCTAATTAATAATATTTCATTATTAATTTCTTGTTTAAATAAACTCATTATTTAAACAATTAATAATGTTTTTATTAATTACCGTTTAAATATACTCAATATTTAAACAATTAATATTGCCTATTTTAAGTAATTCACTTTACTTAAAATTTCCATTTCTTCTACTTGATTTCGCGACTACGATATTTGGGCTAGCTGTAAGGCCCCGGGTTTTTAAAAATAGTGAATTAAAATTATACTTAAATGATAAGCATTTTAGAAATTATTTAATATTTGTAATTTGGTTATTTGGTGGTTAATCATGGTTAAAATTAATCAAGGGTGGAAGATTTGTTGAAAAGAAAAGTTTGTTAACCATGGTTAGTTAAGGAGAAAAGGGTGAGTTAGCAAATAAACTTAAATTGGGGACTAGTTGGTAAAGTTTTGAGTGGAAAGGCTTTGGTTGTTAGGTAAAGAGGTGGAGGGACCTTAATGCAAATACCCAATTTTTAATTTCATCCATGCTTTATCATTTCATTTGAGTTAAAAAATTGGAAAAATAAAAATAAAAACCTCTCAACTATCTCCTCTCATTGCTATTCTCGGCCAAAGGAGGAAAACTCAAAGTCAAAAATGAAAAGCTTATAACTTCTTCAATTCTTCATCAAATCTAGTAAAATCAAGGTCCATTTTCATTGGATTTTCGAGTAGAAGCTGATTTTAGAAGAATTCCTATCAATTTCCATCTATTTTCAGAGATTTTGGTAAGTTTTCCTTGATAGGTTTTCATGGGTTTTGGTTTTGGGGGTGTTCTTGATTGTTGATGTAAAAACCATTTTCTTTGTGTTTTAATCTCTTTTAAATTCTGTAAATTGATTTCAAAATATAACTTCAAACCCAAAGTTTTTCAATTAAAGATTTCTTGGAAGGTTGAAAGCCATGGATGAACCCAAGAGCAAAACCTCCATTAATGGCTATTTTCAAGCTTTCTAGCTTTTCCAATTTTTGGATTTTCTTGGCTTTTACATAGAAACTCTAAATTCTGGAACTTATGTGTGTCTAAATATATATATTTCACATGAAAAACAACTTGGAAGAGTAAGCAAATGATTTTTTTGAAGATTCTCAAATTTGGCCAAAATACTAGTTTTAAGCTTAGCTAGTTTTGGGATTTTCTTGAGTAATTTTGAAAGGTTATTAAATCTAGAATATGTGAGTGTTTAAATATATATATTGAAAGGGGAAAAGATGAAAATCATTGGGTGGGTGTAAACTTTCAAGAAACTCCATTAATGGAGTGTTCTCAAACTTCTATTTTTTCTCAATTTTGTGTTTTCTTAGCTATCAATGGAAGGTTGTTAAATCTGGAAATTTTGGGTGTTTATATGTGTGTAATCTACATGAAAAACACATTAGAAGTTCCACCCAATGAATAATTGATTATTTCCCAATTGGCCGAAAATTTCATCTTAAATTGACTAGTTTTGGGTTTTGATCTTCTAACCGGGTATGAGTTTGTGTGTATTTGAATTGAGCTGAGATAAATGATTTTATATATATATCTAAATATGTTGGAATGATTGGTTGTAGGATAAGAGGCAAGAACGAGCTACCGAGACCCTTTTGTAAAGGTGAGAACAAAAAGAATAAAAACGGTGGCGGTGGAAGGTTTGTAATTTGTTAAAAGAATGTGGTGGGATTTAAATGCTCATGGCTGATTGGTAGGTGCTTTGGGATGTGTTGTAAAAGAGAAATGGAGTGGTGAAAGTATTAAATAACGAGATTCAAGCTTGGTTCGTTCTTAAGAGCCGAAAAGAGCTAAAATTGCTAAAACCCATTTGTCTTTGGATACAATTTGAGTATTTAGGATGTGTTATTTGTTTTCATACATCTAAATTGGAAAAGACATACATGTTATATGCCACTTGAGTTAAATATTTGTTCGATAACCACAATCTTAGCTAGTTTACATCACCACTTGAGTACTTGCTTTATTTACATATCATGTGAGTTAATTTATTCCGTATCTTTGTTTCTACTCGTATTTCAAGTGAATATCGAGTCATATGCTGATTTGGGACTTATTATACATATGCTCGATATGTTTTAGATTGTTGTTTGACAAGCACAGTTTGGCGAAATGCTACGGCATCACGTTTGAAATTGGTGTTTTCTTAGACACTTTGAAAGTGTTGAACGATAGTTTGAAACTGAGTACTACGTTGTTTGGGAACTCTGTTGATTCGCTTTATCGTACTTATATATTAGTTTAGATGTTAATGATAAAGAAAGTATAGTTAGTGCATATCATTCCATTCCACTTCATTCATACATCCTAAGCATTGTACAATTGGCCATGGGGTCGTAGCCCGTGTAATGGTGAGTGGTTGTTGGACGTTACACGTGGCTACCGTGGCGGAAGTGGTGAGGCTCCGAGGCGCTGTGTGGTGGATGGCCCGGAAGCTAGAGTGGCTACAGAGATAGCCTGGAAGTATAATGAAATATGTGAAAAAGGGAAGAGGCTACTGAAAAAGCCAAGTGTGTATAAAACGGCAGATGGCAACTGAAAATGCCAAGTGTGTGAAACGGCTACTGAGATAGTCGGGTATGTGAATGGCTACTGAGATAGACAAAAGAGTGAATAGTCTCATGTGGAAGGCATTAAAATGATTGAGGGATCAAAGTTAATGAGCTGTTATAAAAATGAGTAAAGTTAAACACGTGGAAGCAAATGCTTGACAATGTTGATCATACGTTTTACATTTTATGTATGTGTTACGTGTAGTGAGACACGGGAAAGTTATGTAAAACTATACGGCCAGAAGTTAGTTCATAAAGTGGTATTGGTTGAATGATCGAAGACTCGGTTTTGCCTTGATTGTGAAATACCAATGGTTTGGTCCACCTTATACATTTACTCTTTCCTTTTGTTTATGCATACCTAGTGTGTATATACATTGTGCATAATTTTCCGTACTTGCATAACATCGTTTTTCATTCCTTTTGTTTTCACTGAGTGTTATGCTCAGAGGTGCTCTATATCACCTTTCAGGACCCGAACGAGGACGGGGACGAGGCGCGGCAGGTGGTGCACGTTGATGCATCGGGATGGAGCTTTTGGGATTAGGCCTCGGACATGCGAGTCACAGGTCCTTGGGAAAGGAGTGTGGTCATTCCTTGTTTTGTCGTGTTTTTTTTTCACTTTTGAGATGAAATGTAACTTTTATGTATATATTATAGTTTTGTAACGTTTTCTCTAGTGCACCAACGATATTTTGATTGTAACTTATGATGTTTTAAACCGACCGACGAGCCGATGCTGTTAAAACAGGTCTATGTTGTATGTGGGATATGAAATATACGAGTACTTCATACCGGAATTTCGAATATTTTACAAAACTGATTGTTAAACTTTAAGTTCTTTTTCGTTTCCCTTCGCGTGCTTGCGCCCTGGCTTTTAGTTTAAGTCGGGTCGTCACACTAGCATAGAGACCCGATGGACCTATAGATCATGGGCTTAATAATTAGTCAATTAAGTGATTAACACATAATCAGTTAATTACTTATTATCTAACTATGAATAATTCCACTATAGATTTATAGTTGAACTCCCCTCACTATAGATGAGTTATGTCCATTTAGTTTATCATTATTTATATTTGTGATATTATCCTTCATGTGGAACCCTCATAATTACAGGCGGATAAATTTACTGTTTTGCCCCTATAATTACCGCTTTATCTTTGTGTTCTCGCTGATTCTCCAATGAACTTTATCTGTAACGTCCCGTTATTTTGAAGTGAATTTTTATTTATTTATTTATTTAATGTTATTTATTTATTTCAATTTAAGTATTTAGTTTAATTATTATTTTGTAATTTCGATTTTAGTAGTTAATTTCAACCAAATTCGTTTTAATCGCTTTTAATGCTCTAAATTCGTTTCGGTGACATTAATAATTATTAATAGGCCAATTAATAATTATTAATCACCTTTAGATTTATTTAAAAGCATCGGGTTTCGATTCATAAGTCAAAAGTCATAAAAAGGACGTGAACCGCCATTTCCAAATTTCTTAAAAATATCCAAATACTATTCATTTGTCTTTTAAAAATGCATTTTTGACCAAAATTGACCAAACTTGTCATTTTTTTCCTTGCCATTGCCGTGAGCTTCTCATCCATGGATGAGAAGAAAATCTTCTTGGCTTTTCTTCGTTTCTCGGCGGATCGTCAGTGTTTTCGGTTGCGTTGGATTGGTAGGGACGAGGGCTACCTATCCAACCTAGCTTTCAAGTTTCCGCCTTCTAAGGGAAGTCCCAAAAAGTAAGTTTTCAAAACTTTTTAGGTGGTTTTGTTCGCTTTTGATTATAAATGAGATTTGAAGTTGAAATCATGAATTTCTATCATGAAAAATGGCGATTTTGAGCCCGGATTTTAAAAACACTATTCACCCGAGACACTATTCATCCGAAATCACTATTCACCCGAAATTGCACTTTTGTTCGCATATTAGTTATGATTTGTAATATGTTGTACAATCGGTGAATTGTAGGTGCAATTGCTCGGTGGTTGTTTCGTGGAAATTGGAGATTTGGAATTATTTGGCTAAGGTGAGAATAGTTAGAATTTAAAGTATCTATAGAAAGCAAATAAGTGTGAAGGTTTGTAGAGTTTGAAACTAAGATTAGAATCCGAATCTAAGATTAGAGGGTTGTGAGTTAGTGCCCTTAGGATTAAGAGTTAATCCTTTAAGGAGAACTTAAGAGTTCTCAAGGAAAGTATCGAATCTTAGAAGATTCTAAGTTAGATTCGATTCGAATTAAGGTTGGATCATTGGAAGTTAAAAGATCCAACTTGTTTTTAGAACGGTTAATAGAACCTCGGATTGTTGGAAGTTTAGAATCCTTGGAGGTTTAGGTTAATCGTTATGTTATGTTCTTACTTTTATTATTATTGATACCGGAGTTCGATCGATATATCGTTCATCCGAGATGCTTGCCTACTTCTACTTTATGTCATTTACTTTTTGTCTTTTACTTTATACTTTTACTTTATGCCTTTTCTTTAATTGTGCATCGACTACTTTAATTCCGCACTTTACTTATTTACTTTTACAAGGATATGCAAGCATATGCATATCATATTGCATCATACCATTCTCGCAACATTCATGAAAAAGAATGAAAGTGAAAAAGAATGAAAGTGAAAAAGAAATGAAATGAAAGTGAAAAGAAAAGAAAGTGAATGAGAAAAGAAGGAAGATTGATGAACCCTACGTGGAGTTCACATCACCTTCAGAGAAAAGAAAGAATGTGAAAGAAAAGAAGTTAAATGGTAACCTACGGGGCATCGCATTACTTCTTCATGCATAGGGAGTTGAATGGTAACCTACGGGGCATACGCTTACTTCCTCATGCATAAGGTTGAATGGTAATCCTACGGGATGTACTCATTACCTTCATTCACGCATAAAAAGGGCAATTGCGAAACCTACGGAGCTCTCATGCTTCATGGTTATGATAGATGCAAGAGAGAATGAGAAGTTGTATGTTGTGCAAAGTGTGTTTAGTTTACTTATTTACTTATAATGATGTTAATGGATGAGTATTGGCTACGATTATTAACAATATCATCCTTAGAAAGTATAAAATGTTTTACCTAGAGTTTGGAGGACTTTAGGAGTGAGTTGTGTCGATTAATTGGACACAAATCGAAATGCGAGTTTGAGGTCTATCTTTTACTTTTTATTCTTATTATTCTCACCGGGCTTAAGTTGTTAGCTCATGATATTACAAACATTTCGGTAATGTTTGGGATCGTGGAAGAGGAGCTGGTGCGCGCTTGATCGAGAGGATGATGATGATCGAGATGGACTATGTGTTATGTAAAATCCATGTACATGGTTTTGTGAATTTTATATCATTTTGAGATTCTACAATTGTATATTGCTCTTAAGAGCTTTTGTCTTTATTTTTATGATTATAAATCATTTTGAACTCCTGATAGGAACTTAATGTTCCTTGTGTTATTTAGATTTTGAAATTAAAATGTAAACAGGTTTTGGCTAGCCAATTTTCAAACATAACCACGCCAATTTTCTTAAAATAAAAGACTTCCGCTGTTTTCTCTGATTTAATTTATTTAAAAGTGACGGGTCGTCACATTATCTTTAGTCGAACTAGAGATAAGATACTTCTGTGATCAATAGAAGTCGTGACGTCACTTGTTCATGTCTTGAATCAGTACATCAAGGGAGTTTCCTAAAGTTCCTAAAATGTTTAGGTATCACACTGATACCGTTAATTTATAGGAAAGTTATGAATTCAATCTCGTGAAAATGAGTTCCCAGCTACTTATCTAGTCATGTTCCCAAAACAGAAGTGTATTGAGCGTTCTTACAGATCGCTCTCAACTATGTGAATCAAAGAACATAACTCCACAAATAGGAGTCCGCATTTCACTCAGGATTGAGATCTATCACGGTTGATAAACTTAGTTTGATATTCGATTATTTCTCGTAAACGGTACTAATGAGAAATTTGATCGAACATCGTGGTCCTGTCTTATACAATCAACATTGCATATGATACTTCCATTTCATGTCTCCCACATGAATGATCAGGATTAGATCATTTGTCTATAAACAAAATGCGAAGCTATCAACAGTGTTACCAGGATAAGGTTCCCAAACGTTATCCATTTACTGTAGACATGTAACAACCCGTTACCAAGTAAGGGTATTTTCGTAATTTCTTAAACCTCCAATTTAAAACCACAAGTTTAATTTAATATTTTTAGATGACGTGGATCGTCTCGTCATTACGATTCCAACGCAACTGACGGCTCGCCGTTCTGAGTCCCGATGAATGAGTTATGACCGTTTTTACATAGTGACATTTTCGTAATTAACCAAAGTCGGGATTAAACCCTAAATTCTTCTTCTTCCTCCTCCCTAATCCGAAAAGCAGCCCCCATTTTATCACTTCTTCTCCCATTTTCGCCTAAATGACATCTCCTGGATTGAATTCTCCATAACTTCATCATCCGGACTCCGATTTACGCAAGTAAGTAGTCCATTCTGACCGTTTTTCCGTTATCTTTCCATTAACGCTAATTTCATAGCAAGATCAGTTCTGTATAAAAAGTTATGACTTAAAAACCCTTTGGGTTTGATATGATTTTTGGACTCTGATCGATTTGTATTTTCTAATTCATCGTTGTAGGTTGTTTTTGTATCGATATTCTTGGAATTAGATTAGTTTCAAAAGGTGGGGATTATTTCCTTCATACTTTGAAAGAGAAGTAAGCTTATTGAAAATGCAATTTAAGGTGAGTAGAATTGTGTTAAGCTTCAAATTGTGAATGTTTGTATTTTTCTATTCTTTAATAGTTAAACCTCTGAATTGTTATGCATGACATTGGGTGATTTAAAGTAAGATAAAGAGGTTTTGGGGCTGTTCTTAATGGAATTAAAGTGTGGGTTAAAGTAAGTTATAAAATTGACTAAGCATGCTTAAAAATGACTATTTATATCGGGTGTTGTCTAAGTTACTTCCTTATGATTATTGACTTTGATATTGGGTGTTTAAACTTGTTTTTGGATGTTTTAAAGTGTTCTAAAGCTGCTGGTTATGATTTTTCCCATTGATGAATTAGTGCCCACTAAGCCAATAATTAGCCTAGGTGGCTAGTTAGTTATTATTACATTGCTATGGACTTTTGGAATCTTTTTTCCCTATGTTTTAGGACTGTTTTGGGAGTCGCTTTTATAGGCGTTACTCGCCGAATTTTAGTTAGAATTTTAGTAGTTTTAGATTGCCCGAAAAAGGAGCGAAACTACACTAGTTTAGACTAGTTTCGCTTCTAGACTTGTAAACTGTTGGGAGTTGTTGGAAGTGACCCAAAAGTGTTATGTTGGGTGATTTTGGGTTATTTTGGAGTGATTAAAAGGAGAATTTTCCAGAATTTAAGTTTAGGAAATTTTCGGCCTAGAACGAGGGTATTTCGAGAAGTTTGAGTTTAGACTCGTTTGAATATCATAGTAGTGATGTGTGAATCATATTACTTTAAATTACCTTGGGTAATATGGTTGTAGGTTCGCATTAGGCAAGGCCTTGTCTAATGAAGAATAGCTGTTACGGGAGATTATTTAGTGTGCACAACTTAAATAACACCTAATCAGGCGGTGTTTATTCCATCCGTACAATGGAAAAGAATATCCCTAAAGGAATTAAATTGTAGAAAAATTATGTTTAAATTCCTTATGGGTGTAGTCTCTCTTTGTTTGTGAATAAAGAGGAGATTAAAGGTATTAAACGGAAAAGAATATCCCTAAAGGATTTAAATTGTAGAAAAATTATGTTTAAATTCCTTATGGGTGTAGTCTCTCTTTTGTTTGTGGACAAAGAGGAGATTAGAAGGTATTAGGGAAAGTAAAGATCGAAAAGTTTTAAAATGAGAAAGAGAGTTTAAAACTGTTTCAATGTTTTATTCTTTTTAGTTTGCGGATTAAAAGATAATGTGGAGGAATGAGTTAAACTTTGAGAGTTTTGGGTGAAAGTGAATTTTCGAAGTCGGTGAGGCCGATTAAGGACTTAAAGTCTTAGAAAAATCTCTCATGGCATGATTTTTATTTTAACTTTTTCTACTCATTGGGCGTAGCCTCATGATGCTACATTTATTTTTTTCGGGTAAAGGAAAGAAGAGCTCGGTGGCGATGTGGTTCAAGTGGTGTTCGGTTGGCATGGATTTGCCGACGATTTATTTTCTTCTTATTTTGTTTTCTTTTGGGAATTATTAAATTTCATGTTTTTGGTTTTATTTTAATTATGTGAAGTTGTTAAATTTCTGATTGAGAATTTTATAGACAATGGTTGAGATTGTCTTGATTTTAATGATTTATTGTTTTAAAAATAAAACCGATCGGTTGTGAATGTTATTTGGTTTGATTTCAAATGAGAAGAACTTGACTTTTGTTTTAAATGCTTCCGCTGTCTTTATATTATGAATTCCACGTGTTTTGGGGTTTTTTTAGAAATTTCGGGTTGTTACAAGACACTTTTAAGTTACTCATCTCGACTTTAATCCTCTCGTATGACTCACATACTAAGTCGTGATTTCATAAGAGTGAATTAGGGTTTTACTATTTGAATGTTTGATATTTATATATTTCCATATATTCCTAATATCGTTAATTGAATCAATTTAGATAATATAAAGAACTTATGTTTATTTATTTAATTTATTCTTAATAAATTATTATTATTAAATAATTACAAGTTCTAGGACACCATTCCTAACAAATGCAACATACCTGACAACATTGAATACGTAGGGAAGTCACTGATCGTCTAGATTAACGCTGCGCGCAACAAGAAATTTTGTTTCTTCGAGATGTCGTACGTCATGACACCATCTGTCCATAACCTCTTCAACTCTGCGATAAGTGGTTACAAATACACATCCAGTTTCTGTTTTGGACTTTTCGGGCCATGTACGATCACTGTGAGAAAAATCACTGGGTCTCTCATACACATCAAGGGTGGCAAGTTATACGTGGTTACCATCACCGGCCAAACTGAATATTGCGCCTCGGATGCCCCGAAGGGGTTAAAGCCATCTGTGCATTAACCCAATCTCACGTTTCTCGGATCTTGTGCAAAATCAGGATGACAATTATTTAAATGCTTCCAAGCAGCAGCGTCTGAAGGATGTCGCATAACACCTTTATCCTGTGCATGCTCGTGATGTCATCTCATGTGTGAAGCTGTGACATCCGATGCATACAACCGTTGTAGACGTGGGGTCAGCGGTAAATAGAACATGCGGGCGTACGGAATTATCCCGCGTTTCCCCTGTTTATATCTTGGATGAAAATAGAATTTGCAGTGATGCAGATCTGCATCCACATCTCAGTAGATCATGCACCCATTTCGACATGAATCTATCTTCTCTACGGGTAACCCGAGTCCCTCCATTAGCTTTTTCGTGTCGTACAAATTTTGCGGCATCAGGTTTTCTTGTGGAGCGCATCGACGAAACCACGATGCAACCGAATCAAATCCTCTAGCAGGTAAGTTATACTGCGGTTTTATATTTAAAAGTTCTGTAGCAGCAGCAAGTTAACTAACCTGATAACCTTCGTACAACGGTCGACTCACTGTCTTCAGCAGATCGTGCATCTTACGTGCTTCCAGATTCATTTCTTTTTCAACAACCCCTTTTCTTTCGTAGTCTACGTTCAAATTTTCACGATAACTTTCATTTCCGCCCCTATATCCCACACCATCAAGTATCATTTGCTGCATCTGACTATACTGTAGTATTTCATTGGGTTCTTCGACGACAACGTCTGCATTCGAGCTGCTACCCTCGTACTGTCTCGCTTCCTGAACTGCAACGTCGAACATTTCCCTCGTCTCCCCATGATACACCCAGTGATAATAATTCTCCACAAATCCCCAACTATAAAGATGAACCTTCACATCTGGAACCGGTATGATTCTCCTATTGTCGCATTTTTTGCACGGACATCGTAGCTACTTCTCACCATAATTTGCGTATAGACAGTTGTCTTGCAAAACTCAACAAACTGTTCAACCCCGGCCACGAACTCATCGTTACCATCTGGTCGTAATTTACTCATAGACGTTAGCATCACCCAACGACTACTTGAGTAGACTAGACCAATTGGCGTTAAATTGGCCAGGCCAGGCCCAACCTTTAAATTTTAAAATGTATTAGTACAGTTGAATATCTAGTACATTATAAAAGTGCTACCCACGAAAAATTTATTAAATGTTACTATTCATAGTCCCAATGGTCATTAGTATATAGTGTACATTTCAACAAGAGAATAAAAAAAATTGAATTAATGAGTGCAATATAGCTTTATGAATAGTTAAGATGAAGGTTTATAAAAGAAATTATTGAGTTCTATTCAATTTAAAAATTATAATGATACAAGTATATTACTAACTCAAAAAAAAAAAAAAGTATATTACCAAAATTAACACATGAACTTGACATTATTCTACAATAAAAATTTAAAACAAGAATATATAATTAAAAAAAGGCATGATTTAAAAAAGTAGAACCATTGACTTCATAAGTAATATTATCAAGTAGGAAATTAATAGAAATATGATATATTATCACATGAAATTAAAAGTGACATTTATTTTAAGAATTGATGAAGACTCAAACTTACAAAAGTTTAAAATTATAAAATCATGTTTTACATTTTTAAGAAAAAATAAAAAGTTATAGACTTGCACAGAAGAAATAGAGAGAGAGAGAGAGAAAAAATCATATTTTGTAATCTATTTCTTTATTCAATAATTTAATATTTTGATTTCAATAAAACTCTGAGATATCACTTTTACCGTGTGATAATTTACCCATAATTTAAATGGGATAGTTACTCTTTGTTCGTAATTTGAAATATAGCTTCAAAATTGAAACTATAAAAGTTTGAGAGAGCAACTATCTTATTTTTTAAATATAAATTGAGGGGATCATTAAAAAAATATATATTTTAAATTTTAGTATCATATAATTATAAAATATAAAATATTTTTAAAAAAAACATTGGGCATGGCCTACAAGTTGTATGCATAGGTTCCCCTGGGCCTGGCCCATTGTTTCCTTAATTTACTCATAGACGTTAGAGTCACCAACGACTACTTGATCAGACTGGACCAATTGACGTCAAATGGGCCAGGCCAGGCCCAACCTATAAATTTAAAAATGTATTAAGTACAATTGAATATCTAGTATATTATAAAAGTGCTACCCACGAAAAATTTCGTAAATGTTATTATTCATAGTCCTAGTGGTCATTAGTATATAGTGTAAATTTCAACAAAAGAATAAAATAAAATGACATTAATGAGTGGAAGGCAGATTTATGAATAGTTAAGATGGAGATGAATGAAAGAAATTATTTTCTAATCAATTTGAAAATTATAATGATAATTAAAACAATACAAAAATCCTATCATACTACGAGAATTATAGGCATTGCCGGTGAAATGTACAATTCACCAATTTTAAAATATTTATTTTATTTGATAAATGTGTAAAGTTTGGTAATAGAAAAAGAAGATAAAAACTCACCATTAAGAGTTCATTTACTACTATGTTGCTACTCCTTAGACTTCTTACGAGGTTTCCTGTATTTAGAGAAAATACTTATTCAAAAAGTAAAAATCTAAAATTATATTAAAAAAAAATATTCAATTAAAAAAGCTTACCCCGTATCATGTTCAGTCGTCTCATGTAGTAAGAGTGCTCTAGTAAGCTTAAAAAACATTCACGCAATAGCTGCATTACACTTTTCAATCCTTATGTTTGGCTTCATTGTGGGATTTAACAGTAAAAATTGAAAACAAGAATATATAATTCAAAAAAGGCATGATTTAAAAACGTAAAATCATTGACTTGATAAGTAATATTATTAAGTAGAAATTAATAGAAATATGATAAATTATAACATGAAATTAAAAGTGACATTTATTTTAATAATTGATGAAGACTCAAACTTACAAAGTTTAAAATTATAAAATCATGTTTTACATTTTTGAGAAAAAATAAAAAGTTATAGACTTGCGCATAAGAAATAAAGAGTGAGAGAGAGATAAATCATTGTTTTATAATCTATTTCTTTATTCAATAATTTAATGTTTTGATTTCAATAAAACTCTGAGATATCACTTTTACCATGTAATAATTTACCCATAAGTTAAATGGGATAGTTACTCTTTGTTCATAATTTGAAATATAGTTTCACAATTATAATTTTAAAATTTTGAGAGATTAGCTATCTTATTTTTTAAATATAAATTGAGGGGATTATCCACAAATATATATTTTTCTAAATTTTTAGTATTATATAATTATAAAATATATTATATTTTTTAAAAACATTGGGCCTGGCTTACAAACTTTTTCCATAGGGCCCCTGAGGGCCAGGCCCACTGTTTCCTTAATTTACTCATAGACGTTAGCATCATCAACGACTACTTGAGTAGACTAGACCGATTGGTGTTAAATTGGCCAGGCCAGGCCCAACCTTTAAATTTTAAAATGTATTAGTACAGTTGAATATCTAGTACATTATAAACGTGCTACCCATGAAAAATTTATTAAATGTTATTATTCATTGTCCCAATGGTCATTAGTATATAGTGTACATTTCAATAAGAGAATTAAAAAAATAACATTAATGAGTGCAATATAGCTTTATGAATAGTTAAGATGAAGGTTTATGAAAGAAATTATTGAGTTCTATTCAATTTAAAAATTATAATGATACAAGTATATTACCAAAATTAACACATGAACTTGACATTATTCTACAATAAAAATTTAAAACAAGAATATATAATTAAAAAATGCATGATTTAAAAACGTAGAACCATTGACTTCATAAGTAATATTACCAAGTAGGAAATTAATAGAAATATGATATATTATCACATGAAATTAAAAGTGACATTTATTTTAAGAATTGATGAAGACTCAAACTTACAAAGTTTAAAATTATAAAATCATGTTTTACATTTTTAAAAATAAAAATAAAAAGTTATAGACTTGCATAGAAGAGAGAGAGAGAGAGAAAAATCATAGTTTTGCAATCTATTTCTTTATTTAATAATTTAATGTTTTAATTTCAACAAAACACTTAGATATCACTTTTACCATGTGATAATTTACCCATAATTTAAATGAGATAGTTACTCTTTGTTCATAATTTGAAATATAGCTTCACAATTATAACTTTAAAACTTTGAGAGAGCAGCTATCTTATTTTTTAAATATAAATTGAGTGGATCATCCATAAATATATATTTTTTTAAATTTTAGTATTATATAATTATAAAATATAATATATAATATATTTTTTAAAAAACATTGGGCCTAGCCTACAAGCCTTATCCATAGGGCCCCTGAGGCCAGGCCCATTGTTTCCTTAATTTACTCATAGATGTTAGAGTCACCAACGACTACTTGATCAGACTGGACCAATTGACTTTAAATGGGCCAGGCCCAACCTATAAATTTAAAAATGTATTGAGTACAATTGAATATCTAGTACATAATAAAAGTGCTACCCACGAAAAATTTCTTAAATGTTATTATTCATAGTCTTAGTGGTCATTAGTATATAGTGTAAATTTTAACAAAAGAACAAAATAAAATGACTTTAGTGAATGCAAGACAACTTTATGAATAGTTAAGATGAAGACTTATGAAAGAAATTATTGAGTTCTAATCAATTTGAAAATTATAATGATAATTGGAACAATACAAAAATCGTATTTGTACAATTCACCACCTTTCAAAGCATCCTATAACTACTAATCAAACGCCCATCAATAAAAAAGAGCTACTATCGAAGAATAAAACAGCATGCGTCAAAACACGTTTATTACGTACTAGTTAAACTGTATGTTCGTTGCACGTGTAATGTAAATTTGGATTAATCTCGAAGTGACCATGATCGACTGCTTTTAATAATAGATCTATATATACATTTTATTAAATAAATCAATCTTAATAGGCTTTGAATAGTTAATATAGTGTATTAAATTATATCAACAAAAATATATAAAAGTTGTATGTAAATATAAAAACCACCGAAAAGGAAATAACTGGCAAAATAGTTCACATTACTTCTGATTTATCAAGTTTTCTTCTTTGATTTTTAAGAGTTTTTTTCTTACAAGAAACTACAAGATTTATATGGTAACAAAATATGTTATATTAAAAATTAATGGAGAAAATGAGTGTCATATCCAAAATAAATGAAACCAACAAGTGAAGATGAAAAGTACAAATGATGGAGAAGACTTGCTTTCCAACTATAACAAACATATCGTAAATTGACAAGTTTTTTCTTTTTCTTTTTAAGAAAACAAAACAAAACTCTGGTATTTAAGAAAATCAACTTAAAGTCATTCAAATTTAAATTATTTATTTTATTTGATAAATGTGTAAAGTTTGGTAATAGAAAGAAAAAAAAAACTCACCATTAAGAGTTCATTAACTACTATGTTCTTACTCCTTAGACTTCTTGTGAGGTTTCGTGTATTTAGAGAAAATACTTGTTCAAAATGTAAAATTTAAATTATATAAAAAAATATTCAATTCAAAAGCTTACCAGTATCATGTTCAGTCGTCTCATGTAGCGCAAGAGTGCTAGTATGCAAAAAAAAACATTCACGCAGTAGCTGCATTACACTTTTCAATACTTATGTTTGGCATCATTGTCGGATTTAAGACTCATGATACAAGTATATTACCAAAATTAGCACATGAACTAGACATTATTCTACAATAAAAATTTAAAACAAGAATATATAATTAAAAAAAGGCATGATTTAAAAATGTAGAACCATTGACTTGATAAGTAATATTATTAAGTAGGATTTTAGAAATATGATAAATTATAACATGAAATTGAAAGTGACATTTATTTTAATAATTGATGAAGACTCAAACTTACAAAGTTTAAAATTATAAAATCATGTTTTACATTTTTAAGAAAAAATAAAAAGTTATAGACTTGCACAGAAGAAATAAAACATTGGGCATGGCTTACAAGCTTTATCCATAGGGCCCCCTGGGGCGGGCCCATTGTTTTCTTAATTTACTCATAGACGTTAGAGTCACCAAAGACTAAATGAGCAGACTAGACGAATTGGCATTAAATGGGCCAGGCCAGGCCCAACCTTTAAATTTAAAAATGTATTAGTACAATTGAATATATAGTACATTATAAAAGTGCTACCCACGCAAAATTTCTTAAATGTTATTATTCATAGTTCCAATGGTCATTAGTATAAATTTCAACAAAAGAATAAAATAAAATGACATTAATGAGTGCAAGATAGCTTTTATAAATAGGATGACGATTTATGAAAAAATTATTAAGTTTTAATCAATTTGAAAATTATAATGATAATTGAAACAAATACAAATATCCTATCGGTACAATTCACCAACTATCAAAGCATCCTATAAATGCTACTCGAACACCCATTAGTAAAAAAGAGTTACTATGGAAGAATCAAGCAACATGCGTCAAAACACATTTAATTACATACTAATTAAATTGTATGTTCGTTGCAAGTGTAATGTAAAGTCTGGATTAATCTCGAATTGACCATGATTGACTGTTTTTAATAATGGATCCATATATATATACATTTTATAAAATAAATCAGTTTTAATAGGCTTTGAACAGTTAATATAGTGTATTAATTTGTATCAACAAAAATACATAAAAGTTGTATGTGAAAATAAAAACCTCTGAAAAGGAAATAACTGGCAAAATAGTTCATGTTTACTTCTGACATTCACAAGTTTTCTTCTTTAATGTTTAAGTTTTTTTTTTTTTTTTCCAAGAAACTACAAGATTTATATGGTAAAAAAATATGTTATATTAAAAATTAAAGGAGAAAATGGGTGTCATATCCAGAATAAATGAAACCAACCAAAGTGAAGATGAAAGGTGTTATTATATTAAATGATGGAGAAGACTTGCTTTCCAACTATAACAAACATATCGTAAATAGACAAGTTTTTCTTTTTTCTTTGTAAGAAAAAAACATAAGAAATTCTAGTAGTTAAATCAATTTTAAGTCATTCAAATTTAAAATCTTCATTTTATTTGATAAATGTGTAGAGTTTGTTAATAGAAAAAGAAGATAAAAACTCACCTATGTTGGTGCTTCTTAGACTTAAAAATCTAAAATTATAAATAAAAAAAATCAATTAAAAAAGATTACCCAGTATCATGTTCATTCGTTGTATTGCAAGAGTGCTAGTATGCTAAAAAAATCATTCACGCAATAGCTACATTACACTTTTCAATCCTTATGTTTGACTTCATTATGGGATTTAAGACTCATATGATACAAAGATATTACCAATGACATTATTCTGCAATAAAAAATTCAAATAAGAATATATCTATAATCTACAATCTATAATCTATATCTATAACATGTAGATAAGCAAAGGAAACTAAGATGTTCAACTGCATGGCTGACAGTCCAGTGACCGAAATATTAAATTTAAATTTAAGGAGACATTTTAATTCACACATGTTACGAAGTTGTCGATTCATTTCTTAGAGAGAGTATATTGAGAGAAGGATTGACACTCAATTATAATTTTTCATTTTAGGTTTCGGTCAATTTCTGTCGTTTTTTAGAAAAAAACTAGGGAAGAAGGTGGTAATGGAAAAGTTGAGCAACCATGATATTCTTTATCATATTGTTTGCTTTCTAAATGTTGATTCTCTACATTGACATTAGAGCAACCTCTCTGACATTGTTTTAAAATTTTCTCATAAAGAAGGAATTAAGTGCAAACATCACTTTTAAAGGTTAACTCTTTTTGTTATTTGATATTTGACCTCTTTTTTTTTATAATAACTTCCCGCTTTAGATTCCAAGAGCTTATTTGTGCCCTTATATTTGGTCTTCCGGGAGCGGCAGCAGTTGCTGTCAATGTTTGAGATTTTTAAGGTAAATCTCCTCTCTAAACGTGATTTTTGGTTAAAATATCACAAACTTCCTTCAATTATTTTCCCAATCCCTGTATTTTTCGAGGGTTTGATTTGTTGACGGTAAATTATTATTTTTTTCACCTGGGGTTTTGGAACTCATTACTAAAGCTTTAAAATATGTTATCCATAGTTTTGTTACGATGGTTTCTTGATTATTAGGATTTGTACTATTATCTTTAATAGAAAAGGAAACGATTGTCAAAATAAAATTAAAATAGTGATGATTGTCAAAAATTATTTATGTGACACGTGCAACGCACGTAGTATTAGATTAATAATTCAAAAAAGGCATGATTTAAAAACGTAGAACCATTGAATTGATAAGTAATATTATTTATTTAGGAATTAATAGAAATATGATAAATTATAAAATGAAATTAAAGGTGACATTTATTTTAATAATTGATGAAGACTCAAACTTACAAAGTTTAAAATTATAAAATTATAAAATCCTGTTTTACATATTTATTTAAGAAAAATAAAAAGTTTTAGACTAGAAGAAATAGAGAGAGAGAAAAAAAATCATAGTTTTATAATCTATTTCTTTATTCAATAATTTAATGTTTTGATTTCAATAAAACTCTAAGATATCACTTTTTATCACGTGATAATTTACCCATAATTTAAATGAGATAGTTACTTTTTATTCGTATTTTGAAATTTAGCTTCACAACTATAACTTTAAAACTTTGAGAGAGCAGCTATCTTATTTTTTAAATATAAATTGAGGGGATCATCCATAAATATATATTTTCATATTTTAGTAAGAATAATAATAAACTTGTAACGAAATATGTAGTTTCAATAAATATATTTATTAATATTTTAAACGAACTAAATAATAAATAGAATAATAATAATAATATATAACAAAATTTATAATATTAGCAATGACATAAATAAAAAGAGTAGTAGTAATGTAATATAATATAATATAATAATAAGGAGAAAAAACAATATATCAAGATGATAGTACTAAAATTATACAAGTTAAAAAATAATGAAAAAAAAAACAGAGAGAGAGAAAGGATTGAGTAAAATACCGACTCATCAACATCAAATAATTCTTTTTCTTTTACTTGGCTACGTCACTATAATTATATAGATTATATTATGGGTAAAATATCAATTTGGTCTCTGCAGTTTCAAAAATTACTTTTATAGTCCCTAAATTTTGAAAAACATTCGGAGTTGATCCTTCTGTTAGTTGACTGTTAGTGGTACACTCACGTGACATTTTAAATGAAGTGGCATGTATATGTAGCTTTTTAATCAATATTATAATATTAGTATAATAATTTATTGTATTTTTTGTATGCCAATGTGGCAATTTTTATTAAATTTTTAATCTCTTCAATCCCATCAATGCTTCTCCGCCCCGTATATATCATTTCTCCTTTCTCTCTAAATCAAATGCCACCATTTTTGGATCTCATAAAAACAATGGAATCACGAGCAACAACTCTGGGTCGTTTTACATCCAACACCAAAATTTTATGGGTCCTTTTCTCTTTGCCTTTGCTTATGATTTAATGTTGTTGTTTTTAGACAAATCCAACACCAAAAAATTTTCCTTCACTTGTTGCCTAGATCTCGGATGCATAACGTAACATGGGTTTCAATGTGAGAGAAAGGGTATGCATAAGACTGAGTTTAAATTTTCAACAATTATTTTTTCGGTTTCGTAGAATTGAGGGGAATCTTGAAGTTTGAAACTTATGATTTGATTAATATTTTGACATAAAATTGATCGTCTCGATGTCACGATTCCAACCATGACGATTTGTCATATCGAGACCCGGTATCAAGTTATAGACGCTTTTTAAGGTGAGTGTTTCGTAATTATGGCAACTCGGGATTTTAACCTAAAGGAGGACTTCTCATTATCAAATTTTTAGAATTCATTTTTCCTCCTCCTTCCCCACACCCCCCCCCCTCACCTATGAGAAAGAGAAGAGAAAAACTGTTCGCCTCGTTTTTTGTTTGATCATGAATCGGATTTGAATTCAAGCATTTTGGAAATCTATTTTGGACACCAAGGTAAGAAACTCCTCCTCTCTTTTCCTTCTTGCGTTAGTGGAGCCTAGGGTAGAGATTGATGAGATTTGTTAATTAGGAGATCAGTTGAATCGCACGGAATCGAAGAGGGAAAATCGGAAGCCCTTTTCTTGAAATTCAAATAACGGGTAAGCATTCGAGATTGATTATTCGATCATTTAATTTCTGGATTTTAATTAATTATTATTCATATGAACACTAAAAACCCTAACCCTTGATCCAACCTCCATATTTGTCAATTTTCCAAACTGTGGCCAAACACCCAATCGATCTTGATTACCGATACCTAGAACCATCAAGATTGATCACCCTAGCTACGAAACCGTGACCAAACCACGTCCCGAGGACCATGGCCAGCCGCGGCCCACACACCCCCCCACGCCCCCAATTTTAGCCAATTCCCTTCGTCGTTTGTTTTCCATTCTTTGATCCATCGAACCCCAAACTTTTTGTAAAAATTTAGTATAATTCAATTTGTATTTTAAGTATTTTAGGATCTCCGTTTCAGGTCTGGTTCGTCAAGGGAAGTAGCGTTGATTTTGGATTTAAGCGATTTCGAGGTGAGTTAACGGTTTATTCGTTGGTGGGGTTTTAGAGAAATCTAAAGCTCTTACCGTAGATTTTATGTTTCGATATATTCAAATATAATATTCTGGAGCTTTAGGAAGTGAACTCATAATGGAAACATCAAAAAATCATTTGGTGAAACCATTTTTCGGTTAGAACTAGTTTAGTCGGTTCGTGTTCTTTTGATGTTTTTCGATTCTTTATGTTTCTGATTGATTTGGGAGTTAATTCTGGAATATTATGGAGTATTTTATGATGATTTGGCATGAGATTTGAGTTGAGTATGATTAAGAGCGAATAGTTAGTTTTGACGATTTTCGGCAGTTTTATCGTAAAAATGTATTTTGCATGCTTTAATTAGAATCTTTGAGCTGCTGTATTTTAATTGTCTTGCTGATTTTGAATGAACATTATCAAGAGGATAATGTAAAGAGATTGTGGAATGATGCCTTAGTGTGTAACTAGTAAGACTAGTATGAGGCTCGACCCATACTTAGTAAAATATATAGTTATAGAGAGTCAGCTAATCTCTAAATCAAATGCGCCGTTGTTGGCTCGTATGAACGATCCATTAGGGGATTAGTTATGGTTACGACTATAACTAAGTACCTAAGAATGGTTGTAGCCAGTGCCGCCCTTCTTAGTGGATGGTTTGAATAATTGTTTGATTGTACTTGTTAAATTAGAATTGGCTTATGCATCGGATTGGGATGTGTATTGAAAAGATGATTATGAATGTGGGTCTTGGGTATGGAATTTGGTTAATAATTGTCTATTCATGTAAGAGATTGAATGTGAGGTTTAAGAGAAGTTATGTGTAAAAGAGACATTGGAGAGTGTTGAGTGTTGAGACTCGGTTTAAGTTGTTAGAGACTATTAAAAGCTTTACCTATTGCCAGATCGTTTAATCACCGCTTTATTTTAGCCGTTTTAACCTACGTCTATTTGTGGTTTCTTGGTAAGTAATGGAATAGAAGGGGCCGGAGTTGATGAAGTGGAAAAGATGAGGGGCTCTGGTGCTAGCCAATGCATCATTTATTTTCATTGTGTTTGAGAATAAAGTATTTGAATTTTTTATTGACTATATTTGTTTTTTGAGATTTGAGTTTTATGTTAGTTTGAAACATTTTGTTATTTGATTTAGTACATTGTTCTTTTGTTTTAAGAATATAACACCGGAGTTGTTGTTTTTATTTAAATGACTATTTGGTTGAGAATTTTATATTATTCAATAAATATAATTTATTAGTCCTTCCCATTTATTAAGTTTGATTTAAATTAAAATAAAGTCGTCTTCCTGAAGAAAGAAATGGATGAGGAGGAGAGAGGGGAGAGATTAAAAGAAATGAAACATAATCAATTAAAAATACAAATATTTTTTAAAATATTAATATAAAAAATGTCACATCAACTTGCCACATCATTTAAAATGCCACATAAGCGAGCCACTAACGGTGAATTAACAGAAATTCTAACGACCAAATCCGTAGGTTTTTCAAAGGCGGGGACCAAAAAAGTCATTTTTGAAACTACAGAAACTAAAATGAAACAAATTTCAAACTATAGGGACAAAAATAGTATTTTATCCTTATATTATACGTCATATCCTTATCCTTACCATATTAAAAGGAGTTATATTGGAGAAACTTTTTTACACTATAATACCATTTATCAATTCTTAAATTTACTAAATATGCCATTATCGAATAATCACCACTTCCTAATTAATTATCTACATTTTAAGCTCACCCTCTCAAATCAATTATTAACTTATTAATTAATTAGATATAATAAGCTATTATTTACTTACCAATGATTTTTTTTTTGACAAATTTAATTTAGTATAATTTAAAAATAAGGCGACAAATTTGAAATATTAACTTTTAATCAAATAAAATTATATTCGGTCATTTTACCTTTCTCAATTTATTATTTATTGATAACAAATTTATTTTTTTTATTTTAAAAAAAAAAATATTAAATATTGAATTTATTATAAAATAAAAACATTATCTAATTTTTACCACGATTGATGAAATAAAATGTTTATCTAAACACTATAAACCAACATAATACTTTAATTTATATTTGATGGTTTACATTTAAAAAAAAAGATTAATCAATAGTTAAACAAGTTAAATAAATAAATTAACTTATCTAATATCTAATGTTGAAAAATAATTGGTGAATGAGAAATTAAATACTCCAAGTTCTTTTCATTTGTCAGTAATTTCTTTTAAAATTTGAAAGGGTTTGTAATATAAATTTTAATATTTTAATTAAATTCATATTTTCTTTTTGTAAGAAATTAAAATAAACAGAAAAATTTGCGTGTAATTTTAAAAAGTTACAAAGTCATGCCTTCATCAATTAATTATCATTTATTTATTAATTACAAACTATTATTTTTTTATATTGCCCCCATCAGATTATCATGAACATTAGTTTTTTTAAGGCAAAAAAAAGTTCCAAAGACTGTTTCTTAATTTCCTCCTACAATAAAAGCTTGAAAGCATTAAATCATATTTTTAAAAATACCATACAATAACTTTTTGAGTTTTGAATGAATTACAATAAATTATTTGTATTGAAAAAAAAAAAAAACCTCTTATAGCGTTCTGATTTCTCCCTTTTACTATAAATGAGTGTGCTTTTTGGAATGACATGTACATTTGTTATTTTTGAAATTATTCAAGAAAAAAAGGTCATCTAATAAAATTATATGTATAATTCAACTGCATTTGGTTTGTATATATATATATATATATATATAATATGAAAAAAAACCATCTGTAATAATTATTCCCATATTCTGATATTTTTTAAATGTGAGAATTTATATTTTCGATAAAAGAAAAATTCAAAAATATGTGAAGAGAAAAATAACAAAATTGTTAAAGATAGTTTAAAATATATATTTAAGGAGAGATCATTGTTGTGGAGCATTACAAAGTTGACTAAAAATATGATTGTAAAGAAAGGAATGAATGGATCATTAATGCTCAAGACAATAAATACATATTTTTTGCTCAATATTTAATAGGGGCATTAAAGGAATGAAAAAATTATTACTATTAATAAAATAAAACGTAAAGCTAAATCTGTTATTATTTTTAAAAGTCAACCTCGTAGAAAATATTTTTACCAAATGGTGTAATTATGACAATTTTCGTATAATAATATACGTAGATGGTAAATTTAGCCTTATTGACTCAGGGCCCTCAAGGCCTAGCCCAAAGAACATTTGGGCCGGGAACGGTCAAAGACTCCTTCCAGGTTACAAGTTCCTAACCGATATCTCTTGGACGAGGCCGGTTAATCCGAGTGCAGCCTCTCTTACGAGGCCGCACATTTCTTAGCCAAGTTGCACTTCCCTAGCCCTCGTCCAAGCTATTAGTCTGTGCATTGGGCCGGGCCTTGTGGACCCTATGTCAATAACTTCATTTGGGCTAAATTTACCTTAAAATAAAAAAAAAAAAGAATAATATGATGTAGATGAAGTCGGTTTTTCACCTAATCAATTCTCTCTTTTTTTTCCTATTACTATTTAACATGTATAAATTTAGTACTACCATCTTGAAGTATTACATTTTTTTTTTAATATTATTATATTATATTACTACTACTCTTTTTATTTATGTCATTGCAATTATCACTACAAAAGGTTCGAGCTTCGCTGATGCACGCTTGTGTCGATGATGTCACCTTGTGCGTCGAAAAAACCCTTTGCTGACGCAAATAACTTACTACCTTAGAAATGCATGAAAAAATCCTCATTCCTGGGCTTAAGTCACCTAAAAAGACAATTGATGTTTTCTTACGACCGTTGATGGAAGAGTTGAATAATCTATAGAGTGACTTTTGATAGCTCCAAGTCTGAGTATTTTCAATTATGGGCTGCTTTGCTATGGACCATCAATGATTTCCTTGTATATGGTGATTTGTCTAGTTGGAGTATGAAAGGATACAAATCATGTCTCATATGTTTGGAAGATACCTCTTCGATGGGTATTGAGAAAAATATGTTTCATGTGTCACCGAAGATATATTCACATGAATCATCCGTGTAGTTTCGAAATAGTGCATGAAGGAAAACTAGAATTGAAGAGTAAGCTGATTATTAAATTTAAGGTTGAGATTTTACAAGATCTAGATCAATTTGGGGAAATTTGCTAGAATGACCTCAAAAATATGGCCCAAATGAAACTTGACTTTCATTTCTAATTTTTATATTTTAGTCCCATTAGTGGTATCACTATTGGGTGAAAGACCAAAAGGTTCGAAAGAGTATTTTGCTCATGACTTTTCCTACAAAATTGAGATTGCTAGGAACTTAGATTCGATAGATAGATATTGAAAAAATGAATGAAATTGATAGCTTTCGTGCGTGAAATGGAGTTCGAATGAAAAAACGTAAGGCCAAAATACTAATATGCTGTAAAAAATAATTTATGGAAAATTTTCTTTAACAAAAATTCTGAAAAATCATGATCTATCTGATCGCCCTCTATCATCGAATAGATCATGCACATGACTTGTCCGATCATTCATAATAGATCTAAAATGACATTTTACTCATAATTTTTTCTACAAAATTGAGATTGCTACGAATTTAGATTGAATGGATAGATATCGAAAAAATAAAACAAATGGAATTAATATTTTATGTACGTGAAATGGAATCCGGAAGAAGAAGTTAACACCAAAATACTAATTTTTTGTAAAAAAATATGGAAAAATTTTCTTAAAAAAAAAGGGTATGGAATCTGTCCGATCCTAGACAGTGAATCGGTCCGATTGGATTGCTTGATCGGATAGATCAGGATTAGTCCAATCTGTCCAACTTTTTTTTTCCAGTTTTTTTCTTTAAAAAATTTAGTATTTTGATGTTAACTTCTTCATCCAGGATCCCGTTTTGTGAAAATAAGATATAGTAGTAATTTGAATTTATTAGAAAAAATTATCAACAAAATATCATTTCAGATCTATTATGAATAATTGGACAGATCATGAGTATGATCTATCGGATGATAGAAGACAATCGAGCAGATCATATGCATGATTTATCCGATCATAGAAGACGATTAGATAGATCATGATCTATCTTTAGAACTTGTTTATACAACATTTTAGTATTTTGGCCTTAACATCTTCATCTGTACTCTCTCTTCGTACAAATAAGATATCGATTCCATTTGTTTTTTTTATATCTATCCATTGAATCTAAATTCGTACCAATATACATTTTTTTAAGAAAAATTATGAGCAAAATATAATTTCAGACTTCATATGAAAGATCGATTTGTTCAATTTTCACATTTTTTAAAGGTTTTTTTTTACAAAATTTGTGTGTTCAAGTGTGCTTTGGTGTTTTAAAATGGATCTTTTAGAATAAAAAAGTTGAGAGAGTGAGAGAGTTTAAAAGTTTTAGAGTTTTTTTTCTTTCAAATCCAAGGATTTAAAATGGCCTTTTGGTATTTTCACCTAATAGTGACATCACCAAACGGTCTAAAATGTTTAAATTAAATATGAAGGCCAAGTTTCATTTGGGCCCTATTTTCAAGGTCATTTTAGCAAATTTCACTTAAGTTTTCTCAAGTTTGGCAAACATGTTTGCACCTAAGAAAAGAAAAGAAAACAGCCATGAGAGAACGTAAATTTGACGAAGAAAAATATATTATTTTATCTTCTTTATTAGTCTAAATTACTTCTAAGTCATAAGTTAAATGTAATGTACATAGAGAAAAACATATTTGATAATTTGATATGAACAATTTTCCCTATTGAAGGAAAGAATAGGAAATACATTGAAACCCCATCACGATCTGGTGAACTTAAGAATGCGATCAAAATTGTATATACAAAAAATTGGGAAAGATAAGTTTGTGAAACCGGCTGCTGCGTAAGCATCAACTATGAGTCTGTGAATCGAGGCATGTAAGTTCTAGAAAATTGTTAAATTTCCAAATGATTTGTGCATCAAACATATCTCGATGTGCTAATGTTAAAGTTAGAAAACTTAATGGTTAAGCCACGATTGTCACGTTCTGTTTCAACGATTGCTACCATTAGCAATCTGGGCTTTCTTGCATTATAATATAAGTCAAGTGATAACAAAGTACAATGTTATTTAATTAATTTGTATGTTATTTATTTAATTTTAATTCATTAGTATGTTATTTATTAAAATTTAATTAAATAGCATGTTAATTGGTATGTATTTAGTTTATTTAGATTAATTATAATGTTATTTATTTTTGTATGCTATTTATTTAATTTTAATTCATTAGCATGTTATTTATTAAAATTTAATTAAATAGCATGTTAATTGGTATGTATTTAGTTTATTTAGATTAATTATAATGTTATTTAATTAATTTCTATGTTATTTATTTAATTTTAATTAATTTGCATGTAATCATTTACTTCAATTAATTAGTTTTATATATATTTAAAATAAATTAATTAACATGTTAATTACTTAATTTATAATTTCGTAGATGTCTACATCGAGGCATCATCCACCTCGTTCTTATAGGAGGCCACCACTCCGCATTGTCCGGTAGTGCAGCAACATTGGGGGATACACAGATATCAAACACACCTGTCCCCACAATGCTAAGCACATCGGATCCCTCCTCCAATCAGTTACCTATCATCGGGGTTGTCTTGAGGATGATGAGAAAAAAGTGAGTTTACTTTAAAAAAATCAATTATTCATTTTTTATTTATAAATAATTTTTTAACCTATATATGTTTATGTGTTTTTTTTACCTTACACCCATCAGGTAAATTTTCTCGAGTTTTCACGAATGTATACAAGAAGAATCCCGAGTTTGGGAAATGGAAGAGGATTTCTGAAATCACGAAGTTACGGTGGTTTGAGACATGGAAGGTAAAATTTAATAATTCGTCTATTTACATTTTTTTAATTTCTAACAAATTTTATATTTTTACTGCATTTACAGACACACTTTACGATCGTTGCAGATCTAACTGATGAGATCATTTATCCCTGAAGCAAACATGCAGCTAAGCGTTATAGCCTATACTGACACCATCCACAAAGCCAAGAAGAAAGACCCGATAAAACTTTGTGGTTGAGTGAGGAAGATCGTCAGAGGCTGATTGGGGAGAGTCAGACTCCGAGGAGTTGCACATCTCCCAAATCAACTCAGCCAATCGGAGGGTGAACCAGTCTCTACACACTAATAAGACTGTCAGCCACGACGAGCATTACGAGAGATTGGTAAGTACTTTTAATCTTTCATTTCTATCTCAATTGTTTGTATATGATTGCTTTACTAATCTTTTACCTTTACTGTTTGCATTTTCACAAACTTAGGATGGACGTGTTATCACTCCGACTGAGTTGCATTTCCATCTGCACACGAAGGGCCATGATGGGGTTACTTTCATGGATGAGCGAGCGCAGGCATTAACAGTTAGTTTATTTTATTTCCGTGCTTTCAAATAATTAAATAATATTCATTTATTTTTTAACATACTCAAATAAATGTTTGATTAATTTTTGTAAAAAAAAGGTTAAAGAAACGCTCGAAGCGTTATTGTCCACTCCTGAGTCTCAGCCTACTCAGGAGAACCATCGAGATGATTTCATTCAAGCAGCCGGTGGTGTTCGTCCCGATTGATCAGTCCCTGATTCTTGGCGCTAACAGGAGGGATCTTTATGCAGACCAGTCGTGCGCTTCAAGTTCTGCTCATGCTGAGATCGAGTTTTTGAGGTGGGATAACGTCTCATTGCGAAAAGAGATTAAGGAGATCAAACAAAACACTGAAGCTTTCAAAGATGATCTCCAGACTCAACATGAAAAGTTGACGGCTCAAGTCTTAGGTTGGTTGAACCTCTCTAGTTTTTTAGGATATTTTTTCTGATTTTTGTGTTATTTTTTTAATATTAATATTTAATGATTTTTTTTTATATATTTCATTTTTTTAATTATTCCATTTATGTTTGAATATTAATATTAATATTGGAAGAAAATTAAAAAAAAAGGTATATTAGCGACATACTGCGTCACTTTTATCTATTTTATAATAGTTTCAATTTTATTATTAGCGATAGATTCTGTTGCTAACAGTAGTTGACTTTATGAGCGAACAAATGTGTCTCTACTTGAGCGAATAACTGTGTCGCTCCAATTTGCGACGAACTGCGTCTCTAATTAAGCGATACCGTTTACTTCATCGATCTATTGCGTCGCCAAAACAGTCAACATTTATTAGCGACTCATTATTTTTTTGTCGTTGGTAGCAATACAATTCGTCGCTAAATTTAGTGAGCGATGACTTTTTTTGTGATCATCTAAAATATCGCTATTTTCGTAGCTAAGTTAAATTAGCGATTAAATCAAAGCAATTATATCACTAAAATTACGTCGCTAATTCCTGCATTTCTTGTAGTGTGTATGCCTAAGACTGAGTGATTGAATGAATTCATAATGAAAACTTTGTATGCTCTTTGATCAATATCACTGGCTGCTTTTAAAAGTTGGATATGTAGAAACTTTGTCAACCCACTATAATTATCTTGTGTTAATGTCTTATCCTTTATCTTAAGTTTTTTTAATTATTGCATGAAAATCACATCACAAAACTTGTTAATCAAATATTTAGGATTTGTTTGGTAACCTTTCTAATTTATTTTTCTTATTTTTTATTTCCTGTTTCTGTTTTTGTAAATAAAAGAGAAATATGTTTGGCAACTCTTTCTTGTTTTTTGTTTTTGAGAAGGAAAAAAAAGAGAAACATGTTAGGTAATTGTTTCTTATTTATGTTTCTCATTTATTAAAAAAAATAAATTTTATGTGAAAATTAAATTTAAAATAAATTATTCTAAAATATTATATCAGTTTTGTTTTTGGATATGTATATTATATTTTAAAGTCAAAACGGGACAGAGTAACAATATATTAATCAATTAAAAAAATTAGAAACAAGAAAGAGAAACAAGAAACTAACATTTATTGTTTCTAAAATTTATACATAATTTTGTGAAGGGTTAAAAAAAGAAAAAGAGAAACATGAAACAAGAAGAGTTACCAAATAACTTTATTTCTTAAAAAATGAAAAATAGAAATAATAAATAGAAATTGGAAAGATTACCAAATATGCCCTTATTTTCTCAAAATTTGTAACGAGAAGAATCAAAAGTTGTTTTTTTAATAGACTACGACACAACCATTTTTCTTTAATCATCCAAAAAACCCTTTAGAAATAAAGAAAGATCTTGACAATTCAAAGACTAAAACTATATTTTAATGGGTTAAATGCACCAATGACCCCTACACTTTCAAGGTTTTTCAATTTACACCCCTACACTTTCAATTTAATTTTTTTCACCCTACACTTACTTCAAGCCAACTTCTCCAAAACTAACGAATGATATTTTTTTAATAATATTTAAAACCCCGGGTTAAATGAAAGTATAGGAAATTAAAGACCATTTAATCCAATTAACCCTAGTCAGTTTCATTTGGGTTGAAAAAATTGCCCTTGTACAAACGAAAGGGGCTGGCGAAAATGAAGACCCGAATTTGCCAATCAACGATTTGAAATGGAAGATTGATGAAAAATACCAATCTTCAGCTTGGAGACGGGCAAAATCGTGGATGACAAACTTTTTTAGATGACCAATGAAATGACTGCAAATCTGCCATTAATTTTTAAAACTCTGATTCTCTAAGAATGGGGGATAAACCATGAAATGAGTGATACTCTTTTTAGGAAGGAATTCATACTTGTTGCTTAATGAAGAATCACTTGCGTTTGAATTCAAGCTGAAATAACTTAATGATGTAGTCTATTATGACATGATTTTTAATATTCAGAATTGTTTGGGCCCAAAAATTGGATTACACCTCTATATTTGTATTACAAAATTCTTGGTATCTCTGAAACTTGAATTTGAATTCAATATTTTTATTGTTCTTTTTCATCTGAATCACAACTTTGTAATATTTTCCTCTTTGCCATTCTCGCAACTTCATGAATCAGATTGGAGACAAAGCTTGGAGTATCAAAATTCATGAATCAGTCAACTTCATCAGTCTTCTTCGCAAATTTGGGTTATCGTTTTTTGCTGGCCCCTTTCGTTTGCAAATGGGTAAAATATTGTCGTGTATGGTAAAGTTCTTCACTCAAATAGAATTGACTAGGATTGATAGGATTAAAATGTCTTTTCTTCTGCTTTCATTTAACTCATTGTTATAAATAATATTAAAAAAATATCATCAGTTAGTTTGGATGTTTTTTTAATAGAAATTGGCTTGAAAAAAGTGTAGGGGTGAAAAAAATCAAATTGAAAGTGTATGGGTGTAAATTGAAAAACCTTGAAAGTGCAGGGTTATTGGTGCATTTAACCCTATTTTAATTAAAAAAAAACGCATCTAATAATAAAATTGAGGCAAAATTTATATTCTCTATTATTATGTCAACTCGGAATCCTTGATCATCTCGATTATGATCTTAAAATATTTGTGTAAAATACATTTATCATGTGTTTTAAAAACACATGTTTATGAAGAATTGATTAAAGATGTAAATGAATGAAAATATTCTTTATTACTTTGGGGCCGTTTTTTAGGGAGAATCTAGATACCCGACATCTTAAGATGTTTGATATCTCACATATTCTAAATTAAGATGCCTGATATCTCACATATTCGAAATTCAGATGTCTGATATTTTTAGATTAATGTGTTTATTTTGTAGATTTTTTTATGGATGCCTATTATGAAATTAAATAATATGATAAAACTAAAGTGAAAATAAGAATAGAGAGAAGAAGAGGAAACGGTATAAGTCGGAATACTACATTTTGAATTTCTTCTTGTTATGAATCCTAAGCCTATTACATGGTTTATATAGAAAACCTAACCCTAAATAAATAAGGAAAATATAAGGGTGAAAAATCAAAATAGCCACTTTTTGGATAAAAATCCAAAATAGCCACATTTTTTAAAAAAAGTTTGAGGTAGCCACTTTTACTATTCAATTTTTTAATATACCAATTTTACCCTTTTGTATACCAGGTATAGTCAGCGCCTTTGACACGTATTGTATGTGTAGTTTGACATTTCTGACATTTTGTCTTTTCCAATGCATTTTTTCTTCCACCGGTTTATAGTATATTCGATATAGTGTTCATAGTTCTTTAGTGTATTTAGTATATTTAGTATTTTTTGTATATTTTTTTTTATGTTTTGATGTTATACTACATTCTTCGATTTTTATTTAATTTTTTAGATTAATTTTAATATATTATTTATAGTTTCTCCTCTCATGAAAAGTGTTTTGTACATCCGGTATATTGGGTATATCGTCTTTCATATCGTAAGTGCATTTGAGAAAGATGTGGATGTACGTAATATACATAATTTGCAAAAGAAAAATGAAAGAGTGTTAATTACATAATACTTAATGTAAAAAAAAACTTAAATATGCAAACAAAACAATATAGTAAACTGAAGAAAGAATGAGAAAAACACATGGTTATGTATATCATATATATTACAAAATATATATTTAAACAAACTACAAAAAAGTGTATATTACGTATATTACAGACTGTATATTAAGCAAACAGAAGCATAACGAGCAACAAAAATAGTTATGTACAATACGTATATTACAAAAAAAACTACTTTTTGAGAAAACCACCTTGAAAGATAAAAAAAACATATATTGAATATATTGCATGTATCATGGAAAACGCTATTTAAAAATTATGAATATTACATAAAACTACAAAGGACATAAAATGAGGAAATTTTTTTATAAAAAATAAAAAAAAAACCTTTCGTCAAATCCATGATATTTTTGGTTTAGATTTTCAAGATTCGGAAAAAAAATGGTGAAAAATATTTATGAAAAAAACGAGAATGAGTAGAAATTAAGGAGAGAGATAGTAAATTAAAAAAGTGTAGGAAATTTGTGAAATGAACATTTGTAGAAAATAAAAATAGTGATTTTTTGAAAAAGAAAGAGAAAGAATGAGAGATTTAATGGGCGTTTGAAAGAAAATGATGGGGAATGGATAAAGAAATGAGGGAGAGAAGGAAGAAGCAATGAGAGAAAAAATGGAAAAAAAAATGAGGGAGGGAGGGAGAGAATCAAATATATAGGGGGGGGATATTTTTAAAAATAATTATGAAAAGTAGAGAGAGTTATGCTTGTTAGGAATAGTGTCCTAGAACTTGTAATTATTTAATTATAATAATTTATTTCGAATAAATTAAATAAATAAACATAAGTTCTTTATATAATCTAGATTGATTCAATTGACGATATTAGGAATATATGGAAATATATAAATATCAAAACATTCAAATAGTAAACCCTAAGTTACTCTTATGAAATCACGACTTAGTATGTGAGTCATACAAGAGGATTAAAGTCGAGATGAGTAACTTAAATATGTCTGATAAAAGGATAACGTTTGGGAACCTTATCCAGGTAACATCGTTGATAGCTTCGCATTTTGTTTATAGACAAATGATCTAATCCCGATCGTTCATGTGGGTGACATGAAATGGAAGTATCATATGCAATGTTGATTGTATAAGACGACCACGATGTTCGATCAAATTTCTCATTAGTACCGCTTTACAGAAATAATCGAATATCAAACTAAGTTTATCAACCGTGATGATCTCAATCCCGGGTGAAATGCGGACTCCTATTTGTGGAGTTATGTTCTTTGATTCACATAGTTGAGAAGCGATCCGTAAGAACGCTCAATACACTCCTGTTTTGGGAACATGACTAGATAAGTGGTGGGAACTCATTTTCACGAGATGGAATTCATAACTTTCCTATAAATTAACCGTATCGGTGCGATACCTAAACATTTTAGGAACTTTTAGGAAACTCCCTTGATGTCACGATTCGAGACATGAACAAGTGACGCCACGACTTCTATTGATCACGAATATCTTATCTCTAGTTCGACTAAAGATAAAGTTCATTGGAGAATCACGGGAACACAAGGATAAAGCGGTAATTACCGGGGCAAAACGGTAAATTTATCCCCCCGTAATTATGAGGGTTCCACGTGAAGGATAATATCACGATATAAATAATGATAAACTAAATGGACATAACTCATCTATAGTGAGGGGAGTTCACTATGAATCTATAGTGGAATTATTCATAGTTAGATAATAAGTAATTAACCGATTATGTGTTAATCACTTAATTGACTAATTATTAAGCCCATGATCTATAGGTCCATCGGTCCCTATGCTAGCCCAAATATCGTAGTCGCGAAATCAAGTAGAAGAAATGGAAATTTTAAGTAAAGTGAATTACTTAAAATAGGCAATATTAATTGTTTAAATATTGAGTATATTTAAACGGTAATTAATATAAACATTATTAATTGTTTAAATAATAAGTTTATTTAAACAGGAAATTAATAATGAAATATTATTAATTAGATATTATTAATTATTTAAATATTGAGTATATTTAAATGGTAATTAATAATTTGAAATTAATTAACAATTATTAATTGTTTAAATAATTATATTTAAACGGAAATTAATAATTAAAATTAATTAATTAATAATAAAATATTATCAAATAAAATTATTAATTAAATAATGAGTTTATTTAATGGAAATTAATAATTAAAATATTTATTATTAATTATTTAAATAATGAAAATTATTTAAATGGAAATTAATAATTAAATATAATTTGATAATATTTAGACGGGAGAAAATATTAATATTATTAATTGTTTAAATAAAATATTTATTTAAATGGTAATTAATAAATAAATTAATTGAGTTGGACTTTATTAATTTAAGAGAGAGTTTCTAGCCCAATTGGATTAATGAACCAATTGGGATTGGCCTAAAATAATTAATTAAATAAATTAGAATTTTTTTAATTAATTAATATATGCAATTTTCGCCATATGATGTATTTTGGGAAGAGATAATTGTTTGAATTATATCCTAAAATAATTACATAGATTTATTTACCCAAGATAAATAAAATAAAAGAAAAGAAAATAATCTCTTATTTATCTATGCATTTTCGAAATTGCAAGATAAAAAGAAGAGATAATATTTTTCTTTTTTGTATTTATCTCTATAGATTAATCCTAATGTGATTAGGATTCCTATTTTCCTATAAATAGGAGGGTTGAGTCATTCATAAATCACACAATTCAATTCTTTGGAAATTGAAAAATCTCTCTTCCTCCCTTCTCCCTCCCTTGGCCGATTTTCTCATAGTATTGGGAAGAAAAATTTTTTTTCTTCTTCCCAATTTCTTTTAAAGTTCAATCCCACAATCGAATTTCGTTTGATCGATCGGGATATAGCGTGAAGATCCGGTGTTCTTCGAGGAATTGAAGTCGTAAAGAAACCTCCAACCGATTCTCCATTATTCAATCAATGTAAGTTAGCGTTCCTTTAATTTTCGAATATATAAGCATGAATCTACATGTTTTATCACAAATTGCATGATGTTAATAGATCCGTTATTAAATGTTAATAAGTTTACTAAACAAAATTCCGCTAATTTAGTAAATCATCCCTTCAATGCTAACATTAAAAAAAAGAAAAAAAACAAAAGGAATGGAAGGTAAGGAAGATAGATGGAGAGAGATGATGATTTGACATTAAGGGTGTTTATATTTTTTTACATTGAGATGTGACTATTTTGAGATGTTTTAAAAAATATGGTTAAAGGGAAAAAATGGGAAGAAAAAGTGGCTGTTTTGAGCTTTTTACTCAAAATATAATATTAATCGAAAAAGATAAACTTAATAAGAAAATATAATTATCACAAGGGAATAAGATAAATAAGGAAATTATATTAAAGAGAATAAACTAAAGTTAACAGTTTTTCTGCTGTACCGTCGCCGCGGTCACGAACACTCGTTTCCATAACATTGTCCATCGTCAAATCTCTATACCCTCCCTCAAGTTGAAGCATGAAAGTCACGAAATGCCCAACTTGTGGAATATGAACGGAAAAGAAGGGACTTGTTCAAGAGTTTTTAGCAAAAAAAAAAAAAAATTGTCGTTTCTTACCATGAAACATCATCATTCATCATCAAGTGCAATAGTCGTCGGTGTATAAACGTTGATCATCGCGGTCATCATGGTTGTTGCGATATGTGCAACATCCACACGGTCGTTTCCAATCTAGAAACGCCGTCATTCATCGTTTCAAATAGAGAAACATCTTCATTCATCATGGACTCTTCTTGAGTTTCTTCCATGGTCGTTTTTTCCATTGACCGAAAAAACTCTTATTCAATTCATTTCATGGTCGTTTTTCAGGTTGATGCGGCATGGTCGTTTCCAATTGAGAAACCCCGTCATTCATCATAAAAACTCTTCTTGAGTTCTTGTGATCATCGGTTATGGATTCCATTGAGAAATTCCAATTGTTCTTTGCACAAATATTGTTGCGCATCTAACATTCATCATCATCATCATCATTTCTAATCAAGAAACATTGTGATACATCATGATATGTTTCCCATCTAGAAAACGTCGTCATACATCATCACCATGCAACAACAATTCAGTTGAGCGTTCACCATTCAAAAACATCATTTACTGATAAATTTCCACTCCTCCTGAAGCACCAGCAATTGTTATAAATTTTCTATTCTATATTACTTTACTGTTATAAGTGATTCTAATTCTACTCTTATCTATTTACATCAATAATATTCCTCTTATATTTTTATTTATATAAATTATTCATGTTAATAAAATATTTAAATTACATGATTTTTATTACAAATTTTTTAATGCATTCATTTAAATTTTTTTATTTTATTTTATTCTAATTCTATTCTAATTATAGTTTAATTTGATATTGAGCCATTAATAAATATATTACATAATTAAAATTAGATGTCTTTGTATCCACGAATTATTTAAAACAAACATTGTTATTCTAATTACATTATCATGGTAATCTTAGATTGTTGTGAAACAAAGAGCCCCTTTGAGGTATTTTAAAATTGACATTTTTGCTCTAAAAAAAGAAACTTTTTTCATAGAAATTTTAAAAATTCAAAATTTTAAAAATAATTTTTTTTAACATTCATTCATTTAGTGAAATAAAATACTAATTAATGAACTTATCAAAATAGTAAAAATGATTAAAATTTTAAAAAGTTTTAATTTTAAATTCAAAATATATAAATAAATATTGTAAAAAATAATAATGAGGTTCTTCACTATTATAAAAGGAAAAAAAAAGTTAATGGAAAAAAAATTCATTACTAAAATTAAAAATAGATCATATTTTTTACTATATTTAAAAATTAAATATAACAATTTTTATCATGTTTATCAATGATAAACAGTGATTTATGTGTTTATCACTGATAAACATAGTGTAAAAATATGTAATTCAATGTTTATCACTGATAAACCCGATTAAAATTTACTATATTTATAAATATTTTTTTCAACTTTCATTTTTATAAATATCACTAAAAAAGTTGCTAGATTTACAAATGCAACAAATAAAAAACGTGATTTCTCTATTACTTTTTACCTATCCCACCACAATTAAGTGAACATTTTGAGTTTTGACTTGAAATATTACTCAGTCTTATCTCTTGTTTGAAAATAAAAATAGATTCTATCTAAAAAAAAAATGAAATAGCATAATGTCAAAAATTACTATTAATAACAATAAAGTAATATAGAATAGGCAGCTTTTACAAGAAAACGACCAGTGATTGGTCAGTCAGAGGACAACGTCAACGTCAGCGAACATCACAGCCTTCTCTGATTGGTTGAAAGTTTCGACGTAACGCTTTGTTCCCTTGGTGGACCCACGTTAAAATCGTGACCAGTCATACTATCGACTTCAATCATATAATTTTCAACTCTTTCTTTTGTCGATTTTCTTTTTCCACGCTAAAATATATTTTTAATCCTTACAGTTTAAATTTTATATCTAATTGGTCATTGTAGTTTTTTTTAAAAATAGGTGTTTTTACACCACACTTCGAGAAATGCTTGTTTTCGTCCTTACGTTAAGTTACCTCTATCAAATAGGATGATATGACAGGTTATTTAAACTAATGTTACAATTAAATTAAAAATTCATATATACATGTGGTATAGAAATAAGATATACGTGTTGTAGTGATCGTGACCATTTATTTGTACTAACTATGAGTTGTTTGGTCGGAAGAATGAGAAAGTAACGTCTGAGAAAGTGATGTTTGAGAATGAATAGTTAAAATGATAAGTGTGAAATTCATTTTTATAGAAAAAGCGAGTGAGAAACAAATATCTAATACGTGTATGAAACCATTTTCACTCATTTTCCTATCTAACTTTTCGCCAACCAAACACCCCAGGACTTGAGCTTAAGCAGTTTGAGGAGGAACACGAATTCATCAAAGCGTACAAGGAAGTTTATGAGCTTTAGAAAATTTTGAACATAGGGTTTGAAACCATCTTTCTTCTCTTATGAACATTTGGCTGGAAAAAACATGTCCTTTTCTTATTTTGTACGAATATTTTTACCTCTCTGAAGTTTTTTGATCGAATATTTTTCTTCTCTAAATGTTATAAATCTAATATATCTATTCTTCTCTGTAATTTGTTGAAGTTTTTGCTCCGATGAAGGGTTTTTGTTCGAATTTTCACTCCTGTTTATAATACCATGACTTTTATTCGAACTTTTACCCATATTAATTAGTTGTTGCAAAACATATCCCTACACTAAATTAATAGCAAAATATACCCCTACACTTTATATATTCCAATTTTATATACCCCTAATATTAACTAAAGGTTAAAACTAACACAAAGTTTTTTTTTTTTAATGAAAGAAAATAGAATTTAAAAGAAGTGTGGGTCCTAACCACCCTATCTGATTTCCTTCTCCAACCAACGTACCTCTCATCTTTCATTTCCTGGAGTGCAAAGTGTGGACAATTGATTTTGAAAGAAATGACACAAACATAGTTTTAAGGACGATGGTGGCGGTTAAGATTCAATCTGAGAGACGTTCATCAGTAGGATGAAGGTAATGTCCTCCTTTAATAAGTAATGGACGAAGTTGTTCGATTAAATTCTAATATTTCATTTATGAAATGTCGAAAATACTCATTCAATACCACACGTACCTATAAACACTATTGGGTCGTGAACTAGTTGAGGTCCATTCAAAAAAAAAAAAAAAATTCAGATTAAAAACCATTTCATTCAATTTTCCTGTTTCAAAATCAAACGGCAGACGAAGGGAAGCAACGAAGAGATGTGCATGGGAGAAGGAAAAGAAATAGGAAGGTGGTGCCCACACTCTTTAAATTCAAGATATTTTCTTTTATTTAAAAAAAAAACAACATAAGTTAGTTTTAACCCTTAGTTAACATATAGGTTTATAAAATTGGAAGATATAAAGTGTAGGGGTATATTTTACCATAAATTTAATATAGGGGTATGTTTTACAACAACTAAAAAATATAGGGGTATATGTTACATTTTACCCTATTAATTATCTCATGCTTTTGATTTTTAATAAATGAGATTTCGCTAAAATTCCAGTTTAAATTCATGTCCACTACTTATTTTCATATTTTTTTATCTACACTCTTTTCTCTAGTCACTAAATTACAAAAAAACACTTTTAAATATTAGAACCAAACAAATTATAATATACCACTAAGCACATTTTAGCATAGTACTTATAATAAAAGTAGTTTGATTAAAAACACTTATTTTCTAAACACTCTCAAACAAGCCCGAAAAGACTGGTGATGAGAAAAATTCAGATTAAAAACCATTTCATTCAATTTTCCTGTTTCAAAATCAAACGGCAGACGAAGGGAAGCAACGAAGAGATGTGCATGGGAGAAGGAAAAGAAATAGGAAGGTGGTGCCCACACTCTTTAAATTCAAGATATTTTCTTTTATTTAAAAAAAAAACAACATAAGTTAGTTTTAACCCTTAGTTAACATATAGGTTTATAAAATTGGAAGATATAAAGTGTAGGGGTATATTTTACCATAAATTTAATATCGATGTTATGTTTTACAACAACTAAAATATGAGTTACATTTTACCCTATTAATTATAACATGCTTTTGATTTTTAAAAATGAGATTTCGCTAAAATTAAGTTTAAATCATGTCCTGGTGGCTTTTATTTTTTTTTATGTCAAAGATCAAGTGACCAATTGGTCACATAAAAAAGTGACCAAATGGTCGCTTTTTAATAAATGCGACCAAATGGTTCTAAAACTTTTAGGCTCAGGTTTGAATTTGTCGCATTGGATGGTCAAAAAATACTACCAAAAATTTTTGGTCGCAACAAAAGTCCATTTCAAAAATGACCATCCTGGTCGCGCATAAATTATTTTATGTGAGTAACATAAAAGTGACCAAATGGTCGACCAAATGGTCACTTTTAGGCTCAGTTAAAATGCGACCAGATGGTCGCCTAAAAAGTGACCATCTGGTCGCATTTAAGATTTTTTTTTTTAAATTTAAATTTCAATAATTAGTTAATTAATTATTAATTATTAATTATTTATTTAATTATATTAATTGAACTAAAATTAATTGAATTAAACTCAAATTAATTTAATTCAATTAATTTTAGTTTCAATTAATCTAATTTTAATTTACGTTAATTCAAATTAATTGATTAGTTTATTTTAGTTTTAATTAATTAATCTTAAGTTTAATTGAATTAATTTTAGTTCAATTAATCTAATTTTAATTTACTTTAATTCAAATTAATTGATTAGTTTATTTTAGTTGTAATTAATTAATCTTAAGTTTAATTGAATTAATTTTAGTTTCAATTAAACTAATTTTAATTTACTTTAATTCAAATTAAATGATTAGTTTATGTTAGTTTTAATTAATTAATCTTAAGTTTAATTGAATTAATTTTAGTTTCAATTAATCTAATTGTACTTTACTTTAATCAAATTTTAACTAAAATTAAGTAATTAAACAATTTTTATTTATTCATTAAACTAAAATTAATTAATTAAATTAGTGTAATTAATTAATTTAAACTACTTAAGTATAATTGAAGTTAAACTATTTGAATTAATTACCCTACTTTAAATTAATTGATTTAATTAAAGTAATCTAAATTACATTAATTAAACTAAAATTAAAATTTAAACTAGTGTAATTATAAATTAATTTAGTTTAATTTTATTAAATTAAAGTAAACTATCTTAAATAAACTAAATAAGTAATTAAACTAAATTAGATTAAGTAATTAAATTAATTACTACTTAAATTGAATTAAAGTAAACTAAGTTAGATTAATTAAACTATTAGATTAATTAAACTAAAATTACTTAAAGTAACAAAATTAAACTAAACTAATTAATTAGTTAATGTAAACTAAAATGCTATGAATTAAACAAAAGTAAACTAAGTAATTGATTACACAAATTTAGATTCATTAAACTAAAACTAATTAAATTAACAAAACTAAACTAAACTACTTAATTGAAAACTAAAAACTAAAACTAAGTAAAATAAATTCTTAAACTAAACTTCAATTTTATACGAAAACTAACCTCATAATAGAAACCGGGATTGAGGTTTGAGGGTTTTAGATTTAGAGTAAGAACGGGAACGGGAACGGGAACGGGAAGAAATAATGGGGAACGGGAGAGGGGAAAGAGAGAAAAGAACAAAAAGAGAGGAAGAAAAAGAGAAAGGAAGAAAAGCGAAACGGGGGAAAAGAAAAGCGATGGGAATTTAAATCGATTTTGCGACCAAATGGTCGCAAATATGTAATTATGACAAGAAACGAAAGGTCGCGTCGTTTGGGAAAATGGCGACCAACCGGTCGCATTTCTTGAGATATTTGCGACCATATGGTAGCATTTCATGAAAAGCGACCATATGGTCACCACTTTACCATGATCCATAAAATTGTCATATCACGAGTCCCATCAATAATTGCGACCATCCTGGTCGCAATAATGAAATTCACCGCCAAATATTCACCTGGATGGTCGTAATCTTTAAATTCACCGCCATAAATTTCATGGAAATTTAAATTTACCGCTCATTTTTTGCGACCATATGGTAGCCATTTTACTTATATTTTTTAAAAATATAATTATAAAATGCGACCAACCTGGTCGCATTTCACTTCAAAATTACTACCATGTGGTCACCTTTTTGTGTGAAATTGCGACCACTTGGTCGCAAATATATTTTTTTTTTAATCTTTCCTTAAAAGAAATAGTTTTAATTAATTAAACACATACACACACATTTGAATAATCAAGTTAACGAAATATCTCATTCATCATCGTCTCCAAGAAGTCCGTCACATACGGTTCTTCTTCTTCTTCTTCTTCTTCTTCTTCTTTTGTTTCTTCATCGATTCATCGTCTCGAATAAATTCAGCATCAATGTCACGTGCGTGAGAAGTGGAAGCATGTATATCATCATCATCATGCAATGTTATCGTTCCATCGTTCAAAGGACGAACGGTACTTGCATCCTGACCATCGTCGATTGCACGAGATCGTATCTCATCTTCTTGAAAAGCAACAGCTTCCTCTGCGTGGTCGTCTTTCTCGGACAAGTTTTCTTCTACCTGGCGTGGTTTAACTTTACAAACAACTAACCAATGGCCGGATCTCGTCTATTAATCGGATAGTTCAGGTAATAAACTTGAATCGCTTGTGAAGCCAGGACGAACCTATCGGCGTGCGCATATGCTTAGACTTTTTTACCTCAACGATTTGTAAATGATCAATCTTACGGACTCGCCTCGCCTGGTTGTCTCGAACCAAGTGCGGTTGAACGGAACAATGCATTTTAGCGTCGGACTTGTGTATTGAATCTCAAGAATCTCATCGATTACTCAAGTAATCGTCTTCGTTTGTCTTGAACACGTGACCTTTTATGCAAACACCATTGTTGTTTGTTGCCCTGTTCATCGAATGCGCCTTCGTTTGAAATCAGAATCGTTTCCGACGTATCCACCATACGACCTTGCTATCCGTCCAGGTCCCTTTGCTAAAGAAATGATGCGAGGATCATCCACCTGGTAATGTAGGGGAGTCAACTTGTGTCATTGTCCACATACAGGAATGTTAGGAAGATAGTAATTGTTTCAACATAATGCAACCGGTTATTTGACAATTTAAAATAACTCACGTATGCCTGAACCAAGAACGAAACTCTTTGTCGATTATTGACCCCTCCTCAGCGTCTGTAAGACCAACTCGTGTCATTCGAACGTATACGTTTAGAAATAATCTGTATGTTACAAAAATAGTTAGCAAATAGTTTGTAATTGTTTATGTGATGGAATAATGTTAAGTTACAAACTCACTCTATGTAAGGCTCGATCTCTACGCAGTTGCATAACACGTATGTCTGCATTACGTGATACTCGGAATCGGTCAACGCGCCGTGACCGATCTTCCAACTGTCATGCCAGGTTGGTAAAAATCGGCAAGTCGTTCATGTCAACACCTTCAAGTAAATTATCGACAACGTTTCGTTTTGACGGTCGAAAGCGCTTCCGCAATGTGTTGATCAAAGTAGTATGAACAAAATGTGGTAGTCTCTTGCGTCAGGCACGCACTACGAGATAGATCCTTCTACTCGTGATCTATTTCCAACCATCTTTTTCAACCGACGTAAGTACTGTGGGTACAAAACATTATTAACATTCGATGATCATCTGCTTGATTCATACGCGTACATTACAAAATAACCGTGCTTACCTTTCAAATGGGTACATCCAGCGGTAATGTACGGGACCCCCTAAGAATGCCTCGTATGGAAGATGCACTGGAAGATGCTCCATGGAGTCAAAAAAGCCAGGTGGGAACATTCGCTCCAACTTACAAATAATAACGGCGATCTCCGAACTCATTGAAGAGACAGTAGCTTCCGTCAGCTCTGTACATGTCAAGTCCCTGAAAAAAACACTCAACTGAGCAAGCGGCTCCCAATGTCTATTCTCTAGGAACGGTCTGAACGCGACGGGCATCAATCGTTGCATGAATATATGACAGTCGTGGCTTTTCATCCCGAACATGATATGTTTTTTACTGTCTATACACCGACTCAAATTCGAAACGTATCCGTCCGGGAATTTGATGGATTTGATCCACTCAAATAATGTTTTCTTTTCATCCGTCGTCACACATGTACTTTGCTTTTGCGTAATTATCATTGTCGTCAGGCTTCAACTCAGGACGGTCACATATCTCCCGTATATCATAACGTGCCTTCAGATTGTCCTTCATTTTTCCCGGAACGTTCAAAATCGTATTGAAAATGTTGTCAAAGAAATTCTTCTCAATATGCATTACATCAAGATTGTGTCTAATCAGTAGATCTTCCCAATACGGTAGATCCCAAAAAATACTTCGTTTCTTCCAACCCGTGTTTTTTCCAAGACCGCATTGTTTGCACTCTCGCACCTTCCACCTGGTAATCTTCCGCATCCCTATAGTATCTATACCGTGCGAAACTGTCTTCCACTATACATGGTCGGGGGGTTTGTTTTCTTACTCGTCGACCCTTCTTCCAGTCCTCGCCGTTTGAACGGAAAGTGTGATTCAAAGGCAAGAATCGACGGTGACAGTCAAACCAACAAGTTTTCCGACCGTTTCTGAGATAAAATGCATTTGTGTCTAGCATGCAATGCGAACATGCGTATGTCCCCGCCGTACTCCATCCTTTAAGAGGAGGAGATTGAGGTTCACACAATTAACTACAATAACTAAGGAAAGCAATAACAAAAGCTAAACACCGACTCAAAAATGTATATGAAAGCAATTAAATATCAACATACCTGACAACATTGAATACGCAAGGAAGTCACTGATCGTCCAGATTAACGCGGCGCGCATCAAGAAATTTTGTTTCTTCGAAATGTCGTACGTCATAACACCGTCAGTCCACAACCTCTTCAACTTTGCAATAAGTGGTTGCAAATACACATCCAGTTTCTGTTTTGGACTTTTCGGCCCAGGAACGATCACTGTTAGAAAAATCACCGGGTCTCGCATGCACATCGAGGGAGGCAAGTTATACGGGGTTACCATGGTCTGCCAAACTGAATATTGTGCCTCGGATGCCCCGAACGGGTTGAAGCCATCGTGCATAAGCCCAATCGGCGTTTCCTGGATCTTGTGCAAAATCAGGATGACAATTATTTAAATGCTTCCATGCCGCAAAGATCTCGAGGGATGTCTCATAACACCTTCATCCTGTGAATGCTCGTGATGCCATCTCATGTGCGAGGTCGTCACATCCGATGCATACAACCGCCAGGCACGTGGGGTCAGGGTAAATAGAACATGCGGGCATTCGAATCAGTGCGTTTCCCTTGTTTGTATCTTGGAAGAAAACAGGATTTGCAATGATGCAGGTCCTCATCCACATCCCAGGAAATCATGCATCCGTTTTGACACGAATCTATTTTCTCCACGGGTAATCCAAGTCCCTCCACTAGCTTTTTCGTGTCGTACAAAGCGTGGGGCATATTATTTTCTTCTTGGAGCGCATCGACGAAACCACGATGCAATCGCATCAAATCCTCTACCCAGGTATGTTGTATCGCGCCTTTATATTTAAAAGTTTCAGAGCAGAAGACAAGTTGACTTACCTCACACCCATCGTAAAATGGCTACGGTGGTTGTCTTTAGCATCTCATGCATCTTACGTGCTTGGGATTCATTTCCTCTTCTACAACCCGTTCATCTTCGTCTACATTTAAACTTTCACGGAAATTTTCATTGCCCCCATACCCTGCACCATCAATTATCATTTCGTCGCATCGACAATCTCGTTGTTCATCATTCCGTTCTTCGTCAACAACCTCTACATTCGAGCCGCTACCTTCGTATCACCTCGATTCCGTAATGCGGCGTCGAACATTTCCTGTGTTTCCCCCGAAACACCCCGGTGATAATAATTCGCACAAACCCCCAAAGTATAAAGATGCACCTTCAACTCAGAACAGGTATGATTCTCCTATTGTCACATTTCCCTGCACAGGCGGCGTAGCTTTCCACCATACTTTTCATAATAGACGGTTGTCATGCAAAACTCAACAAAACTGTTCAACCCCGCCACGAACTCATCGCTCAAATACCCGTCTATCAAACGAACATACATCCACTCTCTCATTTTCTTTTTTCTTAATGCTAAGAAACAATGGGTGGAGGGGTTTTTATAATGGACTCATCTGCTCATTTGCGACCAGATGGTAGTATTTTTGCTACCACCTGGTCGCAGTTTCCCGCCAAATTTTCCCGCTATTTTCCTCACTGCCCTGGGTCACATCAAGTCAGAATTTACGACCACATGGTCACTTTTTGGGTGACCACTTGGTAGCTTTTATCCCACCAAATTCTTTATCAATTATTGGTCCCATAAAAATCACATAATTGCGACCATCTGGTCACTTATAATTGCGACCATTTGGTAGCTTTCTTCCCTCCAATTATAAGCTACCACTGCTCACTTTAGGTCACCAAAATTGCGACCATCTGGTCACTTTTTATTGCGACCATTTGGTAGCTTTCTTCCCTCCAATTATAAGCTACCACTGCTCACTTTACGGTCACCAAAATTGCGACCATCTGGTCACTTTTTATTGCGACCATTTGGTAGCTTTCTTCCCCCCAATTATAAGCTACCACTGCTCACTTTACGGTCACCAAAATTGTGACCATCTGGTCACTTTTTATTGCGACCATTTGGTAGCTTTCTTCCCTCCAATTATAAGCTACCACTGCTCACTTTAGGTCACCAAAATTGCGACCATCTGGTCACTTTTTATTGCGACCATTTGGTAGCTTTCTTCCCTCCAATTATAAGCTACCACTGCTCACTTTATGGTCACCAAAATTGCGACCATCTGGTCACTTTTTATTGCGACCATTTGGTAGCTTTCTTCCCTCCAATTATAAGCTACCACTGCTCACTTTACGGTCACCAAAATTACGACCATCTGGTCACTTTTTATTGCGACCATTTGGTAGCTTTCTTCCCTCCAATTATAAGCTACCACTGCTCACTTTACGGTCACCAAAATTGCGACCATCTGGTCACTTTTTATTGCGACCATTTGGTAGCTTTCTTTCCTCCAAAATTACGCGCCATTTTTTGCTACCAAGGAACATTTTAGTCACAAAAATGCGACCATATGGTCGCAAAAAAACACCTTTTATTGTGACCATTTGGTAGCTTTCTTCCCTCCAAAATTACGCGCCATTTTTTGCTACCAAGGAACATTTTAGTCACAAAAATGCGACCATATGGTCGCAAAAAAAGTGACCAAATGGTCACTTAGAGTCAACCTTCAAAGAAAGTGACCAGGTGGTCACCAGAAAGCTACCATATTTTTTTGGTCGCAAATTTCTGGTCGCATTTTGACAGTTTTTTTGTAGTGGATTTTCTTTTCTAACTAATAACAACAAATTTAGATTAAATTAACCGAATATCTCTATTTACATTCAACCGATATATTAAACTCAAATAGATATTTCAGGAGCCTAATGAGAATCTGTCATGGAGAATTTCAAGATTCTGAGTATGAATTGAAGAAGAAGAGCCTTTGATGGACGATTCAAAAATCCCAAAGGTGAATCATTAAAGAATATGTTGAGATATAAGATTAAATTTCCCATTACTATTGTTGTTGCCTAAAAATGGAGAGCTTCCACGTAAGCAATAAACTTATAGTATGAGACGAGTCGGAGGTAGTGCGTTGAACTGGAAGTGTTGCGTAGGCGATGTACTGAGTAGTTGCCGAGCACTATATGTACCTGCACAGGAAACAAAGAGAGCATTGGTGTGGTGCCGGCCTAACACCCTTCGATGCTAAAGTCAGAGCAAGCAGAGCTAGTGTACCAGAGAGAATTGTAGTAGAAATTAATTACCCAATGAATGAATTTCTTCTCCTATTTTTATATGAGAGGAGGTTGATGACATCATCATGCCACGTGTCGTGTCGAGATTGGGCCACGTGTTGTTGCCTAACGACATGTCGCATGTTGGTTATGCTACGTGTCATCTTTTGATTGGATAATTGTATAATATAGTTTCTTGATCTTAGATACGTAGTCTTATTAGATGACGTAGACGTAGCTTCTCGGGGTGACGTAGACGTACCTTCCCAGTGACGTAGACGTAGCATTCTAGACGATGTAGTTTTATTTTTCCAGGTGACGTAGACATGTCGATTGTGCATTCTTTGAACAAGTTTAGAAATTCCACGTGTACTGATATAATTTCATCCACAACAGTTGCCCCTACTCCCGAGCTGAGTTGAGACGTGAGTTCACTATCGCTTGGGAGTACTAATTCAGGGTGGAATTTATTCTTCTGTCGGTTTCTGAAAATTTCACAAGTGTCCGGACTTGGTAGCTTGAATTTTCTGTCTCGAAAAAAAAAATAATAATAATTTTTAATCCCATAATCATCCATGATCTTTTATTTCACTCTTCCATCTTGGTTGGGCTATGACGTAATCTGAGCCATTTGTTGCTTTGATCCAATGGTTGGAAGATAATATCGAATCTAGTCTTCAGTCATTCTCATAACTCACAACTTGGAGAAATGGTGAGTTTCTAAATTTTCTCTTCTTTTCTCTCTCTCAAATTCTTGATCTCACAGGTTCAATGTGGTAGAACACCGTGGTAGAACGTCGAATCAATCATCAGGTACATATTCCACCTTTGAGTTTAAGAGTAGAAATTTCTTAAAATCAAATTGAATTAGGGTTTTGCACTTTTATTTGCTGAATTGATAAAATAAAAGAAATTATGAGAAAGATTAAGAAATAATTTAAAATAAAAAATATAAAAAAATAACTGAAAAATGTAAAAGTAAAAGAAAATTAAAAATGAAAATTTCTTTTTGTCTGACGCACAGCAGACCATCTGACGCCTCTCACATTTATTTATTTATTTATTCTTTCTCTCCCTGACTCTGTTGAAGCCTCTCACAGTTTTTTTTAAAAAAAAAAAAATGCTGCTGCAGACCCACGGGTCATATGCAAACCCGCGGTTACAACTGCGGGTTAAATGCAAACTCGCGGTTCGATTCACGGGCTATGTCAATAGGGCTTTGTCATCAGGGCTATGTCAATAGTGTTTTGTCATCAGGGCTATGTTAATCAAGGTTATGTCAATAGGGCTTTATCATCAGGACTGTGTCATCAGGGCTATGTCAATAAGGCTTTATCATCAGGGCTATGTCAATAAGGCTCTGTCATCAGCGCCTTGCAATTTGTATTTTGTCTTAGACTTGTAAAAAATTGTATGACCCCGTCTTTTGACCAGTTGACCAGTGACCAGTGACTCGTTGAATTTTTTACCATTGCCTTTTTTTTTTAATTCTTCTACCAGGTGCAGCCCGTGCGAGCCTTGCACTCCCTAGTAGACTTATAATTTTTTTTGTTTTAAATTCTTGTACGAGGTGAGACCCGTGCGAGCCTTGCACTCCCTAGTAGACTTAGAATTTTTGGTCGTTTTAAATTCTTCTACTAAGTGCGGCCCGTGCGAGCCCTGCACTCCCTAGTAGACTTAGAATTTTTTGTCGTTTTAAATTCTTCTACCAGGTGCGGCCCGTGCTAGCCTTGCACTCCCCAGTAGACTTAGAATTTTTTGGCGTTTTAAATTCTTCTACCAGGTGCGGCCCGTGCGAGCCCTGCACTCCCTAGTAGACTTAGAATTTTATTTAGCTATTCCACCTTGGTGGACTTAGAACTTTTTGTAGTAGGTTTACGTAATTGGCCCCCACTAGAGTAGAGTTTTATGTCTTGAAGTCTATCTCGAGTGTAAGGGTTCTCAGAATGATTTGACTCAATCTATTTACATAGATGCAATAAAGTAGAAAAAGTAAATTCTTATGTCATTTAATGGCAAAGCTCTCTCAATAGAAATTTTATTGAAAGGACAAAATTACAATAAGTGAAATTACTGAAATAAAATCTAAGTTACTTGACATTTCATAAGTGCAGTAGAGCTTTTCAGTTGAGGTTAATAAATATGTCAATAACTTGACCTATTGCGTTAGTGACATGGCATGCTGCTATTCTTCACTAGTCGGGCCCCCAAATATGGTTATTATTTCTCCATCTGGAAAATCTTGATTGTCACTGTCCTGATGTTCCTTATCTCTTTTACTTCTCACAAATTCTTTCAAGTACCCTCTTTGAATACGGCTTTCAATTTCTTCTTCAAGATCGAAGCAATCAGAGGTGGTATGACCGTGGTGTTTGTGGAAAAAGAAAAACTTGTCTTTGTTTCACTTGTTTGACCCTGATTTCATTTTGGGCGGCCACCTAATCAAGTTTTTATCTTTGATTTCCATTAGTAGTTGTTCAATTGGGACCGTGGTAGGAGTGTATTTTTTAAACTTACTAGAAGGAAGACTCAGCTTCTCAAGTTGGTCTTCTAACCTATATCTCTTGCCATCCTCGTAACCGTCAGTCCCCTAGACAAAGTCTTCTGTTCGGTCTCTTTTCCTGTACTCTGGTTTACTACTACCTCCTTCATCCATCTGAAGTCTTCCTTGCACTAAGCAACTCTCTGGCACTCATATATTTTTGTGCTCTAGCAAGGAGCTCCGTGTATGTAGCAGGAGTCTTCTTGCCTAGTGACCACAAGAACTTTTCATCTTTCAAGCCAGCCATCACAGAAGTCAGAGTAATGTCATAACTGTAACCTTCCACCTTCAGTGCCTTAATGTTAAATCTAACTACATAGTCTCGGAGGCTCTCCTCTGACTTTTGGCGCACAGTCAAGGTGCTTGGATGGTTTCTTATGATCCCTTCCACCAATGAATTGAGTTACAAAATATCTAGTGAGGTCTTTGAATAAAGAGATGGACCTCGGCTTGAGCTGCCTGTACCACCCGCGCGCAGAGCCTCTTAATGTAAGGGGGAACACCCTACACTTGATAGCATCTTGGACTCCTTGGAGCTCCTTCTAGGTCCGAAACGTATCAACATGTTCGAGTGGATCCTTTGAACCATCATACATGGTCATAGTTGATATTTTAAATTTGGTGGGAAGCTCCACCTCCATTATATCCGGTGAATGGCGGTTCAGTTCGCTCATGTAGATCTTCTAGTGCAAGAAGTTCCTCTATACTCTTTCTTCATTTGACCAAGTTGATCTTGGAGTTTTTTCAACTCTGGCGCCCAAGGCTAGGCACTTTCTGCAGTAGACTTCATAACATCTGAATGTTCTTCTCTCTTTTGATTGAGAACTTCTCTGAGGTCGGACCTTTATTTCTGACTAGGTTGCTTGTTACGAGAAGAGTTATGAGAGGAAGAGGATGTCTTGAATATTTAGCCCCGACTTCCCCTTGGAGCCACCCTTCTCATGATTCCTTGATTCACCTATGTGCTCTATAGGTTCTTTATCTTTGCCTTTTTTGGATAGTAATTCCTGGTTGTCAGTAGGGGCTTGATGATCAATTTTCTGTGTAGGAATTTTGAGTACTTTAGCAAGATCTCGTTTCACACCTCGAACTTGCTCTTCTAGATCATCTACCCTTCCATCTGGCATTGACACAACTCTTACTATTTCTTGATTTTCATTAGCTTGTTGTAGCTCATTTATTACAGGGATTACGATTCTCATCGTCATCTATATCATCACAATGTTGAATTCTTCGACTCATCCGTGATGGTAGAGCACTTAGTTATATACTCTTCCCACAGATGGCGCCAAATGTTGTTGCCTAAAAATGGAGAGCTTCCACTTAAGCAACAAACTTAGAGTATGGGACGAGTCAGAGGTAGTGCATTGCACTGGAGGTGTTGCGTAGGTGATGTATTGAGTAGTTGACGAGCACTATATGTACCTGCACAAGAAACAAATAGAGCACCGGTGTGGTGCCGGCCTAACACCCTCCGATGCTAAGTTCAGAGCAAGCAGAGCTAGTGTGCTAGAGAGAATTGTAGTAGAAATTAGTTATCTAATGAATGAATTTCTTCTCCTATTTATATGAGAGGAGGTTGATGACATCATCGTGCCACATGTCACATCGGGATTGGGCCACGTGTTGCTGCCCAACGACGTGTCACATGTTGGTTATGCCACGTGTCATCTTTTGATTGGATAATTATATAATGTAGTTTATTGGTCTTGGATACGTAACTTTGTTAGATGACGTAGACTTAGCTTCTCGGGGTGACGTAGACGTACCTTCCTAGTGACGTAGATGTACCTTTCCAGTGACGTAGACATGCCGATTGTGCATTCTTTGAACAAGTTTAGAAATTCTACGTGTACTGATATAATTTCACCCACAATAACTATTAGGTTAACCTTTTGAGTCTGATGGTGATTTAACCTATTTAATTTGGTATCAGAGCAGGAGATTCTGAGTTCAAATATGTTTCCTCCCCCATTCTCATATGTTAGGGGAACTACTGAGATATATGATTAAATTTGCCCTTTCCCAACGGCTTAAAGTTTTTGACTCTAGGAGTGATTTAACATATTTAATTGAATAAAACATTAGGTTCTAACTCACACCCTTATGCACATCAATCTTATTTGCCACATTATATTTTTACAACATCAAAATGTCCACCTCATATACTTCCATGTTATTTAAGGGCGTGGTTAGTGAAGTTAACGATTTCAACAAGTCAGTGACTAAAAACAAGCATTTATCAGAGTGTATGGATAAAAATTGTTTGAAACAAATTCCCACATTGGTTAGAAAAGGGGATGATCATGGGTTATAAGGGGAAGAGCACATCTCCATTAATATGAGGTCTTTTGGGTGAAACCAAAAGCAAAGCCATGCGAGCCTTGGGCTAAAGTGGACAATATCATACCAATATGGAGTTGTGGAGGCCTAGCTATCCCCAAACAAGTGGTATCAGAGGCATGCCCCGATCCTAACCATGTGGGTGGAATCCTTGGGTGTCGAACAAAGTTATGAGTCTTGGATACCCGATCCATGGTGGACTCTATCTGACAGGCGGTGCGCTCAAGAGAAAGAAAGTTGGTCTGGATAGAGTAAACGGATGAAGGGGAAGCTCGATGGATATTCATTCGAGGGGAGGATTGTTGGAGTGAGAGCAAAATCCCACATCGTTTAGGGAAGGAAATGATCAAGGATGTATAAGAGGAATGACACATCTCTATTGGTATGAAGCTTTTTGGGTGAAACAAAAAAAAAAGCCATGCGAGCCTTGGCTCAAAGTGGATAATATCATACCAATGTGGATTTGTGGTGGCTGATGTCCCTTAACAAGTGGGTATTAGAGACATGTCCTGAACCTAACAATGTGGGTAGAATCCTTGGGTGCCGAACAAAGTGAGGAGTCTCGAAGCCGATCCGTGGTAAGCTCTATTGGATAGGTGGTTCGCTCCGGAGAAAAGGAGTTGGCCTGGATAGATTTAACGGATGGAGGGGAGGCTTGGTGGATATTTGTTCAAGAGGAGGATTGTTTGAGTGCGAACAAAATCCCACATCGGTTAGGGAAGGGGATGATCATGGGTGTATAAAAGGAAGAGCACATCTCTGTTAGTATGAAGCCTTTTGGATGAAACTAAAAGAAAAGTCATGCGAGCCTTGGTCCAAAGTGGACAATATCATACCAATGTGGAGTGGTGGAGGCCTGTTGTCCCTTAACAAGTGGTATCAGAGCCATGCCCCGACCTTAACAATGTGGGTGGAATCCTCAGGTGTCGAATAAAGTGACGAGCCTCAAAGACTTGATCTGTGGTGGGCTCTATCGTGCGGTGCGCTCTAGAGAAAGGGAGTTTTCTTGGATAAAGTAGACGGATGGAGGGGAGACTGTGGTTGTAGGTACTTTGAAAACAATAAGTAAAGCCAAGCGGGCCTAGGTTAAAGTGGACAATATCATACCAATATGGAGTGGTAGATGCCCATTGTCCCCTAAAAAAATGTATGTTAATTTTAATTTTATGAACCAATTAGAAGTGAAATCCAAGCTCTAAGGATTAAAAGTGCATTTTACCCACTTTTTCTACACCATTTGTTTTTCTTTTCCTTGCTTCGTCAATACAATTATATATATTATCGATTTAAAATTTTTAAAAATTAATAAACGACTTCATTAATATCATAGATATTTAGTAGTTTTACAAATAGAGCATTTTAGAAAGTATTTATAAATATAGTAGAGTTTCTAATATGGCAATGAATGATTATTATAAATGAACAGTCACGAAGTGAAGCTAATATGATTGACCAAGTCAATTGATAATTAGTTCTAGTTAATCATTAATGTCATGTTAAAAAAATTATGACATTTGTAGGTACTTTCAAAACAAAAAGTAGAAATAACGTGTATTCTACATGATTATGCATAATTTTTTATGTTGAATTAAATTATGAAAAGAGTAGTGTGTTATTACAATTGTAAATATTGATTGGGAATCTTTAAATAAAAATATAAGGTGAGGTCGAAGGACAAAAAGTTATGGAAGTGTGAAGGTGCCATTTGAATTATGTGGAATTAAAAAAAGTTCAAAAATAAAATAAAATTAGAGGACATATATGGAACAATAAATACTATACTCATCAAATGTGTGTAATTGTTCCCAAGTTCTTCGTATTACATACGGTTGATTCGCTTATTATTGTTTCTGCATAAAATGACTCTTTGATAGTTGCCATTAGATTGTCTTTGTTAGCACACTTCTATTAAATTGGTTGATGAATCTAAAGTCATACCATTTTTAATCTCTTTCTTTGGACTTGTTTGGCAGTGTTAATGAAATAACTGCTTTTAATCAAAGTACTTTTCTTATAAGTACTATGATAAAAAGTGTTTAGTGGTATATTATTTTATTGTTTGGATATAATATTTAAAAAGTGATTTTAATCTTGTTTAAAGTTCTTGTTAGAGAAAATATGTAGAAAAGAAAATTTGTAGAAATAAATTTTAGAAAGAGAGTGTATAAGGAGAAGTTAGAGAGAGTGGAAAAATAAGTGAGAGAGAACATGTGTGCAGAGAAGTTAGATAGATAAAATGCTTGGATAGAAGTTTAGTGAGAGAAAGTGTGTAAATAAATGTTAAAAAGAGAGAAAGTATGTAGAGAGAGGTTAGAGAGAGAAAATGTCTTTAAATAAGTTAGAGAGATAAAATATGTAAAAAGATATTAGAAATACAAAGTTTAAAAAATGAAAAACATTTCAAATAACACATATTAGCTACTTCTTCAAAAAGCACTTTGAACTGCTTTGGACTTTTACAAAAAGTGCTTCTAAAATGTTTCCAAACATAAAAATTATATGTATTGAGTGATTTTGCTAATTTAAAAGCACTTTTAGTTAGGTCAAAAATCACTCCTAAACACACCTTTCATCTGATTCATTTAAATTGATACATGAATGTAACAATTTAATAATTTTCAATATCCTTTAACCGTATAAAAATTCAAACTTCAAATGTATTAAATTCAATTTAATAATTTATAAATTATTAATTAAGGAGGGGAAAAAGGATTTCAAACGTTTCTCAACCCTAGCTCAGATATAGATATAGATAAATGTTATTAATTAAAATTTTCCAATATATTTTTAGGTTGTATGTTTGTTCTTGTATCCTAACACTTGTATTAATTTAGTAATTGTGCTTATAAATATTCATTATAATCATTGTATTTTGCCAGTACTTGTGTCAATTTAGTCTTTATTACTTTTAACTATTGTATTTTATCTCGTACTATATTTAAATGTTAGGGGTTGTAAGTACAACAAATTATTTTTGCAAGTGAATTAATGATTATTATAATTGACATTTAAATAAAATGATCCCACAGTATTGACATGTAAATCAATCCAATCACTTATCATTATTAATGAATGAAAATTTTTTGTTGGAAAAATTTAATAGTTAGAGACCCACAACTGTAATTAATTAAATGTGTATTATGTTAATTTTAGTTACCCAATTAAAGTGATCTCTTAAAACATCAAAATTGTCAATAAATTAGAGAGTTTATTATCATCAAAATATTATGTATGATTGAAGCCATTTACCCCTTTGTTTATTAATGATTTAGAAGTTTACAACAACTATAACATAGAGCCCAAAATGAGTGTGACGACCCAACTCCTTTTAAAATCATTTAATTAGAAAACACAGCGGAAGTCTTTATATTTAAAAAAATGGCGTGGTTATGTTTAAAAGCTGGCTAGCCAAAACCTGGTTACATTTTTAATTTCGGAAATCTAAAACACAAGGAACTTCAAGTTCCTATTCAGGAGTTCAAAAGATTTATAATCATAAAAGAAAGACGAAAAGCTTTTAAGAGCCATATAAAATGTGCACATCAAAAAATATATAAAATACACAAAACGAAGTCCATGGACTTTAAATACACCTAGTCCATCTCGAGGTCATCATCCTGCAATCATACAGCACCAGCTCCTCTCCCACGACCTCTAGCACGAGCATTACCTGAAAATGTTTGTAATATCATGAGCTAACAACAAAGCCCAGTGAGAATAGACATAAATAAAAAGTAAAGTTAGACCCCAAACCCGCATTCTGATTTGTGTCCAAGCAAAACTTTCTTATACTTTACTAAAACTCTAAAAATTCGGAAGAATGATTCCAAATCATACATTTCCTTCTGGGTCATACTTTTGATGGTTCATACTAAATATAAAATTTATCCTTCTTTTATATTTAATAAATAAGGTTAATCTCGTTCGGACTTAACATGCCCAACAATCACATTCTAAGATAAATGTGATAATGTTCACATGTAGTCTAATCATTTATCAATCACTCGTAAAGCGAGTATAAAGAATACACCATCTTTATATCAAAATATCCATCACATGCGAATAATGTCAGGTAATGAAGCTCCTGTAGGCTAAGTTCATTCACCTCATTATCTCGCTTTTCAATTTAAATATACAAAATCTTTTCAATAATATCTTCCCACCTCCAGTGAATAATGACAGGTAATGAAGCTCCCGTAGGCTAAGTTCATTCACCTCATTATCTCACTTACCAAATACAGGTAATGAACTCCCGTAGGTTAAGTCATACTCTGTATTCTTGTTATATGTATCATAGTAATTATGGATAATACTAGATAATGTGAACTCGCATAGCTCCATCATTATCTCATTATCCATTTCCTCCGATCATGCAAAGTTCTGCAACCTTTACATTCCTCATGATACATATACATAAACATAAACGAATAATACTAGACAATGCAAAGTACTGCAACCCTTACATGTCTCATTATTCCTCCCAATTCGATTATGCAATATGATATGATATGATATGGATAGGCTTTCAAGTACGAGTAAATAAATGTAAACTTTCAAGGTAAACTAAAGACAAAAAAAAAATAAACGAATCAAGTATTACACTCTTAAATATAAAATAAGAAAGAAGCAACTTCTGATAAGGAAAAACAATAAGTAAATCGAATCAACGGTTTTCAGAAACTTACTTACTAACTTTATCTTAAAGTCTCCAATTCAAGAGAATTCTAATTCTCCCAATAAGTACTTGAAGTTTCCAAATCAAGTTTCTTATTCAATTCTTTAAACTTGAAACCTTCAACTTCCGAATAGTCATCCTTAGGCATCGAAACTAACCTAAACTTAGAATTTCCGAGAGTTAAACGTTTCCTTTGAAGCATTTATGAATTCTCTCAACTCGAGATCAAAACTAACTCCCAAATCTAACAAGTTAGCTCATTTCTTATATCCTTTTTGATTCAAACCTTAAGATCGACTTTCAATCCTACAAATCATTCTACTTATTCGGTTTCTAAAGTTACTTTAAATCCTATTTATTCTCACCTTGGTAAAAGTGGTTTCGCTCCAAACCTCTGGAAGAGTGGTCAAGCAAAGAATCAATAAACACCTACAAATAATTACATCTAACAATTAATAATTAAACATACATCGATCGATTAACAACTAAAAGCATAAAACGACGAAAAACCCAAAAATCTCCAAAGGGTGCTCTCGGCCAAACAAGGAAGAATAGGCCTCGGGTTTGGTTTTCTGGCTTTTAGGTAATTTAGAGGTGTTTTGGGTTGGTTTCAAGTAAATTGATAGTTCCCGATTTCAATGGGTAACGATATTTAGGGTTTTTGGACAATATGTAATTTCCCGAATTTAATTACAATAAACAATATATCAATAAAAATAAACCCCAAAACAGCCCCCGCAATGTAAATTTCAAATGGGAAGGGGTTCGACCGGTTTTAGGGTTAAGGGAAAGTTTTCAAAAACACTTAAAAAAACTCCCGCAATTAAAATCATCGAGTTTCTCGGCAAGAAATCGAAGAATCAATATGAAAACTCCATTAAAACACTATTTGGAGCTTAGGGTGTGAAGTTTAACCTACCGAGAAGTCCGTAGAACACGGGTGGGAGGCACAATTGTTAGGTGGAAAGGAATCCTAGGCTCGATGGCTTTCCGATGCAACCAAAATCGAGTCGATTCGTCGAGAATCGAATGAAACCCGAAAATTCTCTTTTTCCCTTTAAGGCTCACGGCTTTTGGAAGAAAAAGATGAAGCAAAATTGTGAAATTTTTGGTCAATGGCAATTTAAAGAAGAATATGAATAGTCAATTGATATTTTTAGGAATTTTGGAAATGACGGTTGCGTCCTTTAATGGCTTTTGACTTTTAAATCGAAACCCGAAGGTCATAAGCTATCCCAATGGTGATTAATAATTATTAATTGGCCCGTTAATAATTATTAATACCACCATAACTAATTTAAACCAATAAAGCAATTAAAAGGACTTAAACCGAAATAAACTACTAAATTCTAAATTACCGATTCTAAAATAAACTTTAATTACTTAAATTAAATTAAAATAAATATTTTTTTATACCTCAAAAGTAACGGGACGTTACAATGAGGATTTCAAAACATTTTGAATAATCCAAATAAGAGTTTAAACGAAAAAGTTATGGCCAAAACAAGTTTATAACGTCAGAGAGGAGAAGTCTTATTAACATAATTTGGAATTATAAGGGTGTGATTTGCTTTTTTTAAACTACAGGGCTGCTCATGAATTTGACTGAAACCGCAAGGGTAATATTTGCAATTCAGTCTATTAATAATTGTTTAAATAATGAATATTATTTAAATGGAAATTAATAATTAAATATTACTTAATGATATGTAATTGGGAGATATTAATATTATTATTTGTTTAAATAAAGTATTTTATTTAAATGGTAATTAACAAATAAATTAATAATTAATTAAGTTGAACTTATTTAATTCAAGAGAGAGTTTTAGCCCATTGGATTGATGAACCCAATTGGTAAATGACCCAATATAAAATTAAATAAATTAAAATTTATTAATTAATTGGAACATCAGTTTTTGGCCACCTATATATATCTTAGGAAGATAATTGTTTGAATTAATTTTTAAAATATTTACATAAATTATATTTATCCAAATAAAGAAAAAATAGATTTGTACTTTTATTTTTGCACTCATATTTTTGGTCAAAAGAAAGAAAAAAGAGAAAGGAAAACCTTTTCCTTTATCTCTTAATCTCCAATTGGTTTTCTTGATATGATTAGAAATCTCATTCGCCTATAAATAGGAGGCTTGGATCAATAAAAAAAATACAATTCAATTCTTAAAAAATTGAAATTCTATCTTCTCATGTCTCCCTTGCCATTTCTGATTTTGGCCTATTAAAATAGGAGGAAAAGTTCTTTTTATTCTTTCAAATTTTCTTCTAAAGTTCGATCCCACAATTAGGTTTTGCTTATTCGATAGAGATATAGTGTAGAAGATCCGGTGATAAAGGAACCCTCCAACCGTTTCTCCGTATTTTACTCAATATAAGTAGTTGAGTTTTAGTTTTCGAAAAATTCATGAATCTACATGTTTTTCAATAATTTTGTATGATATTAAAGTAGATTCGTCTATTCCATGTTAATAAATTTTGATTAATTAGAAAAACTTCAGCTGCATTAACTTTTAACATCTTTCACTTCCAATCACTACAAATTATGATAATTGAGATGACACTAATAAAGAACTATGAATGGTAACAAAATCGTTAAACCAAGGAACCAAAAAGACCGGTTTGGTTAAGTTTTTAATGACCTTTGGTTTCCTCGTTTTACAAGTATAAAAATGATGTTCATCAGTATTCCTCAGCTCGGTGGCTTGGTTAAACCGAAAGAATCGAACCGAGTATATAATATATATATATATATATATATATATATATATTTTAAAAAAATCAAATTTATTAAAAACTAAAAAAATGAAGCTATAATTTTTCCCCTTTCCCTTTCTGACGCATGCTTCCTTTCCTGAAAAAAAAATATTTTCTTCTCTCCTTCCTCTTCTTTTCATCTCAAACCCCCAAGATTAGGTACAAATCTTCCCCGATCTTTCAATCTTCTTTAATTTTTTATTTTGATTTCGAAATAGAGTTCTTAAACTCAGAATCAGTGTTTTATTTTGAATTTAGGAACCCCAAACTTGATATCAATTTTTGAGTTTGGGTTTTACCCCAAACTTGAAATCAATGGTTGAGTTCGAGTTGGGGGATCCCAAAACATGAAATCAATATCTGATTTCATATTTAGGGAGCCCTCATACTCGAATAAGCAACTGATTAAATGTGGCCCCAATCGTGAAGCCAGTAGCTTGATTGGTACTAATTTCAAGATTGGGATATCCCCCCAAACATAAATTATATATATATATATATATATATATATATATTTTAATTGATATTAGTAGCTGGTTTTCAGTTGTTAAAATGAATTAATATGTATTTTTTCCCATTAGGTAACTATGTCTACTGACATTCCTAAAATCATGAATGAGTAGAGGGAGAGTGAAGATTTAGTTTAGAAAAAAGGAGATTCATAACAAAGTTAGTTTTATATGTCTTTAATATTGTCGATATGTCTCTAAAATAGAGGTTCGACTTTTTAAACAGAGATAAAAAATATCTTTAACATTTCTATGGGACTACTACTCAACTATTGTCGATTACTCTCACTATTTTATTTATTTTCACTTTTTATTTTAATCATTCACTCTATTTAATTAATTATTAACTTTTAGTTCATTCTCTTTTTATTTTTTTAAATCTTTAAATTAATTCTCTTATTCTCTCTCTTTAATTTATTGTATTTTATTATTTCTCGATGTTAAATATCATTTATAAGTGCATAACTTACTTATATGATTAATTATGACTAATTTAAAGAGTAGTTCAAGTTTCATTGATTAATTCTAAGTATTCAATTAAGTTTCCATCATTTTTATCCAAATATTTTTTGACATCGATATTTCTATCGATATATCTGTAAATTTGAAGCTCGATATTTCCATTTCCATTGACTTTTAACTGCTAACAAACACAAGTTCGTGAGAAGAGGAAGAAGAATCAAGTTAAATATGATGAAGGTTAAACTTCATCTTCGTGACAACATTTTACTATAGTTAAGCGTAATTCTAAACACCCTAGAGATGCATGTAATAATTGTGGTACTACTTATGCATGTGACAGTTTGAACAATGGCACAACGAACATGAATAAGCATATATATAAGAGATGTAAAAAGTATTCGACTAGACAACTCTTACTAGGGATTATCTTCAACTATACATGGACTAAAAGAAGAATTTGAAGAGCATTTTAGTTCAAAAGGATAGAAAGATTTGTGTGACAATCAATACTTGGACATCAGTTCAAAACCTTAGTTATATGATCTTACATCACACTTTATTGATGATGATTGGATTTTGAAAAAAGAAATTGTTTAATTCTGAATCACAAGTGATATATATTATAGGAAAAAAAAATTGAGAAATGTTTGCTTGACTTGTGGATTGAGAGTGTTTTAATTTAAATGTGGACAATGCTAGCTCAAATGATGTGGTCGTCGCACAATTAGCTAGAAAAGTTGAAAATTTGAAAGGAGTTGTGTTGATGGTGAGTACATGTATGTTATATGTTTTGCTGATATCCTTAATCTCATAGTGAATGATGGTTTGAGAGAAATGAATTATTCTGTACTCAGGATTAGAAATATTTTTAAGTAAAATCTTCACCTTCTCTTTTAGTCGCTTTCAAGATTCGTATGAGTAAGGAAAAGAATCCATGTAATACTTCAGTTAGTTTGGATGTTTTATCTGCTGGGGTTTCTGCCCTAAATCTTATGTAATCCAATTAAACTATAAATAAAGGAATTATTAATTGATAATATGTACATTATCATTTATTATTGTTTAATAAATGTAATTCATCATAAGATCCAGAGTTATTTATGATAACTTAAAGTGAGCATGTGATGCGGGAAGATTCACTTAAGTCGTAACTCAAATTGTTCGTGGTATATGAATAAAGGTTAGGTGCCCTTATTTCTGGTAACAACACTAACACAGCCCTCTTGTGAATTGGCACAAGTGATCTCATCTGGATCGTTCATGTAGAGACATGTGGGTGGGGATGTTGCTGAAATAGAGATTGTAGTAGACTAGACTAAGATAAACTTATTGTCTTCTAGTAAAGCCGTTACAGATAGACACTTCGTTTATCAATCAGTTGATCATGTACAATTGATCTTAATTCTGAGTGGATTACAAACTCATGTTCGTAAGAGACAAACCTTTGATTTTGTAACGACCCGACTCCCTTTTAAATCATTTAAATATAAAACACAGCGAAATTCTTTATGTTTAAAAAAATACTGCGTGGTTATGTTTAAAAGTTGACTAGCCAAAAACCTGTTTGCATTTCAATTCAGAATTTTAAAACACAAGGGACTTCAAGTTCCTATTCAGGAGTTCAAAAGGTCTAATAATCATAAAAGTAAGACGTGTAGCTCTTAAGAGCTAATACAATTGTACAAATTTGAAAGACACAAAATACACAACTAAGTCCATCTCTGATCCATCATCCTCTCGATCATGCAGCACCAGCTCCCCTTTCCACGAACCCCGAGCAGACCTGAAATTGGTTGTAATATCATGAGCTAAAAGCAAGCCTAGTGAGAATAAACAAAATAAAAAGTAACCTTAGACTCCAAACCCGCATCCGGATTTGTGTCCAAGTAAAACTCACATACCCTTACCATTCAACCACCAAAATGGTTTTATCAAGTATTTCACTTTTACTTACCAATTCTCCAAAATAATTGAGGAGCTATCTTCCGAGCCTTTAGGATGATGTGTTTCATAACATACCAAACATTTATAATTCATTCTCTTAAAAATACCTTATACTATCCATAAGGTTTACATCAAGTCTTAATCTCCAATTCGGGATCTTCTAACCAAAAGAGAATCTAGTTCTCTTAATAATTATACAAGGTTCAATATACCTTTGTATTCTATCGTTATACCATTCCATTTCATTCCTCTTTCCTATAGCACTCGGCTATATATCATATTTCAATTCTTTTCTCTATTGAAATGTATGTCATACATAATGTTTCATCTCTTTTCTCTATAACAACTCAGGCTATGAAAAGTTTACATAATCTTTACCAAAACTCCCAAACTCAAGAAACTAACTCCCAAATAATTGGAAGGATATTTTCATATCCATACTCTCTTCCTGGTTTATCCTTTTGATATCTCATACTATATATGAGATTTATCTTTCCTTTATGTTCGATAACATAATGCTAATCTCATTCATTAGCTCATTAAAACAAGTATAAAAAAGTAAATAATCTTTACATATGCATAACATCTTAATTCACTTTGTTATTTTTCTTTCGATAATATGAATGAAGGTAATGAAGACACCCGTAGGTTCCGCATTCACCTTTTATGCATGAAGGTAATGAAAACACCCGTAGGTTTCGCATTCACCTTTTGTTTCACTTTTCATTTCATCGATAATATGCATGAAGGTAATGAAGACACCCGTAGGTTCTGCATTCACCTTTTATGCATGAAGGTAATGTAAACTTCCCGTAGAATTCACATTCTTCCTTCTTTTGTTTCTCACTTTCCTTTCGAATCAATGATACAAGATGTTATGCATTTTCTTCAAAAGTAAATAAAAGTAAATATGAATGTAAATGGATCATGATGATGCAATATGATATGTATATTCTTTCAAAAGTAAATAAAAATAAGTATGAACATAATCAGAAGGGCATAAAAGTAAATAGATCGTGAATTACTTTTGTACATAAAACGAGTAATTAGGAACTTCTGAAAATCAAATAATAACTCAAGCCAACCGGTTTTCTGATAACTCGAGAGTTTGACTTAGCATAGAAGTCTCCAATTCATTTCTCCATTATTTATTAAACATACAAAGTCCCTTATTCACAATCCTTATTACTTTTTGGAAAGAGGGAGAGAGAGATAGAGTTGAATTTTTAAAAAAATAAATAAATAAAATAAGAAAATGGGAAGTTTGTTGCCCTAATTTGTGGGGAATAAGACAAATGGGTAGGGCCCTACACTTCGTTATCCTTTTAAATTAACTAATCAATCACCAATTATATAAATTAAACTAATTTAACTAACTACCAAACTAAATTAATCTAATTTAAATAAATAACTAAATGAATAAATAAATAAAATAAATAACTAAGATACAATAGGTAATTAATAAAAAATTAATTAATAAATAATAAAAAAAATTACTACAAAAATAACGGGACGTTACAATTGCATAGAATCTTATTTCAAGTTGAAGAATGAGCTCTAAACTTTGAGACATGATGATATGATACTAGTAGAATACGAGGGAGTAGAGATACTCTAAGATATTGATATTTTGAATTATGAAATTGTGATGAAAGTTTGATAGTTGCGTGGTTGCTTAAGTAGTTGTGTTAGTTGAACATGTGACTAACATTATGTGTTAGTGTGATGTTATTGAGAGACTGTGGCCACTCAAAAGAGAAAGTTAGCATTTTTCATCAAGTGTCTCGATGAGGACAACGAATGAATGTATTATTGATCATCAACCTAATCTTGTAGCTATTACATGATGAGTATATTGATGTGAGTTGGAATATTTGAGATCAAGTTATCAAAAATCACCACTTAGAAAATGTATGGGTTAACTAAACACTAGTGTTGAGTGTCTGTTTCTACTCAAGGAGTGGAGGGAATGTTGTGGGATCGTGGTATTGGTGACTTTTATGAGGTGATGCGATAGTTTGGTAAATTATAAAACACATGGTATTTGACCATCAAATTGGGACCGTGAATTTCAAGACCCAAAAGTCGTTGCTTGGACCTAATGATTCATTGAGATAGACCCCTTAAGGTGAATCCACTGTTGGAAGGACATAACGTAAAGGGAATAAGGTGCTTGGGAGACACTTGTTTTTCTTTGCAAGGAAATAAGGATTTAAGGAGTTACGATTGACCCACGAGTTAGAGAAAGTGACCTATGAGGAAGAGTATATATCTTTTGGCATGGGCTAATGTTTGATCAACTAATTAAGTGTTCATGATATGATAGAACTTGGTCCTTGGATAACCTAAGTGTTTGAAGGAGGATATTTAGAGTGAAACTTCAAGGATGTGTTTCTAACACTTTGTGTGAATCTTTCGGATTTTGAGGAAGGGTTGGATACCCAATTTATCTCTTTTCGTAGTGTGGAATTGGAAGGTCGGGTGTTGTATAGTGAAACATCATGATAGAAATTTAAAGGAAGACAATGTTTTAGTAGAAAGTCATTTCACCCTTCAGATTAGGTAAATACTCGATATAAGTTATAGGAAGATTTGGAAAGGGACTAGAATTCTTAAGGTGACATTACAATCAATTTGATGAAAGAGGGACCTATCTTATAATTAGAAACTTATCGAAACTCACTAGATGATTAATGATTAGAATGTGAATCTTCAGGTTTCGTGAGATAGGTTGAGAAGAATATAATGTTGTCACATACTTTACTTATTATTCTGAAAAGGTTAAGAGAACCGATGGATATTGTTAGTGGTTTATCGAGGACGGTAGAGGTTATGGTTGAGTTTGAGATAGTGGTCGATAGATCCACCAAGTTGATGTAATTTTTATCATATGAGTGTAATAGTGGACATTTGAGTGGGAATAAAAATTCAGATGTAATGGAGGAAACCTTGAGAGATGAATTAGTTTATAGTCGGACTCGAGCGTCTGAGCCGTTTTGAGATGATCACATGATTCATGTTATGCCTTGAGCATCGAGCTAAGACCTTAGTGTGGTTATCATCTTTAGATAGATTGTCGAATAAAACGGATTAATTAGATTTGATTTTACGCTTCAAGTTGGTACTCTAGTGTTGGGGCACTTGGAGAAATCAATTAATCCCATGCGGGATGGAAAATGCTCCGAGTGAGCGGAGGAGCGGTATGAAAACTTGACATTTAAAGTTGGTTTGTGCTAGCAAGGCCATGAACACTTGTAAGTGATTCACTTAATGATTTATGAGGTATGGATAGAAGGGAAAGCTTATTGTTTTATCAATTTACCTCCAAGAATTTTGGATGGGGAGGAATTTTGGAGTACTTGATGTTATGCAATGCTCGTGTTTTGAGAATAGTCCCCGAGTTTATTTTTTTATTTTTAGCGCATGTCGCTTTGGGTTTTGGGCGATATACGTGAGCTCATGTATGATTATAAGACTATTTGTCTAAATGACGGGTTGCAAGGCTGATAGTTTCAGATGATTATACGAGAATACTTTATTTGTGAATTACGATACTAGTATTCATCAACGATGTGTGACTTAATATTCATAGTGAAAATTGTTTTATTGTTAGACATTGATGTGGCTTCAGTAAGCCTTAAATGGATTTTCTTGAGGTGGACGTGTTTTCATGATTGGAACCTTACTTGGGTAATTGTGTTATGAGGGATAGCTTCTGTAGTGTGTGGATATACTGGCAAGATCCGACCGTTTGTGTTTAAAAGTTATGACTAATGCATATGGAGAGATATGCTTGTGATGAGCGACGTAATTCGCTATAGTTTGCAGTGGAAAACCACGTGCTCTTGAGAAACGCATACGTAAAGTATGTTATGAGACAGGAAAAGAAGGGTCAGTTGAACCCTATATTTATAGATCATTTGAGATATTGTGCCGGTTGGATCAGTAACATATCGCTCGGCATTGTCATCGGCCTTGTCGGCAGCACATAATGTTTGTTTTCTTGTATTGATGTCAGAAGGTATGTAGCGGACCCCTCTTATGTTCCCTTAGAGATTTTACTTTTCGGGGATGAAAAGTCTTTTAAGGAGGATAGTCTGTAACAACCCGTTACCAAGTAGGACAATTTTTTTTATTATTTAATATTATTTTCTCAAATAATATCAATAAGGTTGAATGATTGATTGGAATTTTAACTACTTGATCTTTCGGAAAGGTCAGTTTGGTAACTTTTCAAAAACCAAAAATTAAAACTTCAAGCTTTACTTAATATTTTCATATGATTCTGATCGTCTTTTTACACTGATTCCAACACAACTGACGGCTCGTCGTTTTGAGTTTCGTAGAGTTAGTTATAGACGTTTTAAGGTGAGTGGCAGTTTCGTAAATATTACAAATCGGGATTTTAACCTAAGAACCTCTCCTCCTGATTATTTTTGGGGATTTTTGGACATCTCCTCTTCCATGGCAACCGCCCCATTGGTGAGAAATTGAAGGTTCTTCATCCATCTCGATTGTAGGAAGACAATTCGTATCGTAATCGAGTTTAGGTGTCGTTGGAAACTTGATTTACAATCGATATGTAGTGTTTTTCTTCTCTTATTTGGACCCTCACGCAGCCACCCCCCTAGGGTTTGAATTGATCTGTTTTTCATCAAATCTTGATTGATAGGTGATCAGTACGAAGTGTAGTTGAGAGTAGATGAAGATCGGAGGCCGTTGCTTCCCTTTTTTCTATCATTTTGGTAAGATTCAAACCGATTTACTGTCATTTTAAATTATGGAATTTTATATTAATTTATGACTTCTTGATTTTCAAGAACTCATTTATAACACCAACTCCTTTGATTCGAAACCATAACTCAAAAGCCTAAAACTCTAATCGATTTTTATCCACCATGCCCTAAACTAAAAACCCATCTAAATCAATCACCCCGAACCTTGACCCACCACGAATCTGAGACATGAAGGCCCCGGTACAGCCGCGGCAAGAGGCAGCAGCCTCGGCGTTGCTGCCCCTTTAAACAACGAACTGTTTTTGTCGTTGGGTTGTCCCGTTCGTCGAGCTGTTGAACCCCGATCTTTGTGATATCTTTAGGTACTATTTTAGTAAAGTTTTTAATTGTTTTAGACCAGCGTTTCAGGTCTGGTTTGCAGCGGAAGTTAGCTAGGTAATTTGGATTTTTAGCGTAATCGAGGTGAGTTAACGATTTGATCAACGGTGGGGTTTTAGAGAAATCTAAAGCTGAAACCGTAACTTGTTTGTTACTAAATATTTAAATACATTATTCTGGAAATTTAGGAAGAGAATTGATGTTGGGAATGTCCGAAAATCACTTGGAGAATTTTATTTTCGGTTAGAACTAGTTTAGGCATTTTTTGGTGAAAATTGATGTTTTTAGTTTCGAATCAATTCTGAATTTTATTAATCTTATTCTTGGAATATTTGGTAGTTTAAGATGACCCTTAACCATGAGATTTGATTTGGGAAGTGTTTAAGTTGAATTTCGGCTTTTCGGCAGTTTTTGTTATTTAATCGTTAAACTGATTGGGCTACTGTATTTTGATGATTTAAATTTATTTTATATGAAAATTATCATGTGTATGATGTTTAGAAAGTTTGAGATTGATGGCCTGACAGATTGTGATAACTAGTATTAAGGCTACGAGCTTAGTACTAAGTTTTATTTCAGTTATGGAAGAGTCCATAACCAGGTGCTAATGAACATTGCTCGTAAGAATGTATCATTAAAGGTTTTGTTAAATTAGTGTTGAGGGTAGGAGCTTAACAACTAATCATATTTCAGTTATGGGTGAGCCCATAACCAAGTGCTAGTAATTATTGCTCGTATGAATGATTTACTAGAGGTTCAGTTATAGTCGAGGCTATAACCAGGTACTAGAAAGTGATAGTAGTCCCGAGAGACGGCCTTTCTAGTGTTGCATGCTAGTTCTAGTTTTATGTTAATTTAATAATAATTATGTTTTGGAATCGATAAGAGATAGTGTATGAGAAGTTATGGGTATTACGTGTTGGATTAATTGAGCTCATGAGATTGAGTTGGAGTTAATATTGTGTATTGCCTTGAATATGGAGCTAGTTAGAGTTTCCTATTCATGTATGAGAATAAGATTAAGAATTGGATATTTACTAAGGTTATGAGAACGGAAGGATTGATGATCCAAGTAGAATTGATGGTTAAAGGTCTTGAATATGAAATTAGTGAGAATTGCCTATTCATGTAAGCGAGTTGAGACTTGAAATTTAAGTGATTTGTGCCTTAGATGTTATTGGAGAGTGTTTGAGTGCTTGGGACTCAATATGATTCGTTTAGAGATTATTTAAAACTTTACCTGTTGTTTGAATCGTTTTCACACTGGCTTTAGCCTCACAGTGCTATATTTTTTTTCAGGTAATAATGGACCAAGAGGTGGCGGTTGATGAAGTGACGAAGATGAGGGGTTCATGTTGATTGGTGGTAATCTTTTGTCATTTATAATTATTTATGAATATTATGTCGAGTCTTAATGAATTTATATTTTGGGTTATTTTTTTTAAACTTTGAGATTGGACATTCTTTGATTTCATACAGTTTTATTTAAACTTAGTAATTTCAGAATTACTATTTTGTTTTAAATAAATATTTGAGATGATGTTAATCTTTGACTTTCAATAAAGATTACTTTTTTAGTCTTCAGATGTTTTATTATATTTGAAATTAAACTCTGAAAAGTCGGGTCGTTACACATATTGCCATATTTGATGATAATCCGAAAGACCCATTAATTTATACGAGTGCAATACGGGATATTGATAAAGAAAAATGGCTCAAAGCCATGTATCTCGAGATGGAATCAATGTATTCTAACTCTGTCTGGACTCTCATAGATCTTCCAAATGGTGAAAAACTCATTGGATGCAAATGGATCTATAAAAGAAAAAGAGGTGCAGACGGGAAAGTTGAGACTTTCAAGGCTAGATTAGTGGCAAAAGGATATACTCAGAAGGAGGGTATTGACTATGAGGAAACTTTTTCTCCAGTTTCCACGGTTAAATCTATTCGCACCATCTCATCCATTGTTGCTTATTATGACTATGTGATTTGACAAATGGATATCAAGATTGACTTCTTTAACGACAACCTAGACGAAAGCATTTATATGATGCAACCAGAAGGATTCATTATTCTAGGACAAGAACAGAAGGTTTGCAAGTTGCAAAGGTCCATTTATGGACTAAAGCAAGCCTCAAGGTCTTGGAACATTCGATTTGATGATCCAGTCAAAACTTATGGCTTTGAACAGAACTTGGATGAACCTTGTGTATACAAGCGTACTATAAATGACAAAGTGGTATTTATAATTCTTTACGTTGATGATATTTTGTTAATTGGAAATAACAAAGTAACGTTAACAGTTAAAGAATGGCTAGCAAATGAATTCCAAATGAATGATTTGGGAGAGGCTAGTTATGTTCTTGGGATTCAGATCATTTGTGATCGAAGCAAGAAATCACTAGCACTGTCTCAAGCATCGTATATTGATAAAATTATCAAATTCTTTGCTATGCAAAATTGTAAGAAATTTATTTACCTTTAAGGCATGAAATTAGTCTGTCTAAGAACAATCACCTAATACACCTCAAGAAGTTGAGGAAATGGGACAAATACCATATGCTTAAGTAGTAGGAAGTCCAATGTATGCAATGTTATGCACTAGACCAGATATCTGCTATGTAGTGGGAGTAGTCAGCAGGTTTCAATCCAATCCTGAAAAGGAACATTGGGTTGCAGTTAAAGCAGTTCTTCAGTATCTTAGGAGAACGAGAAACTATATCTTAGTGTATGGGGATAAGGATTTGGTCCTTACAAGATACACCGATTAAGATTTTCAAGGTGATAAAGATTCAAAGAAATCTACATCAGGTGCAATGTTTACACTTGGTGGATCTGTCATAGTTTGGTGAAGTATTAAGCAATAACGTTTGGGAACCTTATCCCGGTAACACTTTTGATAGCTTTGCATTTTGTTTATAGACAAATGATCTAATCCTGATCATTCATGTGGGTGACATGAAATGAAAATATCATATGCAATGTTGATTGTATAAGACAGGACCACGATGTTTGATCCAATTTCTCATTAGTATCGTTTATGAGAAATGATCGAATATCAAACTAAGTTTATCAACCGTGATAAATCTCAATCCTGATTGAAATGTGGACTCCTATTTATGGAGTTATGTTCTTTGATTCACATGGTTGAGAGTGATCTGATATGAACGCTCAATACACTCCTGTTTTGGGAACATAACTAGATAAGTAGCTGGGAACACTTTACACGAGATGGAATTTATACTTTCCTATAAATTAATGGTATCAACACGATACCTAAACATTTTAGGAACTTTAGGAAACTCCCTTGATGTACTGATTCGAGACATGAACAAGTTGTGCCACGACTGAAGGAACTATTTACTGTATTAGCGGAATTTCTTTAGTAAATTAATTAACATTTAATTACAGATCTTTTAATAACATGAAATTATGATCAAACCTTAAACTAGAATTATAAGGTTTTCAAAAAACTTACATTGTAGATTTATGGAGAATCGGTTGGGGTTTTTCTTTACAGCATCAATCCACTTCACCAAGCCTTCTATGCTATATCCCGATCATAAACCAACCTGACTTGTGGGAATCGAACCAAAAGAACAAAAAAGAAGAAAATTTCTTCTTATTTTAAGAAGCCAAAATCGGCAATAGGGGAGACTAAATGAGAGAGCTTTTGATCAATATCAAGTATCAAATATGAGCACCCAATGATCATATTTATAAGAAAAATAAGAGTTTGTTTCCTAATCAAATTAGAACTCTTATTTCTTTTATATTTAATTAATCAAAATTAAAAAAATAAAAAATATATATAAAACAAGGCCAAGTCAACGTGATAGTCAAGGAAGATAAGAAAAATTATTTTTCCTTTCATGTTGACAAGTGGCGTGAGCTGCTTGTTTTAAGATAATGGTTTATCTTTTTTTTTTTTTTAATTTTTATAATATATATATATATATATATATATATATATATATATATATATATATGTATTTTATTTTATGTATTTATCATTAGAAAAATTCAAACAATATTTTCTAATTAAATACATATTTCCAAAAATCCTTTCAATTAATTAATATTGAATCAAAATCAATAAATTAATTATTTTGGGTAAAATACTAATTTGTTTCATAAAACAAATATTCAATTCTCTCTCCTTTGATTATTTAATTAAATAAACTCATTATTTAATTAATAATATTAATATTAATTTCCATTTAAATAAACTCATTATTTAAATAATTAATAATATTAATATTAATTTCCATTTAAATAAACTCTTTATTTAAACAATTAATATCTCCCTTATTTAAGTAATTTAATTACTTAAAATATAATTATTTCTTCCTAGTTAAATTAATAACTTGGTTAGTTACAATGATATATGGGCTAGCATAGGGACCTGATGGACCTATAGATCATGGGCTCCAATAATTATTGATTTATTAATTAAACTCATTAATTAATTTATCATAATTATTAACTTAGGGTAATTCCACTATAAACCTTAAGTTGAACTCCCCTCACTATAGATGGGTTATGTCCATTTGTTATTAAGTTTGTTTTGACATATCCTTCACGTGGTAATCTCATAATTACAATTGGGTCAAAATTACCATTTTACCCTTGTAATTATCTCTTTTATCCTTGTGTACCCGATGATTCTCTAGTGAACATTTTTCTATAGTTTTCAAGTATAGAACGATCCTTCTCGGGCCAGTGAGAAGGTGAGGCCTCATGTTCAAGTATCGAATCATTACAACAAGGGAGATACCTAAAGTTCCTAAGTTAGAATAGTGTCGCACTAGCACTTTCATTTGTTTTAGGAAAGTCATGAATGTCATCTTGTATAGAAATGTTCCCAAACACCAATTTAGTCATTTCCCCAAAACGGGAGTTTATCGAGTGTATCAACTGATCACCCTCAACTATGTGAATCAAAGGAAAAAACTTCATTAATGTGAGTTCACAACATACTCAGGATTGAGACGTATCAATCTTAATAACGTAAATTTGATATTATAAATCACTTTCTATCAACGGTGTTATTTAGAAATCGATTTATTATCCTGGTCCAGTCTTATATAAACTCATTATATATGATGTTTCCACTTGCATCTACATCATGCTAATGATTTGGATCAAATCAATGAACAACATCAACAGTGTTACCAAAATAAGGTTTCCTAACCGTATTCGTTTACTATAGACTATTTGAGTTACTATCTTTGACTAGATCCGATTTATATCTCACAGTAGTCAAGATTACAAATCAGTAACTCTAGAATTTTCTATTAATGTTTGAATATTTAACGAATACAACATATAATAAATTGTACAAAATTCACTAAAATACTACTTTTATTTATTCATAAAATATTCTATTACAAATTACGAATTCTAGGGCATAAATCCCAACAACGAATTCTACTGATCACAGAAGTATATTATCTCTAGTTCGACTAAAGATAATGTCCATTGGAGAATCAGCGGGAACACTGAGATAAAACGGTAATTATAGGGGAAAAACGTTAAATTTAATCCACATGTAATTATGAAGGTTCCACATGAAGGATATATCATAGATATAAATAAAAGATAAACTAAATGGACATAACTCATCTATAGTGAGGGGAGTTTAGCTATGAATCTATAGTGGAATTATTCATAGTTAGATAATAAGCAATTAACTGATTATGAGTCACTTAATTGACTATTTATTAAGCTCATGATCTATAGATCCATCGGGTCCCTATGCTAGCCCAAATATCATAGTCTCAAAATCAAGTTGAAGAAATGAAAATTTTAAGTAAGTTGAATTACTTAAACAGGCAATATTAATTGTTTAAATATTGAGTACATTTAAACGGTAATTAATATAAACATTATTAATTGTTTAAATATTGAGTTTATTTAAACAGAAAATTAATAATGAAATATTATTAATTAGACATTATTAATTATTTAAATATTGATTATATTTAAATGGTAATTAATAATTGAAAATTAATTAATAGTTATTAATTGTTTAAAAAATTGATTTTATTTAAAAAAAATTAATAATAAAATATTATTTGATGATATTTAGTCGGGAGAAAATATTAATTTTATTAATTATTTAAATAAAGTATTTTATTTAAATGGTAATTAATAAATTAAGTTGGACTTATTAATTTAAGAGAGAGTTTCTAGCCCAATTGGATTAATGAACCCAATTGAGAATAGCCCAAAATAATTAGTTAAATAAATTAGATTTATTTATTAATATATATATATATATATATATATATATATATATATATATATATATATATAATTATATAATGATTATTAAAGGAAAATAATTATTTGAATTATATCCTATAATAATTATATAGATTTATTTACCCAAGATAAATCAAATAAAAAGAAAAAGAAAATATCCTCTTATTTGTCTATGATATTTTTGAAAATACCAAGATAATGAAAAGAGAATATCTTTTTTTTTTTTTTTTTTTTGTATTTATCTCTATAGAATATCTTAATGAGATTAGATTTTTCATTAGCCTATAAATAGGAGGCTTGGGTCATTCATAAATCACACAACTTGATTTGTAAAAATTGAAATTCTCTCTTCCTCTCCTTCCGTTTGCCTTTGCTGATTTTCATCATAAAATTGGTAAGAAAAATATTTTTCCTTCTTCCTAATTTCTTCTAAAGTTCGATCCCACAGTCGAGTTTCGTTTGATCGATCGGGATATAGCGTTGAAGATCCAGTGTTGCTGAGGATTGATGTTGTTAAGAAACCTCCATTCGATTCTCCATTTATTACTCAATGTAAGTAAAAGAGTTGTTTAATTTTGAAAACAAGCATGAATATACATGTTTTTTTTATGACAAATTGCATGATATTAATAGATCGTTAATTAGTTTACTAATTGAAATTCCGCTAATTTAGTAAAACACTTTCTTCAATTTTGACCAAAAAATTTCCAATGTCGTTATTGTTGCGTAAAAAATAGAGAGTGTCCATATAAACAATGAACTTAGAAGATACATACACTGCTCATCACTTACACCTATCTTCTAAATATCATGCAAGTGTGTGATCAAACCTTAAACTGAAAATCTAAGGTTTCAAAAACTTACATTGTGGAAAATATGAAGAAAATGGTTGGAGGTTTCTTTGCAGCATCAAGCCTTCTACGCGATGACCCTATCATAAACCAACCCGACTTATGGGAATCGAACCAGGAGAACAAAAGAGGAAGAACAAGGAGAAATTTTCTTTTTCTTTTTCTATGCCTAAATCGGCTAAGGAGAGCAAGGGATGAGAGATTTTCATTAAATTATAACTTATGTCAATAATGAAATTCAAATTATCCTATTTATAGGAAAAGATTAGGTATATTAATCTCATTAATATTCCTATTTATCTTAAAGTAAAAAAAAATGAAAAATTGAAAATATTCTTCCTCCCATAATGGTCAATTTTCATTAAGACAATAAGGGATAATATTTTTCAACTTTATCTTTTACAATTAGGATATTTTTCTCATTAGTTTATGTCTTTTATAGTTAGAAAAGGTCAAATAATATTTTTCAATTAAATACATATAGCCAAAAATACTACTTATTAATTAATATTGAATCAAATTCATTTAATTAATTATTTTGGGATAAATACTAATTTGTTTTATAAAAAAGATATTTAATTCTCTCCTTTCATTACTAAATTAAATAAACTCATTATTTAATTAATAATATTAATTATTAGTTTCAGTTTAAATAAACTCATTATTTAATCTCCATTTATTTAATCTTAAACAAAGTTCGTTCTTCCTAGATAAATTAATAACTTGGTTAGTTACTATGATATATAGGCTAGCTAGAAACCTGATTGACCTATAGATCATGAACTCCATTAATTATTGATTTATTAATTAATTATTAACTTAGGGTAATTCCACTTTAAACTCTAAGTTGAACTCCCCTCACTATATGGGTTATGTCCCTTAGTTATTAAGTTTATTTGATATATCCTTCCACGTGGTAATCTCATAATTATAACTAGGTCAAATTACAATTAATTTTCCCTTTTATCCTTGTGTACCCAATGATTCTCTAAGGAACATTTTTCTATAGTTCTAATTATAGAATAAGTCCTTCTCAAGGAAATGAGAAGGTGAGGCCTCATGTTCAAGTCCCGAATCATTGCATCAAGGGAATTACTCAATGTTTCTAAGTTAGAAAAGTGTCGCACTAACACTTTCAAGTTTTTTAGAAAAGCTATGAATTTCATCTTGTATAGTAGTGTTCCCAAGCATTAACTTAGTCATTTCTCAAAAACAAAAGTTAATCGAGCATATCAACAGATCACTCTCAACTATGTTAATCAAAAGAAAAGACTTTATTTATGTGAGTTCATAACATACTCACAATTGAGATGTATAAATCTTAATAACATATTTTAGTAATGTGATCATTTCCTATAACGGTGCTATTTAAGAATCGATTCATTATCCCGATCCAGTCTTATATAAACTCATTATATATGATACTTTCACTTGCATATCAACAATGCTAATGATTTTGATCAAATCAGTGAAGAATCTCAACAGAATAAGATTTCTAAACCGTATTCATTTACTGTAGACTATTTGAGTTACTATCTTGGACTAGATCCACTTTATATCTCAGATTAGTCAAGATTCCAGAATTAGTAACTCTGAAATTTTCCTTATAGTTTGAATATTTAAATAATCGACGTTCAATAAATTGCACAAAATTTACTAAAATAATACTTTTATTCATTCATAAAATATTCTATTACAAATCACGAATTCTAAGGCATAAATCCCAACAAGTAAATCATTGATAGTATATCATGAAAAATCAATGATAACCAATCACGAATATAATAAGATATACTATTACTGATATACTGTTATTGATATGGTAAATCAGTGACATGAACTTGCATGAAATAAGGATATTTATGACATTTCCTAATCAACAATAACCCTGCCTGTAAGATTTTATATTTTTTTTAAATAATTAATTTTTTTAGTTAAAAAATTTGTAAGTATTAGAGTCTATTTTGACATATTTATAAATGCCCTATATATATAATTAATTAAAAAAAAATAACCATTTCTTATCTTATCAGAAAAGTTCATTCTTATTTTAACCCTTATAATTAGAAATATCTTTATTTTTTAATTTAGAGTCCTTAAATTTTTCTATTACTTTTTTTTTTCCTTAATCTTAAGAAGACTACATTTTGTGTTCAATTATGAATTTGTTCATTGCATTTTGATGCGTTTTTTTTTTTTAATTTTGCTTTTCCATCTCAGTACATTTCTTTTTATTTCTTGTAAAAGTTTTTTTTTCTAATCTTTCCTTTTATATTTTTATTTTATTTTTCATATTTTTTGTTGTTCGTTTTCTATTTTGTTCATTCTTTAGTTTTTTATAGTATTTTTTTAGATGTATGTTTTGTTCATCTTTTTGTCTATTCCAGTATAAGGGTTATATCTAGGGTTGGTCTCGGTTTGTTTAGGTTCGATTTTAATAGAAACCAAAACTAAACCAAGGTCCTCGATTTTGTAAAGTAGGAAATGATCGGTTCGTGTTTTGGATTAGTTTTTCGATTTTAGGTCTTAGGTTCTGGGAATTTTTATTTCTAAACCTATTAATTTTGGCTCGTATCCAAAATTATAATAAAAAAAAGTTTATAATCATTTTATATCATATTTTAAGCCAATAATTTAATTAGATTTATTAAATTATTCATGAATCACGATTCACACGTAATAAATCAAAATTGAACAAGCAATCCAGCATACAATAATTAATTATTCCCATATAATAAAAGTTCAATAACTAATGAAAAAATATATTTAATTCACCATCAACATCATAACAAAGTTCATCATTAATCCACTCATCATATCAAAGTTTAATATCTACATAAAAAGTTTTGCATCCACATAAAAAATCCTTATGAAATTAAATTAAAATCTATTCCAAATTAGGTTACACATTTAAAATGAAATGAAATCATAAAAGCCTTCTCCTATTGTGCTCCAACTTATTAGTTCAAGTCCATCGTTGTCACGGTTGATGTAGTCCCTCCACTTATGATCCTACAAAAAAAAAAGAATAATTAATACTTATAATTTTAAAAAATAAGAAAAAAAAATGATAAAAAAGTATTCAGCACCTCTTTCCAATGTGGGGAAATCAATGTCGACCTCATCATCACTAGTATTTATATTTGGTGAAGAACAAAGTCAATTTTACATACATATGAAAGCCTCAACAACTTTCTGAGATAAGAAGCTTCAATATGTATCTAAAACTTGACCCCTCATGCGTAAAGCCGACTCTGAGGCAACTGTTGAGAGGGGAATGAACTTAAGAATTATCTCTTTTATAGGTCAAAGAATTTTTCTTCTACCATTGCATTATGTTAATATCATCAACATCCAATGCACAAGGATCTGTGAGATATTTCTCAAGTTCATTCATAGTGACTCAATTATCTTTTTGAATTATTTACATTGTTTATTTAGAAAAATGACCCTTAGGTGGGAGACCATATGTAAAGACTCGAATTTACTCAAATCTTTAAATTAGAATAAACAGCGAAAGACTTTAATTTTATAAAAATTTGGCGTGGATCCGTTTAAAATATGGACTACCAAAACCTGTTTACATGGGCCCATTTCAGAGAAAGTAAAAACGAAGAAGTACATACTTCTTTCCATGACAAAATCAAAGGAAATAAACTCGATAATATATACAACAAGTCTTAGGCTCTCATGAGCCACAAAATATAAGTTTAAAGACAACAACATATAATGTTCAACTAGCATTCGTGGAATGCCCCAACATATACATATAAAGTCCATATCCCGAAAGCCATCCACTCGTGATCAAGCAACACCATCTCCTCCACCTCGTACCCTACTAAGACTATTACCTGAAAAAGTTTAAGTGTAGCAACATTAGCATAAAAATGCTAGTGAGAATAAGATGGATGCAAGCACTTCCATGGACCGAATCCCATATCAGAAAATGTGTCCAAAATAATCCTAACGTGCTCTTACTACCCATTCAATATTCCCAAGTACTTTACATAAGAAAAACAAATCCCATTCTACTATAATGAACTTTCGAAAAGTAAACATTCAAGCTTGTAAAATAAAGTACTAAAACAACTAAAGCATAACAAAGTAAATAATAAAGTAAATTTCACATTGTCACAGTACACAATTCAACCGTGACCACTTGTCACCAATCACAACCATACTGTGACCTCACTGTCACCGTGACCACATTGTCACCAACCACAACCATACCGTGACTTCATTGTCACCGTGACCACATTGTCACCAATTACAATCATACCGTGACCTCACTGTCACCGTGACCTCATTGTCACCGTGACCTCACAGTCACCAATCACAAACCATACCGTGACCTCATTGTCACCGTGACCCCACAGTCACCAAACATAAATCGTACCGTGACCTCACTGTCACCGTGACCTCACTGTCACCAAACATAAATCGTACCGTGACCTCACTGTCACCAATCACAAACCATATCGTGACCTAACTGTCACCGTGACTTCACAGTCACCAAACATAAATCGTACCGTGACCTCACAGTCACCAATCACAAATCGTACCGTGATCTCACAGTCACCAATCACAACTATACCGTGAACTCACTGTCACCGTGACCTCTCAGTCACCAATCACAAACCATGCATATCATAACGCCACACGTACCACTCCCCTTTGGTAGTACTAAATAGCGAATCTCATCGCAAATAATATCATACTAACTCGATTCTACACGAAGAATATCTCCAAAGTCTCTTTTAACTACCTTATAACCACTCGAAATAAAAGGAGTATCTAATACTCTTCTCCAAATTCCGGAATCTAATTCTTCTCGAGAATATAACTTAATCCACCAATAACATCTTACTTTAAACAACAACCAATCTTAACTAATTTTCCTTATGCACTTTCCTTAACTCCCAAATAATATACATTCTTGGAAAGTTCTAAAGTCTATTAACCCTCTTAACCTCGATCGAACATAAACGTCAAGAAATTCGAAAACATAAAAGTAATCACAACCATTTTAAACTCACCTTAAAAAGTAGTCAACTCCTAATCACCGGTTGACCGAAATCACGAACGATGCACAAAACCTATAATTAAAATACACCTAAAGTAAATTAATTAACCGAATTGAACAACGATCATCACGTCGGGAATTCATCCAAGAAGCCCACGGCTCAAAGGGATTTCAAGGTGAAGTTGGTTTTCCGGATTTTTAAGCACTTTAAAAGGGTTTCGAGTTGGTTTTGGGCACTTTGGAGGTTGGTAATATCAATGGGTAAACATGATTTAGGGTTTAGGTCAAAAGTTCAATCCCGAACAATTTAGTAAAATCATAAAACATATCAAATTCAAAACCCTAATCATCATGATAAATGAGAATAACTCAAGGAAATGGCTTTTGGCTCAAACCCGATTCTAGGGTTAGGGGAAAGTTATAAATACACATAAAACAACTCCCTCGATCTAAATCTCCGAGTTCCCGAGCAAGAATTGGAAGATTAAAACCAAAAACACCATTAAAACACTATTTGAAGCTTTAGGTTTTGAATTTAAACATACCTTAAAGCCTTGAGAGAATGGACAAAAACCTCAATTGATGGGATGGGTAGAAAGTACGTCTCGAGAGCTTTCCAACAGCTAAGGCACGATGAAAACGGTCGAGAAACGAAGCCGGGGTGACAATTTCTTTCTCTCCTCTTTTTTTTCTCTCTAAGCTACGGGTTTGGGAAGCAAATATGAGAGGAAAAATATGATTTTTGTCTAATTTTGGCTTAATAAAGGAGAAGGATGAATAGTGTTTAGATATTTAAGAATTTCGGAAATGACGCATACGTCCTTTTCTTACCTTAAGCTTTTAAAACGAAACCCGAACCACTTAAACTATCCCAATGGCGATTAATAATTATTAATTGGCCTATTAATAATTATTAATACCATCGAAACTAATTTAAGCTAATTAAACAGTTAAAAAGGTTTCCGAATGAAATTAACTATTTACTTCTAAATAACAAATTCTAAAATTATCTTTAACACTTTAAATAAATAAATAAATAATTAAAATAAAATAAAATAAATAAATAAAAAATTTTCACCTCAAAATAACGGGACGTTACACCATATGATTTACTTGAATCTTCTCCCACACCACCACACCTTCACTCTTCTCATCGTATTTATTATACAACCGCCTTAGTATATCATCAATCTTTTTCCTAGCCTCTTTTACAACTTCTTCATACATAAGTGAGAGTGAATAATCAACATAGTCAAAGGTACAATGAGGGCCCCGAATTGTAGCAACATACAAAAGAAGATTTGCTCTACCATTACTGTCACAAGACTTTTCAAACTTAGATTCAATTTTCCTAGCCATAACACACAAAACAAAATCTTCAGAAGATGCATAAGTTTGAAGTTTTTCTTGAATCAAGTAAATTTCTCGAAAGTAACAATGTGAATTTTCATTCCTTGAAGAATAAACCCTCAAAGTAATATCATGAAAAAGTTTTTTTAAAAAAGCACAAAACAAATGCATTATCCCAATCTTCATTTAATGGAGGACCCTTTTTCTTTTCATCACCCGATAACTCAAACATATGCTTCTCACCCTCATATTCTACCCTTTCAAAAACTTTTTGAAACTTTTCATCATTGTCTAACATTTTATAGGTGGATTTACATCGAGTTATTGTTGGGATTGAGGCCATTATAAAAGAGTTCTCATGCAGAATTCCCAAGGATCTTTCCTTGCATTATAATATAATCAAAACTAAATGCATAAAATGAATGACTAACCCTTGTAGAGAAGTGTCTGGCTTTTCCTCCTCGTTCTTGGTTACGATCCTGGGACCAACAAAAAGTTCTTCCTCACTAAGCACAAAAGAGAATCGGTGCGTGGGCACTATCCTCTTTGGAAAAAGAAAGATGGAAGAAAAAAAAGGTTCTTCCCTTACTCTATGAGCGGCGACAGCAGGGAGAGGAGGAGGAGAGGAATTTTCCTGAGCCTTTTCTTTTGCTCTCTTAATTGTATGGTTTGGGGTCACCCCAAGGTTCCTATATTTATAGGAAAACTAAGGCCTCAGGAATTTTTTTGAATATATTTTTAATCATCAAATATTTAGTAATGATATTATAAAATATAGTTTGAATAATTAAGATATAATATCTTATTCCATAATAAGATATTCTCATATCACAATTTAAATTAATCATTATTAAATTAAATTAATTATTCCATATCTTATTTATTTAAATTAATCATATTAATTTAGTTTAAGATATTCCATATCTTACTTATTTAAATTAATCATATTAATTTAAATTAAGATATTCCATGTATTTTAAATAAAATAAAATGCAAACAATTGATTAAAGAATAACCAATGTGGCCTGTGACCCTACCCTTGGGTCACACACCCAAATCATCATCTCCATGATAATATTAGGCATTTTATTTTTCCTTTTTATTTAATAGAACAATTCCATTAAACAAATAAATAAATAAAACTCCTATTATTTATTTCCTCTTTAATTTGACTTCCTCAAATTAAATATTTAAATAAACTCTATTTAAATCCCCGTTAATTTTGGACAACTGCAAAATCAATTTAATTAAATAGGCTCTTCTATTTAATCTCCCTATTATATAAATAGACTCCTCTATTTAATAAATAATTAAATAGGCTCTTCTATTTAATTTCACCATTTATTAAATAATCAAATAGACTCCTCTATTTAATTTAATTTCATTTAATTAATCCATTAAACTCATCTATTTGTATTTGCCTTAATTTATTTGACAACATCAAATCAAATACTAAAAATCATTTTTCCAAAGAAATTAATCCATATTAATTTATGTTATCAATTACATGCATTAACTCGGAGGACTTAATGGACCTATAAGACTAAGTGAAGGAACTATTTACTAAATTAGCGGAATTTATTTAGTAAATTAATTAACATTTAATTACGGATCCGTTAATAGCATGCAATTGTGATCAAACCTTAAACTAGAATTGTAAGGTTTTCGAAAACTTACATTGTATATTTAATGGAGAATTGGTTGGAGGTTTCTTTACAGCATCAAATCCACTTCACTAAGCCTTCTATGCTATATCCTGATCACAAACCAACCCGACTTGTGGGAATCGAACCGGAAGAACAAACAAACAAGAAAATTTCTTCTTATTTTGAGAAGCCAAAATCGGTTATAGAGAGAATAAAGAGAGAGCTTTTTGATAAATATCAAAAGTGTATATTATGAGCACCCCAACAGTCATATTTATAAGAAAATAAGAATTGATTTCCTAATCAAATTAGTATTCTTATTTCTTTAATTTAAATAATCAAAATCATTTTTTTAAAAAAATAAAAAATTCGTCGTCAGACACCATTTGCATTAAGGAAACATAATTTTCCATTTAAATGTCAAGTTGCGTGATCAACATCCAAAGATAAAATTTTATCTTCTTTTATTTATTTATTTATGTATTTATAATTAGAAATAATTTATATAATTATTTCTAAATACACATAAATACCAAAAATAAATCCTCTTAATTAATATTGGATTAAATCCAATTAATTAATTATTTAGGGCTCAAACCAATTTATTTCATAAAATTAATTAGGTTTTATTCTCTCTAATTTTATTATTAAACTAAATAAACTCATTATTTAATTAATAATATTAATTATTAATTTTTATTTAAATAATAAATAATTTCAATATTAATTTCTATTTAAATAAACTATTTATTTAAACAATTAATATCTCCCTTATTTAAGTAATTTAAATACTTAAATATAATTATTTCTTCATAATTAAATTAATAACTTGGTTAGTTACAATCATAGGGCTAGCATAGGGACTTGATGGACCTATAGATTATGGGCTCCAATAATTATTGATTTATTAATTAAACTCATTAATTAATTAATCATAATTATTAACCTAGAGTAATTCCACTATAAACTTTAAGTTGAACTCCCTTCACTATAGATGAGTTATGTCCATTTGTTATTAAGTTTATTTTGACATATCCTTCACGTGGTAATCTCATAATTACAACTGGGTCAAATTATCGTTTTGCCCTTGTAATTATCTCTTTTATTCTTGTATACCCGATAATTCTCTAATGAACATTTTTCTATAGTTTTCATGTAACATCCCGTTACTTTTGGGGGTGAAATTTTTTTTTTTATTTTAATTAAAGCTTTTAAGATTAGTTTAAATTCAGAAATTTCGATTTAGTAGTTATTTTCGTTCGAAAATTTTTTTTAAATCGTTTTAATACTTTAAATTTGTTTTGGTGACATTAATAATTATTAATAGGCCAATTAATAATTATTAATCACCTTTAAACTTATTTAAGAGCTTCGGGTTTCGTTTTTTAAAGTTAAAACAAAAGAGGGACGTGGCGTCATTTCCCAAATTGTTAAATATCTAAACACTATTCCTCCTTCTCTTTAAATAAGCCAAAATTAGACAAAATATGAAATTTTCTTCTCATTTTTCATCCCAAACCCGTAGCTTAGAGAGAAAAAAAGAGGAGAGAAAGAAATCGTCGCCCCGGCTTCGTTTTTCGTCCGTTTTACGTGATTTCGGATGCGTTGGAAAGCTCTCGCCGAGACCTTTCTACCCATCCTAAACAATCGAGGTTTTCGCTCGTTTTCTCGAGGCTTAAAGGTATGTTAAAGTTTCTTAATTTTGATGTGAATAGTGTTTTAATGGTGGATTTGAAAGTTACTTTGATGGATTTGGAAGTTACTTTGATGGATTTGAAAGTTACTTTGATGGATTTGAAAGTTACTTTGATGGATTTGGAAGTAAAGTAATTAGAAGATGCACTTGAGTAGTAACTCGTGTAATCTAGTTAGTTAGGTTTCTAATTAACTTAGTAGAATTCTTTGGAGTTTAGCTAACTTTTTGGGGACCTACGGCACATTGATTCTGCACGTGATAGTATGTGATTTTGATCCATATGTAATCATGGTGAGATGATTTGTGGTGACCTTAGGCACATTGATTTACACATGGTAATATGTTGATTTTGGTCCATATGTATCATGGTGTGATGATTTGTGGGTACCTTGAGCACTTTGATTTCGCACGTGATAGTATGTGATTTTGATCCATATGTAATCATGGTGAGATGATTAGTGGGATAGTACATGGTAGTATGTGATTTTGATCCATATGTAACCATGGTACTATGGTTTGTAACTAGCACATGATAGTATGTGATTTTGATCCATATGTAATCATGGTGTGATGATGGCACTATGGCTCATGATAGTATGTTGACTTCGGTCCATACGTGTCATGTTGCGAGAGTTTGTGATACGGCACATGATAGTATGTGATACGCTCCATACGGTATCATGGTGCGATGATTTGTTATATGGTGAAATTCCTGATACCTATATGGTGAAATTCCTGATACCTATATGGTGAAATTCCTGATATCTATATGGTGAAATTCCTGATACCTATATGGTGAAATTCATGATATCTATATGGTGAAATTCCTGATATCCAATGTGATGAGAGTCACGATGATTTGTGATATGGTACATGATAGTATGTTGACTTCGGTCCATACAGTATCATGGTACGGTAACTTGAGACATGGTACGACCGTATATGGTATGTTGATTTCGATCCATACAATAGCACGATACGATGAAACTTGTCTGGTAATAAAGATAGTTAATGTTACCTTTACATATTCTTTAGAATTGTGTAGTAAGACTTAGTAGTGAATGTTACTTTACTTTAAGTCTTTATATCTATCTCTTGGTAATGAATGATGAATACTGGTAATATATGACTATCGAATGATTGTATGGAAATTGGAAGGGTGGATGTGGGTAGTATTGAGCATTATAGGCCTTTGGACACGATTTCGGTTATGAGATTTTGTTCATAGGATTACTTGCTTTCGTTTTACTCTCACTAGCATGTTATGCTAATGGTGCTACACTTACAAATTTTCAGGTAAACCTCGAGCTAAGAAGCGTGGTAGAGGAAGTGGTGTCGCGTGACTTGACGAGATGGTGTAAGGACAATGTTAAAACTCTTTTGGTTAAGCATTCGTAAAAATGCTTGTAAATCATATACTTTTTACATACTTGTGTCTTTTGAGCCCGCGAAGGGTGTTTGTATAAAGTATTTCGATGTTTTATGACTAAACTCTCTTTTGGAATGCGCATTCCCGATTTATCGCTTTTTCTGGAATTTGGGTTGTAAAACAGGTTTTGGTTATTCGATTTTTAAACGAACCCACGCCGTTTTTCTTTAAAAGTTGAGTCTTCCGCTGTGCATTTGAATTTAAAGAATTTTATGGGTTCGGGTCGTTACATTTCAAGTATAGAACAATCCTTCTCGGGCCAGTGAGAAGGTGAGATCTCATGTTCAAGTACTGAATCATTACATCAAGGGAGATACCTAAAGTTTTTAAGTTAGAATAGTGTCGCACTAACACTTTCGTTTGTTTTAGAAAAGTTATGAATGTCATCTTGTATAGAAATGTTCCCAAGCACTATAGTAATTTCTCCAAAACAGAAGTTTATTGAGTGTATCAACAGATCACTCTTAACCATATGAATCAAAAGAAAAGACTTTATTAATATGAGTTCATAACATACTCAAGATTAAGATGTATCAATCTTAATAACCTAGTTTGATATTATAAATCATTTCCTATCAACGTGTTATTTAGGAATTGATTTATTATCCTGGTCCAGTCTTATATAAACTCATTATATATGATGTTTCCACTTGCATCTACATCATGCTAATGTTTTGGATTAAATCAGTGAACGACATCAACAGTGTTACTATAATAAGGTTTCCTTACCGTATTCGTTTACTGTAGACTATTTGAGTTACTATCTTGACTAGATGTAAGGGCCCGGGTTCGTAATTTATTTTAACTATTTATTTTGGAAGCTTATTATTTGATTTTTGAAGTTAACCATAGTTAGTTAACCATGGTTAAGTTGACAAAAGGACTAAAAGGAAATTAATTAGTAAAGGAAGGACTAGTTATCAAAGGATAATGGGAAAAGGATTTAAAAATAAATTTAGGAGGTGGAAGGACTTGAAAGAGATTTTAGGAGGTGGAGGGATTAGAAAATAAATTGATTTAAGTTGTTTTATTATTATTTGGAAATTAGAAGCATAAATAAGGAAAATTATAAAAAAATAAAATAATTTTCCTTTCTTTCTTCTTCTTCTTCTTGCCGTGAGCACCCCCCCCCATTTCTCTCTCAAATTTTTCCTTTGCATTTCCATTTCTCTTCTCTTGAATCCTTGGGTATTTTTGTTTTCGGATGAATAGTGTTTTTCGAAAATCCGGGCTCAAAATCGTCAAATTCAATGATAGAAATTCATGATTTCAACTTCAAAACTCATTTATAATAAAAAACGAACAAAACCATCTAAAAAGTCTTGAAAACTTACTTTTTGGGACTTCCCTTGTAGGTTGGATTGGTAGCCCTCGTCCCTACCAATCCAACGCAACCAAAATCAAGCCGATCCATCGAGAAATGAATAAGAAACAAAGAAAAGAAAAAAATTCATCCATGGTGGAAGTTGCTCACGGTGGAAGAAGAGAGGAAGGAGAGGAAAATGAAGTAATTTGGTCAAAATTTGGATTTTTAAAGATAAATGAATAGTGAATTTAGATATTTTAAGAAATTGGAAATGACGATTGCGTCCTTTTATGACTTTTGACATATAAAACGAAACCCGATGCTCTTAAATAAATCTAAAGGTGATTAATAATATTAATTGGCCTATTAATAATTATTAATATCACCGAAGCGAATTTAAAAATATTAAAACGATTAAAAAGGATTTCGGGCGAAATTAACTACTAAAATCGAAATTACAAAAATAATAATTAATCTAAATACTTAAATTGAAATAAATAAATAAATAAAATTAAATAAAATATAATAAAATAATAATAAATAAAAAAATAAAAAATTTCACTTCAAAATAACGGGACGTTACAATAGGTAAAGAAAAAAATATGAATTAAATTAAAGAAAAAAGGTCACAAATTCATAAATCAAACCTCAATTAACCTATAGTTGGAATAAGTTTTTTTTTTATCTAGAAAACATGTTAAAGATATTATAAAAGCCCTAAGAAATCAACCGGAAGACGGAATTATGAAATATGGATCAAATGGGGCTTTAGATAATAAAAATGAGATAAAATCGTGTAGAAAATCAAAATCTAATCTGCCAAGCCACCGCCGAGCCAAATCTGTCTCACAAGCCACACAGCTCCATCCACTAAGCCATTAAGCTGAGGAAGCTTCCTTTCTTTAGATAACAGTCAAGCGACGTGTCGCTACACATTGAGCAACATGTAGCTAAGCCTTTTTAACACAAATATGTGCTGACATCATCACTGACGTTCGCGCGCTACAACCAACCTTTGGCTTTGCTTTGGCCGTCGCGGCGTTGCATCTCTCGTGTTTTTGGCCTTGAATTTATATTTTTGCTCTAATTTCTTCGTTTTTGACGTCGTTTTTTCCTAAATTAATAAAATTCAATGATTAATAATATTTTAGACATTGGTTAAAATTCAATGATTTTGAATAGTTTAGACATTGATTCCAGTAACACTCATATTTTAATAATTTTGGAGATATTAACACTAATAATTACGCATAATTATTGAGTTATCATGAAGTAATTACAGTTCATCACCAACGAATCAATTATTTCTTTAAAAAAATGTTATTTGTAAATATTTTAGAAAATTATGTTTTAAAAAATTTCCCAATATTTATTTAGTGTGGTTACATGGTATGTTGGAAAAAAAACCATCAAGTTTTACTAAACTTAAACCTTAAACTTTAAATGTTAGAATTTTTAACTTTAAATTATATAATTGTAGTTCCAAGTTTAACTTTCTATTAACTAGTTGTTAATAAGTTCATGTGTCAAATATAAATATAATTTGTTTGGATAAAGGGTAACAATAAATTTAAACGATTTAAGGAAAAGGAAGTTCACAGAAACGTGTGGTGTGAGATTTTGTGAGAATGAATTACGATTAGTAAGACAGGGGTACAATCTGATATCTAATTTGGTTTTTTTTTTTTTTTTTTTTTTTTTTTTTGTATTTGGTAGTTGTTTTGTAATTTTATGGTATAATATGTCATAAATTTAAATGATAATTATTCAGGCCCAAATAAAAGTCATAATAACAAAAATTGAAAGTCAACAAGTAAATAATTTATTGAATTAGAAAAATATACATTTTATTTCAGTAAATTTTTAAAAGTTGTGCTATTTGAGTAATTACTTTTTTTTTTTTTTTTTTCAGTCCTTTCTTTTTTCTTCAGTAAATAAAAAAGTTTATGGCTTAATCGCATCTAATTTTTTGATGATAATAAACCCTTTTATTATTTAGTTTCAAAGTGACCGTAAACTAGCTAGATCTCAAAACGAGGATTCCAAAACATTTTAAATCATCCTAATCGAAGTTCAAACAAATGTTTATGGGTAAAAAAAATAAATGGCATTGAAGGGGAGGGTTCTTATTGACATAATATTTGAACTACATGAGTGTAATTTATCATTTTTTTAACTACAGATGATGTTCATACATTTAACTAAAACCCCAAAAGTACTTGGATCTTATTTACACCCTTATTAATAATATTGAAACAATTTTACTCTAGATCCAAACTTTGAATTCTATATGTTTATAAGGATTGTTCAACTTAAAAAAAAAAAAAATCAGTTTGAATTGGGAATACTCATTTCAGATTCAAATCTCCATCTCAATTATTTTTTAAGAAATCTATTTTTTTTTTCATTATTTATTTAAGACTTAAGGAACTAATATAGATAATGGTCTTAACATTATTACTTTTTTAAAGGTCTTAAATAGTATATCTCTGCCTATCTAACTACTGAAATGTCATAGCAATTTTAAAAATTACTCAAATAGTAGTTTGATAGTTTTATTGAACTATTTTGTTATTTTTTATTATTATTTTCAATGAAATTTTTAGATTTTAACCTTTTTTTAGTTCAATAAACTACTAGAAATAATTTATCGAAATAATTTATTATTTTTCAATGAATTTTTTCATTTTTCTTTTGTTTTTTTAATTGAACAATTTATTGAACTACTATTTGAGTAATTTTAAAAATATCCTAAGTATATAAAAATATGTCATTTTAGTGTTTATATTTTATTTTGCAAAGAATAAACAAAACTATTACTAAGATATAAAATAAGATTTTTGAGTACAGTTTGATATTTTTTTTTTCAAATACGGACTGATGCTTGATAAACTTGAAGATTTAAAAAAAAAAAAAAAAAACTTTGAATCCATTCCTCTCTCTCTTTATTTTATTTTCCAAAAAATAAAGATTAAGAAAGGAATTGGGATTAATAACAACCACTAAAGTGGTGTCAACTAAAGGAGAATTGTTTTGAGATGCAGTTGTTATGGTGAGCACGTGAAGTTGATGTAGGAAAATAAAAATCCAAATCCACTTGATATCTCATGTCTGCCACACAATGAACCCACCATTTGCTGCCGGCACACTGATTTGGGAGATCATTCCCTATTTGACATACTCATCATATTCATTTTTTTTTCCCATGTCATTTCAATTAGAAAATGTCTTTTTTACTTCTTTAACTATAAAGAATAGAGAAGAGAGAATCAAATGAAATGAGAAAAGGTAAAGGATGCGAAACAAAAATAGAATCAAAATCAAAATGCTTTATTTAGTATAGTACTGAAAATGAGTGGGGAAGATCAATAACTTTATTTGGTTCAACTAAAGCATTGATGACTTGTGTTAATCAGAGGAAATAAATTTACTGTAAAAAAAAGGGGATATTTCATTGGGTATAGTAATTTTCTGCAATATTTATAAATATAATATTTTAAAAAAATATGTGTAAATATAACATTTTTTTTTAAATCTTATTTTAAATCTTTCATCAATCTGGACCTAAGATTTAAAATAATAATTAATCTCAAGTCAATGTTTTGACCAATTAGACATGTTATATCAGTGTTAAGTCAATATTATACTAATGAGTTAACCAATATGTTAAATTAAGGAATAATTAAACTTATTTATAATAATTCTTGAAACTAAGTGACCAAATAGACACAATGTTCATAACTCAGGGATTACTTAGACACAATAATCAAAACTGAGGGACCACTTACACACAAATTGAAAACGCGGGGACCAAATAGATATGACGTCCAAAACTGGTACTTTATCCTATTAATTATCTAGATTTTAATTCATTTTCTCAAACTAATTATCAATTTACTAAAGGGCTATTTCATTTTTACCCATTATGTATTGTGTTTACTAAAAAAAAATACCCCTGGATCTATTTTTTCTTAAATTTTGTTAGATTTAAGGAAAACCATAAAATCTCCTAAATTGCGCCAAATTTAAGAAGATTTAAATATAAAAAAACTAAAACTAAAACTAAAAAACATATACCGTTAATAATTCTTCAAACTCTAACAAGATCACAAATAGTTTAACAAGTTTATACTTGATAACCTATTTATACTTGATAAACCAAAATAATTCATGCAAAAATAGCCAATATTTAAACAAAATCATACAGAGTTCAAGTTTACATTTCATAAACTGTGTAAAAAGTCAATCTCTAAACAAAGGTAGTACATAGTTTTCCATTTTTATATTTAATAAACTGTGTATAATTGAGAAACAAAAAAACTAATGAAAAGCTAATATCAAAACAAAGATCATACATAGTTTTACAAGTTTATATTTGATCAACCCTCTATGTTTGATAACCCATAAAATCCATATAAAATGACGAGTATTTACACACAAAAAATGATACATAGTTTAACACCTATTTGATAACTAATAAAATCCATATAAAATGACGAATATTCAAACAAAAATTATATACAGTTTATCACTTTTGTATTTGATAAACGATGTATGATTGAAAAACCAACCTGTAGCACCAGCCATGAAAATCTATAGCAGGCTAGCAGCAGTCATGAAAATCTCCTTACTTCTTCAACCTCTTCTCTGATAATTCAAATCTCAAACTTTTTTCTAATTTCTGATAATGAAATTCAATCATTGGAAATCATGAAAAATGAATTTTCTTTTGATTTGAAATTCATCAAAAGAGCGTGAAGCAAGATTGGTCTTGGTCTAATGGTAATGAAGCTCATGAAAATAGAGAGATTGAAGAATGATATGAAAAGAGACAAAAAAAAAAAAGAACTTCTTTGAATATTGGAGAACAAATTTCAAATGTACTATCTTGTAAGAAGAAAAGGAAAAGAAATCTTGGGCAGCAAATCTAGATCTAAGATGTTACTCGGTCTAGATTGGAGAAGAAGAAGATGAAACACCAATTCTAGATCTACGATACTATAAAGCGGAGGAAATCAACACAATAAAAAAGAAATTTTAATTTAATAATCCATTACATTCTCCATGATTTTAGGATTCCTGTTTTATATTTGTAAATATGGTTGAAAGTAAATCATTAGTCTAAAACATCTCCTCCCCACCGTATCAACACTAAAAATGGTGGTTTCTTGTTAAAATTGAAATTAATTGGAATTTGCCAATAAATGTGAAAACTGAGTGAAAAATCTGGTTATATCTCTTTATTAAAAATTCATTAAAATTAATACAATGCATTATTATAAAACAATATATTATATTATATTATATTCAATACATATACATTATTGTATTAGTTTAAATTATCATGTTTATTAAAGGTGAAAAATATGTTCAAACTTTATAATTTTTTTTAATATTGTAAGAGAGAAAAATAAATAATCATTTTATTGAATCAATTATAATTAAATTGAATTTACTCTTAAGATAATAGCCCATGTATTTTTTTTAATGATCAATTGTAAGTTGAAGATATGTAACACCAAAATAATGTTTTTTAAAAGAAATTCATATAATCAGCTAAAGTATATCCTAACATATTTTTTAAAATTAATTTTAATTAAATATAATATGGTTACATTTATTTATACTACACGAAACAATACAAAAAATCCTGGCTTCACCGTCACAAGCTGGCGTCGGCGATGCCCCTTTTCGAGTAGGCAATAACTTTTGTCGAAGCGACAGTTATGTGGGGTAAGTGCGTATGTGTTTCAAGGTCGAGAATGCATGTTTTTTCGCATCATTGATGCGACTATAAATAATATCGAGGAAGGGTATTGCCCACACAAAAAATAGGCTTAAGTTGGGGTGTTCGGATATCTTCCCTGATGTAAAACACCCTTTACCAACGCTATGGCATCCACAATAGTCTAGGTTTTTTAAAAATATTTTGTTTTTTTTTATTACTCTTCAAACGCCACCCTTTGCAAACATATATATATATATATATATATATATATTTCGAGATCCCAAAATACACGTAAACACAAATAGTGCTTCAAATATCATTATATATTCTTAAATAGAAATATTACATGGTTCTAGAACATGCATGAGTTATCCATTATGCTAAAATAAAGAAAATATGTATCTTATGTTTACAAAACAATGTGTAAAGCCCTAAAGAGTACCCCCCACGCCTCGGAGAAGCTTTCCACATCCTCATGAACTTCGCGAGCTGTGGTGTTTGTTGGGATATTTGTTTCCAAAGTTCCCTTGTCGCTTCATCTTGCTGGGTTACTTTCTTCTTCATTGCCTCCATAAACTTGAGGTCCTTGCCAAGTCTCTGGTGCGTTTGGATCTTCTTCTGTGAAGGCAAAATGAGCAATGAAACATATGATCTTAGAGGAGGTTTTCGACCTCTACCCATGCCCCTCCTACAACCCGGTCTCTCACCCAACACTTTCTCCATGGCGTTAATAGCAGAAAGATCTGGTCTTGGCCGGATCATTTCTAACCCATCCTCTGTTGGAAAAAATCACCTTCCCATATTCACCGCTAGGAATAAAAATAGATAAACGAGAAATTAAAAAATAAAACACAATCAGAGAGACATGAGAATTTATACTGGTTCACCCAAATTGGCTACGTCCAGTTGCTACCGCTGCGGAATTCACTATGATGATTCAGGAGTTACAATAGAGAAATAATCAATATACTAAACCGTGTATTAACCGCCCGAAAGCCCTCAAGAAAGAAACCCTTTCTTTTACAATATTTCTCTCCCAACTCACAAACCTCTCTATTGCTCAACACGAACGAAAAACAAGAAGAACAATAGTCGCTTCTTTTTCTTCTCTCTCGGTTTGCTCTCTCTAACACAGCCACTTTGATTTCATGCCTCTCAATTGATTGCTCCACCGCCACACACTTTTTAACAAGTCATAAGAATTAACCTACTTAATTTTCACCAAAAACAAAGACCACCCACGGCTAAACAAAACAATTACAAAGATTGGGCTTTGACTAAATCAATTTGGGCTTGGCTTTTAATTTATCTTCAAATAAATACCCAACAAATTCCACCTTGAAGACAACATCAAAACACCATGTCTTCACTGCAGCAGTAGCGACTCCTTCAATTCCACCTTGGCAAGATAGAATAAACCATAACATCTGCAACAATCATTGTCTTTACCAACAATCATAGTTCTCAAACTAGAGAGCTATCCTACTCCACCATATAAGTAGACCACTTGAAATATCACCTTTCAAGATTTCCCTTTTTCCGATACATGTCGATAAACCTTGCTGAAATTATGGTGCAACTTCCACCTACTTGGCTTCCCCGGAAGTTCTTCAGCCATCAACATCATTCCACCACACGCCTTGCATAACTGCCAAGTCAATGCTCGTGTGCATCCGCTAATAACACATCCTCTATCATGGTAAAGCGGTCATACTATGATGACCCAACACTTTTAAATAATTTAAATTAGAAAAACACAACGGAAGTCTTTATATTTTAAGAAAATTGGCGTGGTTATGTTTAAAATTGGCTAGCCAAAACCTGTTACATTTTAAATTTCAGAATTTAAAATACACAAGGAACATTAAGTTCTTAATCATGTGTTCAAAAGACTTATAATCATAAAAGTAAAGACAATAAGCTCTTATGAGCCATTTACAAATATACAAATCCAAAATATGTGTAAAATTCACAAAAACATAGTCCATGGACTTTACATAAACCTAGTCCATCTCGAGATCATCAACCCTCGATCACGCAACACCAGCTCCTCTCCCATGACCCCTAGCACGAGCATTACCTGAAATTGTGTAATATCATGAGCTAACAACTTAAGCCCAGTGAGAATAATAAGAATAAAAAGTAAAGTTAGACCTCAAACCCGTATTCCGATTTGTATCCAATTTGTCTTACATATTTCTTCCTAAAGTTCTCTAAACTCTAGGTGATTCCATTCTATAATCTCCAAAGGATGATAATACTAACCCACGTAGTCTAGTTCTCATCCAATAACTTATTACAACATATATAAGAAAAGTAAATAAACTTTACATAAACATAACATCTCAATTTTCCTTGTTGTCTTACTTTCCATAATGAAATATACAATTCTTTCTCCATGATATAATTCCACCGATAATATGCATGAAGGTAATGAAGACATCCCGTAGGATTCGCATTCACCTTTTATGCATGAAGGTAATGGGGACTCCCGTCGGATCCACATTCACCTTTTGTGTTTCTCACTTTCCTTTCCTTTCATTTCAATGATGCAAGATGTTATGCATATGCTTACATATGCTTGGAAAAGTAAATAAAAGTAAATGTGAATGTTAAAGTAGCCGAACTAGCATAAAGTAAAGGGCATAAAGTAAATGGATCATGATGATGCAATATGATATGCATATACTTTCAAAAGTAAATAAATATAAAATATGAACGTTAAAGTAACCGAAAGACATAAAGTAAATGTGACATAAATGTCCTTATGCATAAAGTAAATAAATAGGAATTTCGGAAGAACAATAAGTGGTTCGAACTTCCAATACTTTAATAAAAGTAGATCTTATCTTAAACAAATAATCTACTCTTTCAAGGATTCTAAACTTCCAAATAAAATCCAAGGTTCTATTTTCGAGTTCCTTTAAACAATCTATCTAAAAGTTTGGATCCTTTAACTTCCAATGATCCATTACTAATCTCTGGAATGATTCTAACTTAGAACTTTCTAAGGTTCAATGTTTTCCTCGAGAAACTCCTAAGTTCTCACTCAAAGAACTAGCTCCTAATCCTAAGGTCACTAGCTCACTTTCCTATATCTTAGATTTGAATCTTAATCTTAGTTTCTAATCCTACGAATCATTATACTTATTCGCTTTCTAAAGTTACTTTAAATCCTAACTATTCTCACCATAGAAGATGTGACTTCGCTCCAAACCACCGGAAGAGTGATCAAGCAAGGAAATCAATAAACACCTACAAATAATTACATCTAACAATTAATCAATAAACATACATCAATCGATTGACAACTAAAGGCATAAAACGACGAAAAACCCCGAATATCCCAAAGGGTGCTCTCGGCCATGATAGGGAAAATAGACCTCGAGTTTGGTTTTCCGGCTTTTAGGCAATTTAGATGTGTTTCGAGTTGGTTTCAAGCAAATTCGATATTCCCGATTTCAATGGGTATCGATAATTAGGGTTTTGAACAATAGGCAAAATCCTAAATTGAATTACAATAAACATTATTTCAATAATTTATAACCCATAATCAAATCCCAAAAGGTAAAATTCAAACGGAAAGGGCTTCGACTGAAACTCAGTTTTAGGGTTAAGGGAAACTTTCCAAAACCAGTAAAAACAACTCCCGTATTAACAAACACCGAGTTTCACGACAAGAAATCGAAGGAAATCAAAGAAAACTCCATTAAAAATACTATTTGGAGCTTAGGGTTTCAAGATAAACTTACCGAGAACTCCTTGGATCTCGAGAGAAAAGCACGATGGTTAGGTGGAAATGGATCCTAGACTCAATGGCTTTCTAATGTATCCAAGATCGAGTCGATCCGCCGAGAAATGAACGAAACCCGAAAATGAGCAACTTTTTGGTCAACTTTTGAGTCCAGGCAATTTAAAGAAGATAAGGTGAATAGTGTTTAGATATTTAGGAATTTTGGAAATGACGGTTGCGTTCTTTTATGACTTTTGACTTATAACTCGAAACCTGAAGTTCTTAAACTATCCTAATGGTGATTAATAATTATTAATTGGCCCGTTAATAATTATTAATACCATTAAAACGAAATTAAACTAAAAAGGTAATTAAAAAGACTTAAACCGAAATAAACTACTAAATTCTAAATTACCGATTCTAAAATAGAATTTAAATGCTTAAATTAAAATAAAATAAATAAATTTTTATTTTTTATCACAAAATAACGGGACGTTACACATACCATGGGGATGAATTTCCTCTTTCTTCAAACAAAGTTGTCGTCTCCCTTTACAAGAGAGACAATGTTAGCTTCCAACCCAGAGTCCTTTGCCGAACCTGCTCTGTCTGGACAATCTCTTTTCAAGTGACCAGATAATCCACATTCCCAGCAGCCTTTCTTTTGTACAAAATTCTTCTTCTTCCCATTGCTAACTACCAACATAGAGTTGTTATGTGAATCACGCCCTTCACTCTTCAACCTCCTCTCCTCTGATAAGAGTTTACTTGTAGTTTCTGCAAAATCTAAAGAATCATTTCCATACATTAGAACTGTCTTCATGGCTCATAAGAAGTTAGAAGAGACAAGATGAGCCTAAGTGCCTTATCCTCTTCATCTACATCCACTTCGATTGCCTCTAGTTCAGAAACGATACCATTGAGAACACTCAAGTGATCTGAGATTTTTGTACCTTTATCCATTCGCAGTGTGTGAAACCGCTCCTTCAGGTATAATCGATTTGAGATACCCTTAACTTGATACAAGGCTTCAAGCTTCTCCCAAAGTTCTTTGGCTGTCAAAATTCCATGCACATTTGCAAGAACATTTTTAGCCAAACATAGTCTTATTGCGCTCACCGCCCTCAAATCCATCTCTTCCCAATCTTCATCATTCGAACTAGACTTCTTAGCACCTCCACTAGAACCACTGCCATCTGATTTTGTTGAATCACCATCACCGCTTGACTGATTGAGAGCACCACTGCTAGGTCTTCCTTTCAAAGCCTTGTGTAACCCAGATTGTATCCAAACATCTTTGACTTGCACTTGCCAACAAGCCAAAATTGATCATTCCATCAAATTTCTCCACATCAAACTTCACCGGACTCATAAAGTTTGACATACCTGCTTTTTACTCCTAGCTTGAATTGCGGACAATTATAACCTAAAGCTCTGATACCAGTTGTTGGGAAAAATCACCTTCCCACATTCACCGCTAGGAATAAAAATAGATAAACAAGAAATTAAAGAATAAAACACAATCAGAGAGACACGAGAATTTATACTAGTTCACCCAAATTGGCTACGTCTAGTTGCTACCACTGCGGAATTCACTATGATGATTCAGAGTTACAATAGAGAAATATCCAATACATAAACCGTGTATTAACCGCCCGAAAGCCCTCAAGAAAGAAACCCCTTTCTTTTACAATATTTCTCTCCCAACTCACAAACCTCTCTATCGTTCAACACGAACGAAAAACAAGAAGAAAAATAGTCGCTTCTTTTTCTTCTCTCTCGGTTTGCTCTCTCTAACACAGCCACTTTGATTTCACACCTCTCAATTGATTGCTCCACTAAAAACAATAGTAAATATTATTGAATAGTAATAGCTTACAATCTGGTGAGGCTTATTCGCATTCAATTTTGAGTCCCCCTTGTGCATGTACAACATATGCGCTCGAGACTGACTATTTTTCTTTGACAATGCATGCACAACATGAATCAATAGTAGATTTACATGTAAACATATTCATTTATAGTTTAACAGGTCTATAATAATTATGGTAGATACCTTAACAAAACTAGGCGTGGTCATGGTGATTGGATGTTAAATTGCCCCGACCTCGTTTAGGTATTTTTTTTTCCATATGCTACTATCTTATCTTATTTTATTTTTCTACACTACTCTCTTATTAAGATTTTAAATTGCTTTTTAATGCTTTATCAAGTATAAATTAGTTGGAAATGTTATATTTTTTATGCAAAATCATGTCGGTTTTTACTCTAATGTCCTACCCCACGCTGACCCCAACCATGTCACTTTAATGTAGCACGGTTGAGGTAGATTTTAGAAATAAAATGGGGCGGGTCATGATGACTAATTTTAACCTAAATGGGGCGAGGTGTAAATGAGGTACCGCGATCTCGCCCCGTTTACACACCTACCTACGTTAACTCTCAAGTATGTCCCAAGATTTTCACTCACTAATCGATCCGTTTCATGGGTGCAAGATCAAACCCTTACAGTTTACTCTTTTTACGACATATTGAACTTAACCTAATTCTTTTATGTCTGGAAAAGATCAAACTCACACTTCATTCCTTTTTTGAGATCTTAGACCTAAACCCAATGTATTAAAATATATTCTTCACACTTACAAATTGCTCTCAAATAACAAATTAGAAATTCTTAATACAATGAAATTGGTCTTTAATAGCCAAATAATATCACTCAAAATTTCTCAAAAATTCAAGAAAATAATATCAAGGAAGCCAAAAAATATTTGTGCCAACCATAGGATTTTTGCCTACATGTTCTTTGTGATTTTGGATGAAATTTTTGAAATATATGAAGTGGTATTTTCAATCAAATGAGGAAAAACAAGATAAAATAGCTCTTGGAAATTTCTCATTAACGCAATGTATTATTTTATTTTTTTTCCATATTCTTAGTTGAAGCAAATTCAAATGGGCACGAGTAGATGAATCGTTGTGAGAAGGCTATAATTTTTTTTCGTTAGGAAGGACGAATAAGGGGAAGAACATGAAAGGAGTTAATAAAAAAATGATAAAAAGGACTTTTCAAGTGCAGAAGATTGGCTGTGAAAAAGATGGTTTTGCGAGCTGTCGATAAATTACTAGCCGGACATTGTTGGCGTGGGATTTGTGTGATCAGAGAATTGGCAGGCGCAGCGACGTTGTTGGCTAAGAACCGTTGAATGGAGTTGCTGACATGAGATCTACAGATGTGATAAAATTTGCTCCCTTTTTATGATATATATGTCTAATTTTCCTTTGTCCATATATTTTTCGCTTTGACTCCAAGTTGGACGATTCAAATTTAACCGTGCTCAATATATGATACTCTACAAATATAGAGACTTAAACCACAAAAATGATTAGTAATAAATAAGTTTGTTATCATCAAAATACAATTAAGTTTGAGTAATTGGCCTCAAAACCAATAGTCTCCCTTTTTTGTATGATGACAAACTATTCAAATAATAATGAAATTCAAATGAATATAAGAAATTTTATGCACAATAAAACATATCGACACTTATTATGTAAGATAATTCAATTCATTTTTTTCTCCCCTACTCCCTTTTTTGGAATCATTCAAAAAAGAGTAATACAATCAATAGCTCATTTTAGTTCATCCCCCTAGAAATAAGCCTTCCTCAAGATGATAATCATTATATTCCGAAAAGCTAATCTCATTATAAAATTCCAAATTTCATAAGATATAACTTTAATAGATTCCCCTTCCAAATAGAATTAAACATCCAATATATGCGATATTCAAAACTTCAAAACATGAAGCCTAAAAAGCATCCATTATAGGCATTAAATAGTAAAAAAAATATTTTCAATTTAGAACATTAGAAGATATCAAATCTAATAATTCAAAGTTCAAGCCATTTTTTGCAAACATTTTCTTCATTCAAAAGCTTCTTGAAAATATCTACTAATTGATCATTAGATGTAACAAAATAAAGAGTTATATCACTATTTTGTATATGTTTTCCAATGAAGTGATGTCAAATATCAATATGCATAGTTCTATAAGAATTTTAGTCAAGTCAACATGTACTAGAAATATCACATAATAACGACACCTTATCAAAATTCAGGGTTTTAAATATCTTTGACATTGTCGATATATCCGTCGATATGTCTCTAAAATTGAGCTTCGACTTTTTAAACGGGGATAAACAATATCTTCGACATTATCGACATTTTCATCGGACTACTACACAACTATTGTTGATCACTCTCCCTTCTTTATTATTTTTTTAACTTTTTATTTTAATCACTCTCTATTTAATTTATTACTAACTTTCAGTTCATTCTCTCTTTAATTTTTTTTAAAAAATTAATTTATTCTATTTCTGTCTCTCTTCAATTTATTGTATTTTTTATATTTTCTCAATGTTATATATCATTTATAAGTGTAAAAACTTACTTATATGATTAATTATGACTTATTTAAAGAGTAGTTCAAGTTTCATTGATCAATTATAAGTATTCATGTTAATTTCCATCAATTCCATCATTTTATCCTAATATCTGTCGATATCGATAAATCCATCGATATATCCATATATTTGAAGCTCGATATTTCCATGTACAACGACTTTTAACTCCTTGTCAAAATTCAAACAAAAATCGCCAAGAGCAACTAGTTACCTCTACAACTAAACTACATATTATGTTTTGATTGTGGATATAGTAATCGAATTTGGCTTTTTACTAAACCAAGATATTTGAGAATTATCAAGCAAATGACATATTCCACTAGTACTTAGTATTTTTTTTATCAAGTAAACTACCCGGAAAATCTACATCGTAATATCCAATTAGTTTAAATTCCAAATTGTTAGGAAACCATAAGCCTAATTCAACTGTTCCATTTAAAGATTCTTTTATCGGCATATGGAAGAAGTGATTCCTTAGAACAACATTGAAATCTAGCACATAAACATACACTAAACATAATATCTTATCTTTTAGTCGTTAAGTAAAGCGAGGAGCCGATCATACCTCTATACATTTAAATATTTTTACCTTTTTTATAATTGTCAAGTTTTATGGTTGTACTCATAGGTGTATTTGCAACTTTACATTCATTGAACTTGAACCTTTTGAGTAAATCTGTAACGTCCCGTTACTTTTGAGGTAATTTTTATTTTATTATTTTATTTAATTAAAGTATTTAAATTTAATTTAGAATTTATAACTTAAAATTTACAAGTTTTTTTTTCCTTCGTAAATCTTTTTAATTGCTTTATTAGCTTAAATTAATTTGGGTTGTATTAATAATTATTAAAGGGCCAATTAATAATTATTAATCACCTTTTGATAAGTTTAAGTGCTTCGAGTTTCGTTTTAAAAGCTAAAAGCAAATGAAGGACGAGTTTGTAATTTTTGAATTTATAAAATATCTTGGCAGTATTCACAATCTTCTTTACATCACCCAAATAGTAAAAAAAAATACATTTTTCTCATCTTTCTCTTCTCCTTCAAGCCGTGGATATTAAATTACTTGCGGAATTTTTTGGGTTTTCTTCATTTGTCTGCGGATTGTTTCGATTCTAGTTGTGTTGGATAGCCCTCGATCCAAGCTTTCTTTTCAACCTACCTTTGAAGCTTTTCCTTCGTTTTTGAGAAGTCTTAAGGTAAGACAAAGTTTCTAAATCATTAAGGGTTTTGTTCCAGTTGATGTTTTAATGGAATCCATGGTTGAAATCTTCAATTTCTTGCCATGAAACTTGAAGATTTCAATTAAGGAAGTTGCTTTACGTACTTAGTATGCTTTCCCCGAACCCTAGACTTGAGATTGAACCAAAACCGTCCCGTTTGAATTACCCAATTTGTGGGCTGAATTAGTAGTGTTTTAATTGATTAATCTTATGTTGTATTTAATTTTGGGGAAGCAACTCTTGTCCAAAAACCCAAATTAAGTTTACCCCGTTGAAATTGTAAACTTCCAAACTACGCAAAACCAAACCGAAACGACTCTAAATTGTCTAAAAGCAAGAAAATCAAACTCGAGACCCACCCCCTTTTGCTTGGCCGAGAGCCTATTGAGGCCACTTCCGGGTTTTTTTGGTTGTTTTATGCATTTAGGTGTCGTCTGTTCAATGTTTGGTTAATTAATGATTGTTAGATATAATTTAATTATAAGTGTTTTTGGACCGCGGCTTGAACGCTCTTTCGGAACTTTGGAGTTAAAACTACATTTACTAAGGTGAGGATAAATTGTGACGGCCCAGCTTATTCTAAAAGCCCAGGATGTGAGTACACAAACGGAAGCGGAGAATTTAAAACTTAGATCAATTGATTTAACAAAATATTAGAAATTTTGGCATGAAGTATACGTAAATTCCATAAACTCATTTAAAACATAAAACCTGTTTATCAATCATACTCGGCTCGTCGGCCGTATCAAAATATCATTATAATTTAAAGTCAGAAAGTAAGGTGCACCAGTAAAAAGGTTACTACTACAATCCGTTACTTTACCAAAACTATATACATAAGGTTAAAAAGTCTTGACACTGCAACGTAAACACTATGCATCAAAGAAAACGAACACTCCCAGAAAGCGTAGCTCGCGTGACCGGAGGCTAATCCAAAAGACTTCATCTCGTATGTCAACGAACGCCACCTGCCGCACCTCACCCACGACCTATCCCGGTATCTGAAAGGTGATATATAGCACCATTGAGTATGACACTCAGTGAAAAAAAAGGAATGAAAACGATGATATGCAATGTTCGGAATGTTATGCACAAAGTAATCAGATACTAAAGTATGCATAATACATGTTAAGAAGAGTAAACATATAAGATGGACCAATCCATTGGTATTTCAAGTTCAAGGCAAAACTGAGTCATCAATCATTCAACCAATATCACCTTCTAAAAACACTTTCCGACCATATAGTTTCCACAAAACTTTACCGTGTCTCACTACACGTTTTACATACATCATCTCATAAAAACACTCGAGCCACAGTTCACTAGTTCCTACAGGTTATTGTAATAACCACTCTAGCATCCAGGCCATCCACCACACAGCGCCTCGGAGCTACACTACTTTTACCACGGTAACCACGTGTAACGTCCAACAACCACTCACCATTACACAGGTTACGAGCCCATGGCCAATCATCAAACACTTGGAATGCATGAATGAAGTGAGATGATATGGAATGCACTAATCATGCTTTCTTTACCATTTTCTTCAGAAATAACATTTAAGCACAACAACTGCAAGTAAAAAAAAGAGTTCTCAATCAGCATACAATTCAATCTATCACTCGACATTTTCAAAGTGCACAAAAAGTATATCAAACTTCAAGCATGATGCCATGGTATTTCACTATAATTTACTCGTCAAGCAACAATATAAAATATATTGAGCATGAATAACACGATCCCAATTCAGTTTATGACTTGATCTTTGACTTGAAAAGCGAGTAAAGCAAGTAAACATGTCAATCCATCTCAATTTAGATATATAAAAGTAAGTAGGCATATCAAAGTATCTCAAGTTGTATATAAAGGAAAATCGGTTTAAGCAAAACCGCTCTTCCAACTCTTAGGAACGAGTCAAGCTTGGATCTCGTCTCTCATTACTTTCACAACTCCATTTCTCTTTCAAATTATACACCAAAGTGTTTCCAAACAGCCATAACCATTTCCAATCCCACATCATCCCTCTAACAATCGCAAACCACACCGCCGTCACTGATTTGATTCTTTTTGTTCTCACCTTCACAATTAAGCTTTATACTTGCTCGTGCTTGTCCGTCTCCTACATCAAACAATCTCAAACATATTCAAGCTTATAATAAAGAAAATATCTCAGCCCAACAAGAACAAATACGAAATTCAACCCGGTTAGTGGAAAAAGTCCCAAAACTAGCCAATTTTAGTGTATAGTTTTTGGCCAAATGGAGAATTATCATAAATTCATTGGTTTTCCTTCCTAGAATGTTTTTCACGTGTAAAAAATATATATAAACACCCAAACTTTCCAGTTTTGACAGCCCCTTAAAAATAATTAAGAAAAAACCAAATTCAAGCAAACTAGAAGCTTAAAAAACCCCCATTAATGTAGTCTTTTGAAAGCTTATCATCATCCATAGTCTCCTCCCGTTTTCCTTTTCCTTTATATATATATATATATATATCCTTAAACTTAAACTCACCAAAACAGCAAGGATTTCCAGAATTGATATACTTTAAAATTAAACAAGAAAACCCAAATTTAAGAAAACTAGTAGCTTGGAAATCCTCCATTAATGGAGTTTGATAGCTTTTGAACATACCCATGGCTCTCAACCACCAAGGAAATCTAAAACAATAATCCCTAAGCTTGGTAAACATAATTTGAATAGGAATTTCCAGATTTCAAGATGAAGAAAAAAAAACTCCCATAAAGATTTAAAACAAGCAAGAACAACCCAATATTTTTGTGAAAAAAACCTAGAAATTTCTTGTTGAAAACTTACCTTGATCTTGCTTGAAACCTAAGGATTCTTGTTTGAGTCTTCCTTGGATGATAATTCTAGCACAAAACAACAAAAACCCACTCAAATCACCCAAGTTTTTGAGAGAGATTGAAGAAGGAAGCAAAGAAATCAAACAAAGGAGATTTTTTTTTTTTTGGGGGGGCGGCAGTGGAGAAGGGAAGAAGAAGAAGAAAATTTGATTTGTTTTTTTTTCTTTTTCTTTCAATTTCCTATTTATAATTTAATTTTCAGAAATTAATTATTATCTATTTGCAACATAAATCCCCCCACCTCTTCATTTTAGCTTCAACTCCTTCCACCTCCTAAAATCTACTTTAAGCCCCTCCTCTTCTTTCCTTTGCTAATTAGTCCTCTTTCCTAAATTAACTATAGTTAATTATTGCCCTTCTATTAAAATCTCACTGTGACGACCCGACACTTTTAAATAAATTTAAATTAGAAAACACAGCGGAAGTCTTTTATTTTAAGAAAAATTGGCGTGGTTATGTTTGAAAATTGGCTAGCCAAAACCTGTTTACATCCTAATTTTAAAATCTAATAAATCACATGGAATTTTAAGTCCCAAATCTGGAATTCAAAGATTTAATATCATAAAACAACGACAATAAGCTCTTATGAGCTAAATACAATGTACAAATCATCAAAGTCTTTAAAGTTCACAAAAGTAAATACATAAACTTTACAACAACTGAGTCCATCTCGAGGTCATCATCCCTCGATACAAAGAAAACTCCATTAAAATACTATTTGGAGATTAGGGTTTGAAGCTTTACTTACCGAGAACTCCATATATCACGGGTGGCAAGCACGATGGTTAGGTGAAAAAGGATCCTAGACTCGAGGGCTTTCCGATGTATCCAAGATCGAGTCGATCCGTCGAGAATTGAACAAAAACCAACTTCCCCTTTTCTTCTTTGATGCTCACGGGTGGGAGAAGGGAAATGGATGAGTTTTTTAGTCAACTTTTGGTCTTAGGCATTTTAAAGAAGATGAAGCAAATAGTGTTTAGATATTTAGGAATTTTGGAAATGACGGTTGCATCCTTTTATGACTTTTGACTTATAAATCGAAACTCGAAGTTCTTAAACCATCCCAATGGTGATTAATAATTATTATTAATACCACCATAACTTATTTAAACAAATAAAGCCATTAAAACGACTTAAATCGAAATAAACTACTAAATTCTAATTTACCGATAAATAAATAAACTTTAATTACTTAAATTAAAATAAAATAAATAAAAATTTTTTTATCACAAAATAATGGGACGTTACACCCACCCATAGTTAAACTAACTATGGTTAATAACAATTTTTTTAAAGAAACTAATTATGGTTAATTGCTAATTAACCAACATACACTTAGTAAATAATTTTTCTTAGTTAAAATACTAAATAAAATAAATCAATATAAGGACAATTCGAAATACCCGACATCAAATCTCGGGTCCTTACATAAATGGAATTTAAATTTACACTTAGATACCGAACAAGTTGAACGACTTGTAGGATCGGAAGTTGAGATTGAGATTTAAAATGAAAGGATTAAAGTAAGTGAACTACCTACTCATGGATATTTCGGCAGAAACAAAAAACTCTTGGAGGTTCTAAGTTTAGGTTCGCTTCGGTGTTTCTTAATGATTATCGGAAGTTGAAGGTTTCAACTATAATAGGGTGAATAAGGAATTTGGATATGGAACTTCGCTTGATTATTAAAATAAGGAAATGAGACTTTTATTTTAACTTAATAACTTGATATTATCTGAAGGCCGATTGGCTTGACTTTTATATTGTCATGTGATTATTTGAAGACCGATGGGCTTGACTTTAATATTATCATGTGACTATCTGAAGACCTTATGGCTTGACTTTATTTCCTGCTATGAGACCTTATGGATTTGCAGGTTATGGAATTTTATGGAAATTCTGAATTGTCAGACTATGGGTACTTTCTTGTTTTATGCAAAGAAAGGTAACTAATGATATAGGCATCAATGATAGTTTATGATTCCTTTGGTTATTTGAATGGTTAAATTTATGTTTACTCGCACTTGAGACCTTGTTTATGTTTATTTTGCATAATCATATATGGGAAGAATAATGAGACAATGCATAGACTGAGTGTGTGTTCATTGTCTGGTATTAATCGTTTTATGCTTACATATATGTATCATAAGGACTGCTAAAGGTTGCGTGAACTTTACATGATTGGGGGGATGCATAATGAGATAATGTTGGGACTGCGCGTGCTCACATTATCTAGTATTATCCATAATTACTGTGATACATATATGAGAGAATGCAAGGGATAAGCGTATCTTGCATTTGGAGAGTGAGATAATGAGGTAATGGTTAGAGTGCGTGAACTTACATTTCCCGTCATTATTCACTAAAAGACTATGTGTACTTTTTTTTAGAATTCGAGATAATGAAGTATTGTTAGACTGCATGTGCTTTCAATATTGTCATTATAAGTATGTTAATGGTTATATTAATGTAAAGGCCGAGTGTACTTTACATGTATTAAGCGAGTTAATGAATAATGTTGAGACTGCGTGTGCTAACATTATCGATATTAATCACGAGTTATTTTGTTTGACTATGTTAAGACCGAGTGATATTAGCATGATTTTGGTTATATTAATGTAAAGGCCAAGTTTACTTTACATGTATTTAACAAGTTAATGAATAATGTTGAGACTGCGTGTGCTAACATTATCGACATTAATCGCGAGTTATGTTGTTTGATATGTTAAGACCGAGTGAGCTTAGCATGATTTATTAAAGATAATTGAATGTAAACCTTATGTACAGTAGGAGTTATTAAAGAGACAGAAATAGGAATGATATGTGTGTTATGAAACACATTCTTTTAAATGCTTGAGAGCTAGTTTCTTGATTATTTGGGAGATCTTGTAAGTGAAAATTGGATACATGATGTGAAACCCTTTTGAAGTGGTTGATTGGTAAAGAGTATGTAAGCTTTATTTGGACCGAGTTTGGACTCTAATGTTACTTTACTTTCAGTTTATCTTCACTGGGTTTTTGCTCATGATAATACAATTTTTTCAAGTATTGCTTGTGCTCGGGGTCATGGGAGAGGAGCTGGTGTTGTCTGATCTGGATGACGATGATGGCTTGGTTTTATAGTCCATGGACTCATGTTATTTTGTATTCTCTTTTTGGGTTGTACATTTGTATATAAGCTCATGAGAGCTTTTTGTTTTAAACTTTTATAATTCTGAAACTCCTTTAAACTTTGCATCAGGAAATGCGCATTTTCTTGTCTTTATGATTTCTCTGATTTTGAAAAATGTAAACAGGTTTTGGATAGTTCCAATTTTAAACGTATCCATGCTGTTTTTTTTTATAATAAGACTTCTGCTGCATTTTGATTTTTAAATGATTTAAAAGGAGTCAGGTCGTCACAGAATCCCTTGTGTATTTTTCTTGATGGATAAAGATTTCATCCTTGTGTTGTTTGATTTGAAGTCCTAAGAAGAAGCTAATTTCTCCCATCATACTCATCTCAAAGTGAGTAGGCATACACTTAAAAAACTCATCACACAAAGATGAATTAATAGCACCAAATATTATATTATTCACATAATTTTGTACAAGAAGCATATCAGTTCCTTGGATTTTAATAAACAAAGTAGTATCAATAATTCATATTTTGAAGTCATTATCAATAAAAAGTTTACTAAGTTTTTCATACTAAGCTCTAGGAGCTTGTTTCAAACTATTAAGGGTTTTTTACAATTTAACAACATGGTTTTGTTTTTCGGTATTTTAAAAACTTGGCGGTTGCTTCACAAAAACTTCCTCCACAATAAACCCATTGTAAAAAGCACTTCTTACATCCATTTGAAACAACGTAAAGTTTTTAAAAGAAACACAAGAAAGTAACATTCTAATAGCTTTAAGTCTAGCAATGAGGGCAAATATTTTACCATAATCAATTCATTCTTCTTGTGAATGTCCATGGAAAACTAACTTGCCTTATTTATAAAAACATTTCCATTTTAATCTAGTTTATGTCTAAGCACCCATTTTAGTACCAATAATTGTATCATTGTTAGGCCTAGGGACTAATTTCCAAACTTTATTTCTATAAAATTGATATAATTTTGGGTAAAGTACCATTTTGGTACCTGAACTTTCACTCAAATTTCATTTGTCCTTAAACTTTCAAAAGTTACATTTTTCGTCCCTGAACTTTATGATTTATTCCATTTTAGTCCTTCAGACTGCATTTTTCCATCTAGGACATTACCGAAGGGCTTATGTGGCATATAATTGATGATGTGACATTATATAAATATACAATGAGATTAAATACGTGGAAAAACAAATGTATAGTGAGAACTAAGACTGGAATTAAGGAGAAAAAGATTAGATTAACCTTCCTTTATATTTGTTTTTCTATGGTATTTAACCCTATAATGTCACGTTATCAATTACATGCCACATAAGTCCTCCATTAGTGTCCTAGATGGAAAAACAAAATATGATGGACTAAAACGGAATGAATCAGAAAGTTTAGGGACGAAAAATATAACTTTTGAAAGTTTAGAGACGAAAATGAAACTTGAGTGAAAGTTTAGTGACCAAAATGGTATTTTACCCTATAATTTTTCTTATATGACTAAAATAAAAATTCATCATTTTCAGCATCTTTAAAACTTTTAGGTTGAACTTGAGAGATAAAGGAAAAATTATTTAAAATATCTCACCTTGTTGTGGATCACCAATAATCAAATCCTTGGGATGGTGAGTAGCATGCTTCCTATTTTAAGCATGTAAAGTGAAGTTCTTTCTTCATTAAATTCCTTGATGTTTGCATTTTTCTTACAAGGAATGATCTATTTTCTTTTGTCATTTACTTGCAAATTCTAAGCCAACTTTTCAACATTAAAATTTATCAAAATTCTTATTAGTATCAATAACATGAGATTCATCAAATAAAACATGCATAGATGTAATGGCTCGAGTTTTAGAATAATAATATAGTTTATTTATTTAAATTTATAAATTGGTTAAATGGGTTTTACTATTGATATTTATATTTTAAACTTATACAATAAATTGTTTTGAATGATTATTAAAGGTTAAAATGGCTAACTATGGTTGGGTTACAACCTAACCATGGTTAAAGTGAAATTTTCAGTTTGGTTAAAACTAACTACGGTTAGTTGAGAAGAGGGGGTTGTTTTGATACGAAATTAAATGGATGGACTTAAAACCAAGAGGTGGTGCTCCAAATGGGGGGTTTATTAAAAAAAACAAAATAACACAAAAGGTTCATCTTTCCTTTTCTCTTCATCTACTCACGCCAACTGCCATAAGAAGGGTGGGTTTCTCGTTTTCTTAGTCAATTCTAAGCAAAATCCTTGACAAAAAATTCAATCCCATAATATAAAAAATTGATTTCCTTCTTTATTTCATCTTCTTTCTCACAAACAAGGGACAAAATATGCTTCTTTCTTTTCTTTTCTCCGGCCGACGCAGCAGCAAGCAAGGAGCGATTTTTGGCTAAAAATCTACTTCTCCTTACTTGAAATCAAATGGGTTTTTGAAGATTCGTGTTGGGTTTTGTATTATAGGAAGATTGGGGCAAGAAGCCACGAGTTTTCAAGACTTTTGGTGAGTTTTTCTAAAACCTAAAAAGTTATACGATTAAGGGTTTTTGGGATTTTAGGTTGTAATGAATTTGTAATTGATAAATTCAAAAGGGAAGTGTGTCATTTCTTATAATTAAAATCTTTTCTAAACAAAACCTAAAGTTATGGGTTAGGGACTTCTTTTAGATTAAAGACATAAATTGTTTACTTGAAATTTTGAAAAACCTCCATGGATGTTCATGTTTAAGCTTTACCAATTTAGTAAGTGAAGTAGTTATTTATCCCTTTCACATTTAAAATAGCCAAACTTATTAAAGAAGGAATTAACCTCAAGATCATGTTTGGGAATAAATGGGAACATACACTTTAAATTACATCACTTAGCCGAATATGCTCACTGTTTTACGTTGAATTAAGGGGTTGTTTTTGGATTTCGGGTTGTTGGCTGTTTTTGGGGTTTTAGGTGTTATGTAAATGATAATTTATATATATTCATGCTATGTAAAGTCTATTAAGTGAATGGCATGAATTGTGTGTAGGTTTGGCTGAAACAACGGCCCGATGTGCAAACTAGATACTTTGTATCTCAAGGTGGGAACAAAAAGGATTTAAAGTACTTTTATGTTTTATTTTTTTTATATGATGAATTACTATGCGCTTTGATGATAAACTTGGGAAGAATGAGCAAGACAAGAATGGGTTAAGTGGAGATGAGTTTAGAAATTGTTGCCATGACTAAATTAGCATGGTTATGGAATTGAGATAGGATATTGTAATAGGGTCTAGGTTTTGAATTATTAGAAACGAGAATTAATTCCTCTGTGGGAGGTACTCTAGGCTAAAAGGAATATGAGTTGTAGCTTGCTTTGGGTTATGGAAGTGTAGGTTTAAAATAAAACTTCACCGAAGGGTATGCGTGTTATCTCGGAAAGGAATTGGTATTATTCAAGAGTGAAGTTTAGACATTTTAGGCACCACACAAATATAGGAAGCCATGGATGAAACTCAAGCTCAAAACCTCCATAGTTGGTCACTTGAAGTTTTCCTAGTTTATCCTAATTTTGAAGTTTTCTTAGCTTTCTCTCAATGTCTTCAATTCTGGTATATTTGGGTGTTTAAATACATATTTTACATAATAAAATCATGTTAGAAATTCCAACCAATGATTTTTCAAAAACCCCCTCAAATGGCCAAAATTACTACTTTTCCATTTAGCTAGTTTAGAGACTTTTTGGACTAAACCGGGTTTCGGGGTTTGTTTTATTGTTCCTATTGAGTTATTTATGATATTTTAAGCTTAAGGTTAGTTGTTAAATGATTGTGATTATGGGGAAAGAAAAGCCAAGGTCAAGCCTTGTTTTGACTTGAAAAGTGAGAACAAAAGGAATTAAAGTGACGATTGTGGTGTTTGATCGTGGTTGCTAGTGTGACGATGAGGGGTAAATGCTAATGTTAAATAAGGCTGATTTGGGAACACTACTTGGTATTTGAAAGTAAGGGAAAATGGAGGTTGAGCACGAAACGGAATTTTTTTTTTTTACCAAACTTGGCATATCATTGAGAAAGTGGAATGAGTGGAGATATCTTGATATATCCTTGCCTCTCTTAAATCTTTGAGTTTTTATTTCATGTTTACTTGCATTTATACTCGTTTCAAGTAAAAGATCGAGTCACATACCGATTAGGATTTATTTTCATATATGATCGATGTGTTAAAGATTGATGTTTGATGAGTATTGCATAGTTGAGATGTTAAAGGATAATACTCGAAGCATTTCTTTATATGCTCGTTTGAGAATTTGAAAGTGTCAAGTGAAAGATTGAGTTATATACTGATTGGGATTCATTCTTATATGTGTGTTCGGTACGCGAAATATTGATGTTCTATAAAAGATTATAATGAAAGCATGATCATTTACATCTCATTGCATTCATGCATTTCATGTGTTGTGATTGATGGCCATGGGGTCGTAACCTGTGTAATGGTGTATGGATGTTGGACTTTACATATGGTTACCATGGCGGGTTACATGTAGCTCTGAGGCGTTGTGTGGTGGATGGCCCGGATGTTAGAGTGGCTATTACTTTAGCCTGGAAGAATAAAATGAGCTACGACTTGAGTGATTACTGAGATAGTTTTACAAAATGAGCTACGGCTCGAATGATTACTGATATAGTTTTTGAGAAATGTGTAGTAAGATGCGAGGAAAGTGTAAATGAGGAATAGTATCGGTTTGGATACAAGTTTTGTGACATCTTCATCATATAATTTCATTGTTTATGTTACTTTGTTTAACATACATAATTATGCATTTTAGCCATTACACCTACATCATTTCATTATGTCATTAGCTCATTTCGAGGTAGCGTCCGAGACATCTGGCTCATGGGTAAGATGTGTGGGATGTGAAAGCATTGATACTTTAAATTTGTTGAGTAAGCTATTGGGATAGCCTTCGAGACCATCGGTGTATGAAAGAGAAAGTGTGTATTGAAGCGTGGTTGCTTAAAAGTTTGAGTTCAACTTTGTTTGTAGCATTTTGTTCTTAGGATGACTATAACTTCTTTTAACTTTAGAAACGTTACATACTCTGGGATGCTAATGCCTTTTGACTAGGATGTGTGTAAGAGCTAAGAACGTGAAACGTGTTATGTGTAGTATGGGTTAGAATGGTCTTGAGTATCAAGAAAAGGGTAAGTACAAGATGGGGATACGAAAGAGGAGTGGTTTAAGGCTTGATGGTGAGTATAATTGCAGTGGGTGAAGGTGTTAAGAGCTTTTGGGTTTGAATAATTATAATGGTGAGTGAGTTATCTTAGAATGTTTATTCCTTGGTCTTAAACTAGGATTGTGAATGCTTATAGTTTGGGTACGGGATAAACATTATGAGATAGATTCTCTAGTGAAAGCAATGACTCGATTGAGGGACTAGTGACCCGAGTGCTTGGACTCATTTCAGACGAAGGTTTTCACACGTAAACTTACTTTTTTTTCTTTTTATTTCAACAAGAATTATCAAACTCAGAGGTGTTATATATCACCTTTTAGGTTTTGTTGCGATTGAGGTCGTGTATGGACTAGTTGACATCGTTCCTCGAGCTCAAGTTGTGTTAAATGCATAAGAGATAACTTATGTAAATTGTTTTTGATTGTTGTCGTTTTGTAAAATTGTATATTTTGTTTCCTGGTCAGAGCATAGTTTCATGCTTATTTTCCACGAAGTCGTTTTGAACTTCCTTTACTTTAGAAATGCACATTTCTTGCGGTTAGTTCAATTTTTAAATGGCACGCGATTTTTTCGTAAAAATGCTGCCTTTCTTTGCGTTTTGTTTTAAATTGCAACTACATTACTTTGATTTTCATGTTTTCCGCGCTTTCGCTGAGAGTACTCGTGTCCTATCCTCTGTTTGAATCGGGTCGTTACAATACATTCTTCAATAATAGAAGTCCTTTTATTAAATGCTCTATATGCTTTACTAGTAGAAGAATATCCACACAAAAAAAAATACGAATGTTGATTTTAGAATCAAATTTATCATGCTTGTCTTTATTATTAAGAACGAAACAATTACAACTAAACACTTTAAAGTAGTTAATATTTGGAGTTTTGTTATTCCAAAGTTCTTAAGGGGTTTATCTAAAACATGTCTTATTATAACTATATTCAAAACACAACAAGCAGTAGTAATGATGTCGACCCAAAAATATTAAGTAAATCATAATCATGCAACATTGACCTAGACAATTATTTCAAAGACAAATTTTCCTTTCAACAACACCATTTTGGTGTGGAGTCCTTGGTGAAGAGAAGTTGTGAGGATAACGACTCTCTTCACAAAAGTTTTGAAAAGTAATACTAACAAATTCTCCCCATGAATCACTTATAATATTTTTTTTTTTGGAAATCAAAAACCCTTTTTCATTTTGAACTCTTTTTACAAAACTAGTAAACTTGTTTCAAAGTTTCATATTTATGTTTTCATCAATTTTGAGTAAATCTAGAAAAGTCCTCAACAATCTTAAAAGCATAATAACTATCACCAAGACTAGTAATCAAAGATAGTCCAATAACACTCATATGAAATAACTCTTAAAGTCTAGTAGTTGAGATGACTTTCTTATATTTGAACGAAGATTAAGTTTGTTTTCCCATTTTACAAGTATCACAAAATTTGTACTTTTCAAATTTAAGATTTGGGGAGACCTTTCGCTAGAAACTTTTTAGAGATATAAGTAATTAAATGCATACTAGCATTTCTAATCTTCTTTGTCATAACTAAGAATCATAGTGAAAAGAGGAAAAACATTTATCATTTAAGGAATAATTATTAAAATGAACCGTATAAACATTTTTTTGATCTCTATTTCCTACACACAAGACTTTCTTTTCTAAAGCATTTTCAATAATACAATAATATTTATAAAAAAAATAACGTTAAAATCTTTATCACATATTTGATTAATACTAAGAAAGTCATGTATCAAACCATCAACCAAAAGAACATTTTCAATAATAGAAGTAGAATTGTTACTTATACTTCTTTTACCAATGATTTTACCTTTCTTTTGATAGCCAAAAGTGATTAGCCCTCCATCCTTTTTATAAAGAGTGGTAATCTTAGATTCATCTATGGCATTTGTCTTAAACACCCCCTATTCCAATACCATTGTTTCTTCTTCAAAACTTTGAAACAACCCTACAAGAAAGAAATTTCAAGTTTGATCCCTTGGTATCCATGTTCTTTTGGGTCCACATAGGATAGTAGCATTTACAAGCTTAGAAACTCATTTTCCTTTTCTTCCCTTTTCATGTGTAATAGAAGTCCGTACACTCTAGGTAAAATCTGATGACATGGACTTCTCTAGCTGTCATTTGAGATAAAATTGATTACAAAGCCCATAATCCAAGGAGAATGTGCCTATTTAAGAGAAATGTTGGGATAACTTGGGAAACATTGGGATTTACCCCAAAACTAAGAGGGAGCTGGCTTCATCTTTGGGTGCTTCTTCTTTGTATTTTATTTTCCTCATTGTTGTATGAAATTTGAGCTTGTAAAGAGTTGGGACCATAAGAATATGAAAGGAATTCATAAAACTCCACCTCTACATTTATTTCTTCTAGCTTTCTTTATTGTTTTCCTAAACTTACACTTTACTTTACTTCTACCATTTTAATTCTACCGCAATTTAGATTTTGAACACTTTATTTACTTTATATTTTAGTTTATTAATAAAAGTTCATTTATATTTCAAGCATTCTACTTCATCTCCTTTATGTAGTTGTAAATTATTATATTTGCTTTAAGTGCATTAACATTTCTAGTAATTTAAATTAGTTTTAGTTTAACTTTCACTTTATATCGTCTATAGGAAACAATAAAACATTACCCAGATTATAGATATGATTGATCTTAATCATAAGAGTGTTATGAATTCTTGTCTAATGAGTTGTGTTCTTTGATTCACATGGGTGAGAATGACCTGTTGGTACATTCAATTATGACTTTTGTTTTTGGGACATGAAAAAATGAATACCTGGGAGCATATCTAGATAAGATGAAAGTCAAAACTTTCCTTTTATGGAAATGACTGTGCGACACTCTTTCATTTTAGGGAACTTGAGTTGATATGAATCATGGATCATATCAAGGTATTCAAGCATAACAAGACAATCAAAGGCTTAGAATGACTCAAGAACCAATCACAAAAAAGGGGACAAGGACAAAGAAGTTTCAACAATCTTTAATCAGAAATTGTCAACCATTCATGAAAAGTATTAATGAAGGTCCACCTGAGGACAAAGAAGTTTCAACAATCTTTGGTAAGTGAAGATTTAAGGAGAAACTTAAATTCATGTGCGTTCAAGGTTAAGAATACATTATGAAGAAATAAATAAGTCTAGAATTATTTTAGGAAGGTGGCATCATTTTTGAAATTTTCTAACTTGAACCACTTTCCATATTTGTCTTGTACTTCCATATTGTCTTGTACCTTGATTATTTGAGTTCTCATTGCTAAAACATGTAATTTCGACTGAAATGTTGATAGTTTTTTTTTGTAGCTGTATTATTTTTGGAGAGTATTTTATTTTCTAGCCAAAACTTTTTTAAATTGTATAGTTTTCATTTTAGGAAAGTTTTCCCTAGGATATTTCCTTTACTTTTCCTTTTTTTTTTTTATGAATTGATCGGCACTGGCAGCTAAGGTTTGGCTATTTAATGACTCATTGAAAGCCTTTTTATTCATATTATCAATAATAAGTCTTGATTTTCTTTCATTCTCTTTTGTTTAGCCGAAAATACCTTGCATGCTTTTGTGTAGTCTTGTGTTTATATTGTACTTGAAACATTCAAATAAGGTTCCTTTAGTTTCCTTGTAGAATGTTCAAATATTGAGTAAGGAGCTTATTTTCATATTCCAGGATCATTGATTTGAATGAATCATTGTGACAACCCGACTCCTTTTAAATCATTTAAAAACTAGAATGCAGCGAAAGTCTTAGTATTTAAAAAAAAAAGGCATGAAGATGTTTAAAATTCGAAATATCCAAAACCTATTTACATTTTTTACAATAAGAGAATTTGTAAAGACAAGGAAATGCGCATTTCCTGATGCAAAGTTTAAAGGAGTTTCAGAGTTATAAAAGTTTAAAATAAAAAAGCTCTCATGAGCTTATATACAAATATACAACCCAAAAAGATTTATACGAAATAACACAAGTCTATGGACTTTAAAACATCTCTAGTCCATCTAGCCATCATTATAATCTAAATAGAACAGCATCAGCTCCTCTCCTTACCTGAAAATTGTAATATCATGAGCGAAAACTCAGTGAAGATAGACGGAAAGTAAAGTAACATTAGACTACAAACCCGTATCCGGATTTGTGTCCCAATAAAGCTTACACACTCTTTACCAATCAACCACTTCAAATAGGTTTCACATCATAACTCGCGATTAATGTCGATAATGTTAGCACACGCAGTCTCAACATTATTCCTTAACTCGCCCAATACATGTAAAGTACACTTGGTCTTTACATTAATATAATCAAAATCATGCTTATAATGACAGTATTGAAAGCACACACAGTCTAAACAATACTTCATTATCTCGCATTCCAAAACAAGGTACACATAGTCTTTTATAAGTATCTTCCCACCTCTTGTGAATAATGACGGGTAATGAAAGCTCACGCAGTCTAAACAATACCTCATTATCTAACTCACCCAATGCAAGGTACACTCGGCCCTTACATTCTCTCATATATGTATCATAGTAATTATAAATAATACTAGATAATGTGAGCTTGCACAGTCCCAACATTATCTCATTATCCATCCCTTCAATCATGCAAAGTTCACGTAGCCTTTAACATTCCTCATGATACATATATGTAAACATAAAACGAATAATACCAGACAATGCAATCACATTCAATTTATGCATTGTCTCATTATTCCTCCAAAATACGATCATGCAGGATAAACATACATAGGGTCTCAAGTGCGAATAAACATGAATTTAACCATTCAAAGTAATCAAAAGAACATAACGATCAATGATACATGAATCATTAATTACCTTTTCTACATAAAACAAGAAAGTATGAACTTCTAAAAAAAAATGAATAAGTCAAGCCAAACATCTTTTAGATAAATTCGAGTTACTAACTTTAACATAAAAGTCTCAAATCCATTGATTCCATTGTTTTTAGTAAACATACGAAGTTCCATATCCAAATACCTTATTCACCTTATTATACTTGGTACCTTCAACTTCCTATAATCATTAGGAAACGCCGAAGCGAACCTAAATTTTGAACCTCCAAGAGTTGGTCGTTTCCTTTGAATAGTCCATGAGTTCTCTCAACTCACACTAGAACTAACTCCCAAACCTAAGCAAGTTAGCTCACTTACTTTAACCCTTTCAATACAAATCTCAATCTCAACTTCTGATCCTACAAGTCGTTCAACTTTTTCAGTTTCTAAGTTTACATTTAAATTCTATTTATCTTCACCTTGAAAAAAGTAGATTTAGCTCCAAAGTTCCGAAGGAGTGTTCAAGCGGCGGTCCAAAAACACCCAATTAAATTACATATAACAATCATTAATTAACCAAACATTGAACAAATGACACCTAAAAATATAAAACGACGAAAAACCCCGAAAAAGGCCCCAAGAGGCTCTCGACCACACCAAGGAGGCGGGTCTCAGGTTTGATTTTCCAACTCTTAGACAATTTAGAGGGGTTTCGCGTTGGTTTCAAGTAGTTTGGAAATTTGAAAATTCAATGGGTAATAATAATTAGGGTTTTTGGACAATAGTTGCTTTCCCGAATTTAATTACAACGTACGATTAATCAATAAAAAACATCCCAAATTCAGCCCACGATTTGTATAATTCAAACAAGACGAGTTTTGGTTCAATCTCGAGTCTAGGGTCAAGGGGAAGCTTACTAAGTACGTAAAAGAACTTCCTTAATTTAAATCTTCAAGTTTCTCGGTAAGAAATTGAAGATTTCAACCATGGATTCTATTAAAACATCAATTGAAACAAAACCCTTAAATATTTAGAAACTTTGTCTAACGAAGGAAAAGCTAAGCTTGTAACAAGGGCTTTTCAATGCACCTCGAATTGAGACGATCTGTCGAGAAATGAAGAAAACCAAAAAATTTCCAAGGGTTTCGAGGGCCACGGTTTTGGATGAGAAGAAGAGAAGAAGGAAATGTGTTTTCTTTGACTTTTTGGGTGATTTAAAGAAGATAGTGAATAGTGCCAAGATATTTTAAGAACTCAAAAATTACGACCTCGTCCCTCATTTGCTTTTAGCTTATAAAACAAAACCTGAAGAACTTAAATTTGCCAAAAGGTGATTAATAATTATTAATTGGCCCGTTAATAATTATTAATACGCCCCAAACTAATTTAAGCTAATAAAGTAATTAAAAGAATTTACAAACGAAATAAACTCGTAAATTCTAAATTAAATTTAAATACTTTAATAAAATAAAATAAAATTACTTCAAAAGTAACGGGACGTTACTGTCTACCCTTCTAAAAGGCTTTTAGTCCCCGAAAAGTAAGCTCCCTAAGTGAAAATGTGAGGATACTTAGCCCACATATCATTCTCTCGCTCCCACATAACTTCCTCCGACACTTGGTTCCTCCAAAGAACCTTAACCAAGTGAATTGTTTTGTTTCTCAACACCTTTTGTTCAAATGCTAGGATCTCAACTGGTGTCTCCTCATAAGACATATTAGCATCCAAAACTACAGGTTGATAGTCAATCAAGTGGGAAGGATCCACCATGTCTTTCTGAAGCATAGATACATGGAAGACATTATGAATGGCCAATAACTATGGTGGTAAATCCAAACGGTAAGCTACCACTCCTACTCGATCGAGAAAGGGGCCAGTAAACCTAGAGCTCAACTTACCATTCTTCCCAAATCTTATAACACCTTTCGTAGGTGCCACTTTTAAGAATATGTGGTCCCCTACTACAAACTCAAGCAGACTACACCGCTTATCGACATAACTCTTCTGTCAACTTTGGTCCCTCATCCTCTCTCTAATCAAAGTTTTAGTTATTTGCAACAACTCGAGCCCCAAAAGTCTCCTCTCTTTGACCTCGTCCCAATGAGCGGGAGAACGACACTTTCTACCATAAATTTCCTCAAATGGTGGCACTTTTTAGTTATTTGCAACAACTCGGGCCCCAAAAGTCTCCTCTCTCTGACCTCATCCCAATGAGCGGGAGAACGACACTTTCTACCATAAAGTGCCTCAAACGGTGCCATCTCAATAGTAGCCTGGTAACAGTTATTATATGTGAACCCTACAAAGTACAATTGAGAGTCCTAACTACCACCAAAATCAAGAACACAAGCCTTCAACGTATCCTCCAGGTCTGACCATCAGTCTAAGGGTGAAAGGTTGTGCTAAAATCCAGGCCAGTACCCATAGATGTATGTAAACTCTGCCAAAACTTCGAGATAAATCTAGTGTATATCGATCTGATACGATTCTTACTAGCACACCATGTAATCTGACAATCTCCCGTAAATACAGCTGTGCCCAAGTCTCAACTGGGTAGGTGATCCTCCCAGGTATAAAGTGTGCGGTCTTCATCAAAGGGTCTACAATCACCAAAATTGTATCGTAGCCCTTTGATGCCCTCGACAAACCACTGATAAAATCCATGAAAATCTCCACCTATTTCCATTTTGGCACACTCAGAGGATTAAGATAACCCGGTGGACTCTTCCTCAATGCCTTGACTTGCTGACAAATCAAGCACCTACTAACATATTCTGCAATTTCATGTTTCATTCCAAGCCACCAATAGCGATGTCTCAGGTCCCTGTACATCTTCGTACTACCTGGATGAAAAGAAAAGACAGAACTCTAAGCTTCCTCCAACAGTTCCCTTCTAAAATTCGATCCCAAAGGCACACAAATCCTCTAACAATACATCAAAGCACTATCTGTAGAAAAGGTAATGTGGTTAGGTATGTCTAACTCTGCCTCTCTAAAACCGACCTGCAAGTGATCCTCACCTCTCTGTACATCAATCATCCTCTGTCTAAAGGTAAATCCCTCTGTTAAGCTAGCTAGATTCATGGTAACCTCAACAGTAAGGAGGTCTATCTCAGCTCGTTCTATATCCCATCTCAAACTCAACGGTATAACTGATAAGGCTGACGAGTGTGATGACTTTCTACTACGTGCATCAGCCACTACGTTGGCCTTCTCAAGATGGTACCGAATGTCACAGTCATAATCTTTAACGAGCTCTAACCCTCGTTATTATCTCATGTTCAATTGCGTCTGAGTGAAGAAATACTTAAGACTCTTATGGTTGGTAAATATAATGATCTTCTCACCATACTAGTAATGTCTCCAAATCTTCAATGCATGCACAACAGCAGCCAAACTCCATATCATGAGTCAGATATTTTTTCTCGTGTTTTTTCAATTGACGGGAAGCATAGGCTATAACTTTCCCTTGTTGCAGCAACACACATCCCAAACCTTTCTTGGAAGCATCCATATATACGGTCAAACCACCAGTTCTATCGGGTGACCAAGCCTCCTCTTGAGCTCTTCAAAGCTCCTTTCACACTCCTCAGACCATATAAAATCAACTCATTTCCTAGTCAAATGTGTCAAGGCTGGGTATTTTGGAGAAATCCTGCACAAACCATCTATAATAGCCTGCAAGTTCCAGAAAACTGCGAATCTCGGCCACACTAGTCGGTCTAGTCCAGTTACTAACTGCCTCAATCTTAGAGGGACAAATACCACATGGCCTTAAAATACCACTTCTTTTAGCCAAAACTCACACTTTAAGAACTTGGCATACAACTTCTGATTTCGTAACACTATAAAAACTTCCTCTAAATGCATAACATGCAACTTCTCGGTCTTGGAATAAACCAAGATGTCATCCATGAACACAATCACAAAAGAATAAATGAACCTTCTGAAAACAGTACGCATAAGGTCCATAAAAGCTGCAGGCATGTTGGACAAGCCAAAAGAAATAACTACAAACTCATAATGTCCATAACGCGTTCTAAAAGCAGCTTGGAAATATCCTCATTCCGAATCTTCAACTGGTGATAGCCAGATCTCAAATCTATCTTCGAAAAGATAGTGGCTCCCCTCAACTAATCAAACAAGTCCTCTATCCTGGGCAAAAGATACTTGTTTTTCACCGTAACACGGTTTAACTCTTTATAGTTTATACACAACCTCATAGAGCAATCTTTCCTTTTCACAAACAAAACCGAAGCTCCCCATGGCAATACACTAGGGACCCTAAGTCTAAGAGTTTTTGTAACTGACTTTGGAGCTCTTTCAACTTAACTGGTGCCATACGATAAGGTGCCTTGCATGATGGAGTTGTCCCAGAAGTAACCTCAATATGAAAGTCTAGCTCTCTCACTGGTGGTAAACCGGGTAACTCATCAGGGAAAACATCAACAAAATTCCTCACCACTAGCACAAAACTCAAGCTAGTTTCAGTACAAACGTATCAACAACACTAGCTATATAACCCTAAGCTGCATCACTCAGAAGTGTTTTAGCTTCTAACATACATATCAAAATGGGTGTCACTCGACTACTAGACCCACGAAAACGTAAACTGGTCCAACATGGACTCATAAATCAATAACTTTCTCAGTTCAATCAATAGTGGCGTGATTGGCTAATAGCCAATCCATACCCAAAATCACATCAAAATTAGACATAAGCATAATAATCAAGGTATCATGTAAACAACAACCTAAAAAACACAAATCATCAGTACCAATCACACTATCAACAATAACAAACTTCCCCACTAGGGACGCATCTTATAACTCAACGGTCCAGACTCAAGAGCAGCCGACTCATCAAATTCAGAAGAAATAAAGAGTGGCTAGCTTTAGAATCAAATAGAACAAAAGTTGAAAGACCCAAAAGTGACAAAGTACCAGTCACTACCATACCTGCAGCCTCAGCACCCTCCCTAGTGGAAAATTTATGAGCCCGATGCTGAACAGGTGGAGGAGGTAATGGCTGTGGTGGTAGAGGTAGTAAATGTGGTGGTGTAGCAAAAGGCGGAAGTCTGTACTGCTGAGTCTGTCTACCCTGACCTCTACCCCTATCCTAACCTCTCTACCCTGGGGAGCATAAAAAGCTGGCAGTGTCGGCTGTGGCCTCCGCTGACCACCCTGACCCAGGTTACCATGTTGTTGTGGTTGTGCCTGATAAGCCCTATAGTGAATGGTATGATGCCGAATCTGACCATAAGTATAACATCTTGCTGGTAGGATGCATCTTCAAGAATGATAATTGGCATAATTATGGTAGTAAGGGTAAACCTGTCCCTATGCCCTCGATTGTCCATACTAGGCTCCACCACAAGCCTGATACTACTACTATCTCTATTGTGACGATATCCCTCGACTAGCATAGTCGTCCTCCGCTTTCCTCTAATGAGAGGAAGTCTATCCAGTAGCAGTTAGTTTGCCCTTCTTTTCATAAGATGTCAAATCTAAAGAAAGCACAAACTCTAAAGCCTCCTCATAAGTAGTCGGGCGTAACTGACCCCTAACTTCTGCTCTCAGTCCCATAATGAAGCTCTTCTTTTTGTTCTGTAAGTCAACGATGTGTCCAGTAGCAAACCTGGACAGTCGGTCAAACTCTCGCTCATACTCTACCATGGTCCTGTCACCTTGTTTTAGTGTCAAAAATTCAACCTTCAACTGATCTTGTAGATCCTCTGGATAATAGTTATCAAAGAACTTTTCTCGAAATACCTCCCAAGTAATCTCTAAGGTAGGAGAAAGAGATCTGAAAATGCCCTACCACCAATAAAAAGCATCATTAACCAGGGAATACGTACCACAATGGACCTTCAGTCGGTCCAGACTGAATAAACACGAAAGCCCTCTCAACGCTTGTAACCCATCTTAGCAATAGCTAGATCCATAGACGTCCCATGAAACTCAATAGGTGCATAACATCTATACTCTCTCAGAGTCCTCGCCGCATCGGTAACCCAACCTGATCGACTACTGAATCTATGACCCTAGGTGGAGGTAGAACAGACTCTGCGGGCCTACCAGCATCCTACAATAAATCAAAGTAATCCTCCTCGACAATATAAACTCTCTGCCCCAGCCTCGGTAGCAATACAACAAGAATCTCATCATCCCGCTCTCCATCACTAGGTATTAAACCTCTAACATCCTCTCGATCCTCAAGTGATGGTGGTGGAGAAGTGGTGTTTCGAGTTCTACCTCTTCCTCACATAGGAGCAGTCACCCCCGCTCTAACTCGTCTAGCGCCTCTTCTAGGAGGCATACTGCATCACAACCAATAGAATTTGATAAGCTACTAGTAAAAGAGAACTCTTTACTCCATTACCAAAGCATAAATAAACAGTCAAGTTTAAAGATAAAGGTCTAGGGATACCTGGTCCCGCTGATCTCAGATGATGACTGGAGAATGGACTTAAAACAAAACATGAAAAACAAACATGTGTTGGATGTAGTCTACAGAACACTTAGGCTCTGATACTAACTGTGACAACACGACTCCTTTTAAATCATATAAAAACCAAAATCCAGTGGAAGTCATAGTATTTTTTTTTTTTTTAAAAAAAGAGGCATGGATACGTTTAAAATTTGAACTATCCAAAACCTGTTTACATTTTTCACAATCAGAGAATTTATAAAGATAAGGAAATGCGCATTTCCTTACGCAAAGTTTAAAAGAGTTTCAAAGTTATAAAAGTTTAAAACAAAAAACCTCTCATAAGCTTATATACAAATGTACAACCCAAAAATATTTATATGAATTAACATAAGTCCATGAACTTTAAAACATCTCTAGTCCATCTCGCTATCATCATAATTCAGATCAGACAGCACCAGCTCCTCTCCCACGACCCTGAGCACGAGCATTACCTAAAAACTGTAATATCATGCGCAAAAACCCAGTGAAGATAAACGGAAAGTAAAGTAACATTAGACTCCAAACCCGTATCCAGATTTGTGTCCCAATAAAGCTTACACACTTTTTACCAATCAACCCCTTCAAATGGGTTTCACATCAAGTATCCAACTTTCACTTACTAGATCTCCCAAATAATCAAGAATCTAGCTCTTAAGCCTTTAGAAGGACGTGTTTCATAACACACATAACATTCTTACTTCGTTCTCTTTAATACCTAATATTATTCATAAGGTTTACATTCTTTTATCTTAAAAAAATCATGCTAAGCTCACTCAGCCTTAACATATTCAAACAACATAGCTCGCAATTATTGTCGATAATGTTAGCACACACAGTGTCAACATTATACATTGACTCGCTCAATACATGACATTTTCATAATTCCCCAAATGACATTTTTTCTAATATAACAAAATTAATTATGTTCGTTAAATTTACAAAAATGTCACTCATTTATTAATTCACTAAATTTGTTCCCTTATTCAATAATTTAGTGAATTAAAATCTGAACTTTATTAATTCACTACATTTTCCCCCTTAGTCAATAAGTTATTGAATTAAATTTTTTTAATTTAATTTAATAAAATTTTTCCCTTTATTAATAATTTATAAAATTAAATTACTATATAAAATTGAGGTACCTCATATTGATTTTAATTCAATAAGTTATTGAATTGAAATAATATTTTCACGTAGTTGTAAGATAGTATCAAGATTTTAATTCAATGATTTATTTAACTCAACTAAAAAATTATTGAATTGTAAATCTCAACATCAAGATCCATTTTACACCTCTATACAGCATCAAAAATCTATTAAAATTTGTAACAAACACAAAAAAAATGGTATTTTCATGTGTCGACTCTCATTAGGCCTCTCTTCACATTTTTTTCTTCTCTATATTCTTCTCCAATTCACATATAGTTAGCACTTGTAAAACAGCAGTGCAGAATAAAAAGCTCAATAAACCATGCTGCAAAATAAAATGAAGAAATTTAATTCAATAACTTAGTGAACAACCTGGTATAAATTATTGAATTGTACAACTAAAAACTAATTTGACACAAAAGGAGGGATTTGAGATAAAAAAATTGTTTTAAAACTTTTTTTATAATAAGAATTGTTTTAAAAACTAAAATGACAGAGTTTACAAATTTTAAAGAAATTTGATTCAATAACTTAGTGAACAACACGATATAAATTATTGAATAGTACCACATAAACTAATTCAATAAATCAATCCATTTAATTCAATAAATTATTGAAGTAAAATCATAACTAAAAAGATAATATATTGAATAAGAGCATTAACAACATATTACAAGCTAAAGAGGAAACGAAGAGAAACACTCTTTGATGAAACCGCCACTTTTAAAGGCAAAAAAAGGACAAATCCATAAGAAAAACCTAGAGAAAATCAAAATGTCAACACTAACAATCACATATAAAACATACAAAAAAACAGAAATTACAGAAACTAAAAAAACAAACAAACCTCGCATGAGAACGTATCAACATATGAAGTTCAATAAGTTATTGACTAATAGTTTTAATTAAAAAAAACAGACTTATATCAAATCATATCCTACCAAAAGAATCTTTTTTTTTTTAATATAAATTTGATTTTCAATCATTTACCACTTTTTTTTATTTTTCTAGTTGAAAAACATCATCTCATCTCTCTTCTGGAATCTAGAGATCAGAATTCAAAACACAAAAACAGAAACAAAAACAAAAAGTGAAAAATCAATATCAAATATCTCAATTGTATATAGTAATTTAATTCAATAAATTATTCTATTTAATTTGATAACTTATTGAATTAAAATCAATATCAAGTATCTCAAATGTACATTATAATTTAATTCACTAAATTATTCCCTTTAATTAACTAAATTATTCCATTTAATTCAATAAATTATTGAATTGAAACAACTGTTAGGTACCTCAATTATATTTAGTAATTCATTTTTTTAGAGATTTGGCATGAATTATATGCCTATGATGATCTTAGTTTATAGGTTGATAATCTGTTTTAATTAAACCTTAATTTCAATTTCAGTGATTTAGCTTGCGGTGACTAAAGAGTTTGCAAATTTGACTGCTTAAAAGATGTGACAACCCAAACTTTTCTGGTAATTTTAAATTTATTTGTTCTATAATTAATTTTCCTTGAAACTCTTTTAAGTTTAAGAGTCCACCTATTATAATTTTAATTTGAAAAGTTTTGAGTTAAATCTTTATATGACAAATTGTTGGTGTTGGAAATTTAATAAAAAGGGAAGTTGATAAATTTTGTAAAAAGGAAATAAAAAAATTAATTAGGGACAATTACTAAAATAGCATATTTTTACATACTAATTGCTGAAATGTCAGAACTTTTCAAAAATTACTCAAATAGCATAATTATAGTTCAATAATTTATTGAACTAAAAAAAGTAAAAAAATTAACAAATTCATTGAAAATAATAATAAAAAATGATCAAATACTTCAATAAATTATGAGAATTTTCCTATAATGACACTTTTATTAGTGTTAATGTCTTAAATAGCTTAAGTTTTAAAAAATCCCCCAAATGACATTTTTTCTAATATAACAAAATTAATTATTTCGTTAAATTTACAAAAATGCCACTCATTTATTAATTCACTAAATTTACAAAAATGTCACTCATTTATTAATTCACTAAATTTTTTCTCTTATTCACTAATTAGTGAATTAAAATCTGAACTTTATTAATTCACTAAATTTTCCCTCCTAGTCAATATGTTAGTTTACAAGATTTGTCCTTTTTTTTTCCTTTAAAAATGACTCGTCAGTTTCATCAAAGATTGCTTCTCTTCATTTCCTCTTTAGCTTGTAATATGTTGTTAATGCTATTATTCAATATCTTATCTTTTTAGTTATGATTTTAATGCAATAAATTATTGAATTAGATGGATTAATTCAATAATTTAGAGAATTAAAGGGAATAATTTAGTGAATTAAATTATAATGTATATTTGGGATACCTAATATTGATTTTAACTCAATAATTTAGTGAATTAAAGGGAATAATTTAGTGAATTAAATTATAATGTATATTTGGGATGCCTAATATTGATTTTAATTCAATAATTTAGTTAATTAAAGTGAATAAGTTAGTGAATTAAATTATAATGTAAATTTGGGATACCTAATATTGATTTTAATTGAATAATTTAGTGAATTAAAGAGAATATTTTAGTGAATTAAAGGGAATAATTTAGTGAATTAAATTTAAATGTACATTTGGGATACCTAATATTGATTTTAATTGAATAATTTAGTGAATTGAAGAGAATATCTTAGTGAATTAAAGAGAATAATTTAGTGAATTAAATTTAAATGTGCATTTGGGATACCTAATATTGATTTTAATTCAATAATTTAGTGAATTAAAGGGAATAATTTAGTGAATTAAATTATAATGTATATTTGGATACCTAATATTGATTTTAATTCAATAATTTAGTGAATTAAATAGAATGATTTAGTGAATTAAAAGGGAATAATTTAGTGAATTAAATTATAATGTACATTTGGGATACCTAATATTGATTTTAATTCAATAATTTAGTGAATAAAAGGGAGCCGATTACATACCGGTTCGGTTTGTAACATTTCCCGTTCCGATTTTGGTTCATTTTTTTATGAATTTTCTTACCGATCGGTTTCGGTAAAGTTTGTAAACTCTGTCATTTTAGTTTTTAAAATAGTTTTTCATCCTAAATCCCTTTTTTGTGTCAATTTAGTTTTTCGTTATACAATTCAATAACTTATACCATATTGTTCACTAAATTATTGAACTAAACTTATTTGTTTTATTCTGCAACATAGTTTATTGAACTTTTTATTTTGCACTGTTGTTTTACATGTGCTAGGGTATATGTGAATTGGAGAAGAAAACAAGAAAGAAAAAAAATGTGAAGATTGGCCAAATGAGGACACAAGAAGATGCTATTTCTTAATTCTTTTTTGTATTTGTTATAAATTTTAATGAATTGTTGATGTATATAGGTTTAAATGGATCTTGCTGTTGAGATTTATAATTCAATTATTTAATGCGTTGAGTTCAATAAATTATTGAATTAAGATCTTGATACTATCTTACCACTCTATGAAAATATTATTTTGTATTTCAAGTTTATAATCACTAATATTGGTTATTGATGTTGCATACTAGTGTAAATGAATGTGATTTTTATTTGCGGAAAGCTTTGAGATTTTATGTGTTTTTTATAGGCAAAATCAAAACCGTTATTCAATAATTTATTAACTTCAATTACTTATTGAATTAAAATCAATATGAAGATCTCAATTATATGTTGTAATTTAGTTTAATAAATTATTGATGAAGAGAGAAATTTTATTGAATTAATAAAACTCAAATTTTAATTCACTAAATTATTAACTAAGAGAGAAAATTTAGTGAATTAATAAAGTTCATATTTTAATTCACTAAATAGTGAATAGTGAATAAGAGAACAAATATAGTGAATTAATAAATGAGTGGCATTTTTGTAAATTTAATGAAAACAATTAATTTTGTTATATTAGAAAAAATGTCATTTGGGGAATTTTGAAAAGAGGGTGCTATTTAGGAAATTAGTTTTATAAAATGTGTCATTTGAGTCCATGCCCCATAAATTATTGAACTTAAAACTTAAAACACCAAAAAACAAGAAAATTCATTAAAATACCTATGAAAAATAGTTCAATAATTTATTGAATTATTGAACTATAATTATGCTATTTGAGTAATTTTTAAAAAGTTCTGACATTTTAGTAATTAGTATGCAGATTTATGTTATTTGAGACAAATTCTTAATTAATTAAGTGATGAGAGATGTTATTTTGTGTTGGTGAAGATATTTGGATGGAAATTGTACAAGAAGATTGGTGGCTTGGTTATCTTTAAAAAAAATAGTGGGGCTCTCTTTTTTCTTTGCTCACCTCTCCATAATCTTTATTATTGTTATTTTTTTTATTACTTTCCAAGACTTCATGGGCTTTTGAACCAAACCTATTTGTTTCAAATTAAAAAAATAAATAAATAAATGGAAGATAACCCTCTACTTACCCTTGCTGCGGTTGGCCGCCAAAAAGAAAGGAAAAACTTCATTTTTTTAGCTTTCCTTTTCTCACTCGTTTCACCGCTGCCCTGCCATGAAGAATACCAAACCTTGCCCCTTTAGCTTTTCATCTTCGTTTCCTTCATTGGTGTTTGTTGATGGTCTTCACTTTCTTTGAGAAGGTGATAGCTTAGGATGGTCCATGAATTCTAAAACTGAAACGAAGTAAAATCCGGCAAATAAAATTCCAGATTCCGTCGAGCAAATTCCATATTCCAGCGAGCTCTTCAATACGATGGAAACTATATACAATGAGTGTTGTTTTGATTGGATTTAACTCGAAATCATGAGAGAAACAAACGAATCAACTGAAAATTATCTCACAATCAATCTTTACAGATCTCGGAGCTGCAAATCACCATGTCCATACATGAAGCTTAGTTCAGTCGTCAGTGCGCACAGATCCAAACCAGATAAGCCTTCCCATCTCCATTCTTCCATTAGAGACCTTCCCATCTCTATTCTTCCATTAGAGTTCAGCGTGGGTTGCAGCTAGCCAAAGAAAAAGAAAATATGTTATTTGAGGAATTAATTGCACCAATTATTAAAATTTATGGTTCATTTTGTGTTTAGGCATAACTTCAAATAAAAAGTATTTTATAGATTATAGTCGACACATTATTTGTGTAAAAAAAGTATGATTTCATTATTCATACAATAAACTACGTGTCTAATAGCATATAGAATTACCTCTTAAAAAATAATACAAATATATATAGTCATTTTCATTATATATCCACCACCCTTAAGAATATTTCTCATTCTGCACCCGCTAGAGGGACTTAAGAAGCCTGTGTTAGGTAAGGTTTGGAATCATGCACTTGTGTTTGATGGTATGAATATATACCCGTAGTTGTTGCATAAAACATCAGCTTCCACATAATCAACGGCGAGCCGGAGGTAGTGCGTTGCACTAGTAGCGTGTTGTGTAGGTGGCAAGCAGTGTATGTCCCTACACAGGAAAGAATAGAGCACCGGTGTGGTGCTGGCTTAACACCCTCCTATGATTAAAGTCAGAGATAGAGCATAGCCAATGTGCCAGAGAGAATTTAGGATAAAATGAATTACTTTTTGCATGGTGAGTTTTTTTCTCCTATTTATATGAGAGCAGATTGATGACATCATCAGGCAACATGTCGTGACGAGATTGGGCCATGTGTTTCCTCCAAACTACGTGTCGTGTGTGGGCTAAGTCACATGTCGTCTCCCGATTTGATCTTTGTATAATCCTCTCTCTTGGTCTCAGGTATGTAGGTCTATTAAAGACGTAGACATACCTTACAAGGTGATGTTTTCATTCTTACCAGGTGATATAGACATATCATGCTAAGTGACCTTGTCATTTTAAACATGTTATATTATTCTACTTGTTCTTATAAAATTTCACCAACAACAACGCTCGAGCTAGGTTGAGATATGAGTCCATCACTGCTTGGGACTGTACTGTTAGGAATGATGTCCTAGAACTTGTAATTATTTAATAATAATAATTTATTAAGAATAAATTAAATAAATAAACATAAGTTCTTTATATTATCTAAATTGATTCAATTAATAATATTAGGATTATATGGAAATATATAAATATCAAACATTCAAATAGTAAACCCTAAGTTACTCTTATGAAATCACGACTTAGTATGTGAGTCATACGAGAGGATTAAAGTCGAGATGAGTAACTTAAAAGTGTCTCTGAAGAAATGGATAACGTTTGGGAACCTTATCCTGGTAACACTGTTGATAGCTTCGCATTTTGTTTATAGACAAATGATCTAATCCTAATCATTCATGTGGGAGACATGAAATGGAAGTATCATATGCAATGTTGATTGTATAAGACAGGACCACGATGTTCGATCAAATTTCTCATTAGTACCGTTTACGAGAAATGATCGAATATCAAACTAAGTTTATCAACCGTGATAGATCTCAATCCTGAGTGAAATGCGGACTCCTATTTGTGGAGTTATGTTATTTGATTCACATGGTTGAGAGCGATCTGTAACAACGCTCAATACACTCCTGTTTTGGGAACATGACTAGATAAGTAGCTGGGAACTCATTTTCACGAGATGGAATTCATAACTTTCCTATAAATTAACCGGTATCGGTGCGATACTTAAACATTTTAGGAACTTTAGGAAACTCCTTGATGTCCTGATTCGAGACATGAACAAGTGGCGCCACGACTTCTATTGATCACGAAGTATATTATCTCTAGTTCGACTAAAGATAATGTTCATTGGAGAATCAGCGGGAACACAAGGATAAAGCGGTAATTACAGGGGCAAAACGGTAAATTTATCCGCTTTGTAATTATGAGGGTTCCACGTGAAGGATAATATCACGGATATAAATAATGATAAACTAAATGGACATAACTCATCTATAGTGAGGGGAGTTCAGCTATGAATCTATAGTGGAATCATTCATAGTTAGATAATATGTAATTAACTGATTATGTGTTAATCACTTAATTGACTAATTATTAAGCCCATGATCTATAGGTCCATCAGGTCCCTATGCTAGCCCAAATATCGTAGTCGCGAAATCAAGTAGAAGAAATGGAAATTTTAAGTAAAGTGAATTACTTAAAATAGGCAATATTAATTGTTTAAATATTGAGTATATTTAAACGGTAATTAATATAAACATTATTAATTGTTTAAATAATGAGTTTATTTAAACAGGAAATTAATAATGAAATATTATTAATTAGATATTATTAATTATTTAAATATTGAGTATATTTAAATGGTAATTAATAATTTGAAATTAATTGACAATTATTAATTGTTTAAATAATTAATTTTATTTGAACGGAAATTAATAATTAAAATTAATTAATTAATAATAAAATATTGTCAATAAAATTATTAATTAAATAATGAGTTTATTTAATGGAAATTAATAATTATAATATTTATTATTAATTATTTAAATAATGAAAATTATTTAAATGGAAATTAATAATTAAATATAAATTTGATAATATTTAGTCGGGAGAAAATATTAATTGTTTAAATAAAATATTTTATTTAAATGGTAATTAATAAATAAATTAATTAAGTTGGACTTATTAATTTAAGAGAGAATTTCAAGCCCAATTGGATTAATGAACCCAATTGGAATTGGCCCAAAATAATTAATTAAATAAATTGTATTTATTATGATAAAATCGGCCATATGAGATAATTTGTAGGAGATAATTGTTTGAATTATATCCTATAATAATTATATAGATTTATTTACCCAAGATAAATAAAATAAAGAAAAGAAAATAATCTCCTATTTATCTATGGCATTTTCGAAATTGCAAGATAAAGGAAAGAGATAATCTTTTTTCTTTTTGTATTTATCTCTATAGATTAATCCTAATGGGATTAGGATTCCTATTTTTCTATAAATAGGAGGGTTGGGTCATTCATAAATCACACAATTCAATTCCTAAGAAATTTGGAATTCTCTCTTCCTCCTTCTCCCCCCTTAGCCGATTTTCCCTAGTCCATTGGGAAGAAAATATTTTTTCTTCTTCCCAATTTCTTCTAAAGTTCGATCCCACAATCGGATTTCATTTGATCGATCGGGATATAGCGTAGAAGATCCTGGTGTTCTCGAGGATTTGATGTCCGTAAAGAAACCTCCAACCGATTCTCCATTTATTACTCAATGTAAGTTTTGATTTTAATTTTCGAAATTTAAAGCATGAATCTACATGTTTTTTCACAAATTGCATGATATTAATAGATCCGTTATTAAATGTTAATAAGTTTACTAAATAAATTTCCGCTAGTTTAGTAAATCATCCCTTCATGTACTTCAAGGTGGAATTCATTTGTGTTATTTTCTGAATATTTTACAAGTTTCAGTAGCTTGATAGCTTGGATTTTCTGTTTTGTTAATCTTCAAAAGAAATTTTATAAATTTACCAAGTGTTAGAGCTGGCATATGTCCAAATCATCTTAAAAATTGAGAAAATACTAAGTGTGAAAACTCTCGGCCGTCTTAAAAAAAATAGTCAGTGTTGGAGTTTGGGAGTTTGTACCTTGAAGAAAATGAGAATAACCAAGTCTATGAGGATTTTCCTCACTTTTTCTCATTTTTTTTGCTCGATACCTGCCGGGTAATAGACTGACCCGCTTCACTCATTGTTTATTTTCTCCTTTTGGCACCAAACTCGATTCCCTAATATGTGACCCACGTGTTGACCTCTCTCTCTCTCTTTATATGCACTGTCACTCTGCACTATAGAGTTTAGACCCGCCAAAACTAACAGACTCGAAGCAATTCGTGTTTTATCCGACCCTTGACTGATTGACCACTATCTCGTGATCATTTTGACTTTGCCTTTTACTTTTTTTTAACCCAGATCACGGTTTTTATGGTCTTGACTTCAATTTTTCTCTAAGAATTTATTGATAGGTGTGGCTTAGTAACATTACTCCCAATATTAACTTAAAATTTTATCACTTTAAATTCTTCCACTAGCTGTAACTCGTGAGAGTCATACCTCCCTGGTGGATTTAGAATTTTTCTCATTTTAAATTATTCTACCAGGTGTAGTCTGTGAGAGCTTTACTACCCTGGTAGACTTGAAAATTTTCTCATTTTAAATTTTTTTGTCTGTCAGAATTTGAATTTTTCCCACTTTAATTTCTTTTACCAAGTGTGGCTTGTGAAAGTCCTATCTCCCTAGTGAACTTAGAAGTTTTTCCACTTTAAATTCTTCTACCAAGTATGGCTTGTGAGAGCCCTACCTCCCTGACAGGGTTAGAATTTTTTCTACTTTAAATTCTTCTACTAGGTGTAGCTCGTGATAGCCCTACCTCCCTGATAGACTTAAAAAAAACACTTTAAATTCTTCTACCAGGTGTGGCTTGTGAGAACCATGTCTCCCTGGCAGACTTAAAATTTTTCTCATTTTAAATTCTTCCTCTAGGAGTTGATCATGAGATCCCCTCCTCCCTGGTGGACTTAGAATTTTTTAGTAGACTATAGGTAGCTCAAATCTTCAGCCTACTTTTTTTTTATTTGTAAGATGTTCATATAGTCAACACCCCCTCAAGAAAAGCTTCATATTTTGAAGCCTTGCTCGTGTGATAGGTTGACCAAAGTTTATCTAAAGGACTTCTAGTGTGGGAGCTTTTACCCTCGCTCCTCTAAGCTATGTTCAAACATGTAATATTTAATAAAGCAATAGGGATACGTTCTTATTTCATTGATTTTTATAGGTCTTATAATGAGAAACTATATTGGAAAAAAAATTACCAATAGAATTGTTGATAAAACCTAAAGAGCTTGATATTCCATAGGTGAGGTAGAGTTTTGTTGATCGGGTTGATCAATTTGTAAGTGTCATTCTTTTCCTACTCAACTCTCCATGAACTTGGCCCCCGAAGATGATTCTTATGTCTTCGTCAGGTGGAATTTGAGCACCTCAGTCCTTGTCTTCCCGGTCAGTTTCACTATCATATCGAGCTCCTTTACTTTTCTCTAATTCTCTCAACTATGCTCTTTGAATAAGGGTATCAATTTCTTCCTTGAGATCAAAGGAATCAGAGGTGGTACGACCGTGGTCTCTGTGGAAGAGGTAATACTTGTCTTTGTTCCTCTTGTTTGACTCTTCCTTCATCCGAACTAAGTTTTTATCTTGGATCTCCATGAGTAGTTGCTCTGTCGGGATCGTGATGGGAGTGTACTTTTGAAACTTACTAGGAGTAAGACTTTACTTCTCATGTTGGTCTCTCGATCTCTTTCTTTTATTATTCTCGTGACAATCAACCCTCCGTGGAAGGTCCTATGTTTGGTTTTTTTCTTATGCTTGGAGTTTCGACTATTGTCTCCTTCATCCGACTCTTCTTGCACTGAGCATCTTTCTGGCGCTCATATACTTTTACGCCTTAGTGAAGAGCTCAGTGTATGTGAAAGGAGTCTTCTTACCCAGTGACCGTAAGAATTTTTTTACTTTCAAACCAGCAACCATAGCAATCAAAGCTATGTTATCAATGTAAGCTTCCACCTTGAATGTCTCATTGTTAAATCTCATAACATGGTCTCGAAGGCTCTCCCCTGAATTTTGATGCACAGACAAAAGGTGCGTAACTAGTTTCTTATTAATTTCTTCTTCTAAGAAGTTGAGTTACAATAGATTGAGTGAGATCTTTAAATGAAGAGATGGATCTCGACTTGAGCTTCCTATATGACCCATGTGAAGGGTCTCTTAAGGTAATGGGGAATACCCTGCACTTGATAGGATCTCATACTCTCTGGAGATCCATCCAGGTTCAAAACATATCAACATATTCCATCGGATCCTTTGAACCATCATAGGTGTTCATAGTTAGAATTTTGAATTTGGTGGCAAATTCCACCTCGATGATATCATCTGTGAATGGTGCATGTGCACTACAAAAAAACTGTCAAAATGCGACCAAAAATTTGCGACAAAAAAAAATTGGTAGTTTTCTGGTGACCACCTGGTCACTTTCTTTGAAGGTTGACTCTAAGTGACCATCTGGTCACTTTTTTTGCGACCAGATTGCGACCAAAAGCAGAAGTGGTCTTAAAAAATGGCGCGAATTTATGGCGCGAAAAAAGTGACCAGATGGTCACCTGAAAAAACGACCATCTGGTCGCATTTTTTTGATAAAAATATGCCTTGGTAGCAAAAAATGGCGCGTAATTTTGGAGGGAAGAAAGCTACCAAGTGGTCACAATTAAAAGTGACTAAATGGTCGCAATTTTGGTGACCTGAAAGTGAGCAGTGGTAGCTTATAATTGGAGGGAAGAAAACGACCAAGTGGTCACAATTAAGAGTGACTAAATGGTCGCAATTTTGGTGACCTGAAAGTGAGCAGTGGTAGCTTATAATTGGAGGGAAGAAAGCTACCAAGTGGTCACAATTAAAAATGACTAAATGGTCGCAATTTTGGTGACCTGAAAGTGAGCAGTGGTAGCTTAAAATTGGAGGGAAGAAAGCTACCAAGTGGTTACAATTATAAGTGACCAGATGGTCGCAAATTATGTGATTTTATGTGGCCAATAATTGATAAAGAACTTGGTGAGATAAAAGCTACCAAGTGGTCACCAAAAAAAGTGACCATGTGGTCGTAAATTCTGACTTGATGTGACCCGGGGCAGTGAGGAAAATGGCTGGAAAATTTGGCGGGAAATTGCGAACGAAGGCGCATTCAGTGAACAGGACGGATAGCAAGGTCATATGGTGGATACGGCGGTAATGGTTACAGATTTCAAACGAAGGCGCATTCAGTGAACAGGGCAACAAACAACAGTGGTGTTTGCATAAAAGGTCACGTGCTCGGCACAAACGAAGACGATTACTTCGAAGTAATCGATGAGATTCTTGAGTTTCAATACGCAAGTCCGACGCTAAAACGCATTGTTCTATTCAACTACACTTGATTCGAGACAACCAGACGAGGCGGAGTCCGTAAGATTGATCATTTACAAATCGTTGAGGTAAAGAAGTCTAAGCATATGCGCACCGCTGATAGGTTCGTCCTGGCTTCACAGGCGATTCAAGTTTATTACCTGAACTATCCGATTAATAGACGAGATCCGACGATTGGTTAGTTGTTTGTAAAGTTAAACCACGCCAGGTAGAAGAAAACTTGTCCAAGAAAGAAGACCACGCAGAGGAAGTCGTTGCTTTTCAAGAAGATGAGATACGATCTCGTGCAATCGGCGATGGTCGAATGCAAATCTTGTTCGTCCTTTGAACGATGGAACGATAACATTGCATGAGGATGATGATATAAATGGTTCCACTTCTCACGCACGTGACATTGATCTTGAATTTATTCGAGACGATGAATCGATGAAGAAGCAGAAGAAGAAGAAGAAGAGCGTATGTGACGGACTTCTTGGAGACGATGATGAATGAGATATTTCGTTAACTTGATTATTCAAATGTGTGTGTATGTGTTTAATTAATTAAAACTATTTCTTTTAAGGAAAGATTAAAAAAAAATATATATATATATATTTATATTTGCGACCATGTGGTCGCAATTTCACACAAAAGGTGACCACATGGTAGTAATTAATAAGTGAAATGCGACCAGTTGGTCGCATTTTATAATTATATTTTTTAAAAAAATATAAGTGAAATGGCGACCATATGGTCGCAAATATGAGCGGTAAATTTAAATTTCCATGAAATTTATGGCAGTGAATTTAAAGATTACGACCATCTGGTCGCAATATTTGGCGGTGAATTTCATTATTGCGACCAGATGGTCGCAATTATTGATGGGACTCGTGATATGACAGCTGTTCTGGATCATGGTAAAGTGGCGACCACGTGGTCGCTTTTGCATGAAATGCTACCATATGGTCGCAAATATCTGAAGAAATGCGACCATTTGGTCGCCATTTTCCCCAGCACGCGCGACCTTTCGTTTCTTGTCATAATTACATATTTGCGACCATTTGGTCGCAAAATCTGATTTAAATTCCAATCAGTTTTCCTTTCCCCCGTTTCTTCTTTTCTTCCTTTCTCTTTTTCTTCCTCTCTTTTTGTTCTTTTCTCTCTTTCCCCTCTCCCGTTTCCCGTTATTTCTTCCCGTTCCCGTTCCCGTTCCCGTTCTTACTCTAAACCTAAAACCCTCAAACCCCAATCCCGGTTTCTATTACGAGGTTAGTTTTCGTATAAAATTGAAGTTTAGTTTAAGAATTTATTTTACTTAGTTTTAGTTTTTAGTTTTCAATTAAGTAGTTTAGTTTAGTTTTGTTAATTTAATTAGTTTGTGTAATAAATTACTTAGTTTACTTTTTTTAATTCATAGCATTTTAGTTTACATTAACTAATTAATTAGTTTAGTTTAATTTTGTTACTTTAAGTAATTTTAGTTTAATTAATATAATAGTTTAATTAATCTAACTTAGTTTACTTTAATTCAATTTAAGTAGTAATTAATTTAATTACTTAATCTAATTTAGTTTAATTACTTATTTAGTTTATTTAAGATAGTTTATTTTAATTTAATAAAATTAAACTAAATTAATTTATAATTACACTAGTTTAAATTTTAATTTTAGTTTAATTAATGTAATTTAGATTACTTTAATTAAATCAATTAATTTAAAGTAGGGTAATTAATTCAAATAGTTTAACTTCAATTATACTTAAGTAGTTTAAATTAATTAATTACACTAATTTCATTAATTAATTTTAGTTTAATGAATAAATAAAAATTGTTTAATAATTACTTAATTTTAGTTAAATTTGATTAAAGTAAAGTACAATTAGATTAATTAATTATAATAATTTTGTTTAAGTATTCTAATCAATTAATTTGAAATAAAGTAAATTAAAATTAGATTAATTGAAACTAAAATTAATTCAATTAAACTTAAGATTAATTAATTAAAACTAAAATAAACTAATCAATTAATTTGAATTAAAGTAAATTAAAATTAGATTAATTGAACTAAAATTAATTCAATTAAACTTAAGATTAATTAATTAAAACTAAAATAAACTAATCAATTAATTTGAATAAAAGTAAATTAAAATTAGATTAATTGAACTAAAATTAATTCAATTAAACTTAAGATTAATTAATTAAAACTAAAATAAACTAATCAATTAATTTGAATTAAAGTAAATTAAAATTAGATTAATTGAACTAAAATTAATTCAATTAAACTTAAGATTAATTAAATAAAACTAAAATAAACTAATCAATTAATTTGAATTAAAGTAAATTAAAATTAGATTAATTGAAACTAAAATTAATTGAATTAAATTAATTTGAGTTTAATTCAATTAATTTTAGTTCAATTAATCTAATTTTACTTTACTTTATTTCAAATTAAATAATTAGTTTATTTTAGTTTTAATTAATTAATCTTAAGTTTAATTGAATTAATTTTAGTTCAATTAATCTAATTTTAATTTACTTTTATTCAAATTAATTTGATTAGTTTATTTTAAATTATTTACTTAATTTATGTTAGTTTAATTTACATTATTTCATTTTATTTCAATATTTTACTTACGTAATTAGTATTAAATTAGTTTATTTTGGTTGTAGGATTATGACGGGCAGACGACATCCTCCCCAGTCAGACGAGCCTGACGACGCGGGTGACGAGGGGTCTCCGCGACGCCATCGGGCCTGCCCGATGCGGACGACTACGGAGGAGTTGGACATCCTCTTTAGTTACGAGACGAGACTTGCCGCCATGCTCGATGATGCGATCCCTGGAGACCGACTCTGCGACACCACGATCGCCGCAGACTCCCTGGCCAAGACTCGGGCTTAGCATCGAGTGCATCAGGGTATGCGTCGGGGTGCGATCCGGTTGTGCATCGGGTCGGATCAGCTAGCCCCTCGACTTCATGCACGCAGCCGTCTCGGGTCGCTGACTCTACCCTTCGGATTGAAGGGGATACGTAAGTAATTTTGTTTACTATTTTTCAAAGTGTTTTTTTATTCCTTTTAACTAATAGTTTCTAATATATAGCACAATAATTTTTTTTTATTTTGCAGAGTACAGCCGCATACAACCGTTTCAAAACGGTTTCGCGAGGTTCTCCAGAGCATGCCTCTACCCAGCGACCTTCGCTGGACGAAGATTCCGACGACGGAGAAACGTTGGATGTACGACAATTGGAAGGTAAAAACATCATTTATTTTCATAATTAACTAATTTTGAAATTTATAGAAATAAATTTATTACTTTAACAATTTTTTATTTCAATTTTTTCAGGGCAAGTTTCCTGTTATCGATCCCGATATCACCGACGGTAGATTGTTCCCCCTATGGGACAGTCACGCCCGGGATCGATTCAAGGACCTCATGTTCCTGGCGCACAGAAAGCAAGCGAAGAAACCGCCCCGTGTGGATGAGCCCGGAGGACCACGCGCGGCCGCGAGCTTGAGCACTCCTGAGGGCAAGGCGTGTCAAGCGAGAATAAGGCCAACCGCGTGAAGAATCCCACCAAACACACAACGGGGGCGCGGACCCACGACCAGCACCATCGTCGATTGGTATGTTTTTTTTTCGTCGTTTTCTTACTTACGTACTTTTTTCTCGTTTTCTTTTTTCAATTACTTATTAATTTATTATGTTTTATTCTTCACTCTTTAATTTTTTAGGAAGCGAAGCACGGGCGCCCGTCCCGCTGGATGAGGCCGCACCGAAGTTCTTCACACGAAGAAGGACGGGACGTTCATCAACGATAAGGCGAAAGCGATTAGTATTTAATAATTTTTTCAATTATTATTTTTTCTTTAAAATTTTTCCTACCTTATATATTAACCATTTTATTTTCTGAATTTTAAATGTTTAGGAACGTTTCACTGAGTCCTTGACTCGGCGGTTGCCCACACCAGACTCACAACCGACTCATGAGGACCAAGTAGAGAGGTGTTCTTGGAGGTCCTGGAGGGGTTCGACTGATGGGTCGGTTCCTGGGCTCGGCTCATGACGGCGACGCTTTATGTAGATGTGCCCCGGCCTTAGCGGAGCGGAGCGAGCACTTGCTCCGGCCCTTCTCCGGTTGAGCAACAGCTACGCGCGGACATGGAGGCTATGCGCGAGGACTTCGTTACTCGAGTCGCTGCTATTGAGGCCGACATGCAAGCACGAGTCGAGGTCCAAGTCGCAGCCGCTTTAGCCGCGTACTTCAGATCTCTAGGCGGCGGCCCTTCATCATCGACGCCTCCCCCCCCCCCCCGCCCCTCCGCAGTAGTTCTAGGATTCTTTCGACTGTATAAAACGTTTTTTGAATATTTGATATATATATTTTTTATTTTAATTCCAATTTTTTTTTATGAAATTTTAATATTAATTAAATAAATAATTAATAAATAATTAACTAATTATTGAAATTTAAATTTTAAAAAAAAATTCTTAAATGCGACCAGATGGTCACTTTAAAAGCGACCATCTGGTCGTATTTTTACTTAGTCTAAAAGTGACCATTTGGTCACATAAAATACGACCATTTGGTCACTTTTTTACGTGACCAATTGGTCACTTATCTTTCACATAAATTACGACCCAGGATGGTCACTTTTTAGGCGACCATCCGGTCGTATTTTTAATCGAGCCTAAAAGTGACCATTTGGTCACATAAAATACGACCATTTGGTCACTTTTTTATGTGACCAAATGGTCACTTCTCTTGAAGATAAATTACGACCATATGGTCACTTTTAAGGTGACCATCCTGGTCGTATTTTTAAAAGGTTGACTTTTTTGCGACCAAAAATTTTTGGTCGTATATTTGTGACTATCCAGGAGCACAATTCTGGGCCACCACTTTTTGGCCACCACTTATTTGGTCGCATTTTAGGTAAAAAACGACCATTTGGTCGCAATTTCGTGGTCGCAAATTGACAGTTTTTTTGTAGTGGTGGTTCAGTTTTCTTCGATTATGAGGGCTACAATTTTCACCATCCTTGATGGTAGAGCACTTAATTATATAAGTTTCCCACAGACGGCACCAAATATTTTTACGTAAAAATATTTGGCTTCCACATATGCAATGAGTTAAAAGATAAACCAATCGGAGGTAACGCGTTGGACTGCTGGCGTGTTGCGTATGTGGTGTGTTGCGTAGGTGAATGAGCAGTATATATAGTTGCACAGAAAAGAGCAGAGTATCAGTGTGAGACCGGCCTAAGACCCTCTGATGCTTAGGTCAAGAGACAGAGTAGAGCTAATGTTCCAAATAAAATTAAGGGTATAATGAATTACCTTTTGGTGAGTTTCTTCTTCTATTTATAGGAGAGGTGATTGATAACATCATCGAACCACGTGTCACGTCGGGATTGGCCCATCCTCTCGATTAGATGATTGTATAATCTCACCTCTTGGTCTCAGGTATGTAGGTTTGCTAGAGACATATACATACATTACCTTGTGACTTAGACATTTCTTACCAGATTACCTTATTATTCTGAACATGTTATATTATTTTCTGTGTAGTTATAAAATTTCACCCATAACAATAGCAAACTCATGAGTTTGAAAAAGTAGAGTGTTTGTAGAAACCCACATATAAAAACTTGTAATCAAAACGCCCCCTAAAGAGACATACTCTAAAAAATGATGGAAAATATTGAAATGATAGAAAATATAATTGTCTAGTTCTATTGAAATGATAGAAAATATAATTGTCTAATTCTATGGTGACCACTAACCCACACAGGATTTTTTTTTCTCGCTATTTACGTTAACAAGGAAAGGCCATTCATTTTAAATCACACATGGGTAGCGATGAAAAGGTTATATAACATCAATTATTAATTGATTGGATATTATAGTTTTAAGAGATTCCCCATCAGAGTCAAAAGCATATGGAATGAAAATTGGCTTTCTTTTAGTTGAAGAATTACCTCTCAATTTAAATTGCATGTTTATTTGATTACAGCGAGAAAAATAGACCATCGACCAACACCACTCTCTTTCTTTTACACCTAACCTTATCTATTCTCGTTTGGTTTGGTTCGGTTCCTACCAAGAAACATTTACAGCAGAATAACTAAAAAATTTTAATCATTTTTATTTTTAAAATAAAATATGAAAATTGATCCTTGGCCTGAAATCTATTCTATTGACAAATACCGTTTGATTTTAATTTGAAAAGAAATAAAGTCAATTTATATTTATTTGGCCATGTATTTTAACATTTCTTTAACAAAATCTTATCATTAGTCTCAATTAATAGAAGATAAGTTAATCCCAAAAATGTTAATGAGTCTCAATTAAATTTTGAATTAACATTGATAAGGACCATTGGAAAGATTTTATCAAAGAATAGAGCTGGAGTAAAAATTTCAGGATAAGAATTATGAATAAAAAAAAAAAAAAGGCTTTATAAAGAGAGAATTATTTTGTTTTTTTTTTTTTTAAATATGTATTAGTATTTTTTTTTAATATATTCCCAGTATTATGGTGAAGTGATTATCATTAATCATTATTTTAAAAAAAATCACTAATCACCGTTGATTACTAATTGCAATACTAAAAAATTACTATATTTATAAATAATTTTTTAAAAATCCTAAAAAAAAAAAAATTAAAAAGGTATAAGGAGAAAGAGAGAGATCAAATAGTTACATAGCAATAAATTATACAAGAGTGTTGGAAGCAACGAATCCAACAATGTTTAGACATTAATTGATTACTCTAATACACAACTATGTATAAGGAATTGCCTTAATAACTTGGATACTACTGAATTTCAAGAGTCAAGATTGGTTTTTTCAGATAATTGATCACAAGAATCAGTAGCTTACATCTTCATCTTATAAAACATATAAATTTCATTATATTCTAATTAATGCATCATACATTTTTCAGCAAGCCACATTAGGGCTATTGCCAATGGCAGAACTTGGAGAGAAATTTGCACCATTGGATTCTGTAGCTGACCACTCGGGATATTTCTTGCTAAGATTGTATGGAGCAGCATTCATCGCCCTATAGTCCACAAAACGATCATATAAGTTAACAACAAGCAAGAACCCAAATACTAGAGATACAAATTTTAAATCCGAGCATATGCTCAATTCTTTCAAGTCGTCTCTTTTGTGAATGATTGGTTTTTGGTCAAGAATTAGGAAAACAATATAAATTACCTCTCCTTGCGCTTCTCTAAAAACCGAGCTAAGGATGCTTTGCGAGCCTGTGGAACAGCTGCAGAGAAAAAATGGACATATAAGCTGAAAGCCGTAACTCAAGAAAGTCGTAACCTATTATACCATCAGCAAGCCTATTCTGAATAAAAAAAAACATTCCGAGTAGTTAAAACTTAACATTTGAGCACTATATAATGAACCTTTAGCTGTACAGAAACAAATGTTGGAACTATAAAAACAACATATATCCCTACAATCAGTTGAAAGGAGAAAAGATTAGCATTCGCATAGGAGTACACCGTACCAGAGGGCATCATAGCAGTAGGAGGAACAGATCCAACAGCACTGACTATTCGTGGAGGTTCTCCTTTGCTTATAGGAGTGGTAGGAACTCCATTAGTTTTAGCTCCTCTCAAATCATCAGTGCATGTCGACCCGCTCCCAGATAGGGCACCCGTGTGAGAGGAAACAGACAAGGGGCTGGAAAGAGCAGAGCAAGGTATCGCATTTAAAGATTGGTTCATAGGAGCAGCTTCACCTGCTGCCATTTTTGCACTCAGTCCATGAACTTGTGCTTTTGGATGTGCAATGTTGGAAGCCAAGGAAGACCCAGCACCCGCCAAGAACATTATGGCTTGAGCCTGCAAACAAGTGCCTCAAATCTCAAAAGTCTTTTTACTACTATGTTACTTCAAAAGAGGCGATTAAAAGAGAAAATTAAGTGACTTCGATTAATTTTTGTTTAATTTTTTTTCCTTTTTCGTTCCGCAGTGGGGATGGGGGTGTGGGTAGGTGTAATGTGGAAGGATAAATACCTTTTCAGGAGTAATGTCATCAAATACATTAACAGTACCACCATAAAAAATAGTCAATTGAGCAGGAGATCCAGTAGATTTCATGCTATTCCTGCACCAGAAGAAAGATAAAACTATGTTCAATATGCATTTCATTCTACCTGTAACAACCGGAGTAAAAAGATTCAAGTAGAAAACAAAAATATTACCATGGTTCAGTGAGCCCAACAATGGAACCAAATGGCGAGAAAAAGGAATTCGGAATACTTGTAATAGGTACTCCTCCAATTGGTTGTTTCGGGACAGAGCCAGACATCTGACCAGGAAGAGGGAAAGGGTTCTTCAAAGACGGATTACCAATTGCAACAGACACTGCTTGGTTTGGAACTGAAAATTGTTTCACTTCATGAGGATGATGCATGGAATACAAATCAGGTTGCATAGGATAGGCTGCAAGAGAAAAATGAGGGCCACCTTGCCTATCGTGATTGAACGTTTTCTAGATTGGAAAGTCAAAGATCCAACGGAAAAGTAAGAACCATATCAGGCAAGACTAAACAAGACATGCTTTCTATTCTAGTAAAAAGGCACATACAGACAATTGTTTAAAAAAAAAAAAAAAAAACCAATCATAACAAACCTGAATATCAGCAGTCATTTGTTTCGGGTCCGAACTCGGGATGAGGGGATCAGATGAAGGCTTCTTAGTCTTATCCTCAGAAGAAATCTTGAAAGGCATCATATGAGGAAGGCCAGAGTTTAAGGACCATGGAACACCTGAAGTTTTTGTGTATCCTAAAAAACCCCCCATGAAAATTGAAGCAATTATCAGACAATCCAATATGGAAAATTTTGCACACAGACAGAGAACTGAAAAAAGGAAATCTCAAATCTCAATATTAAATAAAAATTCCAAACTTTCTTGCCAAGAAAAATAGACTCAAAAATTGAAATCAGGGGTCATCCAACAAAATTAACCATATCCAGCCTACATCTTAAAAGCATTTAAAGGGAAAATAAAAAAAAAAGTGGATTTAATTAATCAACAAAAGTAGAGAAGAAATATGTTCATTTAAATTTTTCAACATACCTCGATTAAACCATCCATGAACTGAGAATCAAAAAACAAAGATAGAAAGGGGGAAAATTGAATTAAAATACACCAAAGTTTCAAACAATTAATTACTAAAATTAGATGATTCCCAGAAAAGGATATAATCGTCAAATTAAAGAAATCGAATTATTGGTAAAAAAAAAAAAAAAAAAAAAAAAAAACCTGAATCCTTTCCCGTATCGTTATCAATCTCTTCTTTAACATCAACCAATTGCTCTTTCAAACACAAACCCAAGAAATCTCTCTCCATTTCAAAAATTAAAATATTAAACTTTAAAGCAAAGGAAGAAAGAGAAAGAGTAGAATGGGATATTGGGGGAAGGTATTATTAGAATTTAAACATGTTTATGAATTGTTACCGGGTGATCCGGTTGCGTGACTGGTTCTATCGGTAACTTACAACGTGCTTATTTTATTATTTTTATTATTATTTTATATTCTATTTCTATTCGGAGACTTTATACTGGTCCCCCCTGGTGGTACCATCTGTTTGCTGTCTCCTTCTTAGTCTTTGACACGTGGCTTTCTGCACGTGGTAAACAATGTTTTTGCTTGATTTATTTTATCCGATGTTTTCGCCACCTAACGATTTATATTTGCTCATTACTCGTCGATTTTTATTTAATGTCAATGGCAAAACGTTAAAGAAAAATTATTATATTAATACTATATACTAATTGGAATTTTCAAAATTGCTCACTTTTTCCAACTTGAAATTAACTCCACCGGTCAGACATTTTTATTCATTTTTTGCTAGGTTGTATTTTCGAATTTTTGAACCCCTAATTTGAGAAATTTTCTTTTAAAATATTATACTTTTTTAAACTTATGTTAAATCTACCATCAATTTGAAGCGTTTTCCAAAAGTAGTACATAGGATTTATTACTACATGGACAGTAAATCGTTTGTTCTAAAGATGATTTGTCAATGTGGACATAAGTGTTAAAATTAACATATGATTTATGTTCATGTGAAAAAACATTCAGCCTCAAATTACTTCTTCTTCTCTCTAATCCTGCCTTAACTTCTTCTTGTCTTTTGCATGATTTTGATCGACAGATGTTCTTTTCAAGTTTATTTTTACAAAAAAGCACATTTCTTCCTCTTTTCGATCGTACTCTAGGTTCTTTTTCTTCTCTCTTGTGCGATTTCATCGATAAAAATCATATGTTCTGTTCATGTTTTAAAAAAAAACAGTTCTGATTCAAGCCCTATGTAACTCTCTTGCACAATTTCGATCATGATTTCTCATTCCTAGCGACCACTTGCACTCATAAGTTGATTAATGATTGTAGTTTTGTTTTTTTTTGTCAATTCTGACGGTGTTGACATTTATTAGAAATTTGAAGTCTGGTAATTTTGGCATCGGAAAGATTTTTCGGCGGTGGTTATTAATGCTCCTAATACTAATTTAAGCTTCTAAGGTAATAAACGTCAAATAAAAGAATATAAATACTAAAATCTAAGTTAACTAACTCTAATATTTAATTAAATGTTTCAGATAAAAAAATTACCTTATAAAATAATGGGATGTTACAAACATCAACCAAAACACATAAAAATAGAATGTAAAATAGCAGCAAAAAAAAAACATTTTGTTTCTTCTTGAAGTAATGGATTTCCCACAGAAGCAATCACCAAAAAAAAAATTTAAGTTTTAATTTTAAATTAGTATTAGGCACATTAATAATTATCAACGGGACAATTAATAATTATTAATCACCTTTACCTAGTTTAAGTGCTTTAGGGTAAGTTTCAAAAGCTAGAAGCAAAGGAATGACGTTTTCGTAATTCTTCCTTTCACATTAAGTTTCCACCATTCTTATCATCTTCTTCATTTTGACCAAGAGAAAAATAAAACACAAAAGCTCTCCAAAAGAAAGACTCCATGGCCGAAGCTGGCATGTTTCTATGAGCTCTTGGGTTTTCTTCATTTCTCGACCGATTTTGTTGGTTTCTTTTACGTTAAATTGCTCGGGACTTGGGCTTTCTATCCATCCTACCCTTGTGACATTTCTCTTTCTCCAAGGGAAACCCTAGAAAGTGAGTTTTTTTTAAAAAAATTCCCTATGATATTCTTCCTTTTTGTTTCTCAATGAGTTTTTAAGTTGAAATCATCATTTCTCCAACAAACTTGAAGATTTCGAGTTCGAAATTTCAAAAATCACTGTTCACCCAAAAACACTATTCATCCCCAATAACTGTTTAACCAAGAATCACACTTTTCTCATCTTAGTTATGGGGTTGTAAAATGTTTTTCAATTGATGTTCTTGTAGGTGTTGGATGCACGTTGATGGTAAGTTGGAACATTGTTCTCACTCAAGCACGTAAGGTGAGGATAAATAGAATTTAAAGTAAACTTAGAAACTAAATTTGTTAAACGATTCGTATGGTCAGAAGACGAGATTGATTTTCGAAATGAGAGACTTAAAGCATGCTTACTAACTTGTTTAGGCTTGGGAGTTAGTTCTAAAATGAGTTAGGTGAGATTAAAGAACTTTTAGTAGAATGACTAACTATTGAAGAATTCTAGGCTTATGTTCAATTTGGATCTAATCTTGATGATTTTAGATAAATGGAGTTCCAAGTGTAAGAAATGTGATTATGGGAATTTAAAATGGAATCACGCTTGATTATGAATTATGGAAATGACACTTTATTTTCCCATGAATAGTATGTTGGTATCTGAAAGCCTATAAGGCTTAACTAGTTGTTTATTTTGATGTATGTTAGTATCTGAAGGCCTTCGTGGCTTGACATTTAATTTTACTATGTTATAAGATTTTGGGATGAGTTATGGATTTGGAAGTTATTGAGACTTTGTTTATCTTTCATTATTTAGACTCCGTTTACTTTTAGTTATTTAGACTCTGTTTACTTTTTGTTATTTAGACTCTGTTTACTTTTCGTTATTGAGACTCTTTTTATATTTCAAATACATCATGAGACTTTGCGTACTTATTATATATGTTTTTAAAGGCGAACATATTAATGGGAGTGATAATGAGATCATGTATAAGCTGTGTGATCTTTATATTATCTAGTATTATCCAAGTTTTAGGTTTTAAAGGCAGACATATTAATGAGAGGAATAATAAGATAATGTATATGTTGTGTGATCTTAGCATTCTATGGTATTATCTATATTTTATGTTTACTTATGGCGGACGTATTAATTGGACGGATAATGAGATAATGTATATGTTGTGTGATCTTTGCATTATCTGGTATTATCAAAGTTTTATGTTTTAAAGGCGGACGTATTAATGGGAGGGATACATTGAGGGTCAAGAATTGTAGCAACATAAAAAAGAAGATTTGCTTTACCATTACTTCCACAATACTTTTCAAACTTAGATGCCATTTTTAGAAGATCCATAAGTTTGAAGTTCATCTTGAATCAAACAACTCTCTCAAAAGTAACAATGTGAAGATGCACTCAATGAAGAAACCCTCAAAGTAATATCATGAAAAACATGCATTATCCTAATCTTCGCTTAATGGAGGACCATTTTTCTTTTCACAACTCGATAACTCTAATGTATAATGGTGAATGTATAGCCTGAGTTGCTATAGAAAAAAAATGAGAATAATATGTGTAGCCTGAGTTGCTGTAGAGAAAAACGTGAGAATATTATGTATAGCCTGAGTTGCTATAGAGAAAAGAAATGAGAATGATATGCAGAGCCTGAGTTGCTTTAGAGAAAGAAATGAGAATAATATGTATAGCCCTGAGTTGCTATAGAGAAATGACATGAGAATAATATGTATAGTATAAGATACGATACTTTGAGATGCTTGAGAGTTAGTCACTTGTTTTTTTTTTTTTTTTGCAGATTTTGTAATTGGAAGTTGTAATACTTGATGTGAATTCCTTTGATACGGTTAGGTAGCAAAGAGTAAGAACGCTTTTTGGACACAAATTCTGATACGGGTTTGGGGTCTAATGTTACTTTATTTTTCTGTTTATCTTCACTGAGTTTTCACTCATAATATTATATTTTTCAGGTTAGGACCGTGGCTGTGGTCGTGAGAGAGGTGCTAGTGCTACTTGGCCATGGTGATGATGACGACGAGATGGACTAGAGAGAATTTATGGTCCATGGACTTATGAGTATTTTATTTTCCATCTTTTTATTGCATGTTTGTATAGGAGCTCATGAGAGCAACTTTATTTTAGATTTTTTATGATTTTGAATTTCTTTTGAACTTTCGTAAATATGGAATACGCATTCCACTTTTTAAATTCTCTAATTGGAAAATTTTATTTACAGGGCATTGAGATAGCCTAAGTTTTAAACATCACCATACTGAATTTTTATAAAAAAAAATTAAGACTTCCGAGGAGTTCTGGTTTTTAAATGATTTAAAAGAAGTTGGGTCATCACAGTTAGTATCAGAGTCTAAGGGTTCTGTAGACTACATGCGACGCATGTTTAGTTTTTCATGTTTTGTTTTAAGTGCAATCTCTAGTCATCGTCTGAGATCAGCTGCCCTAAGTATCCGTAGAATTTTTATTCTTAAACTTTATTTTCTTTAGTAGTAGGAAAGTTTATGAGGAGGAGTTCTTCCTTGTTAAAAGTCATTTGAATTTGTGATATTTTACCACCTCGTAAAACCACTATGTGGTTATGTTGATTTGACCACAGGCTAAGATCTTGGTAGGAGTGCTTAGAATGTGAATGACCCCATGCAGTTTTTGAGGTTGCATACCTCGTTTAGCGTATTGATGTAATGTCAATGTAAAGGAGTCGAGATACTCCGAGAGATTGCTTACTTGATCATCGACGTTTGATTAAAGTTTGATTTTCTCACAATTGCTAAGTAGTGGTGTTAGTGGTGGGCGTCGAATCCACCAAAAATAAAGATCTCTACTTTCGGTTTATGGATTTGTAGTAGTGGAAAGTAGGGTCGAATCCACAGAGATTGGTGAATTAAAATTGGGGGGTTTTTGAGTTTGTTGAGAAATTGAGAAAAAAAAACAATAAAAGTTAAGAAGAGATTCAATGGGAGAAAGTTCCAACCAAAGGTGTAATCATCATTTGATTTATATTATTTGATCATTGATTTTCTAATGAAATCCTAACTCATTCTCTAAATTGGTTATGATTATTAAGAACGTCTTATTAATCTATCCGTCCTTAGTTTGTCGGTGATTAAGATACGATCATTAATTACTTCCCTAATCAATGACAACCCTAGAGTAGGACAATAAAATTTAATCAATGACAGCAATAAGATGAGAAGGACGACCAATTCTAGCCAACAAATGTGAAACGTTCGATCTATTTAGACTAGATCCTATATTTTTATAGCATGAGATGAAAAGACTTATTAATCATTCATACTAATTGTCACATGGATTAGAATGCATAAACAATTACGGATTTAAACATTCTAATTGACGATCTATCAAATTGAAGAATGATCAAAGGGCCCTATTTGAACAATCAAACAATGTGATATTGAATGCATAAAATAGAAAATATAGAAATAGAGAAGAATTAGAAAGAAAGATGAAAAACAAATCTCACAAATATAAAAATCAAACTTTGATTAACCTTGGTTGGAAATTGGGAGTTTAGCTAGACATGAAGTTCATCATTCTCTAAGAAAACCTAAGGAAAAACGTTCTTGACCTATTAGAAAAGAAGTCTCCCTTTTATATCCTTGAAAACTAGGGTTTAAAACAAAAGATAAAAAATCTATCCTAAAAAATCCGAACTGGCGCCGCGGCACTGATTTTTGGGCACTGGGGCGCTGAGCAAAAAGACTAAAATCTGGAAATTTCACGCTTTTGGTGCTATGGCGCTAGAAAATCAGCGCTGGGGCACCAAACTCTCTGGAATTTTGGCTTGGAATCAGACTTTCTTTGTGGCTGCGGCCACTAAAAGTTATTGCCATGGCGCCGAAGTGTCAAGAAAGCTCCAAAATGCAATTTTTTAGTCCCTTTTCATCATCTCTTCTCCAACCTAGCACATAAACACAAATCAAAGATAATTACATAGTTTTTAAGCTATTTAATCATCAAAGTATGAACAATTAACACAAGTTTATGTGCTAAAATAACGACTTATCAGTTAGTTGAATGCGTGGTTGATGTTTTATGTGTTAAAAGGGGGGGCCTTATTGTCTGGAGTCCACTATTAAGAGATAAGACACCTGATTGAGGTGAGTAATGGTTTGAAAGTAATTGGTTTGGCTCGGGTCCAGTAACCTAGATTTAATTCAAGAAACAAGTCCCTGGTTTGTATTGAGAAAGTTGTTGATATTGTGAGTCCATGTGGGACCAGTTTACATTTTCATTGGTCTAGTGTTTGAGTAGCATTCACTTTGATATCTACGATAGAGGCTAGAGCGCTTCTCAATGATGGGATGTGATGTTATTTAGCTAGTGTTGTTGATATGTCTGTACTAAAGACTAGCTTGAGTTTTATGCTTGTTGTGAGGGATTTCGTTGATGTTTTCCCTAATAAGTTACCCGGTTTACCACCGGTGAGGGAGTTAGATTCCAAATTGAGGTTGTTCTTGGGACGACTCTATTGTCTAAGGAACCTTATCGTATGGCACCAAATGAGTTAAAAGAGCTTAAACCATATGCATCAAACTCATAATCCAGCAAAGCATATACATCAAACTCATAATCCAGCAACCATTCAAAGTATGCAATCCATTGGCATATGCAAATTTCTCAATAAACTACTATAAAAGCATAAGAACTGAATTCAATCTGCTCATTTTTCTAAATAGTTCAATCTGTTTCTTTTCCTAAACCCATAAGTATTGAGCATCATGATAAAGCTTGAGAAGTTACTATGCTTGAAATTTTTTGACAATAATACTGATAAAAACTCTGTTGGATCCCAAACAACAAAAGTTTTATTACTAGGACTCCATGAAACAATCGAATCGATCGAAGAATCATCAACCATATTGTATGTTTTGACTAAGAATGGAGGCAGAGCATTCAAAATTCCATGTGCCAAAACTAATAAGAACCGATTTGTTACACAAAATGAGGTTCAAACTATGGCATAACATAAGCTTTCTACTTGATACAGTTTCTATGAACAGCAAAAAATGTGAATCCTTTATCATATTCTTGTAACTGGAAGGGTTAGGTTCATATTGATACTAAACTAGAATGGGCAAATTGATTGAAAGATCAATTAGGGTGGTTCAAATTTTATTTTTGCGTGGAACCCTCCCGTTATCATTGGCAAATCACAAAAACACTTGGGCAATAAGAATTTATCACAATTTTGAAAGCTTTGGTTCCTATCACATGCCTCATTACTGCAGGGGTTTCTACCCTAAATCTTATGTAATCCAATTAAACTATAAATAATTAAAAGAATTATTAATTAGTAATATTTACATTGCCATTGTTTAATAAATGTATTCCATCATAAGATCCAGAGTTATTTATGATAACTTAGAGTGAGCATGTGATGCGGGAAGATTCACTTAAGTTGTAACTCAAATAGTCTGTGGTATATGAATAAAGGTTGGGTGCCTTATTTATATTAAAACCACTAATAACCACTTTTGAATTGGCACAAGTGATCTCATCTGGATCGCTCACGTAGAGACATGTGAGTGGGGGTATTGCTGCAGTATAGATTGAAGTAGATTGGACTAAGATATACTTACTCTCTTCTGGTAAAGTCGTTACAGAAAGACACTTCGTATATCAATCGGTTGATCATGTACAATTGATCTCGATCCTGAGTGGACTACGAACTCCTGTTCACAATAGACAAACATTTGATTTGCATGGGTGAGAGTGACTCAATATATTTCGCTCAATATGCCTCACACTTTGGGGATTGCATCTTGCTTATAGCTGGGAACGTAACTACACAATATTAGAATTCACTCTTTTCCATATAGGAAAATAGATAAGTAGTTCCCTTGTGGACTAATTTGGTGCTTCAACAATGGGGCACTATACTCCTCTGATCAAAGAAAAAGCAAAGATGCATAATGGAGATTATGTAAGGTTGTTCATTAGAGAATCAATTAGGCTTAAGGAACAAGATGTATCATGGAGGTTAATACGATAAAATTATCTAGCCATGTATGTGAACTACTTGTGAAGGATCAAAATATAGTTAATGGTTTTAGCCAATGGACATAACTATGTCTATAGTACTAAAAGTGAAACTCTAGATTTTAGTGGAGTTATCTAGGAGTTAATGAATAAGAATTAATTGATTAAAGGAGTTTAATCAATGCAATTCTAGATCATTGGAGCTTAGTCCTATAGGTCCATTAAGTCCTCCGAGCTAACACATGTAATTGAGAACATAAATCAATATGGATTAATTTCTATGGAAAAGTGGTTTCAATTATTTAATTTGAGGTTGTCAAATTAATTAAGGCAAATACAAATAGAGGAGTCTATTTGATTAATTAAAAGAAATTAAATAGATGAGTCTATTTAATTATTTATTAAATAAAAGAGTCTATTTAATTATTTTAATAGATAGATTAAATAGAAAAGTCCATTTAATTAAATTAATTTTGAAGTTGTCCAAAATTAATGGGAGATTAAATAGAGGAGTCTATTTAATTATTTAATTTGAGGTAGTCAAATTAAACATGAATTAAATAAATAAAAAGAGTTTTATTTATTTAAATATTTAATGGAATTATTATATTAAATTAAGGGTAAAATGCAAATAAGACCCCTGTGGTTTTTTCTAAATGCATGAACACCCCATGTGGTTTGAAAATGGAAAATCACACCCCTGTGGTTCCAAATTTTTTTAACCAGACCCCTTCCCTTCAATGTCAATAATTTTCTTTTAGACATAACTTCTTCGTTTGAACTCCGATTTGGACGATTCAAAATGTTTTAGAATCCTCATTTCAGGCTCTACGTAATAGCTATTTCAAACTTTTAAATGATTAATAAATAAAAGATTTTATTCACATCAAAATAATAGGTATGATGTAAAGACCTGGGTTTGGAATTTTTATTAAATAAGGAATATATTTGATTTAGCATGCTTGGGTAATTTATTAAACACTTAGAAAGTTAATATCTCTACTCAATTGAATTTTTGATGGTTAACCATAGTTAATTTAACCATGGTTAGGTTAGGGAAAAGGATTAATTGGCAAAATTTATTGGATGGAGGGCTTGTTAGCAAAGGAAAGTTGAAAAAACATGGCTTAAAACAATTTTAGGAGGTGGAAGGTTTGAGGTGTAAATGTAGGAGGTGGAGGGACCTAGTTACAATTTGATTATTTTGATTTTAGAAATTAAAAGTATATAAAGGAAATTAAGAGAAAAGAAAAGAAAAAAAAATCAAAAAATCATTTTTCATTCTTCTTCTTCCTCCCCCAAACCCGAGCAAGAAGAGAGGAGAAAAAAGAAGAGAAAGAAAGTGTTGGATCTCCCTCGTTTCTCAGCCGATTTCTTTGTGCCTTAGCTCGTTGGAAAGATCTCGCAACAAGCTTTCTACCCATCCTACATTTGAAGTCTTTCCATCCATTTCTAAGGGACGAAAAGGTGAGGGAAAGTTTCAGATTTTATGGGTATTGTTGTTTTGATTTTCAATTCCAAACCCACACTTGAATCCTCTTGTTTGGAGTTTAAGGAGTTGTTGTATGTGGGTTTTCATACTTTTATATTTCTGGAAAATTGATGTTGAATTGATGAGTTTTGGCTTTAAGGTTCATGTATATTTAAAATGAAATTGGGAACCATGGTTTTGCAAGAATACTTGACCTCCATTGATGGTGAAGCTCCAAGCTTATGTTGGTTGTTATTTTGAGTTCTTGGCTTGAAATTGTAGGATGTTAAATTCTAGAAATTGGCTTTAAATTAATGTTTTGAAGCTTTAAGATGTATGTTTAACAAAGTTATGAGGAACTAAAGGCCATGGATGAACTCATGTTGAAAAACACCTTAAATTGGCAATGTTTTGGAATTTATAGTTTCTCTAAAGTATGGTTTTCTTTGGTTTTACTTTGAAGTTCTTAATTCTGGAAAGTATGTGTGTGTGTATATATATATATATTCCACATGAAAAATAACTTGGAAAGATAAGATGATTATTGAAAGGTTTCCAAAATTGGCCTAAAAACTAGTTCATTTTTAGCTAGTTGTGGGGTTGTTTGTGTTCTTAAGGGTTGGGTTTGAGTTTGATGAATATGGGCTGAGGCAATATCATTATTTTGAACTCAAATGTGTTTACAATGGTTTGTTATAGGGGGAAGACAATCCTAAGCAAGTTGGTGCCCAAATTGGTAAAGGTGAGAAGACAAAGAATCGGAAAGGTGTTGCCGATTTGTTTGAATGTTTGGTGTGGTTGTGGATTGATTTGTGGTCATGGATGAATTGGAGTCACTTGGACTCATGTTTGATGAAGGAGTGGACTTGTGAAAGTAATTAGGGGTGAGGTTCATGCTTGACTCGTCGTAAAAGTCGAAAGACCGGAAATGCATAAATTGACTACACTTGTTTGCAAAATTGATTTGAATTGATATGTTTGCTTGTTTAAATATATCTACCTTGAGATATATGATTATGTAACTTGTTTAAATATACCAAATGAGATAGAGAATGTATATATGTCCACATGAGCATGATTTACCTATGAATTAGCTAGTTAAACATGACTACTTGAACTTTGCCTCTATTTACCATATGAGCTAGAAATACTTGGCTACTTGTTCATTATATTTTAGTCCATGATTGGGTTATAATCTGATTTGGGAATATTCTTATATGATTTTAGCATGATTTTGATTATGCTCGGTAATAAAGCGATTGAGATATCATGGATATAGTATTGCTTTTGCTGGAAATTAATTATATATGCTTATTGTGCATATTTGAATATGTTATATAGCATGACATTGTTATGTATTTCTTAGAGGCATGGCTTTACATATGCTCGTTGAGCGGGAAGTAATACTTTGTTAAGAATTGTAAGAAAGCATGACTAGTCGTTACATTTCATAATCATTCCATTCATGCATTTCGATTTTCTGTAAATGGCCATGGGGTTGTAACTCGTGTAATGGTGTATGGTTGTTGGACATTACATGTGGTTACCGTGGCGTGAGATATTGAGGAGCTCCAAGGCGCTGTGTGGTGGATGGCCTGGATGCTAGAGTGGTTATTACGATAACTTGGAAGATAATGAGAGCTAAGGTTCGGGTCTTATGACTATGTTGTGATTTGGGCGTAGTGAGACGCCAGTTTGAATTCATTAGCTCGTGGACTATGAAAGAATGGTGAATGTGAAATGTTGTTATCTTGGTGAGGCCATGAATCGAAAGACTTACTGTTTGATTGTTTGAATTATTTGTGAAGCATTTGTTGTGTAAATGTATATCAAAACTTTATATATTATTTAGTATCATGTCATGAACATTTTAGCATCACCGTTCATATTCTTTTGTTTTCACTGAGTGTCATGCTCAAAGGTGCTCTATATCACCTTTCAAGTAATGCTCGGGGACGAGGGCATGGAGCGGCAAGTGGTGTTAGTTGATAACTCGAGATGAAGACTTTTGGATTGGCCTACAGTCACGCAAGCCATGGGTTTTGGGAACGTTGTCGGAAAGTCATGTTTATGTTTTGGAGTAAAAAATTTAAAACCTTATGTACATATTATGTTTTGTATAACGTTTTGAACTGGTGCACCAAACTTTGTTGTTTTGAATTTTGATCTTGTGTGATATTTTGAACCGGCCGACGAGCCGATGTTGTTATTAAACAGGTTGATGTATGAATTTGGTTTTTTGAATTTACGTATACATCATGCCGAAATTTCGAATGTTTTGTTAATTCATAAGTTTTAAGGTTTAATCTCTTCGTTTCCGTTACGTGCTCGCGTCCTGGACTTTTATATAAGTCGGGTTGTCACATATGATTACGACCGTTAACTCTTTTAGTTATTGACGATTTAGAAGCTTTGAAGTGACTACAACATAGAGCCTGAAATGAGGATTCCAAAACATCTTGAATCGTCCAAATCGAAGTTCAAACAAAGAAGTTTTGGCTAAAAGAAAATTATTGACATTGAAGAAAATTGGTTTGATTGAAAAAATTGGAACCACATGGGTGTGATTTGCTATTTTCAAACCACAGGGGGTGTTCATGTATTTGGAAAAAACTACAGGGATCTCATTTGCATTTTACCCTTAAATAAAAAGGAAAAATAAAATGCTTAACATTGTCATGAAGATGATGGTATGGGCCTGTGACCCATGATGGGGTCACACGCCACTTTGGTTTTTATTTAACCAAAAATATGCATTTTCTTTTATTTAAAATATATGGAATATCAAAATTTATAATTTAAATTAATATATATGAGTAAGATATGGAATAATTAATTTAAATAGTGATATGGCATCTTAATTATTCAAAATATATTTATAATATGTTTATTTAATTATTTGATAATTAAAAGATATTCAAAGATTTTATGAGGCCTTAGTTTTCCTATAAATAGGAACTTTGGGGTGACCCGAAAACAAGAAAGCAAAAAAAAGGGTCAGGAAAATTCCTCTCCTCCCTCTCTCTTTGTCGCCGCCGACCCCCATGGTCCATGGGAAGAAAAAATTCTTCTCTTTTCCTTTTTCCAAAGAGGAAAGTTCCCACGCACCGATTTTCTTTTGTTCTTAGTGAGGAAGAACTTTTTAGTAGTCCCAGGATCATAACCAAGAAAGACGAGGAAGAGTCAGACACTTCTCGACAAGGGTTAGTCTTCTATTTGTGCATTAGTTTTTAAAATAATATTATCTTACAAGGAAAGATCTTTGGGAATTCCGCTGAGAACTCTTTTATAGAGGCCTCAATCCCAACAATTACAATTCTTCTAAAAATAAGTCTTCCACTAATTCTAACCTAAATCATGGCCCACATAAGCAAATATAACAAAAATAATCCAGTAAACACAACTAAACTAGAAAGATCTATAAAAAAATTATTTATACCAAAGTTTTAGCAACTTCTGAGTTAATGGGCTTTTCATATTTCTTCCTGTGGGCCATTTTCCATACCATCACGCGTGTGACCAATGAAGAATCTGAAGATTTTTTTTTTTGAAAAAACAAGTAGCAAGTCAATTATATTATACCAAAAACGTACATAGATTTCAATTAATTAACCATATGTACGTGTAATTACCATGTCCTCGGCCAATCGAGCAAATCCTGTGTGACTAGACGTATGTGGAAGTTGTTTTTTCTTCATGGACCTAAACTTTTTACTTTTTGCCTACATATAATTATGGGAAAAAAATCCATATAGCCACTTTTGTAGTCCAAAGTAAACAAATAGCCACATGTGGGAGAAGTTAATGGACTAGCCATCTGACGCACACGTGGAGATAAATTTGAGAGGCAAATTACTAGAAAACCCTCAGAACAAGTAGGCTATAATGGAAGAATGGGTTTTGCAGGCAACCTGACATGCACGGTATACGAGCTGTCACTTCAGTCATCATTATATATATATATATATTTTTTTTTTTAAAAAAAAAGAAATTGAATAACAGTGTCATTAAACCAAATCTCCCCATCTTCTCTGATACGCTATACCCATTTCCTCTTCATTTCTCGTCCTGCAACCGCTAAAAAAAACCTTTGCAAAGAAGAAAACTGCCATTATCATTTTATAAAAGGTATGTTTTGTAATGGGATGTTTCAATACAGTATTCCTTCTTTTTTTTTCCTTAAAAATTCAATACAACTGTTGTAAAATAGAAAAGATGGTGAATACTAGAGGGTTGGGTAAAAAAGATGACATTCCTGAACACGAAGGGTCTTTTCAATCATAATTTTAGGTTTTTTTTTAAATAAATTGGAACGACAATGAAATGAACGGCCATACCCATCCTCATTCTTCTTTCATACGCCACACTGATTCCTAATTTTTCGTTCTCCATTTTTTCTCTTTGTAGAATTGCTGCAAACCGCCAATCGGGAGAGGAAACCGCAAGACCCTTTTATAAAACAGGTCGGGGTTTTGTCCAGGGAGGGTTGTGACGTTATTTTTTTTTCTTTTTTCTTTCCTTAAACATTGCTTGTTTTGATTAAAAATGGCAGAAATGGTGAATACTCGCGGATAGCGCGAAGAATTCGGTGCCTCCTTATAGAGAGCCATATACTAGAGCATTCGGATTAGCTGACCCAAAAGTGAAGCAAGTTGCTCAGAAGAAGAGGACGAAGGCTGGTACGTGGGGCGGGGGCAAAGAAGAAGAAAGCTAAGATTGGAGAAATGTCGAGTCCTTTGAAAGAAACTGAAACGACAACCCAGACAATGGTTGGTGAGGCACTTATAAGTGCATGTATTGATGCTGGTATCATGTTTTCTGGAATGAAAAATTGTTTTTAGGACATGGTCGATGAATAGTGTGTATAGCGTGTATATTTGTATCAAATATGAAGTGTGCCTGTATGCTAAAGTAATATTTGGGCAAGTTAAGATGAAGTGATGCTTTTATGGTAAAGGTAGGTTGTAACACGTCCTGTGACATCGCAAACTTAATTGATATATTGCGTATAGTACGTATAGTGTGGTGTTGTATAATTCTGCCTCTCGTCTCAATTACAACATTGACGTCGAGTTATTCGATACCGTACGTACTATACATGGTGTACATATACCTATTCATTATTAATATACATCTTTTATAAGTGCATGTATTGAGGCTGATATCATGTTTGCTGAAATGAATGTTGTTTTTAGGACATGTGCGTTGAATATTATGTATAGTGAGTATATTTATATCCTCTGTGTAGTTAATATGAAGTGTGTAACACGTGCCATTGCAAGTGTGAGATGGAATGTTGCGTCAATGTGCGTACATTACGTATAGTACATATTTTGTGATGCTGGCTATTGAGCAATAATTACGTATAATAACAATCAACATGTATGTGTAGACTGTGTATAGTAGGTATAATGTCACGCTATCTCATTTTCATATACGCAAGTTCACCACCAAATTGTGGTGTTGTCTCCATTTCAGTTGTGTTAAAGGGTAGAAAAACGTATAGTGCGTATATTGTGTTAATCGTACGTCGCCTATAATATGAATGGAACTTCACGGGCGCCAGCTTGTGATGTAGTCTCCATTTCATGTGTGTAAAGGTTGTCTTTCTTTGCTAATGCAATGAAATGCTTTCATCTCTCCGCTTGAAAGAAAATCAGATGACATGTTGCGTCTATTGAGTGTATATTATGTATAATAACAAGTATCCCGTATAGTACGTATATTGTGATGCTATCTTTTTAGTGTATATTACGTATATTATATGTACTATATACTCATTAGACAACATGACAATAAATGCTTATTAGACAACATCTCAATATACGCCATATACCTAATATACGCTTAATAGACGCAACACACTATCTCATTTCTACACTTGGAATGATTACTGTTGCATCCTACATTTACAAAAAAAAAAGGAAGATGAAAGCATTTCATTGCATTAGTAAAGAAATGCAACCTTTACACACATGAATTGGAGATAGGCTCACAATCTGGTCCCTGTGAACTTGTAATAATCCTATGCCCGAAACATGATAAAGGCAATATACGTATGTGTACATGTTTACAAAAAAAAAAAAAACCTAAACCCCAAAATCCAACCCGAATCCTTAAAATCGAAAAACCTGAACAGCTTGTAATGCAGTCTCTATTTTGTGTGTGTAAAGGTTGTCTTTATTTGCTAATGCAATGGAATTCTTCCAGCTTCATGTTTGTTTCGTAAATGTAGGATGCAATACGTGTCATTGCAAGTGAAAAAATGAGATGGCATGGTGCGTCTATTGAGCGTATATTACGTATAATAACAAGTAACACGCGAATTACATATTGTGATGCTGTTTATTGAGCATATATTTTTCATAATGACAAGTAACATGTATGTGTATATTATACATGATTTGGAGATATCATATATATTTCAGTGTTGTGTTACTTTTCAGTCGACAGTACATTAGTGTGTATATTGTAATTTAATTGGACAATTTGTCTATTTGGACTGTACTATTCATGTATAACATGTATATTATCATATATAACATGTGTTGTGATAACTATAATATACAGGCTATACATGATTTGGAGATATTATCTATATTTCGGCATTGTGTAAGTTTTCAGCGGACAATACATGTATAGTGTGTATATTGCAATTTCAGTAGACAATTTGTCGATTTGTATAATGCAATTTTAGTAGATAAATTGGCCATTTAGACTGTACTACTCATGTATAGTGTGTATATTGTCTTGTAATATTACCATGCTATTTAGGATTTCGTAGCATCAGAAAAGCACTCATTTCTTACATCAAAGTTTACCGGGTATATTGTGTATATTGGAAGTTCGTACATTGTCTGTTGCTTGTTCCCTGTTTATGTATGGTGTGTATAATGTCATGTATAGTATATTTGATGATGAAAACATATACATGCACTACTCAGTATAGTGTGTATATTGTCATGTATAGCATGTGTTGTAATAACTATAATATACGTGTTATATAGGATTTGGAAATGAAAACATATACATGCACTACTCATGTATAATGTGTATATATAACATGCATTTGTGGTAACTATAATATACAGGCTATATAAGATTTGGAGATATCATCTATATTTCGTTGTTGTGTAAGTTTTTAGTGGATGATTCATGTATAGTGTCATGTATAGCATGCATTGTGGTATTTATAATATATATATATTACACAGGATTTAGAGATGAAAACATATACATGCACAAATCAAATATAGTGTGTATAGTGTCATGTATAGCATGTGTTGTGTTACTGGTAATATACATGTTATACCATATTTGAAGATGAAAATATATACATGGACTAAGTATAGCTTGTATAGTTTCATATATAACATGCATTTTGGTAACTATAATATGGTGTTGTGTAAGTTTAGTGGACAGTTCATGTATAGTATGTATATTGCAATTTTAGTGGACAAATTGACTATTCAGACTGCACTACTTAAGTATATAGTGTACATATTTTTATGTATAGTATGCATTATGATACTATAATATGCATGCTATACAAGATATGTATAGTGTGTATAATGCAATTTCAATAGACATTATTCATCTAGACTGCATTGCTTATGTATAGTGTGTATATTGTCCTTTATTGCTACTATGTTGTAGGATTTCGTAGCATCCGGAAGTACTCATTCCTTACATCGAGGTTCACAGAGTATATTGTGTATATTGGAATTTGTACATTGTCTGTTTTCCATTCCCTGTTCATTTGTAGTGTGTATAATGTCTTGTATAGTATGCATGAAAATGAAAAGATATACATGCATTACTTAAGTATAGTGTGTATAGTGTTATGTATAGTATGCATTGTGGTAACTATAAACATACATGCTATACAGGATTTGGAGATGACGACATATAGATTCACTACTCAAGTGTAGTGTGTATAGTGTCATGCATAGCATGCATTGTAACTACTATAATATACATGTTATACATGATTTGGAGATGAAAACATATACATGCACCGTCAGGTTTAGTGTGTATAGTGTCATGTATAGCATGCATCGTGGTAACTGTAATATATATGTTATACAGGTTTTGGAGATGAAACATAAACATGCACAACTCAAGTATAGTGTGTATAGTGTGATGTATAACATGCATTATGGTAACTATAATATACATGTTGTACAAGATATGTACAGTGTGAGTTTTCAGTGGACGGTATAAGTTTTAAGTGGGCATTATATGTATAGTGTGTATATTGCGATTTCAGTGGGCAATTTGTATACGCTGACCGTATAGTGCGTATATTGCTTGAAGTCGTTAAAAACGTGCGTGAACGGAACAGATATGGTCTGAGATATATATGAAATGTAGTTACTTTCCGTATCCCACTTCCCATTTCTTTTCGTCTCAATTTTTTATAACTCCATGATAACCTAGATAAATGAGTGAACAAGAAAAATACATGAAACTTATTCCCCATTGGTTTTTTTTATCGAGATATGGGTGTAGGGTAAAAATAAAAACTTACAATGGAAGCTAGTCACAAAAAGATTACAGCCACACAAAAATGAAAGGGGGGAATTTAAAAAAAGAAAAAAAAGAATAGTACTCTATTAGGAAAAGTAAGAAGCTTTCATGGTAAGGATCCTTGGGCAGCCACGAGTGGGTCAGCTCTTCAGCATGGGAAAAGGTGAAGGAGCTAGGGGGAAGAAAAGAAGAAAGCTAGTACAACATGCAATCATGACTACAAGGGTAAATTGGGTATATTGGAAATAGTGCATAAGAAAGGTGGCTATTGTATAATAAATTGAAAAAGTTGGCTACTGGGTAAAAGATGGACTAAAAATGGGCCATTTATATATTTTACTCTATAATTATAGAATTACAAGGTTAAAAGAGAATAATATATTTGATAATTGTTAACTTTACATACAAATAAACGAATGTAAAAATTAATTTATTTGCACATACTAAGAACCTTGTAGTCTTCTTTTCCTTGAGAAAGTCCATCCAATCATCAATAGAGTCTATATTGTCAGGCTTTAGTTTCAAAAGCTCATCTTCATTTGAAGTCAACTTAACTTTTCGCAACAAGTCGAAATTTTCTGGCTCTCCACAAATCTCCCTTTTTTTTTAAATATAGTCCTTGTGCCACCCATCATCAGCATTATTGCACCTCATCTAAATTTTTTTTGTGAATAACATTGTCAAGTAAAATGAAAGCATTATTTACTACGAAGCTTTATTACAAAGCTTGTATGTTGGGTCTATACCATTGATGATAAGGTGCTCAAGCACGATGTCACTCCCATGATGACTCATGTTTCTACAGTCCTTATAAGGACGAAATTTTTCTACATTTTCTACATGTTTTATTTCATCCCTTACGAAATTCAATGCTCCTTCTATATACTCATTAGTGCCTATAATATAAAAAAAATCAATGTAATATAATTCATCCAAAGTCCAAATTAGCTAGTTATTAATATTCTCATACCGATTTAGATGAACCCAATCTTTTTCAAACATTCTTGAAGAATTGTTCGCTTACTTTCGTCTATTTACATGAAAAAAAAACTTGGTTATGATAGGGCCATAAAATGTAAGCAAATTATAAAAAAAACTCTAACGAAAAGGATTGGATTGGAAAAGGGTTTAGGATTGTTACCCTAATTTAACACGTTTATTAAAATTTTTGAGAAACATAGGCAATGGATATTAACTTGAACTCTTTTGATCACAACAACGAAACCTAGAATGGTTTTAGCATGTTGTAAAAGTCATGGCTACCATAACTGCAGGATAGCCATGACATACAATATATAATAACTATATAATTGCCTTTAAGTCATCACAATCAATTCTTCAATGGTAAATTTTTATAATAATAGAAATAATTAAAATCTTAAACTCTTTTGATCACAACAATGAAACCTAGAATGGATTTAACACTTTGTTACAGTCATGGCTACCATAACTGGAGCATAGTCATGACACACAAAATATAATAACAACATAATTGCCTTTTTAAATCATCACATAAATTCTTCAATGGTAAATTTTTAAGATAATAGAAATAATTAAAAATTAACAAGGAAGAGAGGGACGAACCAGAATATACTTAGTAAAAATCCAAACAAAGAGAACCCTTTATCCTTCTTGTTCCTTTTTAAATGCTTCCTAATTGACATTTACTTGTTGATATGGTGGTAAAAATCCTTAGGATTTTCGGGAGCAAGACCTACACAAATTGAAGAGATACCATCTTTACAAAAAAAAAAAATCATATGATAAATAATTTGGGTTTCAAATCTACGCTAGGCTTTCAAATTTTAACTTTAAAACCTCAAAAACATAATCTAAATATTTCAACATTATTAGTAAATGGAAGGGATTATAAGATTTTGAAATCAAAAGCACACATTTCAAATGGACATCCAATTCTTTAGGTTGCTTCAATTTCAATAATGTACGGTTGTGGAGATTTATTACAAAAAAATCAAATTAAATATTTTTTTGGATATCAATTAAACTATTGTAAGATATTTTGTCCTTTAAGAAATATAGAAAAGAAACAGAGTTAGAACAATGAAAGGGAACTAAGTTAATGATTTTAGTAAGTTTGACAGTTCAATTGTAGACAACTAACTCCAAACAAAGGATAGACATGTTACTTGGTGCAAACTACCTAACCTATGAGATAAGGTTCAAACATCTTCTAACAAAAATGAAAACGTTAAATACTGCTTCTAACTAATGGGTAAACTTTTTCAATATAGATGTAAAACACAATCACACATATTATGTTAAATTTTGCATTATCTTGCTTTTTAATTAAATTTTCGTTTCCTATAAAAATGAGCTATCACCATGATAGAGCTATCACCATGACAACTGTCATTCGTCATTCCTTCGATCAAATATTACCATCACTTCACTTGTATTTTTTTCTATCATGATTTGAATACCCTCCTCACATAAAACCTAAACCCTCAGTAAGATAGTGATACAAAAGGCCCAAAACCTCAGTAAGATTGGAAGATAAAAAAAAACCAACAAAAAAAATGTGATTTCATGTACAATAACCACTTGAGAACATTTAACTTCTTTTACTCGAAAGATGCTAGAAAAAGATAAACATCAAAGAAATAAATAATTACGCTATATTTTCAAACGAAATGCAAAATGTGAGGAGAAATGAAGACAAATTCCTCTTTCTCTTTGAAGGATGACTTTGATTACGAGGATTAACTCTTCGGAAGAGAGAATAAAAGGAAGAAATAGACCTTGAATGAGAACGAGAGCGAGAGATAGAAACAAATTGAGACCTTGAGTGAGAAAAAGAGAGAACTCGAGTGATTATCAGAATTAGAGTAAGAACGAGAACATGATCAAGATCATGATCCTAATGATGGTGAAAGAATATCATATATCAGTGTACTCTGCACCCAAGTTACACATAGCCTATAAAAAAAGATAGCTGAACTTTTGCATTAAAGTAAAGGGCTAAAAAATATTGAGGAACTCTTTTTGGAAATTAAAAAGTCATGTTGTAAGAGACAAGTTATCAAAGGAAAAAAAAACAACATGTGTTTCATACCCTTCTGTTTCATTACCAGTCATATATCGAATGATGTAAAATAATTCTTTTTTATATGAAAGATGCAAAAGATTCCTTAGAAAATGTTTAGATGGTGTTGTTCAAATTTGAAACCAAACCACTAACGCCTTTTACTCAATGATTAGGCCTAAATTAAAATCATTTATAGCATTATATTTCAAATGTTATGCGTAAATGTCATATTAAAGATAAATTGTTGTAGGGAGTAAAAGTTTTTTTTTCATTATCAATGTCATTGCAAAGACCTGTCGGATAGTACTTTAGATTCTAGCCTTGTTGTAATCTATTTCGTTGGAAAAATAACAAATAAAAGTAACTGAAAAGCCAACAAAATACATATATTACAGCATAGTTAAAGGAAATTTCTTCAAACCATGGGACTATCCAAAATTTCTTCAAAAAAAATGAAGTAAACCGCCCGAAATGATCTATGGTATATTTAAAGGAAGCATGCCATCACATGTATTCTAAAACTTGACTAGTAAACAATGGTTTGTTATATGCATTCTAAGAAATCACATGTATTCTAAAAATCACAGTATATGATTCTCTCTATTGTTTGTTATATATAAAATTTAAATAGAGTTCAAGAATATTCGAAAAAAACTGGAAAACAAATTAAAACTTTTTTCATAAGTTGTAAGAATTTATTAACATACTTGTAAACCCCATTTTATCTTTCCAAGATTGGATTTTACAAAACCGTCAAAACCCTTTTTCCTAATGGGAATTGATAGGTTTTGAAGCAACTACATAGTGGGCAATGAGTTTTTAATCAAACTCTAAGTGATGGGTTTTGAGAAAAAAGTTTTTAGTATGCACAGAAAGGGGTGGGAGCACTGTAAATCCTTCAAAAAATTATGAAACGATTTCCTTTCCCACCCAATAGAATACAACCCCCAAATACTTTCTTCCAATTTAATGTCTAGTGTGATCTTAAGGTAAATTGTTGTAGTGTATCAACCATTTGTATATCATTTCAAAGTTGGTATTATCCTAACAAGAATCTAAGTAAACCAATGAAAATATGAGGACAAGAAGTACAGTACTAAAAATCATTGAGACATTTAATCAAACATATTACAAGCACTTATAAACTTCGAAATATTCAATCATATTTTGACACTTTAGGAACCCATTTTATTGATCAAAATCAAAATATCTTTCAGTAAACAAACAAAATAAAAGAAAAAAAATCCAAGTAATAACATATAGAACAAAAAAGAAAAACTTTAAATTTTATCTCATTATGGTTTTCAAAAAACGTTGAGAATATCCTCAAGACCAGCAGAAGTAGAAGTACTACCTTGTTCCAAAATTTTCTTATTTTTAGTAGAAAGGGTGTGAGACAGAGAGTTTTGCTAACCTGACGTATTTTGAAGCGTTTGTGATTTCACTTTGATGGAATAAACTAAATGTTTGTGATTTGGGGATGAGTTAGTGATGGAGAATCAGAAATAATATCCAAACTCATGGTCATATCAAGAGAGCGCTTGAGACGAAAAGACGGTGACTTAGAGCTTGAGACAAAAAGACAAAAAAATGGTGAGAAGAAGAGAATAAATCCGCTGAGATTGAAGACATGGTGAATTTTTAACAATAAACGGTGGAACAAGAGAGAGGGGCAGGGACACGATAGAGGAAGACGAAATTATTTGCCCTTTGTCTTTTTGTCGATTTCTAAAAATTAGAAAGCAAAGAGATGAGTTGATGAAAATATTATAAACACACACGCAAAGAGTCAAGCGCCCATTTTTTATTTCATAATAATAGCCTTTTGTAAATACGCTATAAATTAAGGCTATTATATCATATATTTGTTGTATGCGTAACTCATCAGCTTCTAACTTCCTATTCACACACAGAGTCGGCCCCATTAGTGTAGAAACAGATACTGCATATTATAATGGCAAAATGTCTAAACCAGCATGCTCAACAAACTCAGCAGTTATGAACGAATGACTCGCTCTAGAATCAAATAATACAAAGACACTACAGCCAAAAAGAGATAAAGTACATGTCACCACATTTCCTACTGCCTCAGCTTCTTCTTTAGCTATAGCAAACAGTTTCTCGTGTTGCACATTCTGTATAGGTTTATTCTACTCAACAGGCCTCCTACTGACATAATACACACATGCGTGGCAAAGTACAGTCCCCAATGCCTCTGTTTGCAGTTCCTACACTCTGGTTTATGTTTCTGCTGATTCCCCCCCCCTAAAACTTCCTATTATGATGATGCTGAGTGAACTACCTCTTCTGCCGAAACTGATTTATGTTAACACCCTAGTTATTCTGTCTTTGATTATGTTAAGCTTCAGATTATCTCTTCTGTCCCACTACTAGCTCAATAGTCTTCTTCCCAACAGCTTTACCTCTACTTTTAGGATCTAGGGCAATGGCCTTCTTCAAAGCTGAAACATAGTTAACTGACTCAATAACTTCAAGTTGTTCCCTAAGATCATCATCTAGCATGAATCTCTGCATCCTTAACTTAGGGGTAGCCACCTGATACTTAATAAATCTCGAGAGTGTATCAAACTCTCTTTCAAAATCTAGTACAGATCTATCGTTCTGCCTCAATGCCAGAAACTCCACCTCCTTCCCATTCCTAACCTTCTGAGAATAGTACTTATCAAAAAACAACTCCTTGAACTTCTCCCATGTCACATTCTGTCCCAAAGTCTTGACAGCTGTTTCCCACAAGTACAAGGCGTCATCAATAAGGGAATAGGCGTTAGAGCACCTTCAGGTGATCTGGGCAGTTTACAAACCCCAAAACCCTCTAAACCCGTTATAGCCATTTCTAGCCCATCAAGATCAATAGATTTACCATCAAACTCTCCTAGTTCATACTTTATATACTCTTTGAGAAATCGAGCCTCCTCATTCGTTCCACCAATCCTGTTCAACGCTCTCTGCATTTTCTCATAGTTGGCTTGAGGAACAAACACTCCCTGAACAGCTGGGGGTATCAGTGCAGCTGGTGGAACAGGTGGTTCTTCATTTTCTATAGGATCCACATCATCCTTATCAAGCATCAGCGTAGGTGTAACATAAGAATTCACCTCATTACTCAATTCATCATCACTTTCAATCTCGGGGTCCCACGGCCCCTACCTCCTTGACCAGGGAGTCAAACGTGTCCCCTACCACGTCCTCGCATGGCTTCTATAGGCAAACTGAAAACATTTCAAAATAAAACTCAAATAAGATATAACAAACAATGCATTGCAATTATATCCTATCTAAATGACTTAAAACAACTTAGACATTCTAATTTAATGGCAATACTTAAAATACCTGGCACCGATGAGTTTGTGGAGTGGTGGTTGGTTTGGATTTACGAAGAGCTCTGATACCAATTGTAACAGCACCAAATTTCCAAAACATGGAAAATAGATATAATGATAGCGGAAGCAATATAAATCAACGAAAATCTCATTTTATTCCAATAAAATAAATAAAATTTGTTTACCGCTCAATCTAACTTATTTCAAATATCAAATCTCAAATTCATTGTTTCAAGTTCTCAATCAGTTGCAATGAAAATATGTCAAATAACATAACAAAACTGCTCAAATGAAACAGGTTCAATCCCAACTAGACAACTACTAGAAGAAAACAAATATCGTCGGCATGTAAATCCATGCCAACCGCCCACCAGTCACGAACTTCATCAATTGCTAGCTTTCTTCTTCTTTTTACTTGAAAAAAATTAGTGTAGCATCATGAGGCTATGCCCAATTAGTAGAAAATGTTAAAAAGAAAAGTAATGTCATGAGAAGTTCTGTAAATCCATTAAGTTCATAACATCCTCACAAAATTTCAATAAAGTTACGCAATCTAAATAAATCCAACTTTTTTACAATGCCTTAACTCGCCTCTTTGTTTGCAAACAAAGAACGAGTTTCTTGTTCAAAAGTATCAACCACGTGTTTCCACGTTTCAACCTTTTGAGTGATGCTTCTTTTGTGTTTTCAAGACACACAAGCGACCCTACTTGTATATTCTCTTGCATTGATCCGATGGAATTAACCTACCCCACTAAGTGATATATATTATGTCATTCACAACTATAATCATCCCCTTAATGACATATTCTTCATTATGTATGTCCCTACTTAATGCGAACCTTCAACCATATTTCTCAAGGCACCAAAACAACATTAATTACCTTGAAGCATCACTACTAGAATGCTTGGAAAGCCTAGGTTCAGTTTCTAGCCTAGAAACACTGTTTCTGCCTAAAACTGACCTTTAAGAAGCTGAAACTTAAAATTTCTAAATTCTTAAAAATTATCAATTTATCAGCTTAAAATGGCCTTAAATCACCCAAGACCACAATCTTAGCTCACAAAATGGTCAATCAAAGATTAGCCACTCAAAAGAGCAAAACTAACCTAAACTAATGTAGTTTCGCTCCAATTTCTGACACCAAACATTTATAAACTTTCTAAAAATATAACAGTAGCAAAAAATTTTTATAAACACTTCCAAAGTCACTCTAAAAAATTCACAATGTTCCACAAACGACTCAAAGTGTGATTACACAATTTAATAAGCCACATAGCTAGTTTTCCGACGTATTGGGCACTAAACATGCATTCTTGTCCACAAAATCAGCAACAATTAGGAATTTTAAAATCATACATAATAACTCTTAAACACCATAAAATAATCCCAAACAAACAAAAAATAAATTTCGAATCAAAATCAACCAAACTATTCTTTTTATGCATGTTAAATATCCAACTTTTCACCAAAACTTAAAATAAAATCCTGCACTTTGTAACAACCCATAACTCATCTAATTTCAAGTTTAAAACAACTTCTTAATGCCCAAAATCAGAAACAACAACATACTTTTAAAAGAAAAGAAAACTACACATGAAACTATTTAACGTTTAACAACTTCTACTCATCTTAGGTTCTTGAATTTCAAGATTCTAGCCCTTTTCTTTTCAAGAAATACCACCACCTGATACATCATTGAAACCTCCTAAAACCCATCAAAAAATACCATCCTAAATACAACTAAAGAGAACACAAACAATGGGCAACAACTGACGCATAAAACAACACAAAGCTGCTCCCTATTGGGGCTGCCTTGCCGTCGGCAGCAGCATATCCCTTAAGGGGCTGCTGCCTCAACTATTCACAGCGGCGGCGACGGCTCTCAAGGTGGGTTTTCGGGTTCGTTTCTTGGCGATACAAAGATTAGGGGAGATCATTTTTTCAATGGATCTTGATTTAAGGTTCTAGGGTTTGGAGAAAGTTGAAAAAGAATGGGTTTTCAAGAAAATAATTAACAATCCTACCATGGTTTTTCGTTTGGGTTCGAGATGAAATTAAATCTAAATTTTTAAGATGGAAGAGACGTTACCTTCTCTTGGATCTTGAAAAACCTCTTCCAACAATCTTCAAAGAAACTTCAATTCTTTGATTCCAAATCACCTAACACTCCTATAGCGACAAGAATCGAAAGAAAATGATAAAATATTAATGCCCAAACACACATGATTATTAAGTTGTTAGTAAATGAAGGGTGTTTGAACATGATAGTTTCAAATTAAAAGTTAATAGAGTTTATTTTATGGAGATAAAATATGGAATCTATTACACTTAATGAAACTAACTTCGGACAAAAGAAATACATATTAAACAGATGAAAAATGCTACTGATAAAGTTTTAAAGTAACTAATATGGTTAAGTAGTTGATAGTCATCCAAACTTGACTTGAATTACAAGTCAAATCTCCAAAGATCTATGACAAGTTGGAAATTTTTAGGAATGGTGTCCTAGAACTTGTAATTATGTAATAAAGAAAATTTATTTGAATAAATTAAATAAATAAACTTTAAGTTCTTTTTATCTATATTGATTCAATTAACGATATTAGGAATATATGTATACATTAATATCAAACATTCAAATAGTAAAACTCTAAGTTACTTTTACGAAATCACGACTAAGTATGTGAGTCATATGAGAGGAGTAAAGTCGAGATAAGTAACTCAAAGTCTCTACAGTAAATGGATAACGTTTGGGAACCTTATCCTGATAACATTATTGATAGTTGTCCATTTTATATGGTTTACAAATGATCTTATCTGGGTCAATTATGTGGGTGACATGAAAATGGAAGTATATCATATACAATGATGATTGTATCAGACCGGACCAAGATAATTGATCAATATCTCAATTGTACCGTTAACGAAAAATGATCGAATATCAAACTAAGTTTATCAAAGTAATAAATATCAATCTTGAGTGAAATGTGGACTTCTATTCATGGAGTTATGTTATTTGATTCATATGGTTGAGAGCGATCTGAAATGAAAGCTCAATACACTCTCATTTTGGGAACATAACAAGATAGTAGCCGGAACACATTTACACGAGATGCAATTCATAACTTTCCTAAAAATGATGGTATCAGTGCGATACCTAATCATTTTAGGAACTTTAAAAAACTCCTCTGATGTGTTGATTCGAGAGATGAACAAGCTAGTGGCACCACGACTTGAATTGATCACAGAAGTACTTTATCTCTAGTTTGACTACAGATAACGTTCATTAGAGAATTAGCAAGAGCACAAAGATAAAACAGTAATTATTGAAGCAAAATGGTAAATTTAATCCATCTGTAGTTATGAGTTTTTCACGTGAAGGATATATCACAGACATAATTAAGATGAACTAAATGGACATAACTCATCTATAATGAGAGCAGTTCAACTATAGATCTATAGTGGAATAATTCATAGTTAGATAATAAGTAATTAACTAATTATGAGTTAATCACTTAATTGACTAATTATTAAGCCTAATGATTTATAGGTCCATCGGGTCCCTATGCTAGCCCAAATATCATAGTCGTAATATCAAGTCATTAATTTGACTATTGAAAAAATAAACAATTTAAGTAAGTTAAGTTGTAAATATTGAGTATATTTATGTGACGACCCGTCACTTTTAAATAAATTAAAATCAGAGAAAACAGTGGAAGTCTTTTATTTTAAGAAAAATTTGCGTGGTTTTGTTTGAAAGTTGGCATGCCGAAAACCTGTTTACATCCTAATTTTTCAATCTAATAAATTCACATGGACTTTAAGTCCCAAATCAGGAGTTCAAATATTTCATATCATAAAAACATCAACAAAAGCTCTTATGAGCTAAATACAACATCAAAGTCTTGAAATTCACAAAAATATTTACATATACTTTACAAAAACAAGTCCATCTCGAGGTCAGCATCCCTCGATCACGCTGCACCATCTCCCCTTCCACGGCCTCTAGCCAGGGCATTACCTAAAATTGGTTGTAATATCATGAGCTAACAAACTAAGCCCAGTGAGAATAATAAGCATAAAAAATAAAGATAGACCTAAAACTCGCATTTCAATTTGTGTCCAATTAATCCTACACTTTCTTTCCTAGAATTCTCCAAAGTCTAGGTCATTCTAATCCATTTTCTCCAAAGTATGACATTACTACACTTGTAGTCAATTCTCAACCATTAACTTGTTATGACAAAGAATAAGTAAAGTAAATAAACTTTGTATAAAATATAACATCTTGATTCTCTATATCATCAATCATAATCATGATTTCATGAGGACATCCCGTAGGATTCCACAATTTCTTTTATGCATGAGGAAGTAATGCGTACGTCCGTAACTTACCATTCAACTCCACGTAAGGAAGTAATGCGTACGTCCGTAACTTACCATTCAACTCCCTATGTATGAGAAGTAATATGTACGTCCGCAACTTACGATTCAACTCCGCATAAGGAAGTAATGTGTGCGTTCGCAACTTACGATTCAACTTCTTTTCAATGATGCGAGATGTTATGCATATGTTTACATATGCTTGCAAAAGTAAATAAAGTAAATGTAAATGATAAAGCAACAGAAACATACATAAAGTAAAGGAGCAAAAGTAAAGACATAAAGTAAAGGACATAAGTAAAATAGATAGTAATCTCGGACGAATGATATGTCGATCGAACTCCGGCATCAAAATAAAAGTAGAAACATAACATGAACGATTAATCTATTAACCATTCTAAGAACACGCTTGGATCTTCTAACCTTCAATGATCCAACCTAAACTTAGAAACGAATCTAACTTAGAATCTTCTAAGATTCGAGGCTTTCCTTGAGAACTCCTAAGTTCTCGCTTAAAGGATTACTCTTAATCCTAAGGGCACTAACTCACAACCCTCTAATTTTATACTCGGTTTCTAGTCTTAGTTTCAACTCTACAAACCTTCACACTTATTCGATTTCTATAATTACTTTAAATCCTAACTATTCTCACCTTAATCAAAAGATGACTTTGCTCATAGGTCCGAAGGAGCGATCAAGCGAGCGGTTCAAAAACACCTACAATTGAATTATATCATACAATCAATAATTAACCAACTATCGATCAAACATCAACCAAACGTACAAAACGACGAAAAACCCAATAAAACCCCACAAGAGGCTCTCGGCCATCACAAGGAAAATAGGCCTCGGGTTTGGTTTTCCGGCTTTTTGGCAATCTAAAAGTGTTTTGAGTTGGTTTTAAGCAAATTCGATATTCCCGATCTCAATGGGTATCGATAATTAGGGTTTTCGAACAATAAGCCCTTTCCCGAATTGAATTTAAATAAACATTCATTCATTAATTTCTAACCCATTTCCAATCCCAAAAGGGTAAATTTCAAACGGGAAGGGTTTCGACTGAAACTCGATTTTAGGGTTATGGGATAGTTTCCAAAAACACTTAAAACTACTCCCGTATTGACAAACACCGAGTTTCACGGCAAGAAAACGAAAGAAAACAAAGAAAACTCCATTAAAACACTATTTGGAGCTTAGGGTTTCAAGAGAAACTTATCGAGAACTCCTTGGATCTCGAGAGAAACGGACAATAGCTAAGAGGAAATGATTCATATGACCGATACCTTTCCAATGGACCCAGAATCAAGTCGATCGGGCAAGAAACGAACAAAATCAAATTTTCTCTCCTTCCTCTTTGATGCTCACGGTTTGGGGAGGGAAATGAATGAGCATTTTGGTCAATTTTTAGTCAAAGCTTCATTTAAAGAAGAAGGCAAATAGTGTTTTAGATATTTTTGCAAATTTGGAAATTACGATTACGTCATTTTATGACTTTTGGCTTAAAAACGAATCCCGGACATCTCAAACTATCCCAATGGTGATTAATAATTATTAATTGGCCCGTTAATAATTATTAATACCATTAAAACGAAAATAAACTAAAAAGGTCAATTAAAAGGATTAAAACCGAAATAAACTACAAATTCTAAATTACTGATAAATAAATAAACTTTAATTACTTAAATTAAAATAAAATAAATAAATTTTTTTTTATCACAAAATAACGGGACGTTACAATTTAAAAGGTAATTAATAAAAACATTATTAATTTTTTAAATAATGTGTTTATTTAAACAGGAAATTAATAATGAAATATTATTAATTATTTAAATATTGATATATTTAAATGGTAATTAATAATTTGAAATACTATTAATTGGTAGTTATTAATTGTTTAAATAATTAATTTATTTAAATGGAAATTAATAATATTAATTAATAATAAAATATTATCAATTAGTATTTTTAGTTAATTAAATGATGAGTTTATCTAATGGAAATTAATAATTAAAATATTAATTCTTTATATAATTTATATTCTTTATGGAAATTAATAATTAAATCTTGTTTGATGATATTTAATTGGAAAAAAAATATTTATATTACTAATTATTTAAATATATTTATATTATTAATTAAAAATATTTATATTATTAATTATTTAATTAAATAAATTAATATTAAAGTTAATAATTAATTAAGTTGGACATATTTTATTTAAGAGAGAATTTCTAGCCCAATTGGATTACTGAACCAATTTGAAAATGGCCCAAATAATTAGTTAGATTTATTTAATTAATTTATATTTGTTTTTTCGGCCATACATGTATATTTTAAGAACATAATTGTTTGAATTATATTCTAAAAATATTTACAAAGATTTTATTTACCCAAGATAAAACAAATAAAAAAAATCAAATTTTCCCTTTATCATAATGGTATTTTCGGCCGTGTGGGATAAAGGAGAGAGAAAAATACTTTTCATTTATCTCCATGGAATTTTCCTAATTTGATTAGATATTCCATTAGCCTATAAGTAGGAAGCTTCGGTTATTCATAAAACACTTCAATTCAATTACTTAGAAATTGAAGTTCTCTCTTCTTCCTTCCTAAGCCCTATTGTCAATTTTTTGTGTTTAAAATAAGATGAAAAATATTTTTTCTTCTTCCTAATTTCTTCTAAATTTCGATCCAACCATTGGGTTTTGCATGTTTAATTGGGATATAGCGTAGAAGGCTTGATGTTGTAAAGCAACCTTCAACCGATTCTCCATAATTTACTCAATGTAAGTAAAGGCCTTTAATTTTCGAAATAAACATAAATATACATGTTCTTGATTAATTTTGTATGATATAAAAGTAGATCTGACTCTTCCATATTAATTAATTAGATTAATTAGAACACTACTTCCATTGCTTTAATTCTGTAACATCCCTTCAGTACCATCAAGGATGAGTCGAAGAAGTCACATGGATCAACACGATGATGATGTATATAGGACAAAATAATAGTAACCCCTGAAATAGAAGGTACCATACTTGTAGCACTATAGAGCAAGGACAGACAATTGAAAACTAGAATGTATCGAGACTTGCACCTGTGCCAGACAGAAGGGTACACTACAACAAAATTATTGATTCTTGACGTTCAAAAAGGGTCAAGAATCATAAATCTTGACCATTGAAAAGGGTCAACTATGCTAGAGTCAAGAATAATATAATGGTCAAGAATAATATTTTCTTTTGACTAATTATAAGGGTCAACAAAACAATTCTTGACCCTTATTATAGGTCAAGTGTTCAATTTACTTTGACACATTTTAATAGTCAAGTTTAATTACCAAATCTTGACCCCATTTAAGATATTAGATGACCACTTTTACAAGTCAAGCTATTTTTTTATTCTTATGAAAAAATTATGCACCATAAAAAAAAATCTCATTCAATGAAAAGCTAAAATTCATCCAAATTATAAATCAATTGCAGAACATCAGACATACACTAATTCTATTCCAGATCAATCATAATATGACTTAAAATCCCTTCCAGTCAATATGCAAAAGTAAATGAATCAACATAGCAATAGAATTAATAATTTTGGAATCTAATCCATCCAATGAACATGATTTCCATTGGAAGTAATGTCAACAATTTAAGAAACCATAAGATCTAATAAATATGTAATTTAAAGAGAGCATTTCTATACTAATTGTGCAGTCATAAAATTCTGAACTAGGCTATAAGCAAAAATTCTTAGAGAGCATTTCTATATTAATTGTGAAGCCACAAAAAACTAAACAAGAATTAAGCAAAAGTTATGTCCTCATAAGTTCGTTGATGTGTCATATTCCCTAGATAAACATTGCCATGAATTCAACCCACTCAATCTGCACTTCATCGATCTACAGTCATAAAAAGTACTTAGCATAAATTTATACTTCTAAGAATGATAAACATAAAGAATAATATAAATACTCACCACATCTGAACTAAAAGTCGAGTGGTTTGATATTATATCTCGCATGAATCTCATGACAAAATATCCACACTCGACGTTTCCGATTTGAAGAGGACACTGTTTTAAACAATATTTGAACATTTATTATTAGACAAAAAAACAACTAATTAGAGTATTACATAAACAAAAACTAACAAGTACAATATTTTCACCTTAACAGTATGCCATGTAGTTTTCTTATTAGATGCCGGTGATGGATTTTGTGCTTTAAACATTGTCAATACCCTACACTAGAAATAAATATATTAAGTTTCAAGTATCCTTTTCTTTTTTTGATATGAAGTGGACCATAATTCTATAATCAACCAAAATAAGAACAACCATATAAGAACAAATCCTTAGAACAGTTCAAGCATACACAAAAACTGGCATATATATATATATGTGTGTGTGTGTGTGTGTGTGTGTGTGTGTGTGTGTGTGTGTTATAATTAGAAAGAGAGAAACTTTGGAAAAGTGAAAAGTTTTGTGAGGAGTTTAGCTTTTGTATTATCACAAATTCCTAATCTCTCTGTGTCTGACAATGAAGCTAAAAGCTAAGAAACTTTGTCTCTGATTCTGTGAAGTGGAAAATTGGAAACCAAAAAGCTTGTCTAAATAAAATGGCAGTGCATCAGAAAGTGTGTAAGAAAATTGGCAGCCTTCCCCCAGCTCTGTTTTTGTGTCGTCTCAACAAAAAACTAGAACCCTTCTTTTTCACTTCCTTTCTTTTTTCTAATGGGATAGATCAAAGTGAGTTCTGATTTTTTTATGCTTCCCAATGAATTGACTCAACCTTACATACATTGAGGTTTTGAGGAAAAAGTTGAAAATCACAATTAATAACCCCCTTTTTTACTAATGAGAAAGAGGGATTAAAACTGTAAACCATCGAGCAAATCAATCAAAGATAATTCAGCCAACAAATCAATTAAAACCGTAAACAATCAATGATAATCCAGCCAGTAAAATCAATTATTACCCTAAACAGTAGCCACAACAATTATAATATAATCCAGCCAGCAAATCAATCAAAGATAATTGAAAATATAGTTTCAGTCAACAAATCATCAAACATCAATGAAAAGAATTATGGTAAACATCAATGAAATTAACTTACGTGTTTACAGTCAATTTTATGTCTTAATTTGAACCGACTCTCACTGAATTCAATATGTAGGCAACATCATCATAAGGATTTATCACAATGAGTATCCAATGGCAACTATACAATTAAAAGGAAAATTAGTACATATTAACAAATTTACTGCACATCAAAAGTAATTCAAAATTATAAAAAAAAAATTACTTACCCTGAATTGTATGGAAACATTATTAATTGACCTGGGGTAGCCACTGAAACACTACGTAAAAGAGTTCTGATATGATCTTCTTGTCTATTAGATCTATGAGAAACAATGCCAGGATCTATGAACACATATTGACTCATTTGTTCTGCATATTTATAGTGTAGAGACCTATAGAAAACAATAATAAGATATATAATAAATTAATCTCTCCTAAGAAATACTTCCCAAATCAACCAACTACAGAATGTGTAAATAACCATCTAAATATTCACCCTTTTTTTGCTCATGCTGACTGAATCAAATTCAACTTTCTTCACCAAGAAAAAAAAAACCCATTTTCCTTGGTAAGAAGAAGATAACTTTATTATGGGTGAGTGAAATAATCATTTTGTTGAACCAATGTTGACAAAGATAGGTTATTTCAATTGCAACTAGTATGAGATGTATCACGCACCCCATGTGAACTGCCTATATAATATTTGGGCATGGCTGTGAGGTGGGCAATACAAAAAAGAATGATTTTTGGTTGCCAATAGAAGAAATAGTAACTAAGAAAGTTGGATAAATGGAGGAAATACCTAAACATCTCTACCCATACTACTGCCTATATTGTTAAGCATGAGCAATGAAACAAATTAAAAGAAATAAATAAGCAAACAATTCTAAAACATCAGAATGCAATGAAATTTGTCAACTATGGTTTAGAGAACAAGTACATGAATTTCTAACAATTGGCAGTGAATGCATTATTTTGGGGAGGAACTTGAACTTTATATATAATTGCCTAATATTTCAATTTATCATAATCAAGAATTTGTTCTTTTTAATAGCATCAAATAACTTAGCCCAAATATTGTAGAATTGACAACTTTAGAAAAAGAATCAAGTCAGCCCCAATTGCTTCAATGATAAATTTACCTGATTCAATTGCTTGAGAAACTTGGGATTGAAAGAGAAGAGCGAAAAATTTGACTGAAGTCGCGTGTCCCTTAGACTAAAATCGGAAGTCGTTCAAATAAGAAATCGTTCTAGCTTTGGACTGAAATCCCTTTCGACTTCAACACTGAAATCGCCTTCGACTTATCAACACTGAAATCGCCTTGGAATTGAACTTCTTCTTCTCGAATCGACTAGGTTAACAATCGTGGACTTTGGAAAATCGTAGCCTTTGGAAAAATTGTAGGGGGAAATCGTGGACTTGGGAAAAGGATAAAGCCCTAATCGCGCGTCTTTGATTTTTTTAACGAAAAAGCGTTGATTGATTTTTTTTCCTTTTTAAAAAAATATAAACTTCTATATTTGACCCTCATAAAGAGTCAATGATTTATTTTTCTATTTTCATTTATTTTGACTTCTAATTATGGTCAAGACAGAGGTAAGGAAAAATAAAAAAATTATGCTTAAAATAAAAAATATTAAATTTGACCATTAAAATTTATCTTGACCTTTTTAATTTTAAAAACCAATTTTCTTGACTATTTTTTTTTAAAGAGTCAAGAATACTACATATTGTTGTAATGGTAGATGCCCTAAAAGAGCAAGTGCGAGGTGTGAATTGAGATCTTTATAAAGTACTCAAAATTCTCACACAAAAATCTGACCATAAAGCCTTTCCTGAAAAGTAGGAATTGCAACCAAAGAAGGGTAAAGACAAGGAGCCTATGGAGGGCATGGGTGAGTCATAGAACTATGACGAGGGTGGCTTGAAGAGGATGTTGAGGCCAAATAACATGCACACTTCCTTTTCCAGCCATGAGTCTCCTAATAGAAAGCATCTTAGTGTGAAAAGAGGGTCTGACCTTCAAGAAGTGCTCGATAAAAAGAGAAAGATAAATGTTGATGCTAAGAAGTCTACTGCTGAAAGCAACCAACCTTGGGCACCAGTGTTGAAGAATCTCCAAGATGACCTTGGTCATATGAAAATAAAATATAAAGGAAATGCTCCTAGTCCTCGAGAAAACTGAACTGCCATTCACTAATGGTATCATGGAGGTTGAATTGCCACCCAAGTTCAAAATGCCAACTATAACAACATATGATGGATCCAAGTCCCTGTAGAGCACGTAGATACATTTCAAACCTTAATGGAGTTCCAGAGAGTCCGATATACTATCAAGTGCAGGGTATTTCTCCTTACCTTAGGAGGCCCTGCACGGGGGTGGTACGGGCAGATCAAACTGAGTCTCATCTTTTCATTAAAGATCACAATCAATCATTTGTTTGAGGAATGAATCATAAAAAATCGGTCAGTCACCTTTTGATTGTGCGCCTGAACCGGGGGAGAGCCTTCGAGATGTGGTGGGATTTAACAGTGATGTGTTGAAGGTGTAAGGTTACATTGATGACATAGCTTTGACTGCTATGATGGCTGGCTTGAAAAATGAAAATTCTTATGGTTACTAGACAATAAGATGCCTACTATGTACATTGAGTTCCTCCAGTAGGGAATAAAAGTACATGAGCGCCTAAGAGTTGCTTAGTATAAGAAAAACTTCAGATAAATAAGGTAGTGGTAAACAATCAGAGCACAAGAAGACATTCCCTAGAGGACTACTGTCACGAGGATGACCGGAGATAGAGATCGAAAGACCAACTTAAGAAGCAGAGTCTTCCTTGTAGTAAGTTTTAAAATACACCCCCACCACGGTTCTCATAGAGCAGCTCCTAATGGAAATTCAAGAGAGAAAAAATTTCTAACGTGGCCTTCTAGGATGAAAGAAGGCACAAACAAAGGAAACAAGGACAAGTACTGCATTTTCCATATAAACAACAACTATGGCACCTCAAAGTGCTTTGATCTCAAGGAAAAAATTGAAACCCTCATCCTACAAGGGTGCTTGAAGGAATTTGTAAGAACTAAGGCAGCATTAAATGTTACTAGACCTAAATGAGAAGACCAGAATCAAGGTTGTAAAAATTTTTCAGATGGATAAATAAGGACTATATTTTGGGGCCAGTCTGGTGGAGAGAGATGCACCCTAAAACTGACCAAGGAAAGACCAAACTGGGCCATCAAAATATTAGGTCACAGTGCCAACAGACTGTTCTAGCTCCACATTAAGGTGCTTTCTCACACGTAGAATATCAAGCTCCTTAAAGTTTATTTCTAGTTTTACTGCTATTTTTCTTTTCAATAATTTTCCTTATTGTAAAATTTTTATCATTCAATGAAATGGGGACCTGCCTCTCCTATTTTATTATAAATCACGTATGACGACTCGGCTTAATCTAAGAGCCCAGGACGTGAGTACGCATACAGAAGCGAGAACTTAAGAGTAAAATAGCCAACTTAGAAAAATAATGAAAATTTCGGCATGTAGTATTTGTAAATTTCAACTCCCGAATACAAAATAAGAAAAACCTGTTAATAAAAAACCATCGGCTCGTCGGCCGGTTCAGAGTATCATATAAATTCAAAACAAAAGAAACAAAGTTTGGTGCACCAGTTAAATCGTTATACAAAATATAATATTTACAAAAGGTTTAAAATTTTGACTCTAAACGTAGACTCGACTATCCAAAACATCGCTCCCGGAAACGCATGGCTCACGTGACTATAAGCCAATCCAAAAGTCTTCTTCTCGTGCCATCAACGAGCACCACCTGTCGCTACACGCTCCTAACCCCAAGTGTTACCTGAAAGGTGATATAGAGCACCTTTGAGCATGACACTCAGTGAAAACAAAAGAATATGAACGGGATGCGAAATGATCATGATAAAATGCAAATAAGGTAATATCGTGCTTAAAATGCAAGGCTAGAACAAATAAATTATGTATAGATGGAGACAACAAATCACAAGATCTCCAACATATGCTTTCGTTAAACCGTTATCATATCTCACACTTAACAATACCATCCTTTTTAAATTTCACAAGCCATGCCATTGCAAACCCGGTGTCTCACTACGCCCCATGTCATAAGATCATCCAACATTCGAGCCATAACCCATCACAATTTCGACTATCTCAAACTCACTAGCACCCGGGCCATTTATCACATAGCATACCGGAGCTCATCACCTTTCCACGGTAACAACGTGTAACGTCCAACACCAACACCGTTACACGGGTTAATCACATCTCCGCCACGGTAACCACGTGTAACGTCATACACCGTTACACGGGTTACATGGCCACATGTCGAAAGTATGAAATGCATGAATGATGTGCTATAAGATGAAATGAGATGACATGCTTGCTTTTGGTAAACATTGTATATCAAATTCTTAATTCAATGGAAAAAGTAGAACAGTTCCTCCAAGCACTATAAGACTCAATCATTATACGTATGAAGCTTAATTCACATAACCCTTAGTGCACATATCAAGCATTTCCCCCTTTAAGCTTTTCCACAACTAACCATCGAGCATAACCCGAACAATACGAAAAGTATACATATGACTCGATCATTACTCACATAATGCTCAAAATTCACATAATCACATGGTTCACGTTCACGCTTTTCTCTATTAACTCATCCGTAACTATTCCTCGAGCATAAATCAAAAACATGACAAATATGCATAATCATAGCCCCAAATCAGTATAGGACTCGTTCATGGACTATGAACATAATAATAAAGCAAATAGGCATGCATAAATGAATAACTATCAAAACATGAACCGATTTTAAACTAATTAACATTTCGGCCCCTTAAGCCACTACTGGAGTCAATATCCGTTTCCACAATTCTCTTACACACTTAACCTTACCAACCATACTATCACTTCTCTTCCTTTCCAAGTTGTTTTTCATATGATGAATATACATTTAGGCACACATAAGTTCCAGAATTAAGAATCTCTAAAAATGGTCAAGAAATTCGAAAATCAAAGAAAAGCTGCTTCAAAAACCTCCATTAATGGAGTTTTTGAAAGCTTTGAACAACCCTTGGCTTCCATCTTCTTCCTTTCAATATACATGAACCTTAAAGCCTAAACTCATTAATCAACATGGATTTCCAGAATTTAAAAGTGAAGGAAAACTGTAACGTCCCTTTATTTTGAAGTGAAATTTTTTTTTATTATTTATTAATGTTATTTATTTCAATTTAAGTGTTTAGTTTAATTATTATTTTTGTAATTTCGATTTTAGTAGTTAATTTCACCCGAAATTCTTTTTAATCGTTTTAATACTTTAAATTTCGTTTCAGTGACATTAATAATTATTAATAGGCCAATTAATAATTATTAATCACCTTTAGATTTATTTAAGAGCTTCGGGCTTCGATTCATAAGTCAAAAGTCATAAAAGGATGCAACCGTCATTTCCGATTTCTTAAAAAAATATACAAACACTATTCATTTGTCTTTTAAATCACAAGTTTGACCAAAGTTGACTCCATTGCTTCATTTTTCTTCCCAAAACCGTGGGTACCAAGAGAGGGAGGGAAATTTTCGGGTTTTGCTCGTTTCTTGGCGGATCGACTTGATTTCGGTTGCATCGGAAAGCCTTCGGTCCTAGGATTCTTCTCCACCTAGCTAACGTGCTTTCCATCCGTGTTCTAAGGACTTCTCGGTAAGTTTATTTTCAAACCCTAAGCTCCAAATAGTGTTTTAATGGAGTTTTCTCTTGATTCCTTCGATTTCTTGTCGTGAAACTCGGTGTTTGTAAATACGGGAGTTGTTTTAAGAGTTTTGAAAACTTTCCCTTAACCCTAAAACCGAGTTTCAGTCGAAACCCTTCCCGTTTGAAATTTACCTTTTTGGGTTTGATTATGGGTTATTTATTAATGAATTATTGTTTATTTAAATTCGATTCGGAACATGGCATAATGTTCAAAAACCCTAATTATCGATACCCATTGAAATCGGGAATATCGAATTTGTTTGAAACCAACTCGAAACACCTCTAAAGTACCTAAAAGCCGGAAAACCAAACCCGAGACCCACTTTTCATAGGGGGGCCGAGAGCCTCATAGTGGGGTTTATGGGGTTGTTCGTTGTTTTGAGCTTTTAGATGTTAATTGATCGATGTATGTTTATTTATTAATTGTTAGATGTAATTAATTGTAGGTGTTTCGGATCGTTGTTTGATTGTGCTTTCGGAAACTTGGAGCAAAGCTATTTTTTGGCTAAGGTGAGAATAGTTAGGATTTAAAGTAATTTTAGAAAGCGAATAAGTATGATGGTTTGTAGAATAAGAAGCTAAGACTAAGATTCGAATCTAAGATTAGAGGGAGGTGAGTTAGTGCCTTAGGATTAGGAGTTAATCCTTTAAGTGAGAACTTAGGAGTTCTCGAGGAAAGCATTAAATCTTAGGATTTACTAAGATAGATTCGTTTTGAAGCTTAGGATGGATCATTGGAAGTTAAAAGATCCAAACTTTTATATAGAACGATTAATAGAACCTCGGATTATATTGGAAGTTTAGAATCCTGGAAGGTATAGGTTAATCGTTTAAGATAGGATTTACTTGTATTAATGTAGCGGAGTTCGATTTACATATCGTTCGTCCGAGATTCCTATCTATTTTACTTTATGTTCTTTACTTTATGCCCCTCTACTTTATGCTTGCATCGACTACTTTAATTCCGCACTTTACTTATTTACTTTTACAAGGATATGCAGGCATATGCATATCATATTGCACCATAACATTTTCACATCATTCATTGAAAAAGAAATTAAGGGGAGAATGTTGGAGCCTACGGGTAGTGTCTGCATCACCTTCAGAGAAAAAGAAACGAAAGTGAGAAAGAAAAGAAAGGAGAATGATGAACCCTACGGGAAGTTCACATCACCTTCAGAAAAAGAAAAGAAAGTGAAAAAGAAAAGAAGGGAGAATGATGAATCCTACGGGAAGTTCACATCACCTTCAGAGAAAATAAAAGAAAGTGAAAGAAAAGGAGTTGAATGGTATCCTACGGGATGTACGCATTACTTCTTCATGCATAGGGGGTTGAATGGTATCCTACGGGATGTACGCATTACTTCCTCATGCATAAGGTTGAATGGGTATCCTACAGGATGTACCTATTATCTTCATTCATGTACATAGGGCAAATGCGAAATCCTACGGGATGTCCTCATGCATTCATGCTTATGATCGATGAATTAGAGAATCGAGATGTTTTATTTTATGCAAAGTATATTTACTTTTCTTATTTATGTCGTAACAAGTAATTGGATGAGAATTAGACTACGTGTATTAGTAGTATCATCCTTTGGATATTATAGAATGGAATTACTTAATGTTTGGAGAAATTTAGGATTGATTGTGTCAGATTGATTGGACACAAATCGGAATACAGGTTTGAGGTCTAACCTTACTTTTTATGCTTATTATTCTCACTGGGCATAAGTTGTTAGCTCATGATATTACAAAAATTTCAGGTAATACCCTGGTTAGAGGTCGTGGGAGAGGAGATGGTGCTGCATGATCGAGGGATGACGACCTTGAGATGGACTAGGTTGATTTAAAGTCCATGGACTATGTTTTGTGAATATTTCACATATTTTGGAGTTGTATATTTGTAAATGGCTCTTAAGAGCTTTTGTCTTTATGTTTATGATTATATTCATTTTGAACTCCTGGATAGGAACTAAATGTTCCATGTGTATTTTAGATTTTGAAATTAAAATGTAAACAGGTTTTGGCTAGCCAATTTTCAAACATAACCACGCCAATTTTCTTAAAATATAAAGACTTCTGCTGTGTTTTCTAATTTAAATTATTTAAAAGTGTCGGGTCATCACAAAAACCAATACCAAAGTGTTTTCAACATGAACCAAGACACCCCAAACCACCTCCATGAAAACCTAGAAAACTTTGAGTTGTGAGATCAGAATTCTTACCTTGAACTTGCTTCAATCCCAATGATTCTTGTAAAAATCTTCCTTGAATGACAAATCTAACACAAATCACCCAAAGCCCACTTAATTTACCCAAGGTTTGAGAGAGAAATTGAAGGAGGAAGCAAGAAATCAAAGAGATGGAGAAATAGGGGGGTGGCCGACGAGTTGGAGAAGAAGGAAGGGAATGATTTTTTTTTTCCCTTTTTCTTATGTCTTAACACAATCCAATTACTAAATTAATAAACAACTAAAAAAAATTGCCCATCCATCCCTCCACCTCCTAAAATAAAAATCAAACCCCTCCAAATTTTCTTTTGCTAAAATAACCCTTGATCTCAAAATACTTGCTAACTAGTCCTCTCCCTAAATTAACCATGGTTAACCATTCCATTCTCATTTATTTCCTCCCCCAATAATTAAATTAACTATGGTTAGTCACAAAAATAACAAAAATTAACATAACAAAATCATTTTCCCTATTTAAAGTACAATTTAATTTATACCAAACTTAAAGAATTCTACTAAAATTCTCTGGTTCTTACATCACGTGTATAAAATTAGATTAGGGGAACGGAGGAAATAACTCTCACACCCCTTAGCTAAGTTAGACTCAACCTAGACTTGAAGATATAATGCTCTACTCGAGTGGGGCCGACGATATGAATATCCTATAATAAAATAAAAAAGTTCCAAGTCCACTAAGGTTGGGTAGCTCAAAAAGTAAAAAAAAAATAAAAAAATCTAAGCCTACTTGGGAGTACAGGGCTCCCACGAGTCGCATCTCATAGAAGGATTTAAAATGTGAAAAACTACAAGTCTATTAGGGAGGTAGGGCTCTAACGAGTCGCATCTTGTGGAACAATTTAAAATGAGAAAAAAAATCTACTTGGGAGTGTAGGTTTCCAATGAGCCACACCTCGTAGGAGAATTTAAAACGTGAAAAATTCCAAGTCCACTACGGAGGCTCCATCATTTTATTATTTTCTCTACTTTTTTAGAATGACCGAGGAAACAAGTTAAAGCTACCAGACTCCAACACTTAGTATTTTTCTCCATTTGTTTGAGGAAGACCAAGACAAAAAAAATCAAGAAAACACTCTGATACTTGTTAAAATTTAAGAATATGAAAGAGGAATAAATTCTACCTTGAGATCAAAGAGACTTATGCACCTGGTGAGCTATATCCACGTCGTCTCTAGGAGACCTATATACCTGAGACCAAATATAAACATCCAGTTGAAAGATAATACATTGTGTAATCTATAAGGGATACGTGGTTGGGAGGTAACACATGGCTCAATTCCGACGCGAAACGTGGCACAATGATATCATCGACTTATTTTCCTATAAATAAGAGAAGAAACTCAGCCATAAGTTAATTCATTATACTCTAATTCATTTTTTCCTGTGCAGGTACATACACTGCTCGTTGCCTATGAAGCCCACGACCTAGTAGCATCTCTAGCTCAGCGTACTACCTCCAACTCATTTTATCTTTTAAGCTCATTTCATACGGTAGAAGCTTACCATTTTTACACAACAACAACCCATTTCATTTTTTAAAGGGTCAATTACAGAAATAACATATTTTTACATACTAATTATTGAAATGTCAAAACTTTTAAAAAATTACCCATGTAGCATAATTATAGTTCAAAATTATATTGAACTAAAAAAGAAAAAAAAACAACTAATTTATTAAAAATATTAATGAAAAATGAAAAAATAGTTCTTGAAATATAGTTCAATATTATATTGAACTAACAACGAAAAAAAAAAAACATAGAAAATAACAATAAAAAATCACAAATTATATTAGTTCAATATAATATTGAACTAAAATTATGTTATTTGGGTAATTTTTAAAAAGTTTTGGCATTTCAATAATTAGTGTATATATATATATATATATATATATATGTTATTTGAGATTATTTTTTTAAATATATAATATAAATAATAATTAAAAAAAAGTGCTTGCGCTACACGGGGCTATGAGGCTTGAATTGGGTCTACAGAACATCATGAAAAAATAGCTAAGCTTTAATTCAAAAAAGTGAAACATAAAAAATCTCGAGAATTTGCCTATAATGACACTTTTATTAGTGTTAATGTCTTAAATAGCTTAAGTTTTAAAAATCCCCCAAATGACCTTTTTTCTAATATAACAAAATTAATTATTTCATTAAATTTACAAAAATGCCACTCATTTATTAATTCACTAAATTTACAAAAATGCCACTCATTTATTAATTCACTAAATTTGTTCTCTTATTCACTAATTAGTGAATTAAAGGGAATAATTTAGTGAATTAAATTATAATGTATATTTGGGATGCCTAATATTGATTTTAATTCAATAATTTAGTGAATTAAAGGGAATAAGTTAGTGAATTAAATTATAATGTAAATTTGGGATACCTAATATTGATTTTAATTGAATAATTTAGTGAATTAAAGAGAATATTTTAGTGAATTAAAGGGAATAATTTAGTGAATTAAATTTAAATGTACATTTGGGATACCTAATATTGATTTTAATTGAATAATTTAGTGAATTAAAGATAATATCTTAGTGAATTAAAAGGAATAATTTAGTGAATTAAATTTAAATGTACATTTGGGATACCCTAATATTGATTTTAATTCAATAATTTAGTGAATTAAAGGGAATAATTTAGTGAATTAAATTATAATGTATATTTGGATACCAAATATTGATTTTAATTCAATAATTTAGTGAATTAAAGGGAATGATTTAGTGAATTAAAGGGAATAATTTAGTGAATTAAATTATAATGTACATTTTGGTTACCTAATATTGATTTTAATTCAATAATTTAGTGAATAAAAGGGAATAATTTAGTGAATTAAATTATAGTGTATAATTTAGTGAATTAAAGGAAGCCGATTAGATACTGGTTCGGTTCGTAACCTTTCCCATTCCGATTCTGGTTCTTTTTTTTATGAATTTTCTTACCAGTCGGTTTCGGTAAAGTTTGTAAACTCTGTCATTTTAGTTTTTAAAATAGTTTTTCATCCTAAATTCTTTTTTCGTGTCAATTTAGTTTTTCGTTATACAATTCAATAACTTATACCATATTGTTTACTAAATTATTGTACTAAACTTATTTGTTTTATTCTGCAACATAGTTTATTGAACTTTTTATTTTGCACTGTTGTTTTACATGTGCTAGGGTATATGTGAATTGGAGAAGAAAACAAGGAAGAAAAAAATGTGAAGATAGGCCAAATGAAGACACAAGAAGATGCCATTTTTTAATTCTTTTTTGTGTTTGTTATAAATTTTAATGAATTGTTGATGTATATAGGTTTAAATGGATCTTGTTGTTGAGATTTATAATTCAATTATTTAATGCGTTGAGTTCAATAAATTATTGAATTGAAATCTTGATACTATCTTACCACTCTATGACATATTATTTTCTATTTCAAGTTTATAATCACTAATATTGGTTATTGATGTTGCATACTAGTGTAAATGAATGTGGTTTTTATTTGCGGAAAACTTTGAGATTTTATGTGTTTTTTATAGGCAAAATCAAAACCGTTATTCAATAATTTATTAACTTGAATTACTTATTGAATTAAAATCAATATGAAGATCTCAATTATATGTTGTAATTTAGTTTAATAAATTATTGGTGAAGGGAGAAATTTTATTGAATCAATAAAACTCAAATTTTAACTCACTAAATTATTGACTATGAGAGAAAATTTAGTAAATTAATAAAGTTCATATTTTAATTCACTAAATAGTGAATAAGAGAACAAATATAGTGAATTAATAAATGAGTGACATTTTTGTTAATTTAATGAAAACAATTAATTTTATTATATTAGGAAAAATGTCATTTGGGGAATTTTGAAAAGAGAGTGCTATTTAGGGAATTAGTTTTATAAAATGTGTCATTTGAGTCCATGCCCCAAAAATCTCTTTTATATGCTACTTTAGGTGTAATTCCCTTATTCATAACTTTTATTCGTATCCGACTTCAATATTAACACTATTTCTCTTCTTTCTTTATATCACATGGGAAATTTGCCTTATTTTAGAAAACTATTTTTTAGGATTTTTAGAGATGCCAAGATCCCACAAAGATCTTCACATGTGATGGCCAAATTCAAAAGCACAAACCATACCCTGATCTAATAATTATTACATGCAAAGAAAAGTAAAATAAACCCTAGTTTCCCTGCTTCCTAATCTGTCTATATAATCAAAATGATATGATTCAATGAAATTTGTTAGGCACTTGGTGTTTATATCTCTATTTGACGCATGTATAAAGAATTAGAGAGTAGTATTTGTATTTTTGAGTATCTATTTAGTTATTTAATATTAATAAAATAGGTTTGAACAGAGACGGTGTCAAAAATTTATTTACATTCGTCTTGTTGAAAAAGAATCGAATAAAAAATAAATATAAATTAAAAACGCAAAAAAATAATCATCAAAATTTTAATGGGTAATTCAAACATCTCAATTAAGTTTTGAATCTCTCTGCTTCCACATGTATGATGAGTTATTGTATAAATTAGGGTTAGACCCACCACATTTAAACTATAGCTTTTGTATTATGTAATGGTTATACTCTTTGAAGAAATTTTGAAAATCTATATATATTTTTTTACATCGTAATGGGCTATGTTGATAGAATATTTGAAATCAAATATCTTTAATATACAAAAGGAGGGATTTGTGGAAATATTTTTTTCATTAACCATCCCTTCTAAAGTAGTTATTCGTATTAACAATTTATTTCAATAAAACTATTTACGTCAATATTATATTCAAAATACTAAAATTAAAACCACATGTTCATTAAAAAAAAACATGTTCAAAGATGAAGAGTTGTCTAACAAAAATGAACTGAAAAGAGTCTGATTTGTTTTATATATATATATTAATTAATAACGACACATCAAGTAATTATTGTTTTATAAATAATATAATGTTATACAAATAGAACCAATAATTTCATAGGTTTCCAGGTCCTCTTTGAAATGGATTTCAAATTGCTAAAAAAAAAAAAAAAAAAAAGAAAAACTAACAGTTGAAGGGAAATAAAAAGTACCAGCTTAAAAAAACTCCTTACATTGGAAAAAAAAAAAAAAAAAACTCCTTACATTCTCGTGAGGAGCTAAAAGCATAAAAGAATGTGTAATGAAATTAAGAAAAAGAGAACACGTCTCCTTTAAATTCAAACATAAAAAGAAAAGTGGAAGTTATTAGACGGCCTAAAAGATGTAATTATGATATTATAAATTATACCACGGAAATTTCATTGGGTAGCAGAATTTTTTTACAATATATATATATATATATAAATATAGTATTTTTAAAAAGTATTTACAAATATATTAGTTTTTTTAAAAACAATCATTCATGTGAATCAGAGAAATCAGTGATAACTTATAAAATAATCAGTAATAATTATTAGGTAATCAGTGATTCATGCACAAAATATCAGGATATGAGTAAAATCAGTGATTACTTGTGAGAAAATAACTAATTACACATGTAAAACTAGTGACAATTTTGTAATATTTTAGGCGCGAATTTGAGTTTTTTTGCTATTTTTATAAATAAGTTTTTTTACTTCTATTTTTATAAATATTGGACTTAATTTTGCTATTTTTACAATAGCCCCATTATACTAATAAACAATATCAAGTTCAAAATTTTCATTACATGCATTTAATCACTACCTAGAATAATAAAAAGGGTAAAATGCAAATGAGACCCCTATGGTTTATTTCAAATGCATGAACACCCCTGTGGTTTGAAAATGGCAAATCACACCCCTGTGGTTTCAAATTTTTTCAATCAGACGCCTCCCCTTTAATGTCAATAATTTTTTTTTAGCTATAACTTCTTCGTTTGAACTCTGATTTAGATGATTCAAGATGTTTTAGAATCAATATTTCAGGCTCTACATAATAGTCACTTTAAAACTTTGAAATGGTTAATAAATAAAAGACTTTATTAACATTAAAGTACTAGGTATGATTGACACCGTTAACGCTTTTGGTTATTGATGATTTAGAAGTTTTTAAGTGACCGTAGCGTAGATACTAAAATGAGGATTCCAAAATATCTTGAATTATCTAAATCGAAGTTCAAACGAAGAACTTATGACTAAAAGAAGATTAATGACATTGAAAGGGGTCTGATTGAAAAAATTTAGAACCACAGGGGTGTGATTTGCCATTTTCAAATCACAGAGGGTGTTCATGCATTTGAAACAAACCATGGGGTCTCATTTGCATTTTACCCTAATAAAAATTACCATAATATGTTTATATTATTAATTGGGATGATTTTTATCCGCATTACATCAACAGAGAGGGTGTGAAACACAAATTTTAAATCTTATGAAACGAAATTCTGATGCTAACCTATAATCAGGTTGATAAAATTAAGGTTATTAAAGAATGTCCCTTAGAATTTATATAAGGTACAAAATAATAATGAAAAAGAGTTGTTTGTCCAAAATAATTATAACTTAAAAAATAAATTGAACAATTAATTCACAATTGGTCGTTAATGAATTATATAAAACACAAAGTGTTATTGGTGTAAGCCTGCTGTTGAATTAGACTTAGTGGGCTTTTTTTATTTGGGTATGCACATGTTTGGGCTTAAGTGGCTAATTTTTTATTTTTATTATTATTATTATTATTTTTTTTTTTTTATTACTTAAGTAGCTAATTTTTTATTTGTTTGGAAAGTCAATGAAATATAGATGAACAATCGCTTTGATATGCATTGTAGTTTGTGTATATAATTTGATGAGATTAAAAAAAATCAAAGCCCTAGATTAGATCACATTGTATTTTGTGTATGCTAAGTTGCAATGAAAACTTTAGTTTTAAACTTCTTATAATAATTGAAACAAAAACGATACATTTTAGATACATAGTTTTATTTATATCATTATTTTTTATTTATTCTTGAAGTAACATATTTATAATTTTTTATTTATATCATTATTTTTTATTTATTCTTGAAATAACATATTTATAATTTATTGAAATCAAGTAAATAAATTATTGACTTAGAGGTAAATTATAAGGATTAAATTAATATTTTTAATTTATACTGAAATAAAAGTTTTAGTCCCTTAAAATTTATTTAGATGATAATTTTGAAGCACAAAATATAAATAAAAAATAACAAATATTAAAAAGTTAACAAGTCAATTATTTACTGACTTGGAAGAAATATATTATTTAAGTAAATTTTTAATAGTGGTGCATTTTGAGTATATAGCTTAAGTGGTTAGATATGAACTCTCTTTTCACGATTTGATGTAATATCTTAAAAGGAGGAAGAAGAAGGGAAAAAAACTCCCTTTCATAAAGTCAAAAGTTTGACTCTCCTTATTTGATGTAATATCTAAATAAAACGAAATTTCATTAGGTGACAAATTTTTTATGCAATATTTGTAAAAATAGAAATTTTAAAAAGTATTTACAAATATAGCAATTATTATTAAGTTAATCAATGATTACCAATGATTAATGTGTGAATCAGTGATAAACTTAGTGTAAAAATATGTAATTTCATGTTTATCACTAATTCACCTAATCAAAATTTGCTATATTTACAAATATTTTTAGAGCTGCTGTTTTTATAAATTTTACTTCAAAAATTACTAGATTTGCATATATTGGTAAATAAAACAGCAAAATAAGTAATTAGTTGAACGTCGTCCAAAACTGTTTCTATAAATGCAATTGTATTAAATGATATTTAGGGATATAGAATTGTGCCATGTGCCATTTAAGGTTAGGCAATGATACAAAGAAATTTCATTAGGTAGCAGAATTTTCTTCAATATTTATAATCTATTAGTTTTAAAAAGTATTTGCAAATATAACAATTTTTAAAACCCTCATTCAAGTGAATCAAAGAAATCAATGATAATTTTGAGGTAATCAGTGATAACTTATCAGGTAATCAGTGATTATATGCACGAAATATCATTTTATATAGTGAGTCAGTAAAATCAGTGATTACCTATGCGCGGAATCAGTGATTACTTATGTGGAAATCAGTGATTACTTACCCAAACTAGTGCAATTTTATAATATTTTAGCCGTGAATTTGAGTTTTTTTTTGCTATTTTTGTAAATAATTTTTTGGACAGTTATTTTAGCAACATGTGCAAGACAGCAAGAGCCCCATAATACAATATCAAACATTTATAGTAATGTATTAGCCAATTATACTAAAATTTCATACTATTTTATAGTATTTATTTTCCTTTCTTGCGAATTCAAATAAATTTTCCAATTTCCATACATATATCCAACTTTTCACTATAAATATTCACCAACTTCTTAAAGTAATATCTAGAAATGTGCGATTTTGGATGGAAGTAACAAAAGCATTGTAATCTGAATCAAGACCATCAAGAAGATAACAGACATGATCACGATAGGATAATGGTTCTCCAATGGATGAGAGCTTATCAACAATTGATTTGAGCTGTGTGAGATACTGATTAACGGATAGGCCATCTTTCCGAATGCGCTGTAATTAAGAGCGTAGATTCATAATACAAGCTGTAGAAGTGGATTCATACACACGGCGGAGAGACTCCCAGATTTCTAGGGCAGATGAACAATTGACAATTTCACCCTGCTTGTCCTCTGTAAGAGAAGAATAGATCCAGCTCATGACAAGACGATTATAATTCTTCCATTGGAGAAAATGACCATTAGGTTGAGTTTGGTTAGGATCAATCAAAGGAGGTGGAGATGGAACAGAGCCATCAATGAATCCCTCTAAGCCATTAATAATTATTGGATCTGGAACTCAATAACAACAATCGAGATGAATGTACATAAAATATATTGATATCGGTACTGAATTACACAATCAAAACATATCAGTAATAACAGGAATTTAACTTAATTGAAATTACAATTTATAAGAACTTCCCATATTTGATAAACGTCGAAGCGTGCAGTTGCACTGTCCTTAAGACGATATTGCCTTGCTCCGGTTGTTTGCAGTTCTATGGAATACCGGCTTGCATGATACGATGACGTGTTTCGTGTGATCAACAACCAGATACGCACGAACCTGGCAGAGCCCTCAAGAACAGCTCTCCAAAGCTTTTACCGAAAATAGATGAAAAGAAATAAACAATGCCAAGAACGCAAGAGAGAAATTAGAAATTATAATCTGATTTTGGATATCCATACTAAAAGAGATGGCTCCTATTTATAAGAAACCATTCTACGTAACTCACAAATTTGTATTTAAACCAGAATTAAAGTTCTTATGAATACAAAAGTGAAACGGTCAAAAACATCAAAGACAAATGAAACAAAATTGTAATTTCAATTAGCGAATTTACTCCTCGAATTCTAAGTCAAACTTTAACTCAGACGTTTGAATTGCAAATCCATTTGCTTATTAATTCATAACCTGAAGTAAGGTTATAGTCCACCAAAAAAACAATTTGTCTTTATCCAAAACTATATATATATATATAAATTGATTAACCATCAACAACTCCCAATTCAACTATACATATAGATTTCAAATAAAAACTAAATGTTATTTTAGCTTTTAACAACACATTACTTTCAAACACTATTTTTTATATGTCATATCACATTATATATAAAATTTCCAACAATCCCCCACATGAAAGTAATTAAACTCGAAAAACGGAAAACAGAAAAGTATAAAAGTTTTGGAGAGCACCGACTAAGCTATGCATCAAGAAAAGCTGTCTTTTGAACTTGAACCTTCCTTAGTGATTGACCATCGAATTTACCAAAGAAATAGTAAAATTAATTTCTTGAACTTTCCTTTTATTAGTAAATTGAGACAATAATCTATCACACATAACTTAACCTATTCTATTGAGTTCTATACGGTTTAGTCCGTTTTGGTCCTGGACTCGATCTCGCATTTGTGAGAGTTTTTAGAGAACCCAAGCCTATGTTGTTCTCAAATAATCGACCCAATTTTACTCTCATATAGATAACTATTGATTTATAGTATTCTAAAAATACTCCTTTACCAATATTATCTTAATATTCACATGTTTACACACTGTTCATGGAAACGGGTTAGGACGGAAAGTTCTTTGTGTGTCATCTATGAACTATTCCAGTTTAGTTTGCCTGTTTAACCTAGATCTTGGGATCTCTAGTCAACAAAGTTAGGTTACCACTAGATAGTTCATTTGGTAGGCTTTAATCCCATTTCCCTCGACGTATATGACAGATGCTCTTTTGTTACTCCTTTAGTTAAAGGATCAATAATAATTTCTTTTGACTTCACATAGTCAATTAATATTAGTGAGCAATTGTCTTATCAAATTATGCCTATGCTCAGTATGTCTTGACTTCCTATTATTGACAATATTTTTAGCTCTCACATTAGCAGCTAAAATTGTCACAATAGAGATACATCGCGTTTACAGGCATTGACCATAAATGAATATCTTTTAGACAATTCCTCATTTCGCTTCTTCACTACAGCTACCGTAGTGAATTCGGATTCCATCATAGATTGTGCAATGCACGTATGTTTTGTAGACTTCTAAGAAACAACGACTCCACCTAGGGTAAACACATACCCAATATTAATTTAGTCTCTAAGCTATCTGATATCCAGTTAGCATCACTAAATCTTTCTACGTATGTTTTGTAGATACTGTGTCTTTCACATCAAGTTTGAATTCGACATTCTCTTAGTTAATTCTATTATCACTCTTGTAATGCTCATGATTAACATATCACCCACACACAAGCATTCAATGATATGATCATTATTTACAACATTGTAATAGACATATTTGTCACACTCATAGATTTAATCTTTTGGATTTCAATGTGTGATCAAAGTTCTCATGTCATTGTTTGAGTGTTTGTTTCAACCCATATAAGGACTTAAAAAGTTTTAAAAAACTTCGTTCTCATGTCCTTTTACCACCAACCCTTTTGGTTGTTTCATATAGACTTCTTCATCTGAGTCTCTGTTTATGAATTTAGTTTTTACATCCATTTGGTGAACTTCCAAATCATGTAAACTTGCTATAGCAATCAACATCGTAATGGATGTGATTCTATTCACTGAAAATAGATATCAAAGAAATCTATTCCCTCTTTTTGTCTATAGCATTGAACCACTAAACAGGCTTTACATATTTATTGATCAATCAACTATAAGCTTTCTCATAAAGATGAATTTACTTTCAAGATGAAAGTTAACCAAAACCTACGTATTGTTTTGGACCATGGATCCGACCTCACTATTGATCATGTGTAATTCACATTTATCTCTAGTTGAGATTTATCTTTCTACCATGCAGGCTAGAATGTATAATAAAATAAGTAGCTTTCTTGGTTCAAATTGATCAATTTTCTGATCATGACTAGGACTGATCAGTTTCCTATTCATGTTCAGTCTTTTGATCAATTTGACACCTCGAAATACTTGTTTTATATTTTATTTGACTCCAACACTATGTTCTTTACAGATATGAATCATCAAAGAACTAATTCTTTATAGATTTCACTATTATAAATTTCAGACACTTCTGAATTACATATAATAAATCTATAATTTTCACTGTATAAGGCATAGCCTATAAATTCACAATTTATCCTATTAGGTTCAAGTTTGATCCTTTTAAAACAAAAGAAGTTGTACCTTTTTCTCAAAACCCCCACACTTTCATCATTTAGAAAACAAGTATTTTTCTAATTCTCATATCATAAGATAACTTATGTATAGAATTACATTTGTAATAAGCAGACTTTCCCCCATAATTCTGTGGTAAACTTGAACTATTTAACATGTAATTACTCATGTTTTTCAAAGTTCAATTCTCAATTGTACTCACTTTTTGTTCATAAATAAAAATAGAAGGTTGACACACACTCATCACCTTCATATGACCTCTATTTTCTTTTCAAGTTGATTATCATTCTCTGCTTTATAAGTCTTAAAACTTTTAAAGCTTCATCAACTATGTAGTATATAATTTTGACAAATTTTTACTATAACCAAATATGAATTGATTCAACATAAACTTTATTTATTTCTATTATCGATTTCATATTTATGTTATAATTATCATTCTATGTTAAGAGCGATAATTCACATGCTTTAAAATTTTAAAGCCACAACTCAATAATATATGTAAAAGAAAATCTCTTTATTGATATTATTGAAACTTGAGCTATTACATTCTACTTATTCAACAAGCTCTATTTCTGCAAAAGCTCATCACATCATCCTCATTAACTATGATCGCTTGCTTAGGTTTAGAGTTTGAACTCTGTTTTAAACTCTTGTACTATCTGCACTCAACTGTTATTTGTCTAGGCTTGCCATAGACATAACATATCCTCGAATGCGTTTAGATACTGCACTCTAGCCAAGACTCACATTTTTCTGGATTGGGACTCTCTTACCCAAACCTTAAGCTTTTGCTATACTAGCTTTGGTTTTCACAATATTCTCGTTTGGGACTCTCTAACCCAAACTTTGGAGTTCAAGTACCACATTTTGTATGGTACACTCCATCACATGTATTTGAGATAGTTTCGAATTCTTTCCAAGAAGAAGACAACTTCTCAATCACAACGGCCACTTAGAATGATTCACGATGATCATTCTTTTGCCATGCATGTCAATAGTATGACTAGCAACTCCACACTAGGAGGATGACAACTTCTCAATTACAGTTGCTTCTTGGAAGGGTTCACTAATCCCCATTCCTTCACTATGCAAGACACAAATTATGACTTGTAGCTCCTCAATTTAATTGACTACCAATTTTGTATCAATTATAATGTAGTCTAAGAATTTTCCTCAAGAAATTTCTTAACTTTCAACACTAACTGAGGTATACTGCAGTTCAAGTGCCTTCCTCAAATTTTCAATCATCACATCTTATATAATTGATCATTGTAAGAGTTAAAATTTACACAAAATAAAATTTTAATTTCATCATATAAGCCACCGTTGAAAACATAACCTGATATTTAGTCCAGGTATTTATATATAATATATATACTCCAATTATATATTATACATGTATAGTTCCACTAACTAATTAAGTTCCAATTAATAAAAGTTTCAATCATCATAACTTTTATTTTCTATTATATATAAGCTCTAAAATATAGTAATGAAATTTTCACCAAATTGTGAAATCAATCCGTCTGTCGTAAAACATTCAAAATCAAATATAATGAAAACAATTCACTTTCACTTGAAAACTAAGTTCCAACCGTGAAAGTTGTAAGAAAGCCATTAAAATCATTTTCGTTATTTGACTTTTAGTCATACTCTATATATAATAGCAAATTTAACTTTCACTAAAAAAGTTGGAAGAAGTTGCTAGCTGAATCTATTCAAATTGATTTCAACTTATCAATTTATAGGTGATTTGCAACTTATGTTATTATCATCCAATATAAATATATTGTTTCACTTGAAGATTCTGTAACTTTGCAAAACCAAAATCAGTAACACTTGCAAAATGAGTGGCACTGATTTATTTAATATTTTATACATACAAAAGATATATAAAATAAAATCCATTTGACGACAATGATATAAAAAATTCGTACCTCACATATTGTTGGCACAAATTCACCGTCACCGATAAACTCAACGACATCCTTTATTTCTTACTGACAAAACCACATCTACCTCGCTTTATTGTTGTTGATGAGTTCCATAATATCGACTTCAAATTGTTGATGAACTCCATAGATAATATCGTCTTAAGATTGTTGGATCTGGAGCTCAATATCAACAATCGAGATGAACGTACATAAAATATATTGATATCGGTATTGAATTACACAATCAAAACATATCAGTAATAACAAGAATTTACTTTAATTGAAATTACAATTTATAAGAACTTCCCATATTTGATAAACGTCGAAGCGTGCAGTTGCACTGTCCATTGCCCCGCTCCGGTTGTTTGCATTTCTATGGCATACCGACTCGCAAGATACGACGACGTGTTTCGTGAGATCAACAACCAACGAACCTGGCAGAACCCTCAAGAACAGCTCTCCAAAGCTTTTGCTGAAAATAGATGAAAAGAAATAAACAATGCCAAGAACGCAAGAGAGAAATCAGAAATTATAATATGATTTTGGATATCCATGCTAAAAGAGATGGCTTCTATTTATAGGAAACCATTCTACATATCTCACAAATTTGTATTTAAATCAGAATTAAAATTCTTATAATTACAAAAGTGAAGCGGTAAAAAACAATCAAAGACAAATGAAACAAAATTGTAACTTCAATTAGCGAATTTACTCCTCGAATTCTAATTCAAACTTTAAATTAGAGTTTGATTCTTTCAATTTCCTTGATAGATAAGAATACCCATAACTTAAAACCATGAGTTCCCAACTTTTCCCAAAATTGTAAAATCTAGGTTTCAAGAAAACTCACCAATTCTTCATGGAATCTAAGGAATTGTAGCTTGATTCTTCTTGGAATAGGTTAATCTACACATGACTTGAGGTTTGATATTGGATCTAGGAAGGAATTTGCTCGATTGAAGAAAATCCACAAAACTTACCTCCATGGCTGCTGTTCGGCCGAACAAGGGAAAAGGAGAAGGAATTTTCTGCTTTTGTTGTTGTTGTTTTTTGAGATAATTATCTCAATAGCACAATTTTCCTCCCTCTTTACATAAATAGCCACACTTTTTATTTTGTAAAATATTAGCCATATAAAAATGTAAAAATACCAAAAAACCCTTCATGTCACATCATTCCTTCTTTCCTCTCTCCTCTCTCCTCCCCTTCCTCACCCACCGTCCCTTTCTTTGTCTTTTCTTTGTCTTTTTTTTTTTTTTTTTAATATTCATCTCTCTCTAATTTTTTTTTTTAAAATTTCACTCTCATTTTTCCCTCTCATTTTTCCCTCCCATGTTTTTCTATATATTTCATTCTCTCCCTCCCATCCTCATTTTTTTTCATTTTTTCTCTCATTTCTTCTTCCCCCTCTCTCTCATTTTCTTTATAAATTTCATATCATTTTCTTTCAAACTTTCATTTCATTTCTTCTTCCTTCTCTCCCTCATTTTCTTTATCCATTTCATATCAATTTCTTCCCTCTCTCCCTCCTTCTTTCTTTTTTTTTCTTTCAAAAATCCATTATTTTAATCTTTTACAAATGTTTATCTCACAAATTTCCTACACTTTTTAATTTACTATCTCTCTACTTAATTTCTTCTCATTCTCGTTTTTTCATATATTATTTGTAATATACGTGATATACATAAACTATGTGTTTTTCTCATACGTAATATGCATTTTTTGTGGTCTGTAATATACGTATTATACACTTTTTCGTGGTTTGTTTAATATTCAGTCTGTAATATACGTAATATACGTTCTACTTCTATCTTGCTTAATATACAGTGTGTAATATACGCAATATACATTTTTCCATGGTCTGTTTAATATTCAGTCTATAATATACGTTATACTTCTATTTTGCTTAATATACAGTTTGTAATATACATAATATACCTTTTCTGTGGTCTGTTAAAATATATATCTTGTAATATACGTGCTATACATAACAACTCCTTTTTTATATTCATCATCTCTCTAATGTCTTTTTAATGTATAGTTCTGTAATATACGTAATATACATAACTGTCTATTTTTTTAGTCCACTATATTGGTTACTAAAATATACATTCTTAAGTATACACAATATACGAAAAAATGGCGAGGGTTGGTGTACAGAGCCCTTCCTTTATGTTCTGTTTTTTTCTTAGTCGTATATTTGATAATATACTTACTATACGTGATATACACTCCTCCCTCTTTTATGTTCTTTTTTTTTTGTTAGTCGTACATTATGTAATATATGTACTATACATAAAATACAGTTCTTTTCTTCTGTTTGTATATTAAGTATTTTTTGTATATTATTGTTATGTAATTAACACTCTTTTGTATATTAAGTATTTTTTGTATTCTATTTTATTCCTTCTCTCTCTTCATCTCTCTCTCTTTTTTTTATTTAAAAAATATACCATTTTCATCTATACTCTTTTTTGTCTTTTGTTTCCATAATCCATGGTTGCTCTTATTTAAAAAAAAAACCACAATTTTCATATTCTAGAAACTCCCCGATCACATTTTTTCCCCATATTTTACGAATCTACTCTATCTTTTTCCATTTCTTCTTTTTCTCTTTTTTTTTTTTTGTTCATAAATCACGTTTTACGTTTTTGTTCTTTTTTTTATTCATATTTTTCCTTCAAAATATTAGATCTTATGGATCTTGAAGGTTTTGGCATGGATCTTGAAGATTTTGGCAAAAGGTAATTTTTTTATAGTTTTTTCGAATTTTTTTGTTATGTGTTGTAATATACGTAAAGTACTATCCGTTATATACGTTGTGCCTGTTTGTCTAAATATATGTTATGTAATATATGTAATGTACATAAGTGACGAAATTATCAACGAACACCTTTTGTCATCATAACTGTTTTTCTAAATGTATAGTTTTGTAATATACGTAATATACATAACCATGCCGGTTATCTACAATATCTATAATATACGTAATATACATAAATGTATAGTTTTTTAAATGTATAGTTATGTAATATACGTAATATACATGTTGGTTATTAAAATGTAATTCTTAAATATACACAAAATACAAAAAAATGATGAGTGGTTGATATACACACCCTCTTCTTTTATGTTTTGTTTGTTTTCTTAGTCGTACATTATGTAATATACGTACTATACGTAATATACATCCCCCCTCTTTTTATGCTCTGTTTTTTTGTTAGTCGTACATTATGTAATATACGTACTATATATAACATACAGTTTTTTTCGTCTGTTTGTATATTAAACATTGTGTAATTAATGCTCTTCCATTTTCCATTTTGCAGATTAAATGATATGTAAATTACGTACATTGCGTGCATCCTTCACTTTTTCTCAAATGCACATACGAACTTGAGGACAACATACACAATATACCAAATGTACATAACACTTTATGTGAGAGGAAAAAGTATAAATAATATACTAAAATGAATCTACAAAAATGATTTAAAATCGAAATATGAAGTATAAAATCAAAAATAATAAAAATAATAAAAAACAAATACTGAATATACTAAAGAACTATAAACAATATACTAAATATACCATAAAATGGAAAGAAATAATGCATCGGGAAAGAAAAATTACATTGGAAAAGAAAATTGTCAGAAGTGTCAGACCATACGTAACATACAGGTGTGTCAGAGTGTCAGATGTGTCAGACTATACCTGACATACGGATAGGGGCATTTTTGGTATATTTGAAATTTGAATAGTAAAAAGTGGCTAATTCAATAACTTTTAAAACATGTGGCTGTTTTGTTAAATAAGCCCTCAAAAGTGGCTAGTTTGAATTTTGCCCCTTGTTTTTTTATGTCTAATACAAATGAAAGGAAAATTAAAAGGAATAAATATATATTAAAACCCATTTGCTTTAGAAACAAAAACCCACAAAACCACCATCAAGAAGGGTTCGGCCGAGAGCAAGGAAAAAGTAAGAAAGCAAGCAGAATCTATTTAGTTCAACGAGAAATGATAACATATGCCTTAATTACTTATGTAATTAAAGAGAAATGATAAAATATGCCTAAAATGGTTTATTTAACTATTTATAAAATTTCCATTATGTGTTTTGTTTTGTTTTTTTTTAAATAAACCCGCTCTTCTCAACTAACCCGTAGTTACTTTTAACCAAACCTAAATTTTCACTTTAACCATGGTTAGGTTGTAACCCAACCATAGTTAGCAATTTTAACTTTTAATATCCATTCAAAACAATTCATTTAATAAATTTAAAATATAAATATCAAAGTAAAACCCATTTAACCAATTTATAAATTTAAATAAATAAAATAGATAAACTCTATTATTATTCTAAAACTCGGGCCATTACAACGTTTGAATTGCAAATCCATTTGTTTATTAATTCATAACATGAAGTAAGGTTATAGTCCACCAAAAAGACAATTTGTCTTTATCCAAAACTATATATGTATATATATATATATATGTATATATATAAATTGATTAACCATCAACAACTCCCAATTCAATTATACATATAGTAACCCGAGGAGCTAACGGAGGAGTATGTTGATCTGATGTAACATTTTGGACAAGAGCTAAGTGAGAATTTTCTATTTCTTGTGTAGAGGATGAGGCCCCAGGTGTGGTAGCCATTAGAGCAATTATGGCTCTGATACTATGAAGTAATATCTAGAAAAAGGGAGGTGGGGAATTACTCACTATTGAGGACCTTTCATTTATATAGTAATAAGTCATCTACTAATTGGAGAATACAATAAAAGAATGAGAAAAAGGAAATAACAATATTATATGACTATTCTATTTCATTCTCTAACACTTCTAATCCGTGGGAAAAAAAAAGTGAAAAAGTTAAGAAGAGTTAGGGCAACATGCATGACTCTTTCATCACTCTTCCCTTGTATCGTTACTACTCTTTTTTTAGTTTTCTTCAGCAGTTTTTGTCTCGTTTTTTGGAGTACTGATCATTTGACAACTTCTAATGATTTTATTCATCACACTCAACAACAAAATTTAAGAATATAGCTAAGTGTGTAGTCATGATAGATTCAGATTCTCGTGAAAACGTGAAATCTATCAATCATTCTCTCGTAAACGCTACCGATAATTATTTGTACTTCCTCGATCAACTCAAACTGCACGACATGGACGATACTACTCGCAAAAGCTTCAACGGATGCGTAGATGAGTATCAAACCACTATAGATATACTAAAGAGAGCATTGGAGTCATTGGTAAAAGAAGACATTACGAGTTTGAGTCAACTTTTAACTCAAGTATTTAATCACGTAAGCTATTGTGAAGAAGATTTTAATTATTCACCAAAGAAACCAAAACCATGGTGGCCTCGTTACCAGGCTTTAATTAAATTGATTCATATTGCTTTGCAGATTTCAAATCTCATTGAATGTAATAGAGTATCAGCTTGTAATATTCCATGTCCTCCATCACATGGAAGGCTTGGATTTTAGCAGTTAATTATAAATGCGTGAATAATAATCGAACGTCTATGATTTTTAAATTTAAACGATCGAAGATAAGATTAAAACTTTTAAAATATTATCGATGAAATTGAAACCGACTATTAAACGTTTTTGTTATTATTTTTTGTCTTCTTTGCTAATAATTTTACATCTCAGATTATTTAATTATATAATTTCCAAGATGATGGGATAGATTAAATAATAAAGGGGCAATTACTGAAATAACATATTTTTGCATACTAATTACTGAAATGTTTGAGCTTTTAAATAATAATAATAAAAAATATCAAATAGTTCAATAAATTATTGACCTTGAACTTAAAAAACAAAAAAACAAACAAATTCGTTAAAAATACCTATGAAAAATAGTTCAATAATTAATTGAATTATAGTTCAATAATTTATTGAACTATAATTATGCTATTTGAGTAATTTTTAAAAATTTATAACATTTTAGTAATTAATATGTAGATTTATGCTATTTGAGACAAATTTTTAATAATAAAAACATGTGTATTTACACTCCTAAAGGAGTAATTAATTGAACGTCGGTTTAAATTGGTCTCCAGTTATTGCTAAAAGGAAACTTTTATTCAAAAGGAAATTAATTTAAGGACAACAAATTGTGACATCACCCTATTAAATAGGGTGAATTGTCCTGTCTTTCATGTATTAAATAGAAAAGTAAGCACTTCAACATATCTCAACTAATCACGCACTTACCCTCTTCTTTTAAGGTCAATGTTTCGAGTCACCATTCTCCAATTTAATGAAAAATCTTTAAAAAAAAAAAAAAGCAACCCTTAATTTAACTGTGAAAAAATTCATTAACGGGGCTAAATGGTTACCGAAAAAGTAAACCCGTTAGAACCGAACTCTTTACATGATTAATTAACTAATTTATGAAGTGAGTTTGCTTTGATTTTTTCATACTTTATTGATTTTACCTACGGATTATAAAGAAAACTGGAATGTAGGATTTATAATAAAAAAATGGAAAAAATATTTTAATCATATTTCTCTCAATTTAAGAGAATGAATTGAATCTCTTCTGAGAATGTTCATTCTTGAAGTTATTTATAATCGGTAAGTTTGAAAATGATAATTGTTATAGGTGAAATTTGAAGCAATTATACCGGTCATGTGTGGCGCCCCTTTAGAGGACTACGTAGGATTATCAAAGCCGTCCACGTCACTCATGGAGTGGGCCGGACGAGCACACTAGACCCAACAGGGCGGGTGCTCATTCAGGGAGACCACTTTTAGAGGGCTCGACCTCAGAAAGACAACCGAGCACCGAGGAAATGAACTTAGGAGAATGAGCCCATGAGACCTAGCAAGGTGTGTGCTCATCCCTAGAAGACCAACTGACCTAGGCTTGGAAGAGTGGGTGACCATCCTCATAAAGAATGGGTAAAGATGGGCTCATAGACCAGACAAGGCATGAACTCACCTGGTGTGGTATCATCTCAACACTAAGGCAAAGAGCTTGCCCTACAAGAAATAACTGTAATAGCGATGGTCGACAGCTGTTTGGTCGAAAATGTTGGGACAAAGAAATTGCTCCAGGTGTACCAACATAATTCGTAGTTAAAAATGGCGTAAAAATTTCTCGCGAAAACAATGAACGACTGAATACATCGTTGAAAATGGTGCGAAGGTTCCCGCCATATATGGCGGGAAAACTTCCCGCTATATGGACGACAAATTGCGTTACTAATATTGTAGTCTATAAATAGAAGTGTTGAGCAATAAGATATGATCATCATAAAAAATTTCTTACTTCTTTTTACGATTTTTCATTTCAAGAGAATCAGAGTTGTGTTTGTTATTTTGTATAAAAAAAATACTTAAATGGGTGTATATTCGTCTGTTAGAAGGCTATTTGAACAACCAGTTTGTCGAAAGGGTTGAATAGTTCGTAGAGTTTTGTGAAAGTACTAATTCTTTTGATCGTAATGGAAAGATGATACGATGTCTGTGTAGAAAGAGTAGAAATAAGAAGATATTTTCTTCATTTGATGTGAATAAACACCTGTATAGTTGTGGGTTTGTGTAGAATTATTACTAGTGGGTGTATCAAGAGAAAACTGACGATCAGTATAGTGTGGCGTTGGAGCTAGCTTTGCTGTACGAAGGTAGCAGCTTGAATGCAGTGCCAATTGTGGAAGAATCGAGTGATGACATACAACATGATTATGGACAAATGCAACAGATGATATTTGAAGGTACGTTTAATCATACTCAATAAGATAGTCATACTATTTTGGAGGAGAAAGAAATGAATCAAGAAGCACAATAAATGTACCATATGCTCGAATCAGCAAGTAGGCCACTGTACCCGGGTTGTGACGTCAGTCACTTGGCTGCAGCTACGGAGCTTCTAATATAAAGTGTCATATCATATCCCATAGAGAGGCTTCAATTTGATTTCACAATGGTTTCATCAGTGCGCCCCTGTGGACAATATGTTGCCTAAAAGTTTATATGACACGAAAAAATTAGTTGAGGGTCTGAGATTGCCTATTGAGAAGATTGATTGTTGTCTGAACAGATGCATGATATTCAGGGGGACAGAGATTCGAATCTTCATAATTGTAAATTCTGTTTCCATCCAAGATATAAACAAGGTAAACACGCACTCTCATTCCATATACTTGTATGTTTTATTTGTCATCACTCCTCATCTTCAACAGTTGTATGCATCGGAAGTCATTGCTTCTGACATGAGATGGCATTACGAGCATTCCCAAGAGGATGGTCGTATAAAACATCCATCTGATTCTGATGCGTGGAAGCATTTGGAGTGTTGTAATCTAGAATTTGCAAGGGAGATTAGAAATGTCAAATTGAGGTTATGAACTGACGGGTTTAACCTATTCAACGCTACTAGAGCACAATACTCTTTGTGGCCTGTTATGTTGACTCTGTATAACCTGCCTCCATTGATGTGCAAGAAAGATCCTGTTATTTTCTTAACTATTATCGTACCAGGTCCAAGACAAAGGTTAGATGTCTACCTATAACCCCTTATTGTTGAGTTGATTAATTTGTGGAATAATGGAGTATTGACTTACGATGTATTGAAAAAACAAAATTTTTGGATGAGAGCCACTGTAATTTGGACAATCAGTGACTTCCCGGCTTATTCAATGTTATCCAGTAAGAATGTTTTTTTTATTAATTATTTTAATTTTGAGGTATGAACTGCATAATAATATAATTTACACTTAACGTAGGTTGGAGCACATCCGGAAAGTTTGTTGTCCTCATTGCATGATTGACACTGGAGTTTTCTCATTGAAACATGGACGAAAAACTTGTTGGTTTGATTGTCCTAGAAGATTCTTACCGAGCGACCATTCATTTCGAACAAACAAGTCAGATTGGTATAAGGGTCGGAGTGCACGCAACAAAGGCTCTCCTCAAGTTTTCAGTGGAATCCAAATCTTTCACAGGTTAGATTCTATTGGCATGCAAAAAATTACTGAGATTGGGGCTGAGGTTGCAAACAAAGTTGCTGGTAAAAACAGTGGTTGGAAGAAACGAAGTATTTTTTAGATTTATCGTATTAGGAAGATTTATTGATCAGGCAGAACCTGGATGTCATGCATATCGAAAAAAACGTGTTCGATAATGTCTTTAATACAGTTTTAAATGTGTCAAATAAGACGAAAGACAACCTGAAGGCACAATATGACATCCAGAAAATATGTCGTCGCCTTAAGTTAGAGCCGGATGAAAGTGGAACTACGCCAAGGCCAAATATATGTTAAATATAGAAGAGAAGAAATTATTGTTTGAATGGATGCGATCAATTAAGTTCCCTGATGGTTACGTTTCTAATCTCTCTAGATGCATTGACGTGTAGGGTCATACTGTGTTCAGAATGAAGAGTCATGATTGTCACGTTTTCATGCAACGATTGATGCATGTTGCATTCAAACCGTTCCTCAAGCAGAAACATTGGGAACCGTTGGTGTAGTTGAGTGTGTTCTTAAGAGAGTTGACCTGCGCAGATTTAACACGAAAGACAATTGAATCATTAAATGGTGAGATGCCAGTTATAATCTGCAAACTGGAGTTAATGTTTCCACCAGCTTTTTTTTATTCAATGAAGCATCTTCTGGTGCATCTACCATATGAGGCACTACTAGGCGGTCCTGCTTCAGATGGATGTATCCGTTTGAAAGGTAACACGTAATATATATAGTCACTTTTTATTATATTAATACGATGTGATGCATATCACTAAATATATATTGATCTGCACAATTCTCAAATACTTGCATAGGTTGAAGACAACTGTTGGAAATAAGGCTAGAGTATGAGGGTCTATTTGAAATGCGTACCTGGTACACAAGACAACAACATTTTGTTCATATTACTTCAATCAACATATCACCGACCAGTTTCGCTAAGTGAACCGTAACATGGGAGCAATCTTCCAGAAGGAGTAGACTTGAACGACCTAAATATTTTTACCATACCAGTAAAGCTTTAGGAAAATATACGCGAAGACCCTTAAGCGATAAGGAGTATCATGTTGTCCAGACTTATTTATTATGAAACTGTGAAAAAGTTGAGCCGTATATTGAATAAGTTCTTCTAATTAAAGAAAGTTTTTTTAAATTGTAAAAAGTGAATTTTGTTTTAAACCTTCCACACTGCATTTTATGTAGATTATTTTTAAATTTCTTTGTACAACCATCGCACTTTAGAATTACTTAATTAGAATAAGGGAACATCATCAATAACGATTTTCGTTCATGGTTTTACAATTACGTTGATTCCCCCCCCCCCACACTATCGATATCTGATCCACGTATAATATAGATTGCAAAAGGTCCATCAAGAATCACAATAGCATACACCGATTATCTCATTCAATGGTATAGATTTCAAACCAAAGATCATTCAGTGAATCGAACAACAAACAACAGTGGTGTATGCATAAAGGGTCAAATGTTGGAGAACAATGCAGAAGATTTCTATGGAAGCATTGACGAGATTATTGAGCTTCAATTTGTAGGTCTGAATCTTAAGCGTACAATTATATTTGAATGCACATGGTTCGAAACAACGAAACGAGTGGGATTCGCAAGCATCCAAATCTTAAAATTGTTGAGGTCAACCGGACAAAACACATGCGTACATAGGATCTCCTTTCGTGTTGACACAACAAGCAATCCATGTTTACTATGTAAATTATCACACGCATCTTAGAGATCTATCTGATTGGTTAGTTGTTTGTAAATGTAATGGCCCGGGTTAGCGAGCAATTGAGTTTGGTGTTTTATATACTTTAATAAAAAAAAAAAATGAACAATTGAAATAGACATGGTATGTGTGTTTACTTTGAATTCTTATGCTTAATTTTTAAATGGATGTTATTTATTATTTTTGGTAACTTGGTTAACCATGGTTACGTTAATAATTAACCATTTTTAGTGTTAATGGAAGTTAGACAAGTTTTAACTATAGTTAATAGTTAATGGTGGTTAGTTTGTAAGAAAAGTAAGTTAATGGACTTGTGAGCAAGAGGTGTAAACTAGAAGAAGGAGGTGGAAAGGCATAGCATGATGTGTTGGCTTGTAGGCAAGAGGTAGAGGGACTCATTAGCAAATAAAGGAAACTAAACTCAGCCATCCTTCCGTCCTTATCATTTCATTTTAGTCATTTTAGAAAGAAAAGGAAAAAAGAAACCTCTCATCTTCTATTCCCCTTCCTATTTTCGGCCAAAGAAGCAAAAACAAAAATTCAAAAATGAAAAGCTTGTAACTTCTTCAATTCTTCATCAAATCAAGTAAAATTATGGTCCCTTTTCATTGGATTTTTTAGTATAAGCTGATTTTGGAAGAATCCCTGTCTATTTCAAGAGATTTTTGTGAGTTTTCTTTGCTAGGTTTTCATGGGTTTTGGGTGTTTTCTTGTTTGTAGTTGTAAGAGCATCTTTCTTTGAGTTCTACCGTCTTTTAATTTCTAGAAATTGACTTTCAAAATCATATTTCAATCCCTAAGATCTTTATCTCAAAAAATTTCTAGATGTTGGAAGCCATGGATGAACTCTAGCTTAAAACTCTATTAATGGCCATTTTCAAGCTTTATAGTTTTTCTAATTTGGGGTTTTCTTGACTTGTACTTAAATTCTTTTGATGGGTGTCGAAACCACCAAAATCATAACTTACTCTTGGGATTTAGAATTTCTGTAGTAGTGGTGAGTATGGTCGATTTCCACAGGGAAAAAAGAATTAAATTAAAGTTAACAAAATAAAAAGGGGGGTTTTGAATTGTTGTTTGAAAAATAAAACGGAAGATAAATTAAAAAGAAAGAAATCAATAGAGAAAACTTCTAACTAAAGGTTAATCTCGATTATGGTTCATGGATTTGATCATCGATTACTAAACATGCATTCCTAAATTCTTCTCTAAATTAGTTGGCAGTTGCCGAAACAACAAGTGCTCTTCCTTAGTTTCTCGATAGCCAAGTTACGATCTAATGACTAATTCTCTAATTAATGGATAACCCTAGAATACGATAATGAGAAGAACCCAATTCTAACTAACAAACACGGTACGACCGATTCATTTAAGTTAGATCATAAATTCTCATAACATAAATTAAAAAGTGTCCTCAATCAATTTATGTTATTATGCTACTTGTATTAGAGCAATTAAACAATTATGGATTTAAAGTTCTAACTAGCAATATGAAAATTAACAATTGAACATATGGCCACTATGCACAAGAATCAATCAACAATAAAATATGCAAAGAGAAAACATGAATAAAGAGAAAATAGGAATAAATTGAAGAACAAAAGCTCACAAATTCATAAATCAAACCTCGATAAATCTCTAGTTGGAATAAAGAAATTAGCTAGAAAACATACTAAAAACTATCTAAGAGTCCTAAGAAAATTAGGGGAAGAAGGGATTTTGAATTAGGGTTCAAAAGGAGTTTTAAATAGGCCAAAAAGAGATAAAATCACATAAAATCTCCTGAAAGATCAGCCCAAGCCATCGCCTACTATAAGAATTTCGGGAATAGGTGACATTTTTTGGCGTCACCTATTCGAATAGGTGACGGTTTCGTGACCGTCACCTATGGCAGTGTCGCTTTCATCTCCCCTCTTCTGTGCTCCAGCTTCTCATTTGATTGTTAAAATCGCTGATCAACAACATAAAGTATGTTAAATAATGCTAAAAAATATGAACCAATGCAATGAAAATAAAAAAATAAAACTCATAGAGGACAATAGGGAAGAAATTACACTTGTTAACTTACCCTTCCTATATAACAAACATATAAAGATTAACAAATACATGATGATAGAGTTATTTTGATAAATACCCAAGACTACTTTAAGATTCCAAGCACGCTAATAAAATTTTACATTAAATGTTAAAACATATATAGATTCTCATGATGACAAAACACGTTGAAACATATCTTCTAGCTATGCAATACAAAGAGCCATATTCAAAGACTGATACATACATAGAATGCCAAAGCATTTATATTTAACATTGAACTCAAACTAAGCAATAGAGGCTCGCCGCCAAAACTAGATCTTTAGCAGCCAATATAGCATAAGAATGAGTAATAAAGCATTAATGATTTCCTCTTCTCACTCATGCTAAAACTAGGTGAGTGAATAAAGCATTAATGCTAAAATGCATTTTACACCCTAAAGCTAAATAATAAAATGTCAAGTATCACTGATTTTACGAGCTAGACAACCTGTTTTGATGCACTGAAATCTGTAAGATTAAAGCATTCCTTATTATCTACAAGAATATAAGCCCCCTGCAATACAGATACAAAATACATGATTAAAACTTGTTTATAAGAAATGGGGAAGAAAAAACAAAATCAATATACAAATGCTAAAGATCATAAAGAAGAGTACCTTGATATCCCAGTGCATTATACCATTCTTGTGTAAATATTCCAATCCCAATAATAACTATTTTGTATACGTTTTATAACCTATTTAAAACGATTGGGCATTCAAGGCAAACCAACATGTCGTAGAAGGCTAGAATAAGGAGTGCCAAATAAGGTTTCCAAGTTACAAGAACTAAACAATAAGTAAAAGTTGAGTGAGGAATTGGAATAGAAGCAAGATACAAGTAGCACTCATTTCTTAAAAAATATTAAGACAGAGCAAGAAACACATTATTTAATAATATTTTTTTAGTATATGTAACTCTATTTTAATTGCTCAAAAATTTCTAAATACATAAACACATCTAGACTTATTTCATCACCATCCCTTTTGTCTAAGATTGACCATATTATTCAATAAATAAAATTAAACAAGTTTAATAAGGAATTAGAAACCATAAGGCATATAGACTAATTACCTAAGGAATTAGACCATTCTTACATAAGAAGCACCACAAGTAAGACCAGCGAAATATAAAGGATGTGAAAAGGATGAGAATCTAGTTGTCATATTTACATGGATCTATTGCTTTCGGATGCCGCTACTTTCTTTCAAACACTTTCGGGAAAAATTCCTTAAGGAAATCATCCATGGAAGTTACCCCACCTGAGATTAGCACATAAAGTCCATGAAATCATTCTTTTCCATAATTATTGAACATTTAAAAAAAGAACTGAAAGAATGAATGAATTCACATTTTTTTACACTTTACTCTATGAAAAATGAAAAGGAAAAGGCAAAATCCACATGTCAGTCACCCATCAACCAATTTCACACAATAACCTGCAACTCCAAGACTAGAAAATAAGATCATTAAGACAAAGATATAGTAACCACATTGGAACAGACAACTTTCATTTCTTTCTTTTTTGAGGTAGGGAAAGGGAATGTTCATGTAGAGATACAAACTTAAATGATAAATAATTGCTATGACCAAAATGGCGGTTAATTTAAGTATTACGACCATCTGGTTGCAATCATTGGCGGTGAATTTCATTATTGCGACCAGATGGTCGCAATTGTTGATGGGACTCGTGATATGAGCTGTTCTGGATAATGGCAAAGTGGCGACCAGATGGTCGCTTTTTCAATAAATGCTACCAAGTGGTCGCAAATCTTTGTAAAAATGCGACCAGGTGGTCGTAATTTCCCCAGCACGCGCGACCTTTCGTTTTTGGTCATGATTACATATTTGCGACCATTTGGTCGCAAAATCTGATTTAAATTCAGATCAGTTTCCTTCCCTCGTTTCCTTTTCCTTTTCTTTCTCTTTTTTCTTTCTTTTCTCTCTTTCCCCCGTTCCGTTCCCCGTTATTTTTTCCCCGTTCTCATTCCCCGTTCCTACTCTAAACCTAAAAACCCTAAACCTCCAATCCCGGTTTCTATTACGAGGTTAGTTTTCGTATAGATTTTAAGTTTTAAGTTAGTTTTTAGTTAGTTTTAGTTTATGTTTAAATTTAGTTTACTTAGTTTTAATTAATTAGTTTAGTTTAATTTTGTTAATTTCATTAATTGTAGTTTAATGAATCTAATTTAGTGTAACTAATTACTTAGTTTACTTTAGTTTAATTCATCTAATTTTAGTTTACTTTAATTAATTAATTAGTTTAGTTTAATGTTGTTAATTTCATTAATTTTAGTTTAATTAATGTAATTTAGCTTAATTAAGTACTTAGTTTACTTAAGGTTAATTAATCTAATTTCATTTACTTTAATTAATTAATAAATTTTAGTTCAACTAATCTAATTTTAATTTAGTTTAATTTAATTAATTAGTTTAGTTAAGTTTAGTTTTTATTAATTAATGTTAGTTAAATTTAATTAATTTTAGTTTAATTTAATCTAATAGTTGAAATCTTCATTACTTAGTTTACTTTAATTAATTACTTAGTTCACTTAAGCTAATTTTAGTTTACTTTAATTTAATTAATTAGTTTAGTTTATTTTAGTTTTAATTAATTAATGTTAGTTTAATTTAATTAATTTTAGTTCAATTAATCTAATTTAGTTTAATTCTTCATTACTTAATTTACTTTAATTTAATTAATTTTAGTTTAATTCTTCACTACTTAGTTTACTTTAATTACTTCATTTTAGTTCAATTAATCTAATTTTAATTTACTTTAATTCAAATTAACTAATTAGTTTATTTTAAATTATTTAATTAATTTATGTTAGTTTAATTTGCATTATTTAATCAATTTAATTTAGATTATTTCATTAATTTAATTAATTTCAATATTTTAATTATGTAATTAGTATTAAATTAGTTTAGTTTGGTTGTAGGATTATGACGGGCAGACGACGTCCTCCCCAGTCAGACAAGCCTGACGACGCGATTGACGAGGAAACTCCGCAGCCGCCTACTGTCATTGCCCCTGATGCGGACCTGACTATAGAGGAGTTGGACAGCCTCCTCTTCAGTTATGAGCCGGGACTTGCTGCCACGCTCGATGATGCAGTCCCTGAGACCCAGCCTGCGACACCACTATTGCAGCAGGACTCATTAGGGTCTGCACCAGGGTCGGATCCAGCTGGCCCTTCCACTTCAGGCACGCAGCCTCCTCGGCCGTAGACTCTACCCTTCGGATTGAAGAGGATACGTAAGTAATTTTAATTATTGTTTTAATTACTTAATTTTTAAATCTTTAAACTTTTTTAAAAGTGTTTTTTTTATGTTAACTAATTGTTTCCAATATCACAATATTTTTATGTTTTTGCAGAGTACAGCCGCATACAACCGTTTCAAAACGGTTTCGCGAGGTCCTCCAGAGCATGCCTCTACCCAGCGACCTTCGCTGGCAGAAGATTCCGACGACGGAGAAACGTCGGATATACGACAATTGGAAGGTAAAAAACATCATTTAGTTTTATAATTAATTAATTTTGAAATTTATAGAAATAAATTTATTACTTTAACAATTTTTTATTTCAATTTTTTCAAGGCAAGTTTCCTGTTATCGATCCCGATATCACGGACGGTAGATTGTTCCCCCTATGGGACAATCATGTCCAGGATCAATTCAAGGACCTCATGTACCGGTCGCGCAGAAAGCAAGAAGCAAACCGCCCCGTGTGGATGAGCCCTGAGGACCACACGCGGCTTGTCGCGAGCTTGAGCACTCCCGAGGGCATGGCAGTGTCAAGGAGGAATAAGGCCAACCGCGCGAAGAATCCCACCAAACACACAGCCGGGGCCCAGACCCACGACGAGCACCATCGTCGATTGGTAAGTTTTTTTCTGGTCGTTTTCTTACGTACTTTTTTCTTGTTTTATTTTTTCAATTAGTTATTAATTTATTATGTTTTATTCTTCAATCTTTAATATTTTTAGGAAGCGAAGCACGGTCGCCCTGTCCCGTCTGATGAGCTGCACTGCGTTCTTCACACGAAGAAGGACAGGACGTTCGTCGACAATAAGGCGAAAGCAGTTCAGGTATTTAATAATTTTTTCAATTATTATTTTTTCTTTAAAATTTTTCCTAACTTATATATTAACTATTTTATTTTCTGAATTTTAAATGTTTAGGAACGTTTCACGGAGTCGTTGAGTCAGCTGTTGCCCACACCAGACTCGCAACTGACTCAGGAAGACCGTAGAGAGGCGTTCTTGGAGGCTGCTAGAGGGGTTCGGCTTGATGGATCAATTCCTGGGCTCGGCTCGTACCGGCGACGCCTTTACGAGGATGTGCCCGGCCTCAGCGGAGCGGAGCAAGCACTAGCTCCAGCCCTTCTCCGGTTGAGCAGCAGCTGCGCGCTGACATGGACGCTATGCGCGAGGACTTCATTTCTTGAGTTGCTGCGATTGAGGCGGACAGGCAGACACGGGTCGAGGCCCATGTCACAGAAGCTTTGGCTGCATACTTCAGATCCCTAGGCAGCGACCATTCATCATCGACACCTCCTCCTGCCCCCTCCCCTCCAGTAGTTCTAGGATGCTTTTCGTCTGTATAAAACGTTTTTTGAATATTTGATATATATATTATTTTAATTCCAATTTTTTGTTATTAAATTTTAATATTAATTAAATAAATAAATAATAATTAATTAACTAATTATTGTAATTTAAATAAATAAATAAAGTATTTATTAAATACGACCAGATGGTCGCATTTACCATAAGATAAACGACCATCTGGTCGCATTTTGTCCGAGTACAAAAATGACCACGTGGTCGCTTATAAAAGACCACGTGGCCACTGTTTTCTGTGACCAACTGGCCACTTTTTTTCAACTTAAATTACGATCATATGGTCGTATTTTTTCACAAACAAACGACCAGCTGGTCGCATTTTGTGTGAGTAAAAAAGTGACCATTTGGTCGCTAATAAAATGACCACGTGGTCACTTCTTCATGTGACCAACTGGTCACTTATCTTCAACTTAAATTATGACCAGACGGTCACTTTTTAAGCGACCATCTGGTCGTTTTTTAAAATATTGACTTTTTTTGCGACCAACCATGGTTGGTCGTATATTTGTGACTATACAGTCGCACACAGTCCGGACCGACCAGATTTTTTGCCTCCACCTTGTTGGTCGCTCTTTTGGTCGCATTCTTCTATATAAACGACCAGTTGGTCGCAAATTGCCTTTTTTTTGTAGTGTACGGTTGGACGATATCCCAACCCTGCATATCCCTCTGCAGTACCCGAGTCGCAGATTGCGACACCGTGTTTGGGGGAGGACTCACCGGCTCCAGTCATGACTGTAGCGGGAGCATCCATTTCTGGCACCGGGCCCGATCCAGCGAGAGCATCCACTTCTGGCACTGGGCGTCCTCGGGCCCCCGTCAACCCGACCCTTCGGATAGAAGAGGATACGTAAATAGACAAGTATTTTTTTAATTAAATATTCATGTTATTTATAACCTAATATCACTAATATTTTTAACTTTTTTTTTTTGCAGATTACAGCCGCATCAAAGGGCTTCAAAACGGTTTTGCCAGGTCCTCCAGAGCATGCCTCTACGTAAATAATTTCACTTATTTTTATAATTAATTAATTTATAAATTTTTAACAATCAATTTACTACTTTAACGTTCTCTTATTTCAAATTTTTTCAGGGCAAGTTTCCTATGATCGATCCCGATGTCACGGACGGTCGGATGTTCCCCCTATGGGACAGGCACGTGCAGGATCGAGTCAAGGACCTCATGTACCGGGCGTGGAAGAAGCAAGCTGAAAACCGGCCTGTGTGGATGAGCGAGGAGGAGCATGCCCGGCTCTTCGCGAGCTTGCAGTCTGAAGAGGGCAAAAAAGTGTCGACGAAGAATAAGGCCAACTGGGCCAAGAACCCAAGGAAACACACCGGTGGCGCGAAGCCTCACGACGAGCACCATCGTATATTGGTAAGTAATTGTCATTTTTCTTTCACATCATTTTTTTGTTTTTTTTCAATTATTTATTAATTTAATTTCCGTCTCTTTTTATAATATGTTTAGGAAGAAAAGTACGGTCGTCCTGTTATGCCTGATGAGCTGCACTTGGTCCTTCACACGAAGAAGGACGGGATGATCGTCGACGAAAATGCGCAACAAACTTAAGTATTTAATATGTTTTTTCAATTATTAATTAGAATTTGTACATCATTTTCTAACTTTTACATATTTTCTGAATTTTAAATATTTAGGACCGTTTCAAGGAGTCTTTGAGTCAGAGGTTGCCCACACCCGACTAGCAACCGACTCAGGAAGACCGTCGACAAGCGTTCTTGGAGGCTGCTGGAGCCGTTTGTCCAGATGGATCCGTTGTTGGGCTCGGCTCGTACGGGAGATGCCTTTACGTGGATGTGCCTCGGCCTCAGCGGAGCGGAGCGAGCACTAGATCCGGTCCTTCTTCGGTTGAGCAACAGTTGCGCGAGGAGGTTCAACAGCTTCACACAGACATGGACGCTATGCGCAACGACTTCGTTTCTCGAGTCGCTGCGATTGAAGTGGATATGCATGCATGGGTCGAGGCCCAGGTCGCAGCATCTTTGGCCGCGTTCTTCAGATCCCGAGACGGCGGTCATTCATCATCAACACAGCCTCCGCCACCCCCCGCCCCTCCGCAGTAGTTCTAGGATGATTTCTTTTGTATAGAACATTTTTTTAATATTGGATTTATATATTTTTTATTTTAATTCCAATTTTTTATTATTAAATTTTAATATTAATTAAATAAATAAATACTAATTAATTAACTAATTATTGTAATTTAAATAAATAAAAAAATTATTAAATACGACCAGATGGTCGCATTTACCCTAGAAGATAAACAACCAGATGGTCGTATTTTATCCCGGAACAAAACGACCATCTGGTCGCATTTTGTCTGAGTACAAAAGTGACCATTTGGTCGCTTATAAAAATGACCACGTGGTCACTGTTGCATGTGACCAACTGATCACTTATCTTCAACTTAAATTACGACCAGATGGTCACTTTTTTAAGCGACCATCTGGTCTTTTTTTCAAAATGTTGACATTTTTGCGACCAACCATGCTTGGTCGTATTTTTGTGACTATTCGGTCGCACAAAATTCCGGAACGACCAGCTTTTTTGCCACCACCATGTTGGTCGCTTTTTTTGTCGCATTTTACTATAGAAACGACCTTTTGGTCGCAAATTGACTTTTTTTTTAGTGACTTTTTCTTTCATAAATATCAAAAATGTCAAGTTAAATTTAATATTACAATTAAAAAGGTGCTATGTTTTAAAGTACGAGTTAGATTTATAATAAAAAAACGTTTTAACTATTCATGTCTAAATTAATTATTTAATTTTATAAAGTAATTATGTTTTATATTGATGGAAAATAATCATTTTAATTATAATTTCTAGATTTTTAATGGAATTGTTTTAAAGTGATTTTCATTTAAGTTGAACATGCTTCTAATAGTTTGATTTCCCATGCAAGAGAAATGGTAATTAATAGGCTTTAAAATTGTGAGTCGAGTTCATTTGTCAAGGAAATATTTGGGATTTTAAAAATATATAATGGACAAAGATGTTTAGAAATGAATCTGAAATATCCTTCCTTACAGACTACAGTAAGGATATAACTTTTTTCTTTCTTACTTAATTCTCTCTTTCTATTTACTATTTTTCCATAAGATTAATTATCAAAATTTCAATTAAATAAAAGATAAAAACATATAATTTTTGCCCTATATTTTCTTATTTCCTTTGACTTTCAGGTAAATAAATTAAAATAAATTACCAACACAGTTTTAATAGTGTTCAAATAGACTCACCTAAGTCTTCATATTATTTTTAATTGTGTATTTATAAGTGACTATTGTAATAAAATATATTTTAATAAAAACTTGTAAAATGTAGTGCAAGTAAGAACTTGTAAAGAAAGACTCATACCTACAACATGTGTAGTAGAAGCACCAGTTATAAAATTAAAATAATACGGAAAACTAAAAAGAATAAAGAGAAGAGAAGAGAAGAGAAGAGGGGAGGGGGAAACGGTATGAAGCTATAAGACTACATTGTGTTCAATTTTCTTCTTCAATCTCAATAGCATTACATTGTTTATATAGAAAACCTAACCCTAGATAAGTAAGGAAAAGATAAACTAAATAGGAAAAGATAAACCTAAAAGGAAAAGATAATTATCAAATAGAATAAGATAAATAAGGAAAATATATTAAAGAAAATAAACTAAATTTGGCAGCTTTTCTGCCGAACCGTCGCCGCGGCCACGAGCCTCGTTTCCACGGCATCATTCCTCATCAAATCTCTACTCATGGCAGCGGTGACGGTTCAGCAGAAAAATCTCTATACCAGTTGAAGAACCACCAGAAGAGCCAAGCCACCAATAGAAGGAAATTGAGCAGATAACAAATGCAACAAATTCTAATATTGTGCATCACTAAGGCCACACGAACCAGTTGCTATTGTAGAGTTGACAGCATATGTAATTGGTGGTGCATAATCACCACTGAGAGGTTGAGGTGAAGAAGGCATAGTTTTTTATTTGAATTTGAATCTAGGTGGAATCCATGTAACTTAGTCCACTGTAGGTCTTGAAATGCCACAGTGAGTATAGAGAAGGCAATCCTTTCGATGAAATTTTGGATTATTAGGAAAGGATTTATGTTGTTGTATGGCAGCAAAGGCCAGAGAATCAAAGGTGGAAGAAACATCCATAAGCTTAACAGATCGCTTGCGTTCTTTCTGAAGAATAAGTGCCAAAGCACGATTGATTGGAGGCAAAGGATCCATGAGCAAAAGTTGTGAAATAAGTGATGCATAGGACTCATTTAATCCCATAAGAAAATAAGAGCATATTCACGTTGATAAAAATCATTAAGAACCTTTAATCCACCACAAGAACAGGTAATTTTAGGTCGATATTCCAACAATTCCCGCCAGACAGTTTTCAACTTTGTGAAGTAAGAATTGACTGTCAGATCACCTTGAGTGATAGTCATAAGTTCTCTGCGAAGTTGAAACAAACGTGGACCATTGTCTTGTTGAAAGCGATCACTGTGATCTTGCCATATATCAAAGGCAAAGTCAGTGTATAACAAGCTCGCAGAAGTCTCCTTCGTGACTGAATTCAAAATCCAAGACACCACAACATCATTGATCCGAAGCCACAGAGGAAGAGAAGATCCTTCAGTTGGACAAGGTAAAGTTCCATAGACAAAACTTCACGAATAAGGCGAGACACATAGATCTGCTCCAGGAGTAAAAATTATCACAATCAAGAGGAGGAGAAACAAGAACAGAGGTGGAGCTATCAAAATGATGATGAAAATAAGGACTATTCTGATTGATTTCCACTAAATTTGTCGCCTGTGAAGAAGGTTGAGGATTGTCTTTGGTAGGATGTATAGTTAGAGAAGGAGAAGAAGCTTCATCAGCCATGGATTTAGGAGTGAAAAAGATCGAATTCGGAGAAAAAGGAAGAAAATAAGAGAGAGAACTCTACATTTCAGGCGATGAAAACTAGGCAATGAAAATAATGCAAGAAACGTGGATAAAGTCGTTCGATACCCATATTGATTATAGAGAGAGAGTGAAATTTATGAAATGAAGCTTAGCTTTTATTAATGACTCAACAAGATATTTATACAAGATTTACAAGATAAGATAAATCATAATTACAAGGTTTGATACTCTAATACTTTTTTATTGAAAAAAATTTTCATTGTAATTTTAGACTTTTAAATTTTGAATAAGTACTTCCTCTAAATAATGGAAACCAACATAGTAGAAAATGATCTCTTAATGGTGAGTTTTTCTCTTCTTTTTCTATTACCAAACTCCACACAATTTTCAAATAGAATAAATATTTTAAATTGATTTTCTTAGACTACAAGTGTAACAACCCGACCCAAAATAACCGGATAAATAAGTAAAAACATAACTCATTTGAAAAATATAATTAAATCAGAGTAAAACCAAATAATAGCGGAAGCATTTATTTAATAACCAAAATATATTCAAAATAAAACCTTTATTATGGCGCTATTTTAAATAATTAAAACAAATAAAATAAATGAAAATGAAATAAAAAAAAAATAAAGTCTAACAAAATAGTCAATAAACGAAATAAATAAATGACAACTCCTAAGGGCTCTCAGTGTAGTGCCATCCTCGTCAATCGCCATGGTTTCCATTCTTATCGGTGATACCTGCAAAATAAAAATTTGCAGAGCATTCGAATACCGTGAGTTTTTAGCTTAGTAGATTAAAACCAAACTCAAATAAGCAAATTAAATAAAAAGAGTTATCATCATTATACTTTATGGATACTCGTCCATTTCCACGCTTTATAATTAATTAGGTAGGTACTTAGCCTACAACAACTCTTAATTAATATTAAATTTGTACATAGGTATTGATACGAAAACCCTTTCGAAATGCTTTAAGAACCCTTAAACTTAACTAAGGACCCAAAAAGATCACAACCAAAGAACCCACATATGCCATTTGAAACAACCCAAGGAAAAAGGCTAGAAAATGATTATCCTTATGATCAATGATCTAAAGATAAGAATTGAATTTCTTGCTCTAGATTCGAATCAATCCACCAATTTAGAATGATCAATCTTAAAGGCTTGATTCTACAGCCACCCTAAACACAAGGAATGACAAAACTACAATGGTAAGCTCGGCTCACAACGATTTCAAAGAAAAGCTCTCAAAGAGTTTTTGTATTTTTATCTCCTGAATCATCTTCTTGTTTACAATCTGAAACATGGCTATATAAGTCTTACAAAGCCAAGATAAAACTGAAATTGTCATGAAGGAAAAGAATAAAAACGGCTAGAAACATAAAGACTTACAATTGTAACCGAAAATGGTCATAAACAACATAATTAAGACATTAACTAATTAAAAACTTGTAACTGAAATTAAAGGAGTTACAAATTTGATTTTAAAGACTTTGTAACTTAAACTCATTGATCACAAGTCTTGATGAGAGTCTTTAATGAAGCCTTGAGTTGTAATGAGCTAGTCTTGAGTTGCATTTAATGTAACTAGAGTTGTCATTAATGCAACCGAACTTGCAATAAATGCATCTTCATTTTGGACTTTAATCTTGAAAACATTGTATGCTTCTTCAATACAAACTCCTTTCCTTGTAAGACAGCCCTTGGAAGAATCCATATTTGTAAAATAGTCCTTGGCCGAATTCACTAATGCTTGTACATGTAGATTGAGGTTGGCTTGAAGCTTCCTTGCCCTTGATCTTGTTATTGGACCTCGAGGTAAGATGATAGAGCATCCTTGATTGTCGTCAGGTATAAATATGGAATACGCGATCACAAACTATACGGGTCATACTATTCAGCTTGGAAAATAGGTATCAAGGCAAGCCATGATACATGCCATAGTATTCAGCTTTACAAATTTTATATGTAATTATTATATCTCTTGTTTATTATTAAATTTGTATATCGGTATCATAGTGGGGTATTGGGCCACTCATGATACGTGCTATGCTAAGCATCCAGCTTTACAATTTAATAGGTGTGTTTATTAGGTTAGTTTAAAACTTGAACCGCTATTAACCCCTAATTATAACACATGACCAATTAACGAACATAAAATAAATAAATACAATTTTCACAAATCAAATGAGCACATAATAATATTAATAATAAAAACAACAACAACAATAATAATAATAAAAACAATAATAATATTATTAATAATAACAATAATAATAATAATAATAATAATAATAATAATAAAAGCAATAATAATAATAATTATAATTAAAATCAATAAATCATCTCCCGTAAATATCATATTAATCCCATAACAAACAAGCAATCACATGGAATTTAATTTAACTTCTAAATAGGAATTAACCTACCTTAATAGCAAATCAAGCAAGCAATCGAACTCCAAACGATGCCAAATAAAATACTATAGGTGTCCAAAACCTGTATTGACATTAATTTAAAGTCAATTTTATGAAAACCGGAAAAACGGGACTCAAATTGACTCAAATTGAGCCAAAATTTGCCCTGAACCGGCTGGACCAGCTGAACCGGCCCAACAGGTCCTCATGGACCGCTTCTCCTACAGTCAAACAGCGCGCACGAGCAGGGGAAAAAGAGAGATAACGAGCAACTGCTTACCTCTCACAATGGCGAAGTCTTTGATCGTCTTTGGAGCTAATTTCGAAGATGAAACTATTGAGATGCGAATATAAGTCGTAAGGGATCAAAACAGAACTATGAACCCAAAGAAAAACATTCCAAAACTTCGAATTCCGGAGAGCGAATTTCCAGATTCCAGCGAGGGCTATTTTCGATGTGAAACGATGAAACAATAATCTATTTAACTTGAAATTTGTTTTAAATTAACGTAGAAATTAAGCTAAGACAATTCCAACGAGAATTACCTATGAAAACGACGGGTTTGAAGGCTTTTTCTTTTGATTTTCCGGTGAGAAACCCTAGCTCCGATGAGGTTGATTTCTTGTAAACACAGTGATGAAATGGTACGAATTCTTCTTGAATTTGAGTCCAAAACGGTAACAAAAAAAAATCAAATCTTGTGGCTTGAAGAAGAACTAAGAAAAACGATATGAATTTTGTGATGAATAATGTAGGTGACGGCTGACTTGAAGAAGAAGAAGAAATATTTAGGTTTAGGGTTTTATTATAAAGGTATGAAAGCTTATCAAAAGACTAGAATGCCCTTTTTTTTAAAATAACTAAAATGACTTAAACGGTATTCAGGTCATTCTTTTTACTCGGAACTCGGAATTGAGCGTAGTCAATTGCGTTGGATTCGAGCGACGCGACGGTTCGGGAAAACTAATGATAATGTTATTTGGATCAAAATTGGTGAAAAGACTAAAATACCCTTATGCGGAAAACAGGTTGTTACAACAAGACTATCGCATGTTTTTTTTTCTTAAAAACAAAAAGAATTTCTTTATTTATTCTCTCTTCACTTCCATTCCAAAACTCTATCTTGTCTAATATTTATTCTATGCTAGTTTAATTAAACCTCGTCAATGGACTGGACAAGGCCGAACCAGTTCTTAAAATGAGTGAATCGTGCTGAGTCTTAGTCATGCTTACCGAGCCTTGTCACTAAATGGGTTGGGCATAGGCTCTTCCCTTACTTAAAAGGGTAACGCCCAAACCCATCTCAGGGCTTGACCTATTTGATAATGTTCGATCTGTGTCATTAGATTGGGCCTAACCCGACCTATTTTTTTCTTTTTCAAAAGAAGAAATTAAAATTTTAATTGTCACGGAAATTCATTTTACTTATAAACTTTTATATTAACTTTTTAGATTTTTGAAAAATGAAGATTAAAACGTATTAACACAATGGACATAGGAATGTTTTTCTAGTATACTAGCACTCTTGCGCTACTTGAGACAACTGAACATGATACAAGGTAAGCTTTATTATTCAACATTTTTTTCATTATAATTTTAGGCTTTTAATTTTTGAACAAGTACTTCCTCAAAATATATGAAACAAACCTAGTAGAAAATGATCTCTCAATGGTGAGTCTTTCTCTTCTCTTTCAATCACCAAAATCCACATATTTTTCAAATAAAATAAATATTTGAAATTGATTTCCTTAAACTACAAGACAGTCTTATGTTTTTTTTTTCCTTAAAAAAAAGAGGAATTTCTTTATTTATTCTCTCTTCACTTCGATTCCAAACTTCTATCTTATCTAATATTTCTTCTATGTTAGTTTAATTAAACCTCGTCAATGGACTGGACAAGGGCGGGCCAGTTCTTAAAATGAGTGAATCGTGCTGAGTTTTGGTCGTGCTTGCCGAGCCTTGTCACTAAGTGGGTTGGGCATAGACTCTTGCCTTACTTAAGAGGGTAACGCCCAAACCTATCTCAGGGCTTGACCCATTTGATAATGTTCGATCTGGGTCATTGGATTGGGCCTCACCTGACCTTTTTTTTCTTTTTCAAAAGAAGAAATTAAAATTTGATTATCATGGAAATTCATTTTATCTAAAACTTTTAAATTAACTTTTTACATTTTAGAAAAATGAAGATTAAAACGTATTACCACAATGGACATAGGAATGTTATTTTAGTATACTAGCACTCTTGTGCTACATGAGACAAGTGAACATGATACAAGGTAAGCTTTTTTATTGAATATTTTTTCATTGTAATTTTAGACTTTTAATTTTTGAATAAGTACTTCCTCTAAATATAGGAAACCAACATAGTAGAAAATGATCTCTTAATGGTGAGTTTTTATCTTCTTTTTCTATTACCAAACTCCACACATTTTTCAATTAAAATAAATATTTTAAATTGATTTCCTTAAACTACAAGACTGTCACATGTTTTTTTCCTTAAAAAAAGGAAGAATTTCTTTATTCATTTTCTATTCACTTCCATTCCAAAACACTATCTTGGTCTAATATTTATTCTATGTTAGTTGAATTAAACATCGTCAATGGACTGGACAGGGCCGGGCCAGTACTTAAAATGAGTGAATCATGCTGAGTCTTGGTCGTGCTTGTCGAGCCTTGTCACTAAGTGGGTTGGGCATAGACTCTTGCCTTACTCAAAAGGGTAACGCTCAAACCCATCTCAAGGGTGGACCCATTTGATAATGTCCAATCTGCGTCATTGGATTGGACCTGGCCCGAACTTTTTTTTTTCCTTTTTCAAAAGAAGAAATTAAAATTTTAATTATCACGAAAATTCATTTTATTTAAAACTTTTAAATTAACTTTTTACATTTTCGAAATATGAAGATTAAAACGTATTACCACAATGGATATAGGAATGTTTTTTTAGTACACTACCATTCTTGCGCTACATGAGACAAGTGAACATGATACAAGGTAAGCTTTTTTATTGAATATTTTTTCATTGTAATTTTAGACTTTTAATTTTTGAATAAAATACTTCCTCTAAATATAGGAAACCAACATAATGGAAAATGATGTCTTAATGGTGAGTTTTTCTCTTCTTTTTCTCTTATGAAACTCCACACAATTTTCAATTAAAATAAATATTTTAAATTAATTTTCATCAACTACAAGACTGTCGCATGTTTATATTTCTTAAAAAAAGGAAGAATTTATTTATTTATTTTCTATTCACTTCCATTCCAAAACACTATCTTGTCTAATATTTATTCTATGTTAGTTGAATTAAACCTCGTCAAAGTACTGGAAAAGGCCCGGCCAGTTCTTAAAATGAGTGAATCGTGCTGAGTCTTGGTCATGCTTGCCGAGCCTTGTCACTAACTGGGTTGGGCATAGACTCTTGCCTTACTTAAAAAGGGTAACGCCCAAACCCATCTCAGGGCTTCACCCATTTGATAATGTTCGATCTGGGTCATTGGATTTGCCCTGGCCCGACCTTTTTTTTTTCTTTTTCAAAAGAAGAAATTAAAATTTTAAGTATCACGGAAATTCATTTTATTTATAAATTTTAAATTAACTTTTAACATTCTCGAAAAATGAAGATTAAAACGTATTACAACAAAGGACATAATAATGTTTTTTTAGTATACTAGCACTCTTGCGCTACATGAGACAAGTGAATATGATACAAGGTAAGCTTTTTTTTGAATATTTTTTCATTGTAATTTTAGACTTCTAATTTTTAAATAAAGTACTTCCTCTAAATATAGGAAACCAATATAGTAGAAAATGATTTCTTAATGGTGACTTTTTCTCTTCTTATTCTATTACCAAACTCCACATATTTTTCAATTAAAATAAATATTTTAAATTAATTTTCTTAAACTACAAGGTTGTCGCAAGTTTTTTTTTTTTTTTTTAAAAAGTAAGAATTTCTTTATTTATTTTCTATTTACTTCCATTCGAAAAGAATATCTTGTCTAATATTTATTCTATGTTAGTTGAATTAAACCTCGTCAATGGACTGGAAAAAGTCGAGCCAATTCTTAAAATGAGTGAATCGTACTGAGTCTTGGTCGTGCTTGCCGTACCTTGTCACTAAGTGGGTTGGGCATAGATTCTTGCCTTACTTAAAAGGGTAACTCCCAAACCAATCTCTGTACTTGACCCATTTGATAATGTTCGATCTGGGTCATTGGATTGGGCCTGGCCCAACCTTTCTTTCTTTTTCAAAAGAAAATTTTTAATTTTAATTATCACGGAAATTCATTTTATTTATAAACTTTTAAATTTACTTTTTTATATTTTCAAAAAATGAAGATTAAAACGTATTACCACAATGGACATAGGAATGTTTTTATTTATACTAGCACTCTTGCGCTACATGAGACAAGTGAACATGATACAAGGTAAGGTTTTTTATTGAATATTTTTTCATTGTTATTTTAGACTTTTAATTTTTGAATAAGTACTTCCTCTAAATATAGGAAACCAACATAGTAGAAAATGATCTCTTAATGGTGAGTTTGTCTCTTTTTTTTCTATCACCAAACTCCACACATTTTTCAATTAAAATAAATATTTTAAATTGAGTTTCTTAAACTACAAGACTGTCGCATGTTTTTTTATTTCTTAAAAAAAAGAACAATTTATTTATTTATTTTCTATTCACTTCCATTCCAAAACACTATCTTGTCTAATATTTATTCAATGTTACTTGAATTAAACCTCGTCAATGGACTGGACAGGGCCGGGCCAGTTCTTAAAATGAGTGAATCGTGCTGAGTCTTGGTCGTGCTTGCGAGCCTTGTCACTAAGTGGGTTGGGCATAGACTCTTGCCTTACTTAAAAGGGTGACGCCCAACACTATCTTAGGGCTTGACCCATTTGATAATGTTCGATCTGGGTCATTGGATTGAGCTCGGCCCGACCTGTTTTTTTTTCTTTTTCAAAAGAAGAAATTAAAATTTTAATTATCACGGAGATTCATTTTATTTATAAACTTTTAAATTAACCTTTTACATTTTCGAAAAATGAAGTTTAAAACGTATTACCACAATGGACATAGGAATGTTTTTATAGTATACTAGCACTCTTGCGCTACATGAGACAAGTGAACATGATACAAGGTAAGGTTTTTTATTGAATATTTTTTTCATTGTAATTTTAGACTTTTAATTTTTGATAATGTACTTCCTCTAAATATAGGAAATCGACATAGTAGAAAATGATCTCTTAATTGTGAGTTTTTCTCTTCTTTTTCTATAACCAAACTCCACACACTTTTCAATTAAAATAAATATTTTAAATTAAATTTCTTAATCTACAGAACTGTCGCATTTTTTTTTCTTAAAAAAAGGATGAATTTCTTTATTTATTTGTTTTTCACTTTTATTCAAAAACACTCTCTTGTCTAATATTAATTCTATGTTAGTTTAATTAAACCTCGTCAATGGACTGGAAAAGGCTGGGCCTGTTCTTAAAATGAGTGAATCGTGTTGAGTCTTGGTTGTGCTTGCCGAGCCTTGTCACTAAGTGGGTTGGGCATAGATTCTTGCTTTACATAAAAGGGTAACGCCCAAACCCATCTCAGGGCTTGACACTTTTGATAATGTTCGATCCGCGTCATTAGATTGGGCCTAGCCTAACTTTTTTTTTTCTTTTTCAAAAGAAGAAATTAAAATTTTAATTGTCACGGAAATTCATTTTACTTATAATCTTTTTATATTAACTTTTTAGATTTTCTAAAAATGAAGATCAAAACGTATTAACACAATGGACATAGGAATGTTTTTCTTGTATACTAGCACGCTTGCGCTTCATGAGACAACTGAACATGATACAAGGTAAGCTTTATTATTGAACAATTTTTTCATTATAATTTTAGGCTTTTAATTTTTGAATAAGTACTTCAACAAAATATATGAAACAAACCTAGTAGAAAAATATCTCTCAATGGTGTGTCTTTCTCTTCTTTTTCTATCACCAAACTCCACACATTTTTCGAATAAAATAAATATTTGAAATTGATTTCCTTAAACTACAAGACTATCTTATGTTTTTTTTTCCCTAAAAAAAAAGAAGAATTTCTTTATCTATTCTCTCTTCACTTCCATTCCAAAACTCTATCTTGTCTAATATTTATTCTATGTTAGTTTAATTAAACCTCATCAGTGGACTGGACAAGGCTGGGCCAGTTCTTAAAATGAGTGAATCGTGTTGAGTTTTGGTCGTTTTGGTCGTGCTTGCCGAGCCTTGTCACTAAGTTGGTTGGGAATACACTCTTGCCTTACTTAAGAGGGTAACGCCCAAACCTATCTCAGGGCTTGACCCATTAGATAATGTTCGATCTGGGTCATTTGATTGGGCCTGACCTGACCTTTTTTTTTTCAAAAGAGGAAATTAATATTTTAATTATCACGGAAATTCATTTTATTTAAAACTTTTAAATTAACTTTTTACATTTTCAAAAAATGAAGATTAAAACGTATTACCACAATGGACATAGGAATGTTTTTTTAGTACACTAGAACTCTTGCGCTACATGAGACAAGTGAACATGATACAAGGTAAGCTTTTTTGAATATTTTTTTCATTGTAATTTTAGACTTTTAATTTTTGAATAAGTACTTCCTCTAAATATAGGAAACCAACATAGTAGAAAATGATTTCTTAATGGTGAGTTTTTATCTTCTTTTTCTATTACAAAACTCCACAAATTTTTCAATTAAAATAAAAATTTTAAATTGATTTATTTAAACTACAAGACTGTCGCATGTTTTCTTCCTTAAAAAAAGGAAGAATTTCTTTCTTTATTTTCTATTCACTTCCATTCCAAAACACTATTTTGTCTAATATTTCTTCTATGTTAGTTGAATTAAACATCGTCAATGGACTGGACAGGGTCGGGCCAGTACTTAAAATGAGTGAATCGTGCTAAGTCTTGGTCGTGCTTGCCGAGTCTTGTCACTAAGTGGGTTGGGCATAGACTCTTGCCTTACTCAAAAGGGTAACGCCCAAACCCATCTTATGGCTTGACCCATTTAATAATGTCCAATGTGCTTCATTAGATTGGGCCTGGCCCGAACTTTTTTTTTTCTTTTTCAAAAGAAGAAATTAAAATTTTAATTATCACAGAAATTCATTTTATTTATAAACTTTTAAATTAACTTTTTACATTTTCGAAAAATGAAGATGAAAACGTATTACCCCAATGGATATAGGAATGTTTTTTTAGTACACTACCACTCTTGCGCTACATGAGACAAGTGAATATGATACAATGTAAGCTTTTTTATTGAATATTTTTTCATTGCAATTTTAGACTTTTAATTTTTTAATAAAATACTTCCTCTAAATATAGGAAACCAACATAGTGGAAAATGATGTCTTAATGGTGAGTTTTTCTCTTGTTTTTCTATTACGAAACTCCACACATTTTTCATTTAAAATAAATATTTTAAATTAATTTTCTTAAACTACAAGACTGTCGCTTGTTTTTTTTTCTTAAAAAAGGAAGAATTTATTTATTTATTTTCTATTCACTTCCATTCCAAAACACTATCTTGTCTAATATTTATTCTATGTTAGTTGAATTAAACCTCGTCAAAGTACTGGAAAAGGCTCGGCCAGTTCTTAAAATGAGTGAATCGTGCTGAGTCTTGGTCGTGCTTGCCGAGCCTTGTCACTAAGTGGGTTGTGCATAGACTCTTGCCTTACTTAAAAGGGTAACGCCCAAACCCATCTCAGGGCTTGACCCATTTGATAATGTTCGATCTGGGTCATTGGATTGGGCCTGGCCCGACCTTTTTTTTTCTTTTTCGAAAGAAGAAATTAAAATTTTAATTATCACGGAAATTCATTTTATTTATAAACTTTTAAATTAACTTTTAACATTTTCGAAAAATGAAAACTAAAACGTATTACAACAATGGACATAAGAAGGTTTTTTTAGTATACTAGCACTCTTGCGCTACATGAGACAATTGAACATGATGCAAGGTAAGCTTTTTTATTGAATATTTTTTCATTATAATTTTAGACTTCTAATTTTTGAATAAAGTACTTCCTCTAAATATAGGAAACCAACATAGTAGAAAATGATTTCTTAATGGTGAGTTTTTCTCTTCTTTTTCTATTACCAAACTCCACACATTTTTCAATTGAAATAAATATTTTAAATTAATTTTCTTAAACTACAAGGTTGTCGCATGTTTTTTTTTCCTTAAAAAAAGGAAGAATTTCTTTATTTATTTTCTATTCACTTCCATTCGAAAACAATATCTTGTCTAATATTTATTCTATGTTGGTTGAATTAAACCTCGTCAATGGACTAGAAAAGTCCGGACTAATTCTTAAAATGAGTGAATCGTACTGAGTCTTGGTCGTGCTTGCCGAGCCCTGTCACTAAGTGGGTTGGGCATAGATTCTTGCTTTACTTAAAAGGGTAACGCCCAAACCCATCTCAGTAATTGACCTATTTGATAATGTTCGATCTGGGTCATTGGATTGCGCCTAGCCAAACCTTTTTTTTTCTTTTGCAAAAGAAGAAATTAAAATTTTAACTATCACGGAAATTCATTTTATTATAAACTTTTAAATTAACTTTTTACATTTTCGAAAAATGAAGATTAAAAAGTATTACCACAATGGACATAAGAATGTTTTTATAGTATACTAGCACTCTTGCGCTACATGAGACAAGTGAACATGATACAAGGTAAGCTTTAATTGAATATTTTTTCATTGTTATTTTAGACTTTTAATTTTTGAATAAGTACTCCCTCTAAATATAGGAAACCAACATAGTAGAAAATGATCTCTTAATGGTGAGTTTTTCTCTTTTTTTTTTCTATTACCAAACTCCGCACATTTTTCAATTAAAATAAATATTTTAAATTGAGTTTTTTAAACTACAAGAATGTCGCATGTTTTTTTATTTCTTAAAAAAAAGAAGAATTTATTTATTTATTTTCTATTCACTTCCATTCCAAAACACTATCTTGTCTAATATTTATTCCATGTTAGTTGAAAGCAACCTCGTCGATGGACTGGACAAGGCCGACCCAGTACTTAAAATGAGTGAATCGTGCTGAGTCTTGGTCGTGCTTGCCGAGTCTTGTCACTAAGTGGGTTGGGCATAGTCTCTTGCCTTACTCAAAAGGGTAATGCCCGAACCCATCTTATAGCTTGACCCATTTAATAATGTCCAATCTGCGTCACTGGATTGGGTCTGGCCCAAACCTTTTTTTTTCCATTTTCAAAAGAAGAAATTAAAATTTTAACTATCACGGAAATTCATTTTATTTATAAACTTTTAAATTAACTTTTAACATTTTCGAAAAATGAATATTAAAACGTATTACCCCAAAGGATATAGGAATGTTTTTTTAGTACACTACCACTCTTGCGCTACATGAGACAAGTGAACATGATACAATGTAAGCTTTTTTATTGAATATTTTTTCATTGTAATTTTAGACTTTTAATTTTTGAATAAAATACTTCCTCTGAATATAGGAAACCAACATAGTGGAAAATGATGTCTTAACGGTGAGTTTTTCTCTTCTTTTTTTATTACGAAACTCCACACATTTTCAATTAAAATAAATATTTTAAATTAATTTTATTAAACTACAAGACTGTCGCATGTTTTTTTTCTTAAAAAAATGAAGAATTTATTTTTTATTTTCTATTCACTTCCATTCCAAAATACTATCTTGTCTAATATTTATTCTATGTTAATTGAATTAAACCTTGTCAAAGTACTGGAAAAGGCCTGGCCAGTTCTTAAAATGTGTGAATCGTGCTGAGTCTTGGTCTTGCTTGCCGAGCCTTGTCACTAAGTGGGTTGGGCATAGACTCTTGCCTTACTTAAAGGGTAACGCCCAAACCCATCTCAGGGCTTGACCCATTTAATAATGTTCGATCTGGGTCATTGGATTTGGCCTGGACCGACAATTTTTTTTCTTTTTCAAAAGAAGAAATTAAAATTTTAAGTATCATGGAAATTCATTTTACTTATAAACTTTTAAATTAACTTATAACATTTTCGAAAAATGAAGATTAAAACGTACTACAACAATGGACATAAGAAGGTTTTTTTAGTATACTAGCACTCTTGCGCTACATGAGACAAGTGAACATGATACAAGGTAAGCTTTTTTATTGAATATCTTTTCATTATAATTTTAGACTTCTAATTTTTGAATAAAGTACTTCCTCTTAATATAGGAAACCAACATAGTAGAAAATGATTTCTTAATGGGGAATTTTTCTCTTCTTTTTCTATTACCAAACTTAACACATTTTTCAATTGAAATAAATATTTTAAATTAATTTTATTAAACTACATGGTTGTCGCACGTTTTTTTTTTCTTAAAAAAAGGAAGAATTTCTTTATTTAGTTTCTATTCACTTCCATTCGAAAACAATATCTTGTCTAATATTTATTCTATGTTAGTGGAATTAAACCTCGTCAATGAACTAGAAAAGGCCGGGCAAATTCTTAAAATGAGTGAATCGTGCTGAGTCTTGGTCGTGCTTGCCGAGCCTTGTTACTAAGTGGGTTGGGCATAGATTCTTGCCTTACTTAAAAGGGTAACGCCCAAACCCATCTCAGTAATTGACCCAGTTTATAATGTTCGATCTGGGTCATTGGATTAGGCCTGGCCCAACTTTTTTTTTTCTTTTTCAAAAGAAGAAATTAAAATTTTAACTATCACAGAAATTCATTTTATTATAAACTTTTAAATTAACTATTTACATTTTTCAAAAAATGAAGATTAAAAAGTATTACCACAATGGACATAAGAATGTTTTTATAGTATACTAGCACTCGTGCGCTGCATGAGACAAGTGAACATGATACAAGGTAAGCTTTAATTGAATATTTTTTCATTGTTATTTTAGACTTTTAATTTTTGAATAAGTACTTCCTCTAAATATAGGAAACAAACATAGTAGAAAATGATCTCTTAATGGTGAGTTTTTCTCTTTTTTTCTATTACCAAACTCCGCACATTTTTCAATTAAAATAAATATTTTAAATTGAGTTTCTTAAACTACAAGACTGTCGCATGTTTTTTTATTTCTTAAAAAAAAGAAGAATTTATTTATTTATTTTCTATTCACTTCCATTCCAAAACACTATCTTGTCTAATATTTATTTCATGTTAGTTGAATTAAACCTCGTCAATGGACTGGACAGGGCCGGGCCAGTACTTAAAATGAGTGAATCGTGCTGAGTCTTGGTCGTGCTTGCCAAGTCTTGTCACTAAGTGGGTTGGGCATGACTCTTGCCTTACTCAAAAGGGTAACGCCCAAACCCATCTTATGGCTTGACCCATTTAATAATGTCCAATATGCGTCATTGGATTGTGTCTGGCCCGAATTTTTTTTTCTTTTTCAAAAGAAGAAATTAAAATTTTAATTATCACGGAAATTCATTTTATTTATAAACTTTTAAATTAACTTTTTACATTTTCGAAAAATGAAGATTAAAACGTATTACCCCAATGGATATAGGAATGTTTTTTTAGTACACTACCACTCTTGCGCTACATGAGACAAGTGAACATGATACAAGGTAAGCTTTTTTATTGAATATTTTTTCATTGTAATTTAAGACTTTTAATTTTTGAATAAAATACTTCCTCTAAATAGGAAACCAACATAGTGGAAAATGATGTCTTAATGGTGAGTTTTTCTCTTCTTTTTCTATTACGAAACTCCACACATTTTTCAATTAAAATAAATATTTTAAATTAATTTTCTTAAACTACAAGATTGTCGCATATATTTTTTTCTTAAAAAAAGAAAGAATTTATTTATTTATTTTCTATTCACTTCCATTCCAAAACACTATCTTGTCTAATATTTATTCTATGTTAGTTGAATTAAACCTCGTCAAAGTACTGGAAAAGGCCCGGCCAGTTCTTAAAATGAGTGAATCGTGCTGAGTCTTGGTCGTGCTTGCCGAGCCTTGTCACTAAGTGGGTTGGGCATAGACTCTTGCCTTACTAAAAAGGGTAACGCCCAAACCCATCTCAGGGCTTCACCCATTTGATAATGTTCGATCTGGGTCATTGGATTTGCCCTGGCCCGACCTTTTTTTTTTCTTTTTCAAAAGAAGAAATTAAAATTTTAAGTATCACGGAAATTCATTTTATTTAAAAACTTTTAAATTAACTTTTAACATTTTCGAAAAATGAAGATTAAAACGTACTACAACAATGGACATAAGAAGGTTTTTTTAGTATACTAGCACTCTTGCGCTACATGAGACAAGTGAACATGCTACAAGGTAAGCTTTTTTATTGAATATTTTTTCATTATAATTTTAGACTTCTAATTTTTGAATAAAGTACTTCTTCTAAATATAGGAAACCAACATAGTAGGAAATGATTTCTTAATGGTGAGTTTTTCTCTTCTTTTTATATTACGAAACTCCACACATTTTTCAATTAAAATAAATATTTTTAATTAATTTTCTTAAACTACAAGACTGTCGCGTATTTTTTTTTCTTAAAAAAAGGAAGAATTTATTTATTTATTTTCTATTCACTTCCATTCCAAAACACTATCTTGTCTAATATTTATTCTATGTTAGTTGAATTAAACCTCGTCAAAGTACTGGAAAAGGCCCGGCCAGTTCTTAAAATGAGTGAATCGTGCTGAGTCTTGGTCATGCTTGCCGAGCCTTGTCACTAAGTGGGTTGGGCATAGACTCTTGCCTTACCTAAAAGGGTAACGCCCAAACCCATCTCAGGGCTTGACCCATTTGATAATGTTCGATCTGGGTCATTGGATTGGGCCTGGCCCGACCTTTTTTTTCTTTTTCAAAAGAATAAATTAAAATTTTAAGTATCACGGAAATTGTTTTTATTTATAAACTTTTAAATTAACTTTTTACATTTTCGAAAAATGAAGATTAAAACGTACTACAACAATGGACATAAGAAGGTTTTTATAGTATAATAGGACTCTTGCGCTACGTGAGATAAGTGAACATGATATAAGGTAAGCTTTTTTTTTTTAATATTTTTTCATTATAATTTTAGACTTCTAATTTTTGAATAAAGTACTTCCTCTAAATATAGGAAACCAACATAGTAGAAAATGATTTCTTAATGGTGAGTTTTTCTCTTCTTTTTATATTACCAAACTCCACACATTTTTCAATTGAAATAAATATTTTAAATTAATTTTCTTAAACTACAAGGTTGTCGCATGTTTTTTTTTCTTAAAAAAAGGAAGAATTTCTTTAATTATTTTCTATTCACTTCCATTCGAAAACAATATCTTGTCTAATATTTATTCTATGTTAGTTGAATTAAACCTCGTCAATGGACTAGAAAAGGTCGGGCCAATTCTTAAAATGAGTGAATCGTGCTGAGTCTTGGTCGAGCTTGCCGAGCCTTGTCACTAAGTTGGTTGGGCATAGATTCTTGCCTTACATAAAAGGGTAACGCCGAAACCCATCTCATTAATTGACCCATTTGATAATGTTCGATCTGGGTCATTGGATTGGGCCTGGCTCAACCTTTTTTTTCTTTTTCAAAAGAAGAAATTAAAATTTTAACTATCACGGAAATTTATTTTATTATAAACTTTTTAATTAACTTTTTACATTTTCAAAAAATGAAGATTAAAAAGTATTACCACAATGGACATAAGAATGTTTTTATAGTATACTAGCACTTTTACGCTACATAAAACAAGTGAACATGATACAAGGTAAGCTTTAATTGAATATTTTTTCATTGTTATTTTAGACTTTTAATTTTTGAATAAGTATTCCTCTAAATATAGGAAACCAACATAGTAGAAAATGATCTCTTAATGGTGAGTTTTTCTCTTTTTTTTCTATTACCAAACTCCGCACATTTTTCAATTAAAATAAATATTTTAAATTGAGTTTCTTAAACTATAAGACTGTCGTATGTTTTTTTATTTCTTAAAAAAAAGAAGAATTTATTTATTTAATTTCTATTCACTTCCATTCCAAAATACTATCTTGTCTATTATTTATTCCATGTTACTTAAATTAAACCTCGTCAATGGACTGGACAGGGCCGGGCCAGTTCTTAAAATGAGTGAATCGTGCTGAATCTTGGTCGTGCTTGCAAGCCTTGTCACTAAGTGGGTTGGGCATAGACTCTTGCCTTACTTAAAAGGGTAACGCCCAAACCCATCTCAGTGCCTAACCCATTTGATAATGTTCGATCTGGGTCATTGGATTGGGCCTGGCCCGACCTGTTTTTTTTTCTTTTTTAAAAGAAGAAATTAAAATTTTAATTATTACGGAAATTCATTTTATTTATAAACTTTTAAATTAACTTTTTACATTTTCGAAAAATGAAGTTTAAAACGTATTACCACAATGGACATAGGCATGTAGTTTTAGTATACTAGCACTCTTGCGCTACATGAAACTAGTGAACATGATACAAGGTAAGCTTTTTTATTGAATATTTTTTCATTGTAATTTTAGACTTTTAATTTTTGATAAAGTACTTCCTCTAAATATAGGAAACGAACATAGTAGAAAATGATCTCTTAATGGTGAGTTTTTCTCTTCTTTTTCTATAACCAAACTCCACACACTTTTCAATTAAAATAAATATTTTAAATTGAATTTCTTAAACTACAAGACTGTCGCATGTTTTTTTTTCTTAAAAAAAGGATGAATTTCTTTATTTATTTGCTATTCACTTCCATTCAAAAACACTATCTTGTCTAATATTAATTCTATGTTAGTTAATTAAACCTCGTCAATGGACTGGAAAAGGCTAGGCCAGTTCTTAAAATGAGTGAATCGTGCTGAGTCTTGATTGTGCTTGCCGAGCCTTGTCACTAAGTGGGTTGGGCATAGACTCTTACCTAACTTAAGAGGGTAACGCCCAAACCCATCTCAGGGCTTGACACATTTGATAATGTTAGATCTGGGTCATTGAATTGGGCCTGGCCCGACCTTTTTTGTTTTATCTTTTTCAAAAGAAGAAATTAAAATTTTAATTATCATAGAAATTCCTTTTATTTATAAACTTTTAAATTAACTTTTTACATTTTATAAAAATGAAGTTTAAAACGTATTACCACAATGGACATAGAAATATTTTTTTAGTATACTAGCACTCTTGCGCTGTAAGAGACAAGGGAACATGATACAAGGTAAGCTTTTTTATTGAATATTTTTTCGTTGTAATTTTAGACTTTTAATTTTTGAATAAGTACTTCCTCTAAATATAGGAAACCAACATAGTAAAAAATTATCTCTTAATGGTGAGTTTTTCTCTTCTCTTTCTATAACCAAACACCACACATTTTTCAATTAAAATAAATATTTTAAATTGATTTTCTTAAACTACAAGACTGTCGCATGTTTTTTTTCTTATAAAAAAGAAGAATTTCTTTATTTATGTACTATTCACTTCCATTCCAAAACACTATCTTGTCTAATATTTATTCTATGTTAGTTGAATTAAACCTCGTCAATGGACTGGACAGGGCCGGGCCAGTTCTTAAAATGAGTGAATCGTGTTGAGTCTTTGTCGTGCTTGCCGAGCCTTGTCACTAAGTCGGTTGGGCATAGACTCTTGCCTTACTTAAAAGGGTAACGCCCAAACCCTTCTCAGGGTTTGACCCATTTGATAATATTCGATTTGGGTAATTGGATTGGGCCTGACCCGACCTTTTTTTTTCTTTTTCAAAAGAAGAAATTAAAATTTAATTATAACGGAAATTCATTTTATTTATAAACTTTTAAATTAACTGTTTACATTTTTGAAAAATAAAGATTAAAACGTATTACCACAATGGACATAGGAATGTTTTTTTAGTATACTATCACTCTTGCGCTACATGAGACAAGTGAACATGATACAAGGTAAGCTTTTTTATTGAATATTTTTTCATTGTAATTTTAGACTTTTTATTTTTGAATAAGTACTTCCTCTAAATATAGGAAACCAACATAGTAGAAAATGATCTCTTAATGGTGAGTTTTTCTCTTCTCTTTCTATTACCTAACTCCCCACATTTTTCAATTAAAATAAATATTTTAAATTGATTTTCTTAAACTACATGACCGTCGCATGTTTTTTTTTCTTATAAAAAATAAGAATTTCTTTATTTATGTTCTATTCACTTCCATTCCAAAACACTATCTTTTCTAATACTTATTCTATGTTAGTTGAATTAAACCTCGTCAATGGACTGGACAGGGCCGGGCCAGGTCTTAAAATGAGTGAATTGTGCTGAGTCTTGGTCGTGCTTGCCGAGCCTTGTCACTAAGTGGGTTGGGCATAGACTCTTGCCTTACATAAAAGGGTAACGCCCAAACCCATCTCAGGGCTTGACCCATTTGATAATGTTTGATCTGGGTAATTGGATTGGGCCTGGCCCGACCTTTTTTTTTCTTTTCAAAAGAAGAAAATAAAATTTTAATTATCACGGAAATTCATTTTATTTATAGACTTTTAAATTAACTTTTTACATATTCGAAAAATGAAGATTAAAACGTATTACCACAATGGACATTGGAATGTTTTTTTTTCGTATACTAGCACTCTTGCGCTTTGTGAGACAAGTGAACATGTTACAAGGTAAGCTTTTTTATTGAATATTTTTTCATTGTAATTTTAGACTTTTTATTTTTGAATTAGTACTTCCTCTAAATATAGGAAACCAACATAGTAGAAAATGATCTCTTAATGGTGAGTTTTTCTATTACCTAACTCAACACATTTTTCAATTAAAATAATAATTTTAAATTGATTTTCTTAAACTACAAGACTGTCGCATGTTTTTTTTCTTATAAAAAAGAAGAATTTCTTTATTTATGTTCTATTCACTTCCATTCCAAAACACTATCTTGTCTAATATTTATTCTATGTTAGTTGAATTAAACCTCGTCAATGGATTGGACAGGGTCGGGCCAGTTCTTAAAATGAGTGAATCGTGCTGAGTCTTGGTCATGCTTGCCGAGCCTTGTCACTAAGTGGGTTGGGCATAGACTCTTGCCTTACTTAAAAGGGTAACGCTCAAACCCATATCAGGGCTTGACCCATTTGATAATGTTGATCTTGGTCATTGGATTTGGCCTAGCCCGACCTTTTTTTTTCTTTTTCAAGAGAAGAAATTAAAATTTTAATTGTCACGGAATGTCATTTTATTTATAAACTTTTAAATTAACTTTTTAGATTTTCGAAAAATGAAGATATGTATTACCACAATGGACATAGGAATGTTTTTTTAGTATACTAGCACTCTTGCGCTACATGAGATAACTGAACATGATACAAGGTAAGCTTTTTTATTGAACCATTTTTTCATGTAATTTTTGGCTTTTAATTTTTGAATAAGTACTTCCTCTAAATACTGGAAACAAACCTAGTAAAAAATGATCTCTCAATGAGGAGTCCTTCTCTTCTTTTTCTATCACCAAACTCCACACATTTTCAAATAAAATAAATATTTGAAATTTATTTCCTTAAACTAAAAGACTGTCTTATGTTTTTTTCTTAAAAAAATGAAGAATTTCTTTATTTATTCTCTCTTCACTTTCATTCCAAAACTCTCTCTTGTCTAATATTTCTTCTATGTTAGTTTAATTAAACCTCTTCAATAGACTAGACAGGGTCGGGCCAGTCCTTAAAATGAGTGAGTCGTGTTAAGTCTTGGTCGTGCTTGCCGAGCCTTGTCACACTGAGTGGGTTGGGCATAGGCTCTTGCGTTACTTAAAAGGGTAACGCCCAAGCCCATCTCACGGGCTTGACCCATTTGATAATGTTCGATTTGGGTCATTGGATTGGGCCTGGCCCGACCTTTTTTTTTTTATTTTTTTCAAAAGAAATTAAAATTGTAATTGTCATTGATAACCATTTTATTTATAAATTTTTAAATTAACTTTTTATATTTTCAAAAAATGAAGATATAAATGTATTACCACAATGGACATAATAATATTTTTTTAGTATACTAGCACTCTTGCGCTACATGAGACAAGTGAACATGATACAAGGTGAACTTTTTTATTGAATATTTTTTCATTGTAATTTTAGACTTTTAATTTTTGAATAAGTACTTCCTCTAAATATAGGAAACCAACATGGTAGAAAATGATATCTTAGTGGTGAGTTTTTCTCTTCTTTTTCTATTACCAAACTCCACACATTTCTCAAGTAAAATAAATATTTTAAATTGATTTTCTTAAACTACAAGATTGTCTTATGTTTTTTATTCTTAAAAAAAAAAGAAGAATTTCTTTATTTATTCTCTCTTCACTTCCATTCCAAAACTCTATCTTTTCTAATATTTCTTCTCTATTTGTTTAATTAAACCTCGTCAAAGGACTGGACTGGGTCGGGCCAGTCCTTAAAATATGAGTGAGTCGTGCCGAGTCTTGGTCGTTCTTGCCGAGCCTTGTCACAGAGTGGGTTCGACATATGCTCTTACCTTACTTAAAAGGGTTCGACATTTGATAATATATTCGATCTAGGTCATTGGATTGGGCCCTGCCCGACCACTTTTTTTTTCAAAAGAAATTAAAATTTTAAGTGTCATTGAAATCAATTTTATTTATTAACTTTTAAATTAACTTTTTAGATTTTCGAAAAATGAAGATTAAAACGTACCACAATGGACATGGGAATTTTTTTTAGTATACTAGCACTCTTGCGCTATATGAGACAAATGAACATGATACAAGACAAGCTTTTTTATTGAACATTTTTTCATTGTAATTTTAGTCCTTTAGTTTTTTAATAAGTACTTCCTCTAAATACAGGAAACCAACATAGTCGAAAATGATCTTTTAATGGTGAGTTTTTCTCTTCTTTTTTATTACAAAAAAATGAATAATTTAAATTGATTTTCTTAAACTACAAGACCGTCTTATGTTTTTTTTTCATTAAAAAAAAGAGAGGATTTTCTTTATGGGGCACAGACTCAAATAACATATTTTATAAAGGTAATTCCCTATAGAACACACATTTTTCATAATTCTCCAAATGACATTTTTTCTAATATAACAAAATTATTTATTTTCATCAAATTTATAAAAATGTCACTCATTTATTAATTCACTAATTTTTTCCTCTTATTCAATAATTTATTGAATTAAAATCTGAGTTTTATTAGTTCAATAAGTAATTAAGTTTAATTCAATAATTTATTTAATTAAAATCAACGTCAAGTATCTCAAATGTATATTAAAATTTAATTCACTAAATTATTCCTTTTAATTCAATAAATTATTCCCTATAATTCAATAAATTATTCCATTGAGTATAATAACTTATTGAATTAAAATCAATATCAGTAACTCAGTTGTAATTAAGACACGATTGATTAGTAGAAACGACAGTATACCCATAAATTTTAGACACATAAACATGAACCTCAAGCATCTCAAACAATAAACACTACAAAAAAACTGCCAAATTGCGACCAGTAAATTGCGACCAAATGGTCGTTTTTAACCTAAAATGCGACCAAAAATGCGACCAACAGAGTGGTTGCTAAAAAGCTGGTCGGATTTCAATTGTGCGACTGCATGGTCACAAAAATTCGACCATATGGTCGCAAAAAATTTTGGTAGCAAAAAAGTCAAACTTTTTAAAATGCGACCAAATGGTCGCATTAAAAGGACCATATGGTCGCATTTTATCTTCAATAGAAGTGACCATTTGGTCACATAAAAAGTGACCAAATGGTCGTAATTTTTGTGACCAAATGGTCACTTATTGGCTCGATTAAAATCGACCGGATGGTCGCTAAAAGCGACCATCTGGTCGTAATTTATGTGAAAGATAAGTGACCAATTGGTCACATAAAAAAGTGACCAAATGGTCGCATTTTATGCGACCAAATGGTCACTTTAGTCTCAGTTAAAATGCGACCAGATGGTCGCTTAAAAAGTGACCATCTGGTCGCAATTAAGAATTTTTTTTTAAATTTAAATTTCAATAATTAGTTAATTAATTATTAATTATTAATTATTTATTTAATTAATATTAAAATTTCATAAAAACAAAAAATTGGAATTCAAATAAAAAATATATATATAAAATATTAAAAAAACGTTTTATACAATCGAAAGAATCCTATAACTCTCTGCGGGGCGGGGGTGGGGAGGAGGCGTCGATGATGACGGAAGGCGCCAGGGGCCGCCTAGAGATCTGAAGTACGCGGCCAAAGCGGATGCGACCTGGGCGTCGACTCGTGCCTGCATGCTGGCCTCAATATCAGCGACTCGAGTAACGAAGTCCTCACGCATAGCCTCCATGTCCGCGCGCATTGTTCCGCCAGGATCGCGGGCGGCGGAGCTAGTGCTCGCTCCATTCCGCCGAGGCCGGGCACATCCGCATAAAGGCGTCGCCCGTCTGAGCCGAGCCCAGGAGCCCGACCCATCAGGCCGAACCCCTCCAGTGACCTCCAAGAACGCCTCTATACGGTCCTCCTGAGTCGGTTGCAGAGTCCGGTGTGGGCAACCGCCGAGTCAAGGACTCGTGAAACGTTCCTAAACATTTAAAATTCAGGAAAATAAAATGGTTAATATATAATGTGTATGAAAAATTTTAAAGAAAAAATAATAATTGAAAAAAATATTAAATACCTGAACTTCTTTCGCCTTATCGTCGATTAACGTCCCGTCCTTCTTCGTGTGAAGAACTAGGTGCGACTCATCGGGCGGGACGGGCGCCCGTGCTTCGCTTCCTAAAAAATCAAAGAGTGAAGAATAAAACATAATAAATTAATAAGTAATTGAAAAAAGAAAACGAGAAAAAAGAAAACGAGGAAAAAACGAGGAAAAAAAACATACCAATCGACGATGGTGCTCGTCGTGGGTCCGCGCCCCATTGTGTGTTTCCTGGATTCTTCGCGCGGTTGGCCTTATTCCTACTTGACATTGCCATGCCCTGAGGAGTGGTCAAGCTCTCGTGGCCGCGCGTGGTCCTCCGGGCTCATCCACACGGGGCGTTTTCGCTTGCTTTCTGCGCGCGCCGGAACATGAGGTCCTTGAATCAATCCCAGGACGTGGACCGTCCCATAGGGGGAACAATCTACCTGTCGGTGATATCGGGATCGATAACAGGAAACTTGCCCTGAAAAAATTGAAATAAAAAATTGTTAAAGTAATAAATTTATTTCTATAAATTTCAAAATTAATTAATTATGAAAATAAATTATGTTTTTACCTTCCAACTGTCGTACATCCGATGTTTCTCCGTTGTCGGAATCTTCGTCCAGCGAAGGTCGCTGGGTAGAGGCATGCTCTGGAGGACCTCGCGAAACCGTTTTGAAACGGTCGTATGTGGCTATACTCTGTAAAATCACAAAAAATTATTGTGCTATATATTTGAAACTATTAGTTAAAAAGAATAAAAAACTTTTTGAAAAATAGTAAACAAAATTAACGCATACCCTGATGCTAAGCCCGGAGGCGTGGCAAGGGAGTCCTGCGGCAGCCGTGGTGTCGAAGACTCGGTCTCAGGGACTCCATCATCGAGCGTGGCAGCAAGTCGCGTGTCGTAACTGAAGAGGATGTCCAACTCCTCCGTAGTCAGGTCCGCATCAGGGGCAACGCCCGATGGCGTCTGCGTGAGACCCCCTCGTCACCCGCCGCGTGCTCGGCTCGACTGGGGGAGGACGTCGTCGCCCGTCATAATCCTACAACCAAAATAAACTAATTTAATACTAATTACGTAAGTAAAATATTGATTAGTTTATTTAATTAAGTAAATAATTTAAAATAAACTAATCAAATTAATTTGAATAAAAGTAAATTAAAATTAGATTAATTGAACTAAAAGTAATTCAATTAAACTTAAGATTAATTAAGTAAAACTAAAATAAACTAATCATTTAATTTGAAATAAAGTAAAGTAAAATTAGATTAATTGAACTAAAATTAATTGAATTAAACTAAAATTCAATTAATTTTAGTTTCAATTAATCTAATTTTACTTTACTTTAATTCAAATTAATTGATTAGTTAATTTTAGTTTTAATTAATTAATCTTATGTTTAATTGAATTAATTTTAGTTCAATTAATCTAATTTATATTTACTTTAATTCAAATTAATTGATTAGTTATAACTAATCAATTCAATTAAACTAAAATTAATTCAATTAAACTTAAGATTAATTAATTAAAACTAAAATTAATTAATTTTAGTTTTAATTAATTAATCTTAAGTTTAATTGAATTAATTTTAGTTCAATTAACCTAATTGTACTTTACTTTAATCAAATGTAACTAAAATTAAGTAATTAAACAATTTTTATTTAATAATTAAACTAAAATTAATTAATTAAATTAGTGTAACTCATTAATTTAAACTACTTAAGTATAATTAAAGTTAAACTATTTGAATGAATTACCCTACTTTAAATTAATTGATTTAATTAAAGTAATCTAAATTACATTAATTAAACTAAAATTAAGTAAAACTAAAATAAACTAATCATTTAGTTTGAAATAAAGTAAAGTAAAATTAGATTAATTGAACTAAAATTAATTGAATTAAACTAAAATTCAATTAATCTTAGTTTCAATTAATCTAATTTTAATTTACTTTAATTCAAAGTAATTGATTAGTTAATTTTAGTTTTAATTAATTAATCTTAAGTTTAATTGAATTAATTTTAGTTCAATTAAGCTAATTTATATTTACTTTAATTCCAAGTAATTGATTAGTTAATTTTAGTTTTAATTAATTAATCTTAAGTTTAATTGAATTAATTTTAGTTCAATTAACCTAATTTTAATTTACTTTAATTCAAATTAATTGATTAGTTCATTTTAGTTTTAATTAATTAATCTTAAGTTTAATTGAATTAATTTTAGTTCAATTAACCTAATTATACTTTACTTTAATCAAATGTAACTAAAATTAAGTAATTAAACAATTTTTATTTAATAATTAAACTAAACTATTTGAATTAATTACCCTACTTTAAATTAATTGATTTAATTAAAGTAATCTAAATTACATTAATTAAACTAAAATTAACTAATCAATTCTAGTGTAATTATAAATTAATTTAGTTTAATTTTATTAAATTAAAGTAAACTATCTTAAATAAACTAAATAAGTAATTAAACTAAATTAGATTAAGTAATTAAATTAATTACTACTTAAATTGAATTAAAGTAAACTAAGTTAGATTAATTAAACCATTAGATTAATTAAACTAAAATTACTTAAAGTAATAAAATTAAAGTAAACTAATTAATTAGTTAATGTAAACTAAACTAATTAAATTAAACTACATAAACTAAAACTCAACTAATTAAAGTAAACTATCTTAAAAACTAAAACTAAGTAAACTCTAAATTCATAAACTAAACTTCAATTTGTTACGAAAACTAACCTCGTGTAATCGAAACCGGGATTGGTGGTTGAGGATTTTCGGTTTAGAGGAAGAATGGGAACGGGAACGGGAAGAAATAACGGGGAACGGATAGGGGAAAGAGAGAAACGAACAAAAAGAGAGGAAGAAAAAGAGAGAGCGGCAAGAGGAGAAAAGAAGAAAAGAAGAGAAAGCGGAAACGGGAAAAGGGAAAAAGAAACGGGGAAAGGAAAGGGCATGAAATTTAAATCATATTTTAACCAACCTGGTCGCAAATATGTAATTATGAGAGGAAATGAACAATCCGCGCGTCTTTGGGAATTTGCGACCATATGGTCGCATTTACAAATACAAATGCTACCATTTGGTCGCATTTAGAAAAAGCGACCAAATGGTCGCCCGGGTTGCCATTACCAAGACCAATTGTCTTGTCACGCGTCCGTCAACAATTGCGACCATCCGGTCGCAATTATGAGATTCACCGCCAAATATTGCGACCATATGGTCGCATTACTTAAATTCACCGCCATAAATTTCATGAAAATTTAAAGTTACCGCCCATAATTGCGACCATATGGTCGCAATTGCAATTGTATTTTTAAAAAAATATTATTATACTTTTGCACAAATGCGACCATTTGGTCGCTTTTCTCCCAAAACCCTAAACCCTAAACAACCCTAAACCCTAAACCCTAAACCCTAAATCCTAAACCCTAAATCATAAAATGCGACCAAATGGTCGCATTTCTCTTCTAAATTACTACCATGTGGTCACCTTTTTTGTAAAATTGCGACCACCTGGTCGTAAATATTAATATTTATATACTTTTTTTTTATATTGGGTTACTTTCTGATATTTACATATGACGGGAACTCTAGTTTCCATGTTGTTATATTCATTGATATGTTTCTTCATGATTTTCGAGATAAATTTTTGTAATTTTTGATTTGGAACTATTTGATTCTAATTAAGAGTTTTTTTTAATACGATATAGATAATTTTATTCTTGTTTTTCAAGATAGAAAGTGCTAGAAGGGAACCAAATAGACTATTGAAGATGTACATATTTATATATAATTAATTTGCATCCACATATTCATTGGAAGCAATTCCAAGCTGGAATTCGATATAAACATGTCAAAGTTGAAATCAAGAGGAATCTTTTTTATAAAAAAAAAAAGTTAATTTCATTTTCATCGTATTTCGTCATCTTTTGATTTTAAGTTTGGTCTATTGCTTTATTCATAATTGTAAATGCTTTACTTGAACAAAAAAGAGTCACACGACTATATTCAACTAGAGGTTTAAGGAAAATATAATTATTCTCTGTACAATATTATTGTTCTCTCTTTGTATGGAAATTCGGATATTTTCAAGACGAGGTTAAATATTATTATTTACTCTACACAAATTTTAGAACAATCTAAAGGCGTTTAGATAGCTTATTGATCTTGAAGAGTTTTTATATTAATTGAAAGTGAATAATTTTTATTTAATTGACATTATTATTATTGTTAAGAAATGTAATCAATAAAATTAACCACATCTTGAAATTTTGGAATTATTGGTAATTTTTTCAATCATCTATTCTTATTTTTATTTTTTCTTTTCTAAAAGCTTATAATGTAATTTTATTTTATGAACAAATAAAATAAGACAAAAAATTCCACGTGCATCTCGCACGTGTTAAAAAATAGTTATTTATAAATAATTGGTCATATAAAATCATATAATTTGCGACCATCCGGTCACTTTCTAATGTGACCATATGGTAGCTTAATTTCCGGCAAAATTTTAAGCTACCACTCCCCAAAAAAGGTCACAAAATTGCGACCAGATGGTCACTTTCAATTGTGACCACTTGGTAGCTTTTTTCCCTCCAAAATTACGCGCCATTTTTTGCTACCAAGACATATTTTAGTCACCAAAATTGCAACCAGGTGGTCACTTTTAATTGTGACCACTTGGTAGCTTTTTTCCCTCCAATTTTAAGCTACCACTCCCCAAAAAAGGTCACAAAATTACGACCAGATGGTCACTTTCAATTGTGACCACTTGGTAGCTTTTTTCCCTCCAAAATTACGCGCCATTTTTTGCTACCAAGACATATTTTAGTCACAAAAATTGCGACCAGGTGGTCACTTTTAATTGTGACCATTTGGTAGCTTTTTTCCCTCCAAAATTACGCGCCATTTTTTGCTACCAAGGCATATTTTAGTCACACAAATGCGACCAAATGGTCGTTTTTATAGGTGACCAAGTGGTCGCTTTTTTTGCCCCATAATTTCGCGCCATTTTTTATGACTACATCTACTTTTGGTCACAATCTGGTCGCAAAAAAAGTGACCAGATGGTCACTTAAAGTCAACCTTCAAATAAAGTGACCAACTGGTCACTTTAAAGCTACCACTTTTTTTGGTCGCAAATTTTTGGTCGCATTTTGGCAGTTTTTTTGTAGTGAAAACTCACAATAGTTGTTTATACTATGAACTATACATATCATGATTTTCTTCCAAATTCTGATTCCTTTATTGAATTGTATGTCGAGAATTCTTTTACTAAGATCAATAATGATTCATTCACCATTGAAGACAAAATCGTATATCCAGGTTGAATTTGGGTTGGTTAAGGCGTCACCATGGTAGGGATTCAATAAATTTGGGAATTTTTTCCTTCCAAATAAAGGAAGAAAATTACAGCATCCCTTTTTATTCATTTTAACTTCTTTTATTGTTTTTCACCAATTAAACTATATAACTCTATGGCAAATCCTTCACTGCTATTCGATCCACAAGTTTCAGGTTTTCATTTATAGCTATTAGTTGGATCTGCTAAGCTTTTTTCCATTCCTTGGACAGGGAGGGAACTAACTTTTTGTTTTCCAAATATTGCATATGTAGATGATATATAACCATAAAAAAACATAAATAAATAAAAAAGAGCATGAGTGTAAAAGTAAATCGTATAGATCAAAATCAAGCAACCAATCAACAACAAAAATGATTAAAATGAATATAGAACGTTTAAAAAAAACGAACGCCAATAAATTCTGTTAAAAAAAACTGCAAATGGAGAAGGAAGAAGAAAGCTGAAATCTGAGATTGCATATATATGGTGGAACAAATTGTGAAGAGGATATTGGAGAAAGAAGAAAAGAAAAATAAAATCATGAAGAAGAAATCGGAGAAAGAAGAAAAGAAAAAGGATTGATTCAAGTATGGAATCGGGAACAACATATCAGGAAGAACAATTTTGGGATCTGTTGGTTGAAGAGTACACCTGAAAGTAACGGCCGATAAAATCTGTTATTTGGAGAATTTCTAGAAAGTAAAGTTATTCTAAACATTATACGTATAAAATATGTCGGATGAGACAATTTCTCATCTAGATATAGGTAAATTGATATAAACATAAAAGTGTGGCATATATGAAAACAAGACTTAAAAGTTAGCTACTGCACATAATTTTCCTTTAAATTGTCTAGTGGTGGTTTTGAGCATATTTAATATACCCAATGAATTTGGTATATCACTAATAAACACAATACATATCGGGTCTAACTAAAAATAGCCCAAAATGTTTTAACTATTGATGTCCAAATTAATTATTTAATTTTATAGACTAATTTTGTTTTATATTTATGGAAAATAATCGTTTTAATTATAATTTCTAGATTTTTAATGGAAATGTTTTTACGATCCAGTTCAATTGTTGAATTTAAAAATATAACTATTTAATATTGAAAATTTGGCAAATATCCAAAATAATAATAATAATAATAATAGGTGATTTTCATTTAAGTTGAACATGCTTATAAGATTTTGATTTCACTCGCAAGAGGAGTGGTCATTGATAGGCTTCAAAATCGTGAGTGGAGCCGGAGGTCATTGGTCAAGGAAATATAAGCAATTTTAAAAATATTCAAGGATCAAATATGTTTAAAAATGATTCTGAAATATCCTTCCTTATACTGTTATTTTATGAGTCTTACTTAATTCTCTCTTTCTATTTACTATTATTTTATAAATTTAGTTATCAAGATTTCAAATAAATAAAAGATAAAAACATATAATTTTTACTTATTTTTTAATATCCATTAACTTTAAGATAAATTATAATAAATTGGCAACAAAGTTATAGTAGTGTTGAAATAGACTCACCTAAGTCTTCATGTCATTTTTAATTGTGTATTTATAAGTGACTATTGTAATAAATATAATTTAATATGCCCATTATATGATGAATTATAAATTATGACAAAGTACCGAAAAAAAACTTTTAAATTTCTATCGATTATGCAAATATAAATGGAATATCCGTCAACATCGACATCTACTCACTGATCATAATTAAAGAAAAACGAAAAAATAATAGACTCTTCATTTGATGAATCCCAATATGTTTATATAGTCATTACAAAAGGATCATCTTCAAACCAACACCAAGAGGAAATTATAAGAATACAAATCATTAACGCCTAACAAGGATTAAGCACCACCCAAATAGGGTGAGGCCAAACGAAGAGATTATTAGTACCAGACTTACATAACCGGCGTTGAAAACTTCGATTTGCTACATTGAAAGAACCAAAATCATGGCCACCAACCACACCTTGAACATGAAGTTCAGTCCTATCATCTGTGTAATAAATATGATTTTGTTTCAACATTGGACAATACTTAGATGAGATATATGTAGAAGTATTTAATCCCAAGAAAATGGTATTGCTACCCAAGCTTTGAATCTTCACCCATCTACTCATCTTCTCTTTTGAATCCAACTTAAATAAATTGATTCCAATAGTCTTGTAGTTAGCGCGTCTCGTCCCCTCAATTTCAATATCTTCGACCTTATAATACCTTTCGACCATAAGTAATTCATTATCTTCTGATTTAACCAAATACAACTTGCTTCCTGGATTCAATGTAGGTCGTGTTAACTGTATGTTCGTCACTAGCTCGATCTCGGTCTCGGTCTCGGTTAGAGAGTTGATATTATAGACCACAAGATCACCATGATGATTTACAGCATGAATCTTTCCATCAAAAAATAAACAATCATGAAAAACTTTCAATGAGGAAGGAATGACCGTCCATTTATCATCACCCAATCTGGTGAATGCCAACTTTTAAAATGTACCATGAATAGCTACTGCTACAAAGCCGCTGCCGCTGTCACCGTTGTCCGACAACATAATTTTGTCGATGTAAGAAATATGGACATGAGCTTGATTTGAGGTATAAGTACTCCCATTCGAATGCGTAAACAAGTATTCGGTTCCGTTAAACTCTTTGACGTCGGGAAAAGAAGAAATGGGAGGAAGTTGAAATTGAGATTTAGTAAGAGGATTAAAAAGTTTCAAGGTAAGACCATTCTCAACGATGACTAACCAACCATTAAAAGAACCACGACAAAGCTTAAGATGAAGTCTAGATTCAAAAAAATCATCCAAATAATAAATCTCATAATTGTTAAGACTAAGAGGGTTATAGAAACCTCTAAGCCTATGATTATCATTCTCTTCATGATCATCAGAAGGAAGCAATAGCCATGGGATTTGGAAATATGAATGTTTAGGCCAATTTGGTAAACCACTTCTCCATTGAGGACAAACTGCACGAAACCGAACATAATCTTTGTATATATTCAATGAATTCCCAATTTTTGATAATAAATCATTCGGAAGATTATTCCAAACACTCATTTTTATTTTTATTTTTGATTCACGACCGGAAAAAAAAATCGTTTGTTCACTTTCTTCACCCTACAAAAAAGATTTTTATATATAAATACAGAGAAAGAAACGAATTATCTAAAAAAAAAGAAAGCAAAATCCTGATTCAGAGAGTACGGTGGTTGGTTGAGAGAAGAATGAAGATGAGATATAGGATTCTCACAAAACGAACCAAAACCATGAAGCAGCCGTCGCTCCTTAAAGAAGAACACGTCCTTTTATTTTTGCTTGTTGTTTTTAATTTTTACCCATTCAATATATAAGTATATAGGTCAAGGATTTAATGCCAAATTTAATGTACATCAATATTACAATAAATATAATGTCCACAAATGACAAATATCTCAACAAAGGAAGACCACCATCTTTAACCATTTTTGCTTCATTTTCCAATTATATACCCTTCAAATTTTTATAACGAATTTTCCTTATAAAAATGTACTCTTAAATATACGCTGAAAATTAGGGATCTTGAATAACGTTTTTTGCGACGTGGTTGTTAATTTTAAATAAATTTATAAATTCAGATTTTTTTGTATTTTTAATTTTCACCATGTTTATACCATCTGCCATCATAAACTAAATACCATCTTTATCTCTCCCTCCAATCAACTGGGGGCATTTATAAATCTAGCTAATTTTTTAGCAATATTTGTTAAAATAAAAGCTCAAAAAAATATTTGCAAATATAACAAATTTTGATTGAGTTTATCAGTGATAAACATTGAATTACATATATTTATACTAAGTTTATCACTGATAAATATGATAAAAATTGTTATATTTGCAAATACTTTTTTGAGTTGATATTTTTACAAATATTGCATAAAAATTTGTCACCCAATGAAATTTCTCAATCAAACTATGTGGTATTTTAAATATAAAAAAATCTTTTAAATATTAACTTCTCTATTTCATTAGTTATATCTAATGGAAACTGTCACGGGTCACACATGTAAGAGCAGGGTCGTTCCTACATAAATAAGGGCCCGGTGCGATATATAAATTTGGGCCTCAATCATATAATTCCTAATATAACAAAACAAGAAAATATATATAAAAAACATTATTTTTTTATTAAAACACAATATCAATAAAAGAGTATAGTAAAATAATGACATAAAATTATCAAAGTAGTATAAAAAAATATATAAAAATTGAATCGAACTTATGTTGGGATAAAACTCAACTCACAGTGACGAATAATATAGAGATATTGTAGGGAGAATGTCAGCCAACGTGACTTAGAATAAATTTTTATTTATATATTATTAATACTAAACTTTTAATTCAAGATTTGGGGCCCCAAAAGTTCTAGGGCCCTGTTCCGTCGCACCAGTTGCACCATGCCAACGACGGCCCTGTGTAGGAGATGGCCTCAATGAGGCAGCCTCCTCCAATGATTTCTCTTTTTTAGATACTAGTCAAAATTCACGTGCAAGGCACGTGTTTTTATAAGATTTGATAATAACAGGTATTCAAAAAATTATATTAAACGTTTCACATTTAACTGTAATAAATTAGTAATCAATAAATAAAAATATTCATTTTTACTGTAGTCTTAAATATCAATTTTTCTTTTTGAGAGTCGTATATTGAATAACAACAATAAAAAGAAGGAGAGGAAGAGTCAATATATAATTAAAATAGAATACATATAATAAAATTACAAAAAATGTAAAATAAAAATATATAGTTTTTGTTTATATAATATCTAATTTTAATTTTTAAAAGTGACAAAAAGGAAAACGGTTTTTTTCAAATAAATTAAATATTATCTTATTAAAAGGGATAAAATATGAAATTCAAAAACTTATAAAACTAAATAATTAATTTTATTCTAATTAAATTCAACATGTAAAATTGATAATTAATAACAAATGAATTATATCTCATGTAACTTACTTTGTGATGGTGTCAAATTTTTTATCTTATATAGAAATTCATAATAAATAAAAGGATAAATTATATTAAGGAGAATAAAATTGAAATATATTAAAAGTGAATGACAAAATAACACATTAACATTTTCCTAAAAAAATTAAGAAAACAATATAAAAAAGTATTTGTGGTATATTGGTAAAATACTTATGAACTACAAAAGCAACTCGATCCCACAAAAGTCTTATTCTCACTATAGTGCACTCATCCAAGCCGTGTTGTTGACAACAATCTCAAAATTCTATCTACCTACTGCATTAATTTTTTTTTATTAATAATTAAAAAAATCCTCATAATTAAGCTCATGTAAATATTATTTTCTTTATTATAAATAGAAACATACATTAACTGGTACAAAGTAAGATTTGATCACTTCATCTAAAAAATCCAGGCCGAGAGAGAGAAGTAAAATGACGATTTTGTAGCTTTCTTTAAGAGTCTAATTTTCTCTCACAGTCTGGGATGTAGTCTCATCTCTGCATTTATATTTTCTACCATCTCAATTCACATCGGTTCACCTTCTTATTCCTCAACCCCCATTCTTTCTTCTTTATTTCTTTTACACTTTCTTCATAACAACTTAATTTACCTCCTCTTCCCTTATTGTATTTAGAGAAGGAGCACCCCACATTTAGGTGTTTGGATTCATGAATGATGAAATCAAGAAATCAAATGAAATTGATTAACATTAAACATTGAAATGTAGGTTTATTTGACAACCATACATATCTAGGGATATGGAATTATTTATTTTCAATTAATTAATTAGTTTGTAATTTCAATTATTTAATCTAATTAATTAAATAGGAATGTATAGAAAACTTAAACATCTTAACATTAATTCAAGTGCATCCATCTCTATTATTCTTAAAAAAAAAAAAAGACATCCTCATCTGATTAACTCTAATTTAAACGTATTTCTTTTATTTTCTTTGTAAAAAAAAACAGATAAAAGATAAATTAAAAAAGAATTGTTTGTATTATAATAAATAAGTAATATGAAAACATTATCATAAAATTGAAACAAAATTTTCTTGGTATGTGAAATAATTAATGTACGTAATTATATTAAAAACTAAAAAAATCAAAATATTGGAAAAAAAACAGTTTTTCTTTCAAATTAATTGATTTGTATTTTTTGTTAATTTAATTTAAATCAATTAATTAAATTATAAAATTAAATATTGCATATTAAATATGGGCAAAAGGGGAAATCAAAAGTTTCTCCTATTTAAACCCCTTTTAGAGGTAGTATAGATATATTCAATTTTATTAATTATTTAATTCAGACTTTTTATATTCTCCAACTTTTCACCTACCCTATATTTCTATTTCTTTATGGTAATAAATTTAATTTTATGATTTATTGTGTTAATATTTATTAATTTATTCTTTCCTCTATACCTTTATAAATATCGGAAAACTCAATTTGGGTATAACTCATTGATTTAGAAGTAATTCCACCTTCGCAGTTCAATATCCACCCAACATTTTGTATTAAAAAAATGGGAAAAAATACTATGATAAATCATTAATGTGCAAGCATTTATTACATTCCATTCCTTTTTTATTTTTAAAGCATTAATTGTTCATGGAAGACGTTAATTTTTTTTTTCACTCTTTGTTTATTTATTTTATTTAATGTATCATTTAAGTCTCGCTCATCAATTTTTTACAAAACTTTTGTTAACCTATTTTCAATTTTTTTCTTTCTAAAATACAAAATATCATGATCACTTAGGGCCCATTTGGTAATCTTCCTAATTAATGTTTCTTGTTTCGATTCCTCATTTTTAAGAAATATGGTTGTTTTGTAACTCTTCTTGTTTCTTGTTTCCCTTTTTTTAGAAACACTTCCCAAAATTGGGTAGAAATTTTAGAAACAACAAATTCTAGTTTCTTATTTCTCTTTCTTGTTTTCAAAATTTTCAACACATTGATAAATTATTAAGTTGTCTCGTTTTGACTTATAAAATAAATTATAGATATCCAAAAATTATATTAATATAATATTTTTAAACATGTCATTTAAAATTGTAATATTTTCAAAAAAAAATTATTTTTTTTAAATGAGAAACATAAACAAGAAATAGAAACCTAACACATTTCTGTTTCTTTTTTCCTCAAGAAACAAAGAAATAAGAAACAGTTACCAAACATGTTTCTGTTTCTCTTTTTAAAAAAAAAAGATCAAGAAACAAGAAATAGAAATAAAAAACAAGAAATGAAAACGAGGTAGGTTACCAAACAGGCTTTTAGCTATTTTTTCTTATTCTAGTGAGTTTTTTCATAAACAAAAGAATTTTATTTGTTTTTGTAATTTTGCAATTTTCATATTCTTGTTTAATTTAATTATAATTTTTGTCGTTGAGTGAAAATGGTGGAGTTCTACATAAGCAACAATCTAAGAATGTAGGATGAGTGGGAGGCACTGATAAGTTCCATGAATTTATAGAATGTATGATAAGTTCTAAATAGTTGACGAGCATTGTATGTACCCGCACAGAATAGAAATAAAGCACCGGTGTGGTGCCGGCCTAACACCCTCCAATGCTTAATTCAGAGCTAGTGTGCTAGTGAGAATTATAGTAGAATTCATTAACCTTATGACTGAGTTGGCATTGAGACTGGAAAATCCTGCTTTTTGTAAGAAGTATTTGATAATAAGAGACAATACTTAATGGATTAGCTGCTTTTTGTACTTCAAACGAAGGTTCATTACAGGCTACACCTTATGCATCAAACTGACCAGCAAGATCCTGTCATGGTATAGTTTGTACATTAATATGCAACATACCAACTATGCACAAATATTTACTTACAATTATTCAAGCAGGCGAAGTATAATACAAACTATACAAGCTTTACAAGATTCTGTCATGATTACTTTTCTCTCACAGTCAGCCATCCTCGTTATATATATATTTATATCATCAAACATTGAATCGACTTTGGCATTGAGACTAGAAAATCCTACTAATATGATCCCTTTGATTTTATTTAGATTTGTGTATCAATGTTGGCTGGCCTCATGTAACGTCTCGTCATTTTTTAGGTAGATTTTTTTAATTTATTAAAGTAGTTAATTTGAATTTTAGATTTATTAATTTAGAAGTTAGAAGCTCTACTTATTTGTAGACTTTTTTTCCGTTAGAAACGTAAATTAAGATTCAGAGTATTAATGATTATTAACGGGCCAATTAATAATCATTAATCACCATTAGCTAGTTTAATTGTACATAGTTAATATCTAGAGGTGAATAGTGTTCACTAAATGCATGGGGTACTTTTAAAAAGTTAGAAAAGAAAGGAAAAACCTTTTTGTAAGAAATTTCTACCTCTTTAAAAGTATACCACTCATCCTCATCTTCTTCATTCTTCAGTTTGAAACAAAAAAGAAAAAGAAAAACCCTCATTAATCTTCTTTATTCTCGGGTAAACCATGAAACCAAAGAAAAAAATGAGTTTTCTTTCTCATTTCTCAACCGTTTTGAGCGATTTTTGTTGCGTTGGTTCGATATTAACGTGGGAAAACTTTCCCCTAAGGTTTGAAGAAAAATCTTGGTCTTAGAAGCTCCAAGAGGTAAATTTGTTTATGGGTTTCATTTCTAGATTTGAATTGGTTTTTGTATTTTGTTCTTAGATTCGTTTGAAATTTCAAGGTTCCATGAATGGAAATTGAAATTTAAAGGTAAATGGAGCCTACCCATACCATTCCCACCACTTTTCCTTTCAATTTTTCTTGAACCCAAAGTTGCCCAAGAGTACCACCAATGGCCAAAAATGAAGGGTGGAGCCTTTATTTGAGCATTTCCTTGACTTATTTGAGAGAAAACAAACCCAAAATATAGGAAAATATTACCCAATAATTACCAAACCGAAAAACCCAACCAAACACCTCCTGAATCATCATCCTCAAGCCGAAAACACCTCCCAAAAAGGCCCTAAAACAACCCCTTATATCAGCCCTTGTTTTCGGCCCAAAGAGGTGTTCTAGCCCGGAAAATTTGTCTTTTTGTGTGTAATTATTTGATGTTTAATGTATTAAATATGGATAGTTGTAATTATTTGTAGATGTTGGTAATTGCTCGCTTGATCGATCTTTTGGCACTTAGAAAGCTTGTCTACTTTGCCAAGGTGATCAGTTTAAAATGGTGGTATGTGATTTTATGCTCCGGGTTGCATGACGATCTTGTTTGATCGAGGTTAAGAGACTTTGTTGCTAATAAGAAAATTAGAGTATTTGGTTGGTGAATTTGGACCTTGGAAGTGAGAGTTGTGCTATTTGTGCCTTACCCAGTGTTTTTGGAGTTTTAGTTAATGTTGTTGAGTAGAAGTAAAGGTTAAAAGCATACTTGGGCATGTCGTAAAGTTATAGTGTAACGTCCCGTTACTTTTGGAGGTAAATTTTTTTTTTATTATTTTCTTTATTTATTAAGAGTATTTAAGGTTAGTTTAAAATTAGTAATTTCGAATTTAGTAGCTATTTCGTTCGAAAACCTTTTTAATCCTTTTACTACTTTAGACATTAATAATTATTAACGGGCCAATTAATAATTATCAATCACCTTTAGATTAATTTAATATCTTCGGGTTTCGTTTTATAAACTAAATCATTTAAAAAGGGACGTAACCGTCATTTTCTAATAACTTAAAATATCACATTTTTACTATTCATCTTCCTTCATCTTAAATAGTCAAACTTGTTCAAACTCTTCATTTTCTTTTCTTCTCCCTTCCTTCCTTGGCCGAGACCCTCCATCTCCCTCCCTCTCTCTTTGGCTTTTCTTCATTTCTCGGTGGATCGTCGTAATTCCTGTTCCGTTGAAAAGCTCTCAATCCCGGGATCGTTTCCAACCTAACAATCGAGATTTTCATCAATTTTCTACAAGCCTCAAGGTATGACAAAGTTTCTAAAACAAGCTTTGAATAGTGTTTTAATGGAGGATTGAGATTGAAATCTTCAAATTTACACACCGAAGCTTGAAGATTTCAATCGAGGAAGTCGTTTTAGACAATTTTAAAAACTTCCCTAAACCCTAAAACCGAGTTTGAGTCGAAAACCCGTTCCGTGTGAATTTATCTCACTTGGCCTTGGTGAGGGTGTTTAGTTTGCTATGATTTCGTATTTTACTTAATTTTTCGGAAATCGATTATTGTGTAAAACACTAAAATACGGTTACCTATTGTTAACTCGAACTTCCAAAGTATCCAAAACCAACCCGAAACACCTCTAAATTACATAAAAGCCGAAAAACCGAACCTGAGCCCCTCTTTCCCTTACATGGCCGAGAGCTACATGAGGCTTAATTTCGAGTTTTCGTCGTTTTATGCGTTCAGTTGTTGTTTGCTCGATTTTCAATTAATTAATGATTATTAGGTGTATTTGAATTGTAGGATTGTGATTGCTTGCGTGGTTTTGATCTCGACACTTTGGGAACTTGGACTTCACTTTCTAAGGTGAGTTTAAAATGGAAGTTAGTAATTTTATGAATTAAATTTCGTCACGATATTGTTTATCGAGGATAAGAGGGGAACTAACTTCTGGAAGTTGTTACTTGGTTGGTGACTTTAAACTCGGAAGTGAGTGGAGTGACTTTGGAGTTCTAGTGAATTTGGGTGAAAAAGGTAAGATTTGAGTGGTTTGGAAGTCTTGTAGGATGAATTGAAAAGTTTTAGATGAAATTGGAGATTTTAGATGGAGGTGGAGGTTTAAGGCACTTTGAGTAGTTTGGGAGACAAAGTGGCTTAGAAGTTGCACTTGAGAGTTAACTAGGGTAATTTAAAGTTGTTTATGTTCTTTAGTAGCTTAGTAGAATTCTATCTATCTAACTTACTAGGGAACTTGATGATTTGTGATATGGTAAGACCGTACGGGCTAGTATGTTGATGTTGATCCATACGGTAAACTCGTTACTATGATTTGTGATATGGTAAGACCGTACGGGCTAGTATGTTGATGTTGATCCGTACGGTAAACCCGTTATTATGATTTGTGATATGGTAAGACTGTACGGGCTAGTATGTTGATGTTGATCCATATGGTAAACCCGTTATGATGATTTGTGATATGGGAGACCGTACGTGGTAGTATGTTGATGTTGATCCATACGGTAACACGTTACGATGAAACTGAATTGGTAACAAAGAAAGTTAGTGCTACAATTACTTATATTCATTAGAATGGTTAGAAAGACTTAGTAATAGTCGGTACTTTTACTTTAAGTCTTAATATCTTTACTTTATGAAAAGCACATTACATATTATATGATTATGTGGAATTTGAAAAGTGGAATGGGTAGTAAAAGTGAAATTTAGGCCTTTAGACACAATTTCCGGTATGGAATTTGGTTCATAGGGTTACTTGCTTTCATTTTACTCTCACTAGCATTTTTATGCTAATGTTGCTACATTTAAAATTTTTCAGGTAAGACTCGTGGCAAAGGACGAGGTAGAGGAGGTGGCGCCGCGTGACTTATCGAGGTGATGGATGAACAGGAACATATCTAGTTTTGGTTTAGCATTCTTGAAATGCTTACAAACATCTCATCATATTTTCTTATGTGTAATTTTGAGCTCAGTGGAGCATTCGTATTATTTGTAAATGTCTTTGGATTTTAAAAACTTTCTTTAGAAGTTTTATCATAGATTGGAATGTGCATTCCATGTTTATTGTCTTTTCTGAAATTGGGAATAATTGTAAACAGGTTTTGGATAATCCGATTTTTAAACGAACTCATGCCGTTTTTCCGTAAAAATCGTGTTTCCGCTGTGCACTTGAATTTAAAGGATTTTACGAGTTTTGGGTTGTTACATATAGACTTTCAGATTAATTTTGGGAGTGGAAGGAGTATTTGAATGGTTTTGGAGTAATGAATAATAGTGAGATTTTGAGCTTGTTTAGGTGATCCAAGGATGTACTTTAATATGTGTGATCTTGTTAGGTTACTTGGGAACGACGAGTTCGTGGAATGGAAATGGTGGTGAAACGATATCTAGTTATCCAAATACCTTCCTTGCCTTACCTTAACTTTGAGATTTGTGTTTCCGTAGAATTAGTAACGGTAGTGTTTATTCTTGTCAATTTACTTACACACTTTACTTTATGCACTTTTGGGAAAGTTATTGGTTTCTAGTTATTTTGGAAGGCCATAGATTTTGGGAGGAACTTATAAAGAGAATGGAAATTTGGTTACTTTAGAACCATAGCCTCCCAAGGTAATGAAGTGAATAGTTGTTGTATGGTTTAAGTGTTCCTTGTTCCAAATAGAAAAGCGAGGTTCTTGGCACAATGTGAAATGTGACAATGTGGTCACGATGTGAAATGTGAAATATGAAAATGTGGTCACGATGTGAAATGTGAAACGTGGAAACGATGTGAAATGTGACAATGTGACAATATGGTCACGATGTAAAATGTGAAACGTGGAAACGATGTGAAATGTGAAATGGTTACATGATCTATGAAAACAAAGTGTGGTACGATATGCGTGGCATGATGTACAAACAAAGCCGAATTATGTTATTACTTGTTTATGTTATAGTGTAGAATTATAAGTTTGCCTTAGTACTTTACTTGTGAACTTGAATGTTTTATCTTTCGTAGCACGATGTGGATTGAGAGTGGATTACTTTTCTTATTCTAGATACTTTAGGAGTATAGAATGAGTAGTAAAGAACATGCTATGACTTTGGACACATTTTTCGATATGGAACTCGTTCCATAGAATTGATTGCCTCCATTTTACTCTCACTAGCGTTTTTATGCTAATGTCGCTACACTTAAACTTTTTCAGGTACCTTTCGTGGTAGAGGTGGTGGTGTTGCTTGACTGAGGGGCGATGACTTTTGGACATGAACTTGGGTTTGAGCATTAGAAGAATGCTTGTTGATGAGATCTCATTGTCTTACTTTATTTTTATTCAAATACTTTGTATTCGGGCTCATGAGAGCACTTGAAATTTGTTATTTTTATGTTTTTGTTTTGGAACTTGTTTATAAAAAGGGAATGTGCAATCCCGATATGTTTTTATGATTTATCTGGCTGGAAAAATGTATTACAGATTTTGGCATAGTCCAAGTTTCAAACAGTACCATGCCGAATTTTTATAAAAATTAAGTCTTCCGCTGTGTAATTCTATTTTAAAGTGTTTTTAAATAGTTGGGTCGTTACACCTCACCTATCTAATTGCTTTCATTCTGTGTATGTCTCGAATCTTTGTCATTTATTCCAAGTACTCATCAAATTCTCCCTCATCCTCCACAGCAAACACATCATCTTGTACTATCCCTTTATCCTTTTTGTCCTTCATCTTCACTATTGGAGCCATGAAATCCATACCCATCTTAGCCTAAGTTGGCTTCATTGGCACAACTACAATCTGTCTTTTAGTCCAGTATATTATATTAGAGATATTTTACATATAGTATAACACAATATCATTATTAGTTTATGTCACACCTTGTTGAATATGTTCTTCTCCAGCCTTCGACTGTCACCTGCTAATCTGTTGATATCCCAATTAGTTATCTATGGTATGTCATGTTGTGTTCTCCTTTCATACCTCTCATTCTTGAACACACCCAATATATTAGAGTGTATGCAAAACTAGTAATGGAAATGGAAGAAGATCGAAGGTTACTTACTGAGTTAACCACATTGTGTACAAGTATATCTTATGCAACACGCCCTTATATGGATAAGTTTCAAACAAGGCAGGGTCTTCTACTAACCTTAAGTTGTCCATCCTATTATTGTTTTGCTTTGCAACCAATATGCTCTCTAAGATTGATTATCTTTGCAACCTTCACTGACGGATCATCATCGGAGTCATATTCAACTATTTTTTCCTTAAGTATCACTAGCTTAAGAGCAGAGTAATTTTGAAATAATTCCATCTTAATTGTACTGGGGGGCCAGCCTATCAATGTTATTGTATTTAACCTCACCACAATTCAGTCCTGTTAGCATAGTAAAGTTAGCCAATGTGAAATCCAATTTGTTCCCCTCTATGTTAAAGCTTAGTATGCTTTAGTCATTACTTTTGATTCTCCTTCGAACTAGATTAAGCAAGAGCTGGGTGGGGAAATTTGTAGTTGGCAAGTCTAGATAGTGGCCTATGAATGATTTCCTTAACACTTTTTTATTTTTATTTTTATTTTTTGCTTTTCTATAATTTTCAACTTAAGAAGGCTTAATACTTTGATCTTATAGTACACATTTACCCATTGGTCACCTAACCAAGCCTCTTTTGAAAGGATTAAGGTTGTACCCTGATCATGTGTTCATTGTGTACCGTTAATATTCATATACACATCAAACAGATAGGAGACAATATATTGATACCTCACATGCCTAACAATCAAACAGAAAGTATTAGGAAAAATATTTGTACAACAACAATTTACCACATATACATAAAGTATAAGATATTATATGTAATAAGATGATGAATATAATACGATACGAACAACATGTGCCAAAAGTACAACAATCATACAGGAAGTACTATAAAATTATATGTAGAACAACATTTTACCATATCTACATGAAGCACAAGTTATATTATATACACCAAGACAATACACTATTTACAAGTTGTACACACTGTACCCATAATACGATAAGTACCCATTGTGTTCTAAGTACAATGGGAGTTAGGGATCTGTGCTCGTGTAACTCAGCATAGTACACAATGTACGTATAATACGATAAGATGTATACCTTGTGTGCATACTCACAGTCTTTCTAGAAGTACTTCCTTTCGTTTTGCCTTAAGTATTATGTCATTTCTAGAATCGTCTTAATTGGTGTATGTAACAGAGATTACATAATACAATGGGGGTTATACACAACTATACAACTCAGTTATATGTAACAGGCTGTACACAATATTCCAATAATCATTTCCCTACCTCAGTTTCACCATTATGTTCATTCGAAGACTCTGTACCCTTGCTCCTTGTATGTGTCATCTAGTAAGGATTACGTAAAAATACAGAAATCACATATTGTTAAAAATCCAGAAAAATGTCTAAACTAAAAAAAACCCAAAGTAAATAAATTGCATCTTATTCAAAAAGAAAAAACAAAAATTTTAAGAATAGCCACACTTATGTTAAAAACGAAGAAGATGCAGTACAAAAAAATCTGTAGAAACAAAATCATTTTTCTTAAATTGGCACACGAACTCTAAGAACATTTACAAAACCAAACATAGCCACAAATTTTTACAAAACCACATATTTGTAAAAATAGCAATAAATTTTTACAAAACCAAACATGCAAAAACTTAAAATTTCTCAAAATAGCCATAAAAATTAGAAAAAAATGGTTGCTTTTGGTTAGAAACAACCACCAAAATCTAAAAACATAACTCAAATGTTGATTTTTTTTAAAATAAAAACCAGTCAAGAGATCAAGAATGTTACTTTTTATAACTTTTCTTAACACAATCTACGGATGGAGAGAAGAAAGATAGAAAGAACGTTTGAGAAGAAAGATTGGAAAAAAAATGTGAAAGAGGGTAGACGAAGTAACTGAAGCATGAAAGAAGGAATTAGAAAAAACGGAGGGAAAATATCTATTAACTGTAATGATTAAAAAAACTAACACGGTGCATTTTCCCATAATGATAATGACGCCCCTGATTTGAACTCTTCGTAAAGCATGATTCACTGAAATGACAATTTTTCATTTTCAGAAATGAGAGGGCATATTCATAATTTCGCAGTATGTTGTCTAACCTGACGCATTAAATGTGGTCATCCATTTTAATTTTTTCATTGAATTGCTATATTCTATTATTTGGACTGAAATCCGGCTATTTAAATATATCACCCTTTTCTTTTTTAGTAATGGCATCACCTGCAGTTGTTTTTTTTTACAAGTGGTGTCAACTGCACAAGCTGCTTTTCCTTTTCTCTTTTTTCGTTTATTTTTGACAAATGACGTTAATTGCAATGCTTTCTTTTCCTTTCTTTTTTTTAAACAGACGCGAGTTTGACCCGCCTGACCGCAGGTCAATGTCTAACTTTTTTTCCTTCTCTCCATTTGCCCATGGGTTTTTTTACTAACCCACCTGTTGATGTGTTTGACCCGGTTTGACTGGGTGGTCAGTTGACCGTTGATCAGAGTTGACCTTTTTTTTTGTAAAACAATGATAGTTTTTTGGGGCAAATTTTTCGTCGAGTCTTGACATGAGCTTGATTGGTTTGCCTTTAAATTTTCTATGAGTGTTGCTATGTACGTATGGCTTGTGAGAGCCATATACTTTTAGTACTTAGATATATTTTTTTTCCTTTTTTTAATTCTCCTACGAGCCCTGCACTCCTTAGTAGACTTTGAATTTTTAGAAATAGAGTTTGAAAAAAAAATCAATATCCATGCTAGATCTAAGGTTTTTGGGAGAAAAATGGAGAGAGTTCGATTTTTAGGGCTTTTCATTGATTAAAAAAACTAAAAAAAAAAAACAAAACCAAATTTTGTAGCAAGAACTTGAAAAAATAATACTTTCATCAACTTTAGTTACTTTTTTGCTTAAAATCTTCAAGATTAATGCTAGATATAATAAGCTTTTTGGGTGGAAATGGAGACAAACTAATGGTTTTTCAAGATCTATTTTTCTGGAGGGAGGGAGGGAGAGGGAGAGGGAGAGGGGGAGGGAGGGAGGGAGGGAGGGAGGGAGGGAGGGAGGGAGGGAGGGAGGGAGGGAGGGAGAGAGAGAGAGAGAGAGAGAGAGAGAGAGAGAGAGAGAGAGAGAGAGAGAGATTTTTGAAAAAAAATGATGTGATGGCATGGGAATTCATTGAGAGGGTGGTTTTTTGGTAAATTATTTGTCTCTTGGTAACTATTTAATGTTATTTTAAGACACGTGATCATGGAAAGTATTTGACTCCTTAAAATTAAGCAGCCTAAAATATTTAGGACAAAATTTGAAAAGAAAATAAATATATCATTTTAAAAAAGTATTTGCAAATATAGCAGATTTTTAAAAACTTTTATTCATGTGAATCAGAGATATCAGTGATAACTTGTAAGATAATCAGTGATAACTATTAGGTAATCAGTGATTCATACATAAAATATCAGGATATCAGTAAAATCAGTGATTACTTGTGTAAAAATCACTGATTACTTGTGAGGAAATCACTGATTACTCATACAAACCTAGTGACAATTTTGTAATATTTTAGTCACGAATTTGAGATTTTTGACATTTTTGTAAATAACTTTTTTTACTGCTATTTTTATAAATATTGGACATAATTTTGCTATTTTTATTAAAGCCCCAATTTTATATAGTTGGCTATTCTCTAGTGGCCCTTTAGCACCATCTATGGCCAGCCATATAGTTTTATTCCCCCAAAAAAAAAAAAAAATGGACATTCTCGTATATAACCCATAAAAAAGAGGTGTAGAAAGGGAACACGAAGTTTGAATCGAGCTGGCAGATGGTGATCCACATCAGCAAGTCTGGTCACGATGGTGTACTCTTTGAAACACAAAACTTATTTTACTTACTGACTCTCGTGTGGAAACCCTCACGAATTACAATGCAACTTCATTTAATCTGAACCGTTGAACCACTGACATATCACTAATCCTAAACACAAGTAAACAAAAACCAACCAGCTTGCTTGCTTCACTTTTGTCCACACTCAGACACCAAAAGTTGCTCTCCCACTTGTGCTCTCTTCGAGATTCTCTCTCAGTTTTCTCTTTTTGGGTCTAACTTTGATTTTCAATTTGTGGGGTTTACTTTTTCAACTATTTCAGAAGGATTTTCTAAGGAAACCTTCAATGGCGCACATGCTTCTTTTCTTCCTTCTTGCTGTTTCTGTTGTTTCTGCTGATCAAGGTGACACCTTCATTGTCGGATTCTTCTTTTCTTTTTCTTTTTCTAATGTTATGGTTTCTGGGTCTTGTCCATCTTTCATTTTTTTTTAATGTTTGGTTGTTTATATCTCCTATTGTTGTTGTTTTTTCCTTGGTTTCTATGATTTTCTTTTACTATTTGCAACATTTCACTGGAAAATGCTGTTGTTTTTGTTAATTTTTTTGTGATACATTTATTTTGGAGAATTTTTTTGAGAATGTTTTGAACTCTGAAATAGGGAGTGGGAAAGTAGTTAGTTTGAACTTTGAACTCCCAAAAAAAAAAAAAAAAAAAAAAAATCTACCTTCTGTATAATCAACATTTAAGAAAAGAACAATGAGATTTTGGTTTCTAAGGTTAATTTATCATCTGATTAAAGTTCCAATTTTGTGAAGTGAAAGCTCAATAAATCTGATCCAATCCCTTTGAATGATATTGGGTTCCAGCTCATTCTGCAGTCTTTTTTAGCTTCTTAACCTATTTTGAGGTAGAGAATCTTGTAGAAATGAAGTATCCCTCTGCCTTGTAATGTTGAAAATTTTCAACTTTCCTTATAGAATTGGTCCACCTTTAATTGGAGCATATGTAATCTTTCCCCTTTGATGTTTACTAAAGTGCATTTGTCCACCCCCTTACTAATGGAAAAATTGGTGGGAAATTAGTATCTGTTATCTTCAAGCATATTTGTTAGAAACAACATCATTTCAGGAAAGTTTGGAAAAGACTAGAAGGGAGTGCTACGATATTTTCTCGTGTCTTTCAAAATATAGGTGTCAAGATACTCTTCTTTAAGGATTTCAATTTAATGCTTCAGCTCTAAATCTTCAATATTTCTCTTTCCAAACTATTAATCTCTTTTGTGAAGATTTATAATCATTGCCAAGCCTCTGAGAACTGACTTCCAAAGCTCCATAATTTGGACGCAGAATGAGCTATATGTTATGGAAAGAATAACATTTCTTATGGATGGCTATCATCAATAGTATGGAAATAGTATTGCGGTTGGCTTACTGCTTATCACTTTATCAATTTTGACTTGATCACTTTGTGTTTCTTTGACAAATCCATTGATGAAAAGGAATGAATAAAATTGATGAAACGTACAAACTGTTATTGCCACTCTTTGTTAGAGCTTTCAATAAAAGAAGAATATTAAAATATCTCAAGAGTACGTTTTGTGCTTTTTCGGAAAACATGCAATCCTCTGAAGCTTTTAAAAAATGTATGGTATAATTAGTCTTGCAAGAAGAAATAATCACGTTCACTCTGTGGCATATACGTAGTCTAGTCTTTATTTTGTAGCGTATCCTTATGCTTTCTCCACTCAAACATGTACTCTGCATTATATTAAAACTTTAGCTTGGTATTGTATATACCTTTGAAAATCCACTGGTTTATCGGTCATCAATATTATATTGGTTAAGAATTATTTCTTGTTAGAATATTTGATTTTAAGGGATTGACTTTCAAAGGTCAAAAGAAAAGTTGTTGCTCATAATTCGTGGCTTTTCTTATGCAAATCATGCATACGTACGAACTGTTCTTGGACTTTTTGGTGCCAATTGTCTCTCTCTCTATCCCCATTTATGGTTTCCTTTGATTATAGTTTTTTCAGTACAAGTAGATTGCCGCTTTTTTTTTAATGTGTATTAAGACAAAAGTTATATCTTTGTGTAGGACGAAACTTATTTGAATTTTTTTTTACTTTTACAGATGCATTCATTGGTGTAAACCTTGGCACAGACCTTTCTGAGATGCCCAGCCCCACTCAGGTAGCTGCGCTTCTTAAAACTCAAAATATTAAACAGATCAGGCTATATGATGCCGATCAAGCCATGCTTCTTGCACTTGCCAACACAGGCATCCAGGTGATTGTTTCTGTGCCCAATGACCAAATCCTTGCAATTGGTCAGTCCAATGCCACTGCAGCGAATTGGGTTGCTCGCAATGTCATTGCCCATGTTCCTGCCACCAACATCACGGGAATAGCTGTTGGTTCTGAAGTTCTTACCACTCTTCCAAATGCAGCCCCTATCCTAGTCTCGGCCCTGAAATTTATTCAGTCTGCTCTTGTCGCCTCTAATCTGGATCGCCAAATTAAAGTTTCTACTCCACATTCTTCTTCTATTATTCTTGACTCATTCCCACCATCACAGGCCTTCTTTAATCGTTCATGGGACCCTGTCATGGTCCCTTTACTCAAATTTTTGCAGTCCACAGGCTCTTACCTCATGCTTAATGTGTATCCTTATTATGATTACATGCAATCAAATGGGGTAATTCCCCTAGACTATGCGCTTTTTCGACCTCTCCCTCCCACCAAGGAAGCTGTGGACGCCAACACACTCTTACACTATACCAATGTCTTTGATGCAGTTGTTGATGCGGCATATTTTGCAATGTCTTATTTAAATTTTACCAATGTACGAGTCGTTGTAACAGAGTCGGGATGGCCGTCCAAAGGTGGTTCTTCTGAGCCGGATGCAACTTTAGATAATGCCAACACTTACAATAGCAACTTAATTCGGCATGTTCTTAATAATACTGGAACTCCCAAGCACCCAGGAATTCCTGTTAGTACCTACATATATGAGCTCTACAACGAAGATTTAAGACCTGGTTCAGTCTCAGAAAAGAATTGGGGTCTCTTTAATTCAAATGGTGTACCAGTTTATATCTTACACTTGACTGGAGCTGGTGCTGTACTGGCAAATGATACCACAAACCAGACTTTTTGTGTTGCAAGAGATGGTGCAGATCGTAAGATGTTGCAGGCAGGATTGGATTGGGCATGTGGACCAGGAAAAGTTGATTGCTCACCCATGTTACAGGGGCAACCGTGTTATCAACCAGATAATGTTATTACACATGCAACCTATGCCTTCAATGCATATTACCAGAAAATGGCAAAGTCTCTCGGGACGTGTGATTTTAAAGGAGTGGCTATTATTACCACCACAAACCCAAGTATGGAATCATGAAATATTTAGTTACAGTTATATTAAGTGCATAATCACGATAACCTCTAATTACTGCATATTGTTCCCTTAGCTTTCATGAACATATAATGTGAGTGAAAGATGTGAACCTTAGAGGTGCACCATATTTTCATAATGAGGATGTGAATCTGAATGAGGGTATCGCACCTTCGAAGTGGGAGATAATTTGTTGGACTGAACTTGATTTGAGATTTTGCGGTTTTATTTTTGTAGATCTGGTATATATCTTCTGGAGCTGTTGCTAGTTTGCATAAGTTTGTTACCTGCTTACTAATGCATATGTTTGTTACTCTAGGAATGTTCATTATAAACACGATCATGATAACTTAGTGTTTGTTTCGATGATGTTTTCAAAAGCAACTTTCTACTCTTTAGAACAAATAATCAGTTAAAGCTTGTTTGGATGACTATCTTATAAAAGTTGTTCTCTCATGTTCTTTTAAAAAAACCGTAATCATTTTTTATTTTCTAAATTCAATGATTTGTGAATCTAGATTCTAAATATACAAATATCTAACTGTCAAAAAATTGTTCCTAAATGTCGTTTTGAAAACAAAAGAAGCTAACAATTTTAAAAGTCGCCTTCAAACTGAGCCTAACCTTTTTTTTTTTTTTTTACACATTCCTCTCTACTACTGCAGACTGATTGTCGTTAAGTACTAAAATGTTTGTTTTAATGTTGCCTGCTGCAGGTCATGGCTCATGTGTGTTTCCTGGAAGGTAAGAGAACGCTCTCTTAATCATCAATGACTAGGATGGTCATATTCCTGGCATTTATGCATATAATACTCCTGCTGACTCTTTTCTCTTGTTCTTGATGTAGTATTGGACACAATGGCACTTTAGTGAATAGTACCTCTTTGGCTCCATCCTCGAATTCCTCAGCTTCTGGCGGCTGCCTCCCGAAATATCTCTATGGCGGCAGTCCATTCGCTAGCGCAATGATCATATGGGTTTTATTAATGACCATAGCATACTTGTAACACTGCAATCTATTTTGTGTATTTCATGCATCTCCATGTCAGTATCAGATTGCCTTAGGCCTCAGCTTCCAAGGCTTGTAGCATATTACCCAGTTTTGTACTTTCAAGGGTGGATTGCTGGGGATTGATTATTGATGAATGTGGCTTAGACTAGTTAGATGAGTTCCATCATTTGAATTTTGTAGAGAGAAAAGCAAAAGAAGTTTTAAATGATTATTTGTGACTTCTGGTGTAACTGTAATGCTGGGAGTGATTATATTCTTTGGAATTGGGATTATGAGGTCTCCATTCTAGTCTTGTTTAACTTTTCATGGCATTAAAAAGTGTATTGGCTGTGAATTTATTTTATTTTATTTATAGAAATATAGTGGTGATAGGAATCCGGAGGAACAACGGGACATCCAAATTCGGGTGGCACAATCTAGCCGGGGGTGTTAAAGGGAGTTGAAATTTATTCATTGCAGGCTCTTGAACAATTGAAATTTTTGAAAGTTTGAAATGTGAAGCAATTGGAATTTTGACAGGCTTGAACTCATGCATAGTAAACTTCTTAAGAATTTTATCAGCATAAGAACTTTGATTAAGATTAAGAGTACCTTTTGATCTCTCTCAGTATGTTCCAATATCCTTTTAGTAGCCCCACGTTTTTTCATTGCAAACAAGCATTGTCGTCACTCTTTCTATTTCAGATAAATGAAATGATATTAGCATGTCATCCACATAGAATAAGAGTATTACATCCAACAATTTAATAATTTCCTTCTAATAGATGCAATGATCAAGTATGCCACCCATCTGATAAATTTGGGCTTATTGATTAAATACATTTTTAATAGATTAATAGGTCGAAACTATTATGTAGTTAATTTCTATTAAATAATCATATAATTATTTAAAGGGTAAAATGTAAATGAGACCCCTGTTATTTTTTTTCAAATACATGAACACCCTCTGTGGTCATCAATAACCAAAAGAATTAATGGTGTCAATCACACTTAGTATTTTGATGTTAATAAACTCTTTTATTTATTAATTATTTCAAAGTTTCGAAGTGACTACTATGTAGAGCCTGAAATGAGGGTTTCAAAACATTTTGAATCATCTAAATCGGAGTTCAAACAAAGAAGTTATGGCTAGAAGAAAATTATTGATATTAAAAGGAAGAGATCTGATTGAAAAAATTTAGGACCACAGGAGTATGATTTGTCATTTTCAAATCATGTTCATGCTTTTAGAAAAAAACCAGAGGCGTCTCATATGTATTTTATCCATATTTAAATAATTAATTAATACATTTGATGTATTAGAAGCAAGTTGCTTCATTTGTGTGTCACATCAACATGTGGCTTCAAATCGTTAGTTAGAGACTTGGAGATTTGATTCTTATAATATTTTTTTTCTCTTTCATTGATTAAATCACGTGCAATTTGTTTTTTTTATTTATAATATAATTATTATATTTATATAATATCAATTATTAAATTAAATATAATAAAAATATTCTACCTATTATTTTGAATATAACACATAATTCTGAAATGTTAACTCTATTAATTATTAACTATAATTGAAATTAAAGTTTTCATCAAATTTATTTGTCACGTCATAATTTATAAAAATATTAAAAAATAAAATTTATTTTATATACAATAATATTAAATATTTTTATTCATTGTATAATAAGTCATAACGAATATATATACACATATTTTTTAATGGAAATTATTACTTTTTAGATACAATCTCATTTATATCTATCCTTTTCATTATATCCCACAATATATTTGAAACAAATATAAATAATTTTTACTTCTCTCCAAACAAATAATTTATATTAAACAATCATTATTTATTATTTTAATTAAAACGGGAAAAAAGGAAAAGTGCAAAGAAAATATTTTAAAACAAAATTTATTATTATTTTTAAAAATGGCCTTCATCATCTTTGTATTAAAACTGAATTGGTTTGATTTTCTTTAGCGATGAATTTGTTTGATTTGATATAATTAAATGAGTTCTTTTAAATATCTTGATGTCTCATATCTGTCAATAGAAATATGCCAAATTTACCATAAATTCTACCTAGCAAAGCAACTTCAATATCAAAGATTAAAGATCCCAACTAAAGTACCTGATAAGTGCCGGAAAGGCAGAGTTTTGAGGGATTGAAGTTGAAATCGGCTCATCCATTATCGCAGTCGCCGTCTTGAGTGCTGTTGTGGTTGATAATGGGGGTTATCATAGAAGCTGCATTGAACTATTCAAAATTAGAATTCCTAAACATATTTGAGTATTCAATAAACCTGTGAGAATTTTTAATTTTATAAACATTATGATTAATTAATTGAAAAGGGTAAAGGTTTTTTTTATTTAATAAAAAGGTGAAGAATAAAATAAAACGTAAAAAGAAACCATGTGATAGCAAAAATTAATGAATTAATGTACCTTTATTTACCAACAAAAATAAATGTATTATTTATTTTAGTATTAAAATAATTTGTGCCATGATTCAACTTGAATAATAAAAAATCTATTTTGTTAAAAAAAAGGGAAAAAATCAAATAAAACCCTAACCTTTTGGAGTAGTATTGATTCAAACCTGATATTTTATTTGTATCAAAATAAACCTTAAACTTCTTAAATTGTTGCAACAAAGCACACATTTAATTTTCGTTAACTCTGCTATACTACTCGTGTGAGCAATAAAAAAACCCTAACTTGATACTACCCAAAAAATAAAAAATATGAGATTAATACAAAATTTAATAGTTAAGAGAAATTATTGAAAGTCATTCCTTCAATGAATGACACGTGCCACTTTATTAATAAAAATTCTTTACGGTGACAAAGTAAACGAAACAGAGTTAGACTGTTATTTTTTACGGATTGAGAAGTATAGAAATATATTAGTTAATTTCCACCTGCAATTTTCTTCAAAAACCTACAGCCTACCACCTTTAGTTTTGAAAAAAAATGTTATATTTAAAAATACCATATTTAAAAATATTTTTTTCAAATTTATTATATTTTACAATTATTATTTTAAAAAATTACAACGATCAATATTAGTTAAATATAAAATATTCTATTATATTTGTGTGGGGTATTTCTCGTCGGAGTCTTCTTCCACACGGTTGAACACCTTGCGTCACGTGTCGTTCCTTAGCGGCGGAGCTACCTGAAACACTTAGAAGAAAGACGGTCAGAAGGGCACCGGTGTGGTACTGGCCGAGAACCCTCCGACGATCAAGTTAGCTGGTGGTAGGTGAGATATGCCTTGCACCGCAAGGAAGAATTAGGTCAAATAGAAAGGTCTATCTGTTCCTGTGTGAGAGTCTGTGTATGTCTCTCTACCTGATTTGATAGGTTAAGTGGCTTTTATAGTTCCTTGATCGTGGGCTCATCGGTGGGGCTAGCATGAGACTAGGCTTAATGAGCTTCCACTCGGCCCAAGAAGGATAGACTCCTTCAGATGGTGATTCGGATGGGCATGTCCCCATGTGAATCGGCATGATGTGAATGTGGCCAGTGAGTGGGCTATTTTTACCCTTTACAGTTTTCCCCTATTTCCTGGATCGGAAAGTCCGATGCAGGGAATAGTAAGCACTTGAATCAGAGGCGTGATGCTCGTCCTGATCCTTGTATCGTCACAGAATAGTTGGGAGTCACGACTCCTCAAAAATATGCCATTTCGGCCTCGTTGCGATTTGGGCCCCCGACGGCTTCTTTTCACTGGTCGTCGTGCCCCTTTGTGGATCTATCCGTTCCAAGAGATACGATTACTACTGAAATCGACCCATTAGACTTCCGGATGTTCGGGTTCCAATAGGCTCCTAAGGGACTCGGATCGTCGCGTACCTCCCCGCGTGTCGCGATGGTTGGACGCGTGTACCCCTCTTTAAATAGGGTTTTTCTTCAGACTTTAAGGCTCGTTTGCTTTTTGAATTCTCGAAGTCGTTTGTAAATCGTCCGCTTTCGAACGTTTCTTCGCCGTCTTCACTTTGTTCCCTCGAAGCTTTTCCTGTTTTTCTTCGAAAGTTAGTCTTCTTCTCTCTATCTTTTGTTTCCCATTCTTTCTGTAATGGATAATTTTGAGGGAAACTCTTTAGTTAGAAGTCATAGGACTCCTAAGTTTGCTGTAAGGGATGACGATTATGACGGTTTGGTTTTCGAGAGGAGTGACTCTGGTGCTTCCATTTCTTCTGTGCGTATTGATGCTGCCAACACTGTCCCCACACTTCGAGGTGAGCCTGAGGGGAATGAGCACGCTATCGACTCTCGCTTAGGGATTGGTGAAGATCCCCTCCCTTCTGTGAGTGAGCTTGGGTCCGTCTCTGAGATTCAGGCTAGTCTAGATATAGACCCCGTCCCTTCTCCTATTTCTCGCCCTTTGGAAAGAGTAGGTCCTGCTCCGATGGGCCCATGCATATTTCCCGACCTTTCCCATCCTCTTCCTCCTGTTCCTGCTGCAGAGGTGGCTCAAGAGAGAAAAAAGAAAGAGAAAAGTCGCTCCAAGGGCAGTGAAGCCACATCTCAGGTTGCATCATCCGTTCCTACATTGTTGGGGGGAGAAGAAGCCTCTTTGGAAGGTGAGGCTGCTGTCTCTAGTCCTTCTGGGTCTCCTACTACCAATCCGAAGATGAAGAAAAAGAAAAGGAGAAAGGAACCTCAGTCGAAGGGTATTCGAGAGGATGTAGGCCCTTTCCATTACGTGTCGGAGATGAAACAAGAAGATCTGGACAGGCTGAGGGAGGATTATGGCATCTCCGAAGAATTGGAGATGAGACTCCCCACGCCGTCCGAGCGAGTTTACCTTTCCCCGGGGGATGGTTGGATTTCTCTCCATCCAAAGTTCCTTCGATGGGGGGTTCGACTCCCCCTCTCTCCTTTTTTAACTGAATTCCTTCTAAGTTGCGGCATTGCTTTAGGCCAGCTTATGCGGAACACCTTGAGGTCTCTGCTTACTCTTGAAGTATTGTGTGTGGGTTTAGGCTTTCGACCCAGTTTGGTCATGGTTTCCCACTTCTGGGCCTTTTGTATAAACGTTCAGGACATAATGAGTTTCCTCCTTCACAGCCACGCAACGCCTTCCTTAGTAGATGAAAACTCGTGCGACAAGAAGTGGAAAGAATTCTGGTTCTTCATCCGAGGGCCTATCTCATCTGGAAGCCGGACTCTCCCTGCCTCTTGGGAGGACGAGGGTGAAGAATGGGTTCCGAGTTATTTTATGGCCTGGTCGGCTATGACATTAACTGATCATTTTTTTTTATCTCAGTGAAGAATCCTCTCCCGAAGAGTATTTCGGCGGAGTCTCTCAAGTATTGCAAGACTCTCAAGAAATTGGGGCCTTTCAACTGGGAAGAGTTCGCCCAACATACCTGACTGGTTTTTTCGTGTCTCTGGACTCCTCCACCGAACTTCATTCCAATTACCCCCCGTGAGTATTCCGTTCTAAATGGTTTTGTTTGCGATGTGGTTCAGAACTGATCTTCGTTCTTTGTTCTCCAGGTCTCTCCAACAAGATGTCTGGTGTTACCCTCACTCCGGTCCCGGATTCCAATGATCCTGGGTCTTTCTTTGTCCTTCTTCAGGATATGAGGAAGAGGAAGAAGAAACCTGAAGAGGCACCTCCCTCTACCCAGAAGGGAAAAGAGGTGGCCTCTCCCAAGCGTGGTCGTCCTTCAAATCGGTCGAAGTTCGTGGTGATCAGCGCTCCGAACACTTCCGCGGAAGGTGTAGTGGCTACCGGTACGGATCCTCCTGCAGGCCTTTTCCCGGATTCTCCTGCGGATCTTTCAGCGGACTCTCCTGTTTCCAAGTGACGGAGGGGTGGTGGAGTCCTTGGAGCACTCGAAGGTGTAGTAAGGGGTGCAGATGCGCTGATTTTGAAGCATCCTCAAATGGCTTATCAGGCAGATTCGCCTCCCCATGATTATACCCATGTTTTATCTGACTCGGAATCTGAACAGGAGAATGATCAGTCAACCGAATGGCCTCTAGATGCCGAAACTCTGCGCTTGCCCAATCCGACTGTGTTTGTTATTCCCCCTCCAGCGGGAGTGGTTCCATCCATGGCGAGTGGATCGGGTGCCGCGAGCGGTGGACCTCCTATGCTCCGTCTATTTGCTCCCTCTGGTGCGGATTTCGACAAGGGGTCTCTTGACAAGCCCTACTACCTCCGACGGGCCATGGACTCAGTCAGATTTTCTCAAGATCTGAGCAGGGTGCAGTTGGAGCCTCTTTTCAATTATAATTGCGAGGACGAGACCTTTCACCGTATGTGCCATCGCAATTGGCTGGTTAGTCTTCTTCTTCTTTGCACTTACATCTTTGGTTTATCCCCGCTTGTTTTGATGTTTTTAAATATGTTTGCTCTTCTAGGGTATCCAAGTTTCAACCCAGATGACTCTGAATTTGGAGAGTCTGCTTGTGAATCATCGGGAGCTTAGGCAGAAGTTTGCGGAGGTGACGGCTGACGAATTGCGGTCTCGCGCTCTCGATTCGACATTGGCTGAGTGCTTTCGACTGAAGGAGGATCTGAAAGAGGCTAACAAGAAAATCTCCTCTCTTGAGGTCGAAGGACTGCAGAAATCGACCGAACTCAGGCGTGTTAAAAAGGACTATGCTCGTCTTGAGAAGGTGCTTCTGAAGATCTTCCTTCTACTGAGACTGTTTATGTCTCTGACTGACTTTTTCAGGGTAAAACTCCGGATTGTGGAGCCCCTGTATCGACTGTTGCCTTGAACTATTTCTGTTTTCCTTTATATTGAACACTTATTTCTTTCTTTTTTTTTTTGCCTGTGAAGACAAATATATATATGACCCTTCTTTTCTTCTTCTTGCCTTGTTTTTCCTGCTTGCTGTTCCAAGTGCTTTTGACTTGCAAACATTCTTCCTTATGTTTAAAATGTTCGTGGACTTCGTTCACCCGAGGATTTTGCTTTCGGAGAAGGCTTGGAACACTCGGAAGGAGCAATATTTTTGCTTCCGGAGAAGGCTTTCGATTACTTGGACGGACCAAGGTTTTTGCTTCCGGAGAAGACTTTTGATTACTCGGACGGACCGAGGTTTTTGCTTCTGGAGAAGGCTTTTGATTACTCGGACGGACTGAGGTTTTTTACGTTTTAATATTCCAACGTCTTCTATTCTTAGGAATAGGAGGTGCTTGGACGGACCAAGGCTTTTGCTTCCGGAGAAGGCTTTAGGTACTTGGACGGACCAAGGCTTTTGCTTCCAGAAAAGGCTTTAAGTGCTTGGACGGACCAAGGCTTTTGCTTCCGGAGAAGGCTTTTGAATGCTTGGACAGAGGTGTATGCAAACCATGTGAAGCAAAATTATATAATTTCTTTTTTTTCTTTACTTGTACATTGAGTAAAACAACAGAAACACAAAAAAGAAAAAGGAAAGAAAACAAAGTTATTCACAAATTCTCGACCTCTTGGGCAATTCTTCTAGTCTTCATCGCTGTCGATGATGACCGTCGGAGTCAATCTCCTTTGCCGCTTTATGGAGGCCAGTTCCTCTTTCAAGGACTTGTTTTCCCTCTCATAGTAGTCCATGAGGTTCTTTGCCCATTGAAGGCGATCTTTGAGCGTGTAGTAACGCTCATCCGGTTCATAGCCTCCCACCATCTCTACGAGTTCTAGGCTTTCTCGAAGAGAATGGTTTTCTTGTTCGAGTTGCTCCGTCCGACTGTTCACCTTTTCGAGAGCCTTTCGGATGCCCTAGACCTCTTATCTCAGGGCCTCCGAATCTCCTTCTCTCTCTTCCTTCTTTAGAAGAGCCGCCTCGAGCCTTGCATTTTCCGCACGTAATTCCCGGTTTTCCCACTTCAGAATCCGCTTAGTCACCTTTGAGGTTGCGGTGGAATCATCCATATCTTCAATCAGATGTCAGGTGGTTGATAGAGTAGATTGTAGGATATTCCCGTGATCCTTATCCTTTTATAGTGGAGGAGGAGGCACTTTGTCTGGGAGTCGAAAAGGCTTGCCATTAATTCGGATGGCGCTCGATGCATTAAGCCGTTTCATCTTTCGAGGCGATGAGATCAGGTAGTGATTAGTCGTTTCAAACGTCTGTCATTCCCATCAAATTGCTTTAAATACGGTTAATTGGGGGGAGTTAATCGGCTTAATAACTGGTAAATGCACACGTCCTTTTGCATGCCTGATTATTCGCCTAAGGGCGCCCGATTTACTACAGGTGTCACGATCGTGACTGTTACTCGACCCTTTAAATAGGCTTCTGCGAGTTTCCCATTCGCATCTTTGGACCCTGTTTTCTGAAACGGCTTCTCTTTCATTCCCAGATTTTCAAACTTTCTTACAGAATTCAAAATTTCATACCATGGGGTTCTCCCGTTATTTCCTATTTCTCTTTCACGTCTGGCCCTCTTTAGTCATGGCCTTCGTTAAGAATGTTTGGTCGTGATCTTCTACGCCTGGTTGGTTGGTCTCGACGGACTTAGATCTCTTGGTCGTCATCTTCTACGCCTGTGAGGATGGGCCTTAGGGTTTAGGCCGTCTGGGCTGACCAGTCGCTCGACCACCTTCCACCGCGGCTCCTGAGTTTGTTCCAGCTGTATTCGGGAACTGGGGCGAGCGATGGAGGGGGGAACTCCCTTGTCAGTCCTCGACGGTCTTCTTCGTCATAACATCGTCCTGGACTTCAGCATGGGAGGTGACGTCTCTTTTGGTGTTTAAGGAAGCGAGAAATGCGCTTCACCCAAGACGTGCGTCGAGCGACGTCAGATGAAAGAGGTGGTCTTCCGGTTCTCCGCACCTGGGCTCGCCTTGGCTTTATAGGAGAAGCGTTATTTCGCCTGGCCAGAAGGTAGTAAGAATGGTGTCTCTCCTACTCTCCTTGAGGGTGATACCATACTTACCTTTTCTTCTTTGGGCGAAAGCTTGGCTACTTTCCAAAATACATTAGGGGGTCGGGTACAACGAGTCGAGGACCTCCCCAGCTTTCATCTGTCGAATTCTGTTGAGCCTCAAACGTGATGAGTTGGTGGAGTCACCGGAGGGTGACTTGGCACTGACTATTTGCTCTCCAGGCAATACCCTCATCCTCTCCTAGGAGGACATCTTCACTATTTCCAATGCTGATGCCTTAGACTGCATAATTTTGTTTCTGTAGAACTCTTGTAATTCCTTTCGGCTGAGTTCCCGACATGTGGGTCCAAACCTTGTTTATTGTGAAATAAAAGTTGGCATTTTATTTACTTGCTATTTCCTTATTTCACTTTCTGTGCGAGTGAGATTCCGAGGATGGTTTATGTAACGGGTTAGGTTCTTTAGTCTCCGGGGGACTTAGCAATTCGCCTAACGGATTAGGGCTTTTCATTGTAAGGCATCGACTGGTTGTGTGGAAGAGAAAGCATGTAATACTTGTATATTAATTTAAAAATGGGCCTCTTCGGCCAAGTACTTACATGGTTCTCTCATCCTCACACAAAATAAATCCTTAAATGTGTGGCGTTCCAAGCCCTCGAAATTGGTTCGCCCTCGGAATGTGTGGCGTTCCTGGCTTGACTTCTTCGATCACCTTATACGGACCCTCCCAGTTCGGTCCCAGTTTTCCTGCTCCGGGCTCTTGCGTGTTTTAGAATACTTTCCTCAGAACAAAATCATTTACTTTGAAGTTGCGCTGCCTTACTTTCTTTTCGAAGTACTTGGCCAAATTTTGCTGGTAACTGGCAAGACGGATTAGTGCTTGCTCCTTTTTTTCTTCGGCCATGTCTAGTGCTTCTGCCATCATGGTGTCGTTTTCTGCTTCTAGAATCAAACTCCAGGTTGTGGGGATGATCATTTTGTGGGGATGACGGCCTTAGCCCCGAAGCCATAGTGAATGGGGTTTCGCCAGTTGGGATTCTAGGGGTGGTTCGATATGCCCAAAGACTCCCGATAGTTCATCCACCCATCTCCCCTTCGTTCGTTCCAATCTCTTTTTCAGAGAATCAGAGAATCCATGATGGTTTAGTTCGACGCTTCTGCCTGTCCGTTAGCCTGTGGGTAGCGGGGTGTCGAGTATCGAAGTTCCACTTTCCTGTCCGCGTAATACTTCCGGATGGACCTTCCTGTGAACTGAGTTCCGTTATCGGTGATGATGACCCTGGGGATTCCGAAGCGGGTGAAGATGTTTTTCCAGAGGAACATCTCGATCTTCCGTTCCGTAATCTTTGCTAGTGGCTCGGCCTTAATCCATTTAGAAAAGTAGTCTGTTGATACAATTAAATAGCATTTTTGACCCGGGGCTAATGGCAGTTTTCCCACTAGGTCTAGACCTCATTGCATGAAGGGCCAAGGTGTTGAGATTGTTGTCAGGGTCGTGGGCGGCGCATGAATAGTTTTTGCGAACCTCTGACAGTTGTTGCATCGGGAAACGAAGTCTTTGGTGTCTCTGACCATGGTAGGCCAATAATACCCTTGCGTTAAGGCCCTGTGACTCAAAGACCTCCTGCGTGGTTTCCGCAGTGTCCGAGGTGCAACTCTTTCAACACGTAAGAGCTTTATAACGTTCCCAGACATTTCAGATAGGGTACGCTGAAGGACCTACTGTATAGTTCTCCCTGGATGATTGAGTACCTGGCAGCTTTGGATCAGATCTTTCGCGCTTCTAGCTTCTCTTCTGGTAGAAGTCCAGACCATAAGTATTCGAGGATTTGGTTCCTCCAGTCCGACTTGGGCTCTAGACTTTGGTCTACTGGCATTACTTGTCCGATCCTTTCATCTTCACCACTCCCCATGTTCGAATCGAGGGTTATACTTGGTTCGGATAGATAATCGATAGGGATCACTCTTTTTGTTTCGGTGTTGACTGCGGATCCAAGGCTTGCTAGAGCGACGACATGTGCATTCTCAACCCTCGACACTTGGCTGATGATGTACTCGGCGAATTGAGACAGGACAGATAGAACTTTTTCCAGATATTTCGCCATCCTAGGGTCTTTTGCCTCAAATAGCCCCTTTTTCTGGTTCACCACGAGTTGAGAGTCACTTCTAATGTTCAGGTTTTCGACTCCCAGTTCCTTTACTCTCTGTATACCAGCTATCAATGCTTCGTATTCGGCTTCATTATTTGAAGCTGCAAATCTGAATTGAATCGACTGTTCCAGGAGGTATCCCTCGGGGGTCGACAGGACTACCCCTGAGACGGATTCTCTTGAATTCGAGGATCCATCAACGCTTAGGGTCCAGGTTTCCATCTCGGGGCCTACCGGTAACGGCGAGTTTATCTCGGTCTCATTCGGGCTTGCTGGAGTCATCTCTACAATGAAATCTGCGAGAACTTGCCCTTTGATGGCTGTTCGTGGTTCGTAAGTGATGTTGTATCCACCCAGTTCTATTGCCCACTTTGTCAGGAGTCCCGAAACATCCGGTTTGTGAAGAATGGCTTTTAGTGGGAAGGTGGTTCTCACTACTATCTGATGACCTTGAAAATAGTGCTTAAGTTTGCGCGAAGCAACTATCAAGGCTAGCGCCAGCTTCTCTATCTTTGAGTATCATGTTTCGGCGTCGACCATCGCTTTACCCACGTAGTAAATTGGGTGCTGTGTCTGACAGTCTTCGCGCACCAGCGCCGAGCTAACCACCGCATAATATACCGCTAAGTATAGGAATAGCTTTTGTTATCTGAGGGCTTGGCCAACAGCGAGGGCGAAGACAAGTAAAGTTTGAGTTATTCGAATGCTTTCTGGCATTCAACTCCCCAACCGAATTCTTTGCTCCTTTTTAGAGCTATGAAAAAGGGTAGGCACTTATCTGATGATCGAGATATGAACCTGTTCAGTGCTGCCAATCATCCAGTTAGCTTTTGTACACCCTTCAGATTCGTGGGCGTCTGCATGTTTATTATCGTTTGAATTTGGTCGGGGTTCACCTCGATCCCGCGGCCGGTCACCAGGTGACCAAAGAATTTGCCAGCCGGGATTCTGAATGTTCATTTATCGGGGTTTAGTTTCATCCCGTATCGGTTCAGCACTTCGAATGCTTGTTCTATGTGAGCTAGATGGTCCTTTGCCTTCCGTGACTTGATCAACATATCGTTGATGTACACCTCTACTATCTTTCACAAAAGATCTTTGAACATTCGGTTCATCAGGCGCTGATAGGTGGCTCCTGCGTTCTTTAAGCCAAAGGGCATCACAGTGTAGCAATATGTGTCCATATTGGTTATGAGCGAGGTTTTTTCTTGATCTTTTGGGTTCATCTTGATTTGGTTATATTCGGAGAAGGCGTCCATGAAACTGAGCAGTTCGTATCCGGCCGTGGCATCTACTAGTTAATCGATTTTGGGCATTGGGAAGTAGTCTTTTGGGCAAGGTTTGTTGAGATCCGTGAAGTCAATGCACGCCCTTCATTTCCCATTCCTTTTCTTCACGACCACTACATTGGCCAGCCATTCAGGGTATTTTACCTCTCGGATGAAACCCGCCTCTAGAAGTTTCCAAACCTCCTCGTTAATGATGTCATTTCACTCGGGTGCGAATTTACGCCTCTTATGTTTGACGGGAGGTTGGCTCGGATCTACTTCGAGGTTGTGAGTTATGATATCTGGGTCTATATCGGGCATGTCCGTGTGATCCCATGCAATCGTTTTCCAACTTTCTCTCAGAAGGTTTACCAGTCTGTCTCTCAGATTTTCTTTCAGATCTTTCCCAATGCTCGTCGTTTTCTCCTGGTCTTCTAGATGGATCTGGATTTTCACCGATCCGTCCTCAGGCGCTTCAATTCTTGGTCGAGCAAAGGGCGGGCCTCTTTAGGGGCCCCGACCCTGTAGCTGCTATGCTTGCCATTGAGATTTTAGCTTGACGATTTCAACCAAACATGATCTTGCAACCTGTTGGTCCCCTTTTATGACCCTGATCCCCTTTTCAGTAGGGTACTTCAGCTTCTAGTGAAGAGTTGAAGGGTGCGCCCCCATGTCGTGAATCCACGGCCTTATGAGTAGGGCATTGTATCCTGAGCGGGCGTCTATGACATGAAAGAGGGCCATTAGGTTTGCACCTTTAACTCGGACTGGCAATTTGATAGTTCTGTTGGATCTCGTCACTGTTCCGTTGAATCCCACCAGGTCCTGGGAGTTTGAGGTGAGATCTGATTCTCTTAGCTTCATGCTTCGGAATGCAGACATGTAGAGTATATTGATGGAAGAACCTGGATCCACTAGAACCCTGCTGACTGTATGAGATCTGATGGATATCGCTATCACCAGTGCGTCGTTGTGGGGCAGGTGTACGTCTTCTAGATCCTTCCTGGAATACTTAATCAGATCCTTGAAAGTGTGCTCGACCCAATAGACGGAGAGTTCAGCTTTGCGATGGGACCTTTTGTGGGCATTGACAGACTCTCTGGTGTAGTGGATCAAACTGACTTGACCGTCTCCCAGAACTTCCACGGGCACGACGAGCCTCTCATTTGTGTCCCTCGAATCATACCTTTTGATTCTTCGGATCGGACCTTGCTCGCACATGCGATCTATTTCCCGGGCAAGGATCTTGCAGTTTTCCGTGGCATGCCCATTGGATTTGTAGAACCTACAGTAGGGTTCCTTTCTTTCCAGACTTTTTTGGGCATAGCACAACCTCTTCTCTCTCTCTTCCTTTCGGAATGAGTTTGTCGCCATTTCCAAGTGCAGGATTCGTTCCAAACTTCGCTTCTTCGGATCTCTGATCCTACCCCATACGGACTTTCTCTCCATATCGTCTCTTTTTTCTTCCTTTCTTCTATCCGAGCGCATGCGTCCTCTTCCTTTACTTTCCTCAGTAGGGGGTTCTCTCTTCTTCCATGTTCCTTCGGACTTCGACCCTGTTCTCCGCATTTCTCGGGCTATCCTTTCAGATTCTTCCTGTGATATCTTTGCCATCGCTCTATCGAATGATTCTTTCATGGTTGTTGGCCTTCGCTTGTTGAGAGACCTCCAGATGGGATGGTTCGGGTGTATAGCCCGTGAGAATACGGTAGCTGACTCTAGGTCATTGCAGTCTTTGACCTCTAGCTTTACTTGTCAAAACTTGACAATGAAATCTCGAAGGGCTTCTTTATCCCCCATCAACACATCATAGAGGTCGTGGTTCATTTTAGTGAACTTCCGACTCACGCTATATTCACTGAGGAAAGCTGATGATAGGTCCGAAAAGGTTTTAATGGACCTCTTGGGGAGGCTGTTGAACCATAACAGGGGCAAACTTTTCAAGCTTGTGGGAAAGAATCTGCAGGTTAAGGCATCTAGATCGGGGCCGATTACGCACGAGGATTCCATCATGTTGACGAAGTGGGCCACATGTTCCATCGGATCCCCAATTCCGTAGTACATTTCAAACTTGGGGAGAATGAAGTGCCTCGGCTGCGGAATGGACATGACTCCTCTCGTAAAAGGGGATTTCCTCGACTCTCAGTCGTCCGAATTAGGTTTGGCTCTTTTCTCGGACACCTTCTTTGCCAACTTTTCTTCGAGGATTTGCCTTGCGTAAGTGCTTCTGCTACTTTTTCTGGCGTTGGTCCTTGCCGGTGGACGCCGAGCTTCCTTCGTCGCTCCCTGTGTAACTCGAGTCCTGATGTCCTTTGGCATCCCTCTGGGACGGCACCTTGTCTCGAGTCTGTCGGGCTAGGCCTGTTTTTCTTGGGGCGTCTTTTTCCTTCGACGATGAGATCTCTAGGCTAGCATTTTCCCCTCATCGGCAGGCCGTCAGCTTGGTCCGTAGGTCGTCTCCCAGCACATTCTTTCTCTTATCGGACACGGTGGCCCTTCGACGCAACCTGGCTTGGGATTTTCCAGTTCGTGGCTTGGAAGGGCCTCCCTCATCAACGTTCCGGATGTTTTGGCTGTTAGCGTGGATCGCTGCCAAGCCTTTCCCCTGTAAGGCTCTCATTTCCCATACTTTTTCTCTCAAAGCTTTGTGCGCCTCTACCATCTCTTGGTGTTCTGCTAGGGCGATGGTGATGGTTCCTGGTGTCGTATTGAGGTTCTGAGCATCGAGTTTCTGAGCATCGTGGCTCTGAGCATCGTCGGTTACTCCTTTCTCTCTGCTTGCATTTTTATTCAGAGCTTATTGCCTGGTTGAACGAGTGGTCATTGTTTCGACTTGTGGGTACCGCGTGAGTATTTGGATTTTTCCGGAAATCAAAGATGAACGGCCCCACGGTGGGCGCCAAACTGTGGGATATTTCTCATCGGAGTCTTCTTCCACACGGTTGAACACGTCGCGTCACATGTCGTTCCTTAGCGGCGGAGCTACCTGAAACACTTAGAAGAAAAATGGTCAGAAGGGCACCGGTGTGGTACCGGCTGAGAACCCTCCGATGATCAAGTTAGGTGGTGGTAGGTGAGATATGCCTTGCGCCGCAAGGAAGAATTAGGTAAAATAGAAAGGTCTATCTGTTCCTGTGCGAGTGTCTGTGTATGTGTCTCTACCTGATTTGATAGGTTAAGTGGCTTTTATAGTTCCTTGATCGTGGGCTCATCGGTGGGGCTAGCATGAGACTAGGCTTAATGGGCTTCCACTCTGCCCAAGAAAGATAGACTCTTTCAGATGGTGATTCGGATGGGCTTGTCCCCATGTGAATCGGCCTGGTGTGAACGTGGCCCGTGAGTGGGCTATTTTTACCCTTTACAATATTTTTTATATGCTAATAATTTTTGTAATAAGTCATTGAGTAATATTATAATAGAAATAAAAGCATTTATATTAGATTTTCATATAGAAGTTGGCATGAAAAGTGATGAGAATTAACTTATATATTTCCAATACTTCTCATTACATAAAAAAATAAAGTAAATCCATTTCGTTTATACTTCATATTCTTAAAGAACTTTTATTAATACAGTGACACATGACACTCATTGGAGGGACGATCACATTGAGACCGTCCCTTTCAATAATTTCTCTAGTGGTAGGCTATTGCAACAACTTATGATGTTTAAGGTGTATTTTGATACAATTGATAGGTCAAGATTAAAATTGATATTACCCTCAAAGGTTAGGGTTTTATTTGATTTTTTCTTAAAAAAAAAAAATTAAACGCATTATATTAAAAAAGAGAGAATATTAAAAAATATAATAATTAATTGTTAGTGGCAATTAATTATTGTAGTGACATATTTTGTAAATTCTATAATTAAAAAGGGGTATAATTGTCCTAAAATGTTTCTAAAACATCCCCACTTTTATATATTAGAGATAGAGATATAGGTTTTTTTAGAAATTACAGTGAATAATTTTTTTTTTCTATCTTATTTTTAAAATAGCAAAAGTTTAATTTATTTTAAAAATATTACTTTATTTTTGTATAATTAATTAATTATTTTTGTCAAACCGAACATAACTCAAATGGTAAGGCAATATACTCGCTTGCCACAAAGTTGAAGGTTCGAGTCTCTCTTATAGGAATAGGGCTAGGTTATATACATTCTAATTATGAGAATGTGTCATTCGAGTCTATCTTATCCTAATTTGATGTACAATCTAAAAAAAACTAATTGTTTAAATTAAACTAATGATTATTTTCAGTATTTTTTTTTGTATAGTTGAATAATCAAGCATATTGTTGTTGTTGTTGTTGTTTTTTTTATTGAGATGTTTTAAATTAAAATTAAATAACTTTTAAGTTTGGTTAGTTTTTATGATTTTAAAATTTATGATAAATTGAATGGAATTCATTATACAATGAAAGTTTAAAATTGTGCTATTTGTATAAACCTTTGCAATTTCTAAAATTTACAATTTAAAAAAGAAGCATTTTTGAAAATACCTCTTTAAAAAAGGGAGAATTGAGGAAATGTCCACTTTTTGATCTTCAACGTCAAATTTTAGCCACCTCTCATCTCATCTCACTTTTTAGTCACATTTTTTAAAAAAAATAAAAAATTAATTTCATTTTTGCCCTTAAAAGCATATTAGTTTTGTACGTGCGAATTCTATATGATGACATGTACATTTTATCTTTCTGTTAAAATCGTTGTATACATACTATACATAGCATATATATACTATGCATATTAGACAGTTAATATAGTTATAGTTGTCCCATGATTTATGGAATTTTTTATTTTAATTTGCATGTTTTTCGTTTTAAGTTATTTTTGAGGTACATTTCTTTTGTACATAAAATACGTAATATGTCATTTGTTTCGGTACTGCATTGAAGAAGAAAATTTGTACGTGTCCTTCGTATATAATATACATGATATATTCGTCATATACTTTTGTACATACTATACATGGTATATTATGTCTTTTGTACATAATATACATAGTGTTTTGTTCTCTTATTATGTAACGCCCTGATACAAGATAATTGTTTTAAAATTTTGAATTTAATATTATTTTGGTTAATAATATTAAATTGTTGGAAAATTAATTAAGAATTTTAATTTTGTATTTACAGGCTTCTTCTTGGATGACAAATTTCATGAGGAGGACTTGTAGGCAAATTTGTTGAGTTGGAGAAGATTTTAATACTTAAGAAAAGGAGGGAATTAGTCAGGGTTTGCACATTGTATCAGTTAACAAGAAGGGAAGGTAAGAAATTTTCTCTATTATTCTTTCCCATGCTGCCGCACCATGGGTATGCTCCTCACGATTTTTATGTCAATTTTTACGTGTTAGGTGACGATTCGAAACATTTGGGTGACTAGGAGTAGATTGGAGATCGTTTGGCTAGCGATCTAGACGTCTTTGTTAAGTTCTTCCTTCAATTTTTAATTTTAAAATTCTGGAAATTTGAGTTCTTGATGAGTTCTTGAATTCTTGAAAAACCCAATCAATTTTGATTCTCCCTACACCAAAATAAAAACCCATAAAATCGATAACCCCAAGACCAAAATTAGACAAAACTGAGACTCTAAGGCCTCAGTTCAGCCAAGGTCAAGAGGCAGCAGCCTTAGCGCTGCTTCCTCATTCAAACGACGAGTTTGTTCGTTGTTTGGTTGCCTCATTTTCGAGCCATTGATCCTAAATTAATTTAGTATTAATTGCTACTGATTTTAGGAGTTTATTTTTATAATTTAGAATGTTAAATTTTAGATCTGATCGGTGTTGGAAACCGAGTTGGAAATAAGTTATTGAGGTGAGTGAACGAACTAGTTAACTATAAAGTTTTAGAGAAATCTAAAAGTCTTACCGTAGATATTATTGTTCTAAATATTTATCTATGATATTCTGGAAATTTTGGATGAGATTGGATTTTAAGAACACTTACAAATTACCTTGAAGACTTTATTTTTTGTTACGATTAATTTTGGTGTTTTTTCGGGATATAGTGTAATTTCTTAGTTTGGATTGGAGTTTGATAATGATAATCATACTTCTAGAATTTTGAAGTGTTTTGTATGCTATTTTAACAATGGGTACGAATAAGGAATTGAAAATTTTAATTAATTTTAGTTTTTTGACAGATTTACACGCTTGCGCAAAGTTTATAATTATGAAGGCTCGCATCATAATACCCAAAAAATACCATGCATTCGTTTGGGCAACAATCTATCTTCTCCACACGTAAGTCGAAGACCCTTAACTGATGTAACGACCCGTTACCAAGTAAGAGTATAAAAAAATTGGAAATTATTTCAATTCTCTCAAAATGATACTAATGAATTTGGATTGATGAATTTGGTGAAAAATACCTCGTTATCTCGTAAGGGTATTTTGGTAATTTCTCAAAAACCTCAAAATTAAAACCACAATTTTAATTTAATATTTTTAGATGATGTGGATTGTCTCGTCATTACGATTCCAACGCAACTGATGGCTCGTCGTTCTGAGTCCCAATGAATGAGTTATGACCGTTTTTGCATAGTGGTATTTGCATAATTAACTGAAATTAGGATTAAACCCTAAATTCTTCTTCTTCCTCTTCCCTAATCCGAAATCCAGCCCTCATTTATCCCATTTTCTCCCATTTTTGCTTGAAGGACATCTCCCGGATTGATTTTTCCATAACTTCCTCATCCGGACTCCAATTTACGCAAGTAAGTAGTCCATTCTGATCGTTTTTCCGTTATCTTTCTAATAACGTTAATTTTATAATAAGATTAGTTCTTTATAAAAAGTTATGGTCTAAAAGCCCTTCGGGTTTGATATGATTTTTCGACTCTGATCGATTTTTCTTTTCTAATTCATCGTTGTAGGTTGTATTTATCGATGTTCTTGAAATTAGATAAGTTTCAAAAGGTGGGGATTGTTTCTCTCATATTTTAAAAGAGAAGTAAGGTTCTTGAAAACGCAAATTTAAGGTGAGTAGAATCGTGTTAAACTTTAAACTGTGCTTGTTTGTATTTTCCTTTTTCTTTAATAGTTAAACCTCTAAAATTTAAGTATGTTAGTTGGATGATTTTATTCATATTAAGAGGTTTATGGGGGCTGTTCTTAATGGAATTAAAGTATGGATTAAAGGAAGTTAAAAATTGGGACTAAGCATGCTTAAAATGATTGTCGATATCAGGATTTGTCTATATTACTTCCTTTTGTTTATTGACTTTGAAATTGGATGTTTAAGCATGTTTTGGATGTTTTAAAGTGTTATAATGTTTCTAGTTATGAATACCTTAATGAAGGATTAGTGCCCATTTAAGCCAATAATTAAGCCTAGGTGGTTAGTTATTTATAATTATTGTGCTCTGAATCTTTGGTATGTATTTCTTTATGTTTAGGGACTATTTTGGGAGTGATTTTATAGCCGTTATGCCTCTGGATTTTAGTTAGAATTATGGTAGAATTAGAGTGTTCGAAAAAGGAGCGAAACTACGCTAGTTTAGGCTAGTTTCGTTTCTAGATTTGACAATCGTTGGGAGTTGTTGGATGTGAACCCAAAATGGTTAAATGAATGATTTTGGGGAATTTTAGAGTGATTAAAAGGAGAATTTTCCAGAAATTAAGTTTAGGAAGGTTCAGCCTAAAAAGTGAGTTGTTTAAAAAAATTTGAGTCTAGACTCAATTTGAGCACATGGTAGTGATGAGTGAAATCATATTAATTAAATACCTCGGGTAATATGATAGTAGGTTCGCTTTAAGCAAAGGCCTTGCTTAAAGAAGAATATTTCCGTTAAGGGAGATTATACGGTTGTGCACAACTCTATAGCACTTAACGGGGCAGGTTCATTCCATCCGTACAATGGAAAATAATATTTCTCGTAAGGATTTAAATTGAGAAAAGAGTGTTTAAATTCCTTATTGAGCGTAGTCTCTCTTTTTTTGCGGGCAAAAACGAGATTAGAGGTATTAGAGAAAATTTTAAATCGAAAAGTTTTAAATTGAGAAAAGAGTGTTTAAAAGTGTTTCGAGTATTTTATCTTGTTAATTTAAGGATTAAGAGATAAGCTTATGTATTGGAATGATGGGTTAGATTCCGAGTGTTTGGTGTAAGTGAACTTTCAGAAGTCGGTGAGGCCAGTTATGGACTTAAAGTCTTAGAAAAATCTCTCATGGCATGATTTTTATTTTAACATTTTTTCACTAATTGGTCGTAGCCTCATGATGCTAAAACTTTTTTTTTTCAGGTGAAGGAAAGAAGAAACTCGGTGGCTGATGTGGTTCGAGGTGGTGTAAGGTTGGCATGGATTTGCACGCCGGTGAGACTTATCTTCCTTTTATTTATTTTGGGATTGATATGGATTCATGTTTTGTTTTATTTGAAATAAGTATGTCGAGCATACTTTTATTTGATAATTTTTCTAAACATTGATTTTGAGGTCGTTTAGTTTTGACATTTTAAGTTTTGAAGTAAAACCGATCGGTTAAAATGGTGTTGAACTTGGTTTTAAATAAAAGAACTAGATGTTATTTATTTTTCAATGTTTCCGCTGTTGATTATTGGTTTATATGTATTTTGGGATTTTCGGGCTATTACAACTGATTAGTTTGTGTCGAACAAAATCTTGGGCAACGTGTTGTTTGCTACACTTAATGCTAATAATCAACAATAAAACCAAAACTAATACAAGTGTGTTTTACATTTGTAGGTGGAAATATTTTCATGTTGTTGCACTTTCTGCAATATTTTATGTTCATAATGTTCGAAAAACATAATAGATTTACAAAACTCAACAAACTGTTCCACCTCAGCTACGAATTGATCGTTCATATAACCGTCTACCAAACGAACTTACATCCGCTCACGTATTTTTTCACTCGTTTGGAATATTCTCGAATTTTACTTGATGCTCATAATCATGGAGAGCTAGTTTATTCATTTTAGTGACAAAAGTTTTCACCGAATTCGGTGAGAAGGTTCCCTCAAATTTAATTCCGACGAAATTCCTCACTCCTTAGAGCGGGAAACTTCCTGCCCATAATTGCGACGAACTGCATCGCAAATTTGTCGCAGTTGGTCACAACTATGGTGGAGAACTTCCCAAGGAATTAGAGGTCGCCAGACTTCACAAGAACTGTTTCATGCCAATTTTTTAATGACGCACTCCATAAAAAAAAAACCAGTGAAATCAGACGTCGTCAGTTTTTGTAGTAATTTGTTTCTCGTCAAATTGTTAGTGACGGATTGTGTCGTAAATATTAGCGGGAAGCATCCCGCAAATATAGACGACGTGTTCGTGACGTTGTGTGTCACAAACGACTTGACTAATTGTACTTCGTCACTAGTTAACGACAGACTGCGTAGCTAAAAGTCAACGTCTCTAATTACGACAGTCCGTCATTAACTAATGATGAATGACGTTACGTTGAAAGTATTGCAACTTAAAATGCAGTTTTTCTTATAGTAAAAAAAATAAATTTTTTTAATTAAACTAATGAATATTTATTATAATTTTTTTTAACTGTTGAATGATGAATCTTATGTTGCTTTCTCTTATTTTAAATTGAGATATTTTAAATTATTATGCAATAATTTTAAAGCTTGGTTAGTTATAAGATTTCAAAATTTATATTAAATTAAATGGAATTAATTTTATAACAAAAGTTTAAAAAGTTACTTTCTTTTAAAATTCTATATAATTTTTTGCAATATCTAAAATTTACAATTAAAAAAAACAACTTTTGAAACTACCCCTTTTTTAAAAATGCCAGTAAAAAATAAAATACAATGGCACTCATTAGTATCCAATATTATTTAAAATTTAAATATAAATTAATTTTTTAAATAAAAATAACTTGTATTTTTAAGTTAAGTTTTAATGATAAAATTAGTGTAATCTAAATTTTAATTTTATAAATAAAATATATGTCTGAAGTTAGGGAAATTTACATGAATGTTATAATTGAGTGAAATATTTACAAATTTATTAGAAAAAAAAATATTAACAAAAATATTAGAATTTCAAAAGGAGAGTATATTAATCAATCACTATTAATATATCAGTCAATAACTAATAGTATATCAGTGATAAACTATTAGTATTAATGATCGATTGATAAATTATCATTGATATACTAATAGTGATTGATTGATATACTCAAAATCTTTGAAATTCTGACATTTTTGTAAAAAAAATTTCCTAACAAATTTGTAAAATATTATAATTTTTTTTAACGTTCCCCTTGAAGTTAATCATGGGTAAAATTTGTATTAAATTAATTTTTTTTATTGAGATGTTTTAAATTAAAATTAAATAACTTTTAAATTTGGTTCGTTTTTATGATTTTAAAATTTATAATAAATTGAATGGAATTCATTATATAATGAAAGTTTAAACAAGTTCTCTTTGATAAACTTTTGCAATTTCAAAAATTTACAATTAATTTTTTTTTTTTTGAAATACCTCATTAAAAAAGAGAGAGTTGAGGAACTGTCCAGTTTTTAGCCTTCAACAACAAATTTGAGCCACCTCTCATCTAATCTCACGTTTTAGTAACATTTTTTTTAAAATTCATTTCATATTTGCCCTTAAAAGCATATTACTTTAGTACGTGCGCACTCTAAATGATGGGATGTACCTTTTATCTTGCTCTCAGATTCGTTGTATACATACTGTACATATTATACATATACTATAGTTAATATAGTAATATTTGTCGCATGATTTATGGATCTTTTTATTTTACTTTGCATGTTTTTCTTTTTAAGTTATTTTTCAGGCATAAAATATCAGGATATCAATAAAGGCAGTGATTACTTGTTAGGAAATCACTGATTACTCATGCAAAACTAGTGACAATTTTGTAATATTTTAGATGCGAATTTGAGTTTTTTGCTATTTTTGCAAATAACTTTTTTTACTGCTATTTTTACATATATTGGACCTAATTTTACTATTTTTTAAGAGCCCAATTAGTTTGGGCTCTTGCAAAAATAGAAAAAGTATCTACACGTGTCAAGCAATAAATGGATATGTAAAAGTAGCCTAGAGAATGAATTAAAGATCCTGAAAGGTGACTAAACTAAAGGAAAAACAACTATTCAGCTATAAGAGCATCTTCCTTCCTTAACAGTTAGACCTCTTTTTCCAAGAATCCTCCAACTTAAAGCTATGTTAAATGTAGATGGTTGAGCACTAAATAGACACTCATAAACACAATTCTTGTCACAAAATATTACTAAAACGAGAGGCAAATATCAGACATAAGAAGCTTAAATTGAGACAAGAATGAAAGCCCAATATATAGACATTATTTTGAAGGCCATTGTTTGGAAGAGACAGCAAGTAAAGAGCTATAGAATGGGCCACACAAGATCCAAACAATTTGCTCAATTAGACCCTAAAAAATTCCATCAAGCAGTTGGTGAATTGGAGGCTTTGATAGTATTCCTTACACGAAATAATTTGAGAGAAATCCAGTATAAACTTCTCATAGCAAGAGGGAGAAAATTAAGGAAAATATAAAAGGAAGGCTTGAGAGAAATAAATAGGAATTGAGGATTTTAAAATCAGCTAGCCAATTAATAAGAAGATGAAAAAAAAACGTTTTTCTTTTTATTTATGACAAAGTAAAATGCCAAAACTCAATTTTATAATCAAATAAGTTTTCCAACAATTTACTTAAGTAAAAATTGGCAAGTCCTATTTATGCATCCTCGTAAATGATCGGGTTAGGATAACATGGTTTGATAAAACCCTTTTCATTCACCATCACCAGTTTGGTGTATTTTTATATTGAGTAGTTTTTTTTTTTTTTTTAATTTCTAGTGATGAATTCTTCAATTGTTTCTTTTGATTCTATTAGGTCCAACCACTAAATCTAATTTTTGGTTTTAGTGTATAATTTTATAATGATTATCAATTTAATTCGGTATCTGCTTTGATGGCTTTTGATTTACCAATTCTATGTTCTATTTTTTTTAAATTATTATTATTATTTTTTTTAGTTTCATTACTATTGTGAAACAAAAAACTTCTCAATTTCTTTAAGTAGATATATGGAGTTTAGAATGGACACAAGGTTCTGCATTTGCAAGCTTGATTTGGTATGGAGCACATAAACAAGAGGATGATTAAAAAGGAAAAATATAATAAGGTGGAGATGACTTCGTTTGTTGGGAGAATAGAAGTTGATCTATAAGGAATTAAATAAGAATTTGTAAATTTGTTGTTGTGTTGTGAGCTAAATAATCATATTTGTGCACAGAAAATGTAATAACATCTCTTATTTGATGACTTATTGATGTGGGCTTTTATGAGCTATTTTCCCTTTGCTTTGTTACCCTATGGGCTTGTAGGTTTTGGGCTTTTTATCTTATTACCAGAACTTGTAGGGTTGTTACGCTTAAGCTAATTGCCCTATATATTCACTATTTAGGGCATTTATCAAGGCACTTTTTGAATCTGAATTTACATGAATTTGAGAGCCTTTGATAGCTCCTATTGGGTTTTCATCCAAACCTATTATTTGCTTCTCTTTTTGCTTCTTGAGCACTCCAATTGGTATCAAAGCTCCAAGAACTTGGGAGTAAAAGAAAATGGATTCTGGTGTTGAGCATGAAGACCAACGAGGAGCTGAAGGCGAAAATGAACTCCCAGCATTATCGGTGGACTTCGCTAACCTGAAACAACGAATGGAGGACCGATTTGAACAATTCACCTGAGAAATTCAAGGATGTTTGGTCAGAATCAATAGGTTGATCGCTAATCCGAGTGGTAATCCAGCTCCTGAGCATGCATCATGAATTTGCATGAGCACCAGCTGCTGATGGAAAGGGAGGATATTATGGGGGTCGAAGAGGCAGATGTCATAACCAAGCCCAGGAACGTAATAGTTCTTCAGCGAATAATGAGAAGGGTAGTTCCGCAGAGGAGGAATTGGCTAAAGAAATCCTACTTCATGGAGCAAGACAGTGGAGGGGAGACCCTAAAAAGTTTCCCTACATGGAAGAGAACCATCTGATTATAGAATGAAGGTGGATGTACCCTATGAGTGTCCCTGAAGAAACTAGGCTAAGAACGGTGGAACATTTCTTTGAATATATGAATGTCCCTGAAGAAACAAATGTCACATTAGTGGCCTTCAAATTGAAAGACGGTGCCGCTGCTTGGTGGGACCAGAATGTAAATGCTCGTCGGAGGGATGGAAAACTGAAAGTTCGCTCTTGGCCAAAGATGAGAAAGTACTTAAAACAAAGATTTTTACCCGAAGATCATGATTAGGTTTTTTATAACCAATATCATCAGTGTCAATAAAAAGATAGAACAGTGAGGGATTACACAAATGAGTTTTATCGACTAAATGCTAGGATAGATTTGAATGAATCAGAAAGAATACAAGTAGCTCGCTATATGGGAGGCCTCAAAACCACGATTCAGAAGCACCTTACTTTAAAATCTGTTAAGACTTTATCCAAAGTAGTTATCCTGGCTCAAAAGGTGGAGGAGTTTCAATCTAAAACCATTGCCAAGCCTTACCAACCTAGAAGAACCTTCGCTGACCATTTTTTTGAGAAAGGAAAAATCCAATCAGTCCAACCACTACCCTACCTGTAACCCTAGCGAAGCATCAAAGCCCAATATAAACCTGGCCCACAGAAAACTACCAATCCTTATGCCAAACCAAGCCCAGCCCGATGTTATAGGTTCAATGAATCTGGACATAAATCAAATGAGTGTCCATTGCAAAAGGCAGTAGCTATCGCTGAAAATATGGAGGCTCTCTCTGACCAAGATTCAGGCGTAGAAACACCAGATCCAAATGTGATGTTGTAGATATGGATGCTTGTCACATTTTTTTGGGACGTCCATTGTTGTATGATAGATCAGTTCAATAAATGGGAGAGAAAACAACTATAAATTCCAGTGGGGATCGAAAACAATTGTTCTACTTCCCACACCAGACCCCCTCCTATCTTCTACACACCCACCAGCCATAAAGCCCTTACTTATTTCCATCTCAGGCTGCCCAACATCCTATTAACTCAGCACCATAAACACAGCAATCTTATCCTGTTTTCCACCATAAATACTGGTTTCACACCTCTACATTTTGAAGTAAACACTCTACTTGTTGAATTCCACGATATACCTCCAACTGATTTGCCCTCAAGCCTCCCCCCTAATCGAGAAATTTAACACTATATTGACCTTATTCCTGGTGCTAGCCTTCCTAACCTTCCTCATTACCGTATGAGCCCAAAAGAACATGATATTCTTCAACAGGTGAATGACTTACTTGAAAAACAACTAATTCAGGCTAGTTTGAGCCCTTGTGCAGTCCCTGCCCTCCTTGTGCCTAAAAAGGATGGCTCCTAACGTATGTGTATGGATAGCCGTGCAATAACAAGATCACGATTAAATACAGATTTCCTATCCCTCATTTCGAAGACTTGCTTGATCAGTTGGGAGGGGAGAAAGTTTTTTCTCACTTAGATTTACGAAGTGGATATCACCAAATTCGAATTCGTCCGGTGACGAGTGGAAAATAGCCTTCAAGACTAAAGAGGATTTATATGAATGGAAGGTTATGCCATTCGGCCTAAGCAACACTCCCAGTACGTTTATGCGTTTGATGCATCATGTTATGAAACCGTTAATGGGAAAATTTGTCGCTGTTTACTTTGACGACATCCTGGTCCACAACAAGACATGGGAGGAACACATGATCAATCGTCGCGAAGTATTTACTACTCTATGAGCTCACAGACTATATTTGAATCGTGGAAAGTGTGATTTTTGCATTGAACGTTTAACTTTTTTGGGTTTCATAATTGGGAAGAATGGGATTGAGGTAGACCCTGCAAAAGTTCAAGCCATTCATGACTGGCTAACACCCACTAGCTCCCCGGAGGTTTGTAGTTTTTATGGTCTTGCATAATTTTCCAGACGCTTTATACGAAACTTCAGTACTATTGCAGCTCCTTTGACGAATTGTTTGAAGAAAGGTACTTTATTTGGGGCTGGAACAGGATGCCAACTTCCTCCTTGTCAAGGACAAGCTCACTTCTGCACCCCTGCTCAAATTACCATATTTTAATAAAGTTTTTAAAGTGGAAACAGATGCATCAATGACTGGTATAGGGGCAGTACTAATGCAAGATGGACAACCCATTGCGTTTTTTATTAAGTGTAGTAAAGCAACAGTGGAGCACATATGAGCAAGAGTTATTTGCAATCATTCACACGCTCCAAAACTAGGAACATTATCTCATACAAAAGAAGTTCGTCATCCATTGCGATCACCATTCCCTCAAATTTGTAAACTCTCAAAAGGGTTTGAAGCGAAAGTATGCGTGCTTGGTTATGTATCTAGAAAAGTTCCAATTTATCTTCAAGCATAAACCAGACAAACATAATGTTGTTGCGGACATGTTAACTTGAAAATCTTTCTTATTAATTACTCTTCAAACAGAGGTCATGGGTTTAGAATGCTTGAAAGACATTTACAAAAGTGATTCTAACTTCATGGTAATTTGGGATAATTGCATAAAAAATGTGCGATCAGATAACTTCCACATCCACCTTGGCTTCCTCTTTAAGAATTTCCTTTGCATCCCAAACACCTCCCTATAGGCCCAACTAATTTATGAAGTTCATGGTGGTGGCCCCGCTGCCCATACTGGAAAGGAGAAGACAATTTTATTACTTATTGACTATTTTTTCTAGCCTCAACTTTGTCGTGATGTCATAAAATATGAAAAGCATTGTGCGATTTGTCAAACATCAAAGGGGACTCCACACTACAAGAAACTGTCGGAATAGCAACGGACGACATATGCGTCCCAGGATAACGACGGAATGCATCGCTAACTAGAAAGGTGACTTTTAGCGATGCATTCCATCGTATGGTTGGTCGGAGATATTTGGCGGGAAGAAGTAGTGGGAACACAATGATGGTTTCCGTCACTAAACATGGCGCAAAAAATTCCCTTAAAAAAGTAGAACGATGCATTGCGTCATGAAATATGGCGCGAAACTTCCCGCTAAATAAGGCGACGGAATGCGTCGCCCAAAGCAATGGCGGGAATTCTTCCCGCCAACGAGACGACGAATTGCATCATTACCTTATATGGAGGGAAATCATCCCGCTAAATGAACGACGCATTCCGTCGCTAAGATGACAGTTTATAAATTAACATCCTGAGCAATGAAAAATATTCATTATCAAAACCTTTTTGTTATTTCTTTTTATTGTTTGTTCTAATGTCTATAAAAATGCGTGAATGGATGTATATTCGTCTCTTAGAAGGCTATTTGAACTATGAGTTCGTAGCAGGGGTTGAAGAGTTCGTTGAGTTTTGTGAAGGTACGGAGGATTTTGATCGTAATGGAAAAAGGATACGATGTCCTTGCAGAAAATGTAAAAACAAGAAGTTATATTCTCCATTTGATGTGAAGAAAAACCTGTATAGACGTTGGTTTATGGAGAATTATTTCAATTGGGTTTATCAAGGGGAGTCTGATGATCAATATAATGCAGCGTTGGAGCGAGCCGTGTTTTACCAAGGAAGTAGCTCAAATGTTGTACCGAATTTGGATGAAGATCGTGATGAAAGACAGCAAGAGTATGGACAGATGCAGCATATGATATACGAATGTACGTTTAATCATACTCAAGAGGATAATCAAACTATTCTAGAGGTGGAGGAGGAGGAAATGAATCCAGAAGCACAACGAATGTATCATATGCTCGAATAAGCAAGTATGCCATTGTACCCGGGTTGTGATGTCAGTCAACTGGCTGCAGCTACGGAGCTTCTAAATATAAAAGCGTCATATCATATTCCAGAGAGAGGGTTTAATTCGATTGCACAATGGTTTCATCGTTGCGCTTCTGCAAACAACACGCTGCCAGAAAGTTTATAAGACACAAAAAAATTAGTGGAGGGTCTCGGGTTGCCTGTTAAGAAGATTGATTGTTGCCCGAACGGATGCATGATATTCTGGGGTGATGGAGATTCGAGTCTTCATAATTGTAAATTATGTTTCCATCCGAGATATAAACAAGGTAAACACACTCTCATTCCACACATGTTTTATTTACCGATCACTCCTCAACTTCAATAATTGTATGCATCGGAAGTCACGACTTCTCATATGAGATGGCATTACGAGCATTCTCAAAAGGATGGTCATATGAAACATCCATCTAATGCTGACGCGTGGAAGCATTTGGATCGTTGTCATCTAGAATTTGCAAGTGAGATTAGAAATGTGAGATTGGGGTTATGTACTAATGGTTTTAACCCGTTCAACGCTTCTGGTGCACAATACTCTCTATGGCCTGTTATGTTGACAACTTATAATCTCCCTCCATCGATGTGTATGAAAGATCCTGTTATATTCTTAACGGTGATCGTACCGGGTCCAAAGAGTCCAAAACAAAGGTTAAATATCTACCTCCAACCTCTTATTGTTGAGCTGACTAATTTATGGAATAATGGTAAGTTGACTTATGATGTATCAAGAAAACAAAATTTATGTATGAGAGCCGCGGTAATTTGGACGATAAGTGACTTCCCGACATATTTAATGTTTCTGGTAAGCACGATAGCTTATTAATTATAAATTATTTTCATTGCTTAATAATATGTATAATTAATATAAACTTACCGTAGGTTGGAGCACGTCCGGAAAGTTTGCTTATCCTTATTGCATGATTGACACTGGAGCTTTCTCTTTGAAACATGGACAGAAAACTTGTTGGTTCGATTGTCACAGAAGATTTTTACCGAGTGACCATTTGTTTCGATCAAACAAGACAAATTGGTATAAGGGTCATAATGCACGCAACCAAGGACCGCCCCGAGTTTATAGTGGAATCGAAATATTACACAGGTTAGATTCTATTGGCATGAAAAAAATTACTGAAATAGGTGCTGAGGTTGCAAATAAGGCCGCTGGTAAAAATAGTGGATGGAAGAAACGATGTATATTTTGGGATTTACCATATTGGGGAGATTTACTAATCAGGCACAACTTGGATGTCATGCACATCAAAAAGAACGTGTTCGACAATGTCTTCAATACAGTTTTAAATGTGCCAAATAAGACGAAAGACAACCTGAAGGCACGGTATGACATCCAAGAAATATGTCGTCACCCTGAGTTAGAGCCGGATGAAGATGGGCACTACGCTGAAGCCAAGTACATGTTAAATACAGAAGAGAAGAAATTACTGTTTGAATGGATGCGATCGATTAAGTTCCCTGATGGTTACGTTTCTAATCTATCGAGATGCATTGACGTGCAGAGTCATAATTTTTTCGGAATGAAAAGTCACGATTGTCACGTTTTCATGCAACGATTGATGCCTGTTGCATTCAGACCGTTCCTCAAACAAAAACATTGGGAACCGTTGGGCAGTTAAGTGTGTTATTCAGAGATTTGACATGCGCAGATTTAACACGAGAGACAATCGAATCATTAAACTGAGAGATTCCAGTTATAATATGCAAACTGGAGCGAATGTTTCCACCCAGAATTTTCGATTTGATGGAGCATCTTCTTGTTCATCTACCGTATGAGGCACTACTTGGCGGCCCTGTTCAGTACAGATGGATGTACCCGTTTGAAAGGTAAAATATTATTATGTTAATTACACTTTTTGATATATTTAAATATATATGATGTTAAATTTTAGATGTACTTTACTGCACGTATTCAAGATATCTGCATAGATTGAAGAAAACTGTTGGAAATAAAGCACGGGTGGAAGGATCGATTTGTAATGCGTACCTGCTACACGAGACAACTACGTTCTGTTCCTATTACTTCGATCAACATATCGCCGACCAGTTTTGCCCAGTGAACCGTAACGTGGTTGACAATCTTTCAGAAGATGTAGACTTGAACGACCTGGACATGTTTATCATACCAGGCAAAGGTTTAGGCAAATCTATGCGGAGAAACTTAAGTGATCAGGAGTACCATGTCGTCCAGACTTATTTATTATGCAACTATGCGGAAGTATAGCCATATATTGAGTAAGTTTTTCTAATTCATTAAGTTTTGTTTGTTTAAATTTTCATTAATTCATACATTTTCTATAGATTATTTGTGAATTCATGTGTACGACCATCGCATCCTGGTATTACTGAATCATAAGAAGGGAACATCATCGTAAACATTTTCGTTCCTGGTTTTACAATTACGTTGACAATCCCACAATTCCGATTGATGATCGACGTATAATATGGATCGCAAAAAGTCCATCCAGAATTGAAAGATCTTACACTGGTTATCTGGTGCAAGGTTACAAATTTTAAACCAAAGCTCATTCAGTGAACCGAGCAACAAACAACAGTGGTGTATGTATAAAGGGTCAAGTGTTCGGGAACAATGGAGAAGATTTCTATGGAATCATTGATGAGATTATTGAGCTTCAGTTTGCAGGTCTGAGTCTTAAACGTACAATCGCTTTTAACTGCACTTAGTTTCAAACAACGCGACGAGGTGAAATTCCCGATAATATCAATCTTTAAATTGTTGAGGTGAACCGGACAAAACAAATGCACACCCAAGATCGTTTTTTTTGGCACAACAAGCAATTCAGGTTTACTACTTAAATTATCCCGCTCACAATCGAGATTTATTTGATTGGTTAGTCGTCTGTAAAGTAAGACCGATGATAATAGATGACAGCCTCCCTGATAAAAATAGTGAGAATTACGTTGCATTCCAGGAGGATGAAGTGCAAAATCGTGAAATCGATGAAGATGTTAATTCTGACACTGCGCGTCCGTTGAATGATGCATCAGAGACACTTTTTGATGAAGGGAATGTGTATGTTCCAACTGAAAATGACAAAGATTCTTCTGCAGATGAAACAAACAAAGAAGAAATTGAAGAAGACAACATTGATTAAAAAAGGACGAATGATTCTGATGACGATGATGATTGAAGTGTTTATTTTGTAACGGGGGTAATAATTGAGTGTTTCTAGATATTGTTACAAACTTTCTAAAATATATTTATGATTTAATCAAATATCAAAAAGAAAGAACAAATATATTTTGGAGAGGAGAACCCAAAATAGTGACCAGTAATTAATCACTGCTTAAGTAAACTAATAGGACCCTTTTGTCTTCACTAATCAACAAGAAGATTAAGAAATTAAAATCTTTACCTGCTTATTGAAATAATGCTATTTTTACTTTGATACTAACGATAGAATCCGTCGTTATGCTTACAGACTGGAGAAAGATGTGAAAAATTTTCTAAGTGTTTGCTTGTCAATTAACAACGGCATTCGTCGTTAATCTCAGAGAGTGGAGTAGGGTGTGGAAATTTTTCTAAGTGTTAGTTTGTCAATTAACGATGGAATCCGTCGTTAAGCTCATAGAGTAGAAGGGTGTGGAAATTTTTATAAGTGTTTGCTTGTCATGGAACGATGGAATCCGTCGTTAAGCTCACAGAGCAGAAGGGTGTGAAAATTTTTCTAAGAGTTTGCTTGTCATGGAACGATGGAATCCATCGTTAAACTCGCAGAGTAGATGGGTGTGGAAATTTTTCTAAGTGTTTTCTTGTCATGGAACGATGGAATCCATCGTTAAACTCACAGAGTGGAGACTTTTCATATTCATGGACGACGAAAGGTATCGCAATTGGTAATTAATAAGGCACGAAGCTAAAAAATTTCACGAAAATTTTGGCGGGCCAGACGATGTAATCCGTCGTCTAGGAATATGCAAAGTCACCTTGATTCACTACAAAAAAAAAAGTCAAAATGCGACCAACCATTTGCGACCAAAAAAAGGGGGTAGTTTTTTGGTGACCATTTGGTCACTTTTTTTGAAGGTTGACTCAAAGTGACCATCTGGTCACTTTTTTTGCAACCAGATTGCGACCAAAATCAGAAGGAGTCATAAAAAAAATGGCGCGAAATTATGGCGCGAAAGAAGCAATCAGTTGGTCACCTTAAAAAACGACCAAGTGGTCGCATTTTTGTGACTTAAAAAATGACTTGGTAGCAAAAAATGGAGCAAAATTATGGCGCGAAAGAAGCGACCATTTGGTCACCTTAAAAAACGACCATCTGGTCGCATTTTGGGAGACTAGAAATATACTTTGGTAGCAAAAAAAGGAGCGTAAATTTGGCGGGAAGAAAGCTACCAGTTGGTCGCCTTTGGAAGTAACCATCTGGTCACATTTTTGTGACTTAAAATATAGTTTGGTAGCAAAAAAAGGCGCGTAAATTTAGCGTATTTTGGTGGGAAGAAAGCTACCTGTTGGTCACCTATGGAAGTGACCATCTGGTCGCATTTTGGAGACTATAAATATACGTTGGTAGAAAAAAAAAGGCGCGTAAATTTGGCGGTAAGAAAGCTACCAAGTAGTCGCCTTTGGAAGTGACCATCTAGTCGCATTTGGAAGTGACCACTTGGTAGTAAAAAAAGGCGGGAAATTTTGGCGGGAGAAATACGACCAGATGGTAGTAATTTTGCTACTATAAGGTCGCAATTAAGCAGAGGAATGCATTATAAAATCTCCTCCTCCCATTGTTTGTAAAGATAAGAAAAAAGAAAAATGAGAGAGTGGATGTATATTCGTTTGATAGACGGGTATTTGAGCGATGAGTTCATGGCCGAGGTTGAACAGTTTGTTGAGTTTTGCAAGACAACTGTTCATTACGCGAATTATGGTGAAAAGCTACGATGTTCGTGCAGAAAATGCGACAATAAGAGAATCATACCGGTTCCAGATTTGAAGGTTCATCTTTATAGTCGAGGATTTGTGGAGAATTATTATCACTGGGTGTATCATGGGGAGACGAGGGAAATGTTCGACGCCGCAGTACAGGAAGCGAGACAGTACGAGGGTAGCAGCTTGAATGCGGACGCTGTCGTCGAAGAACCCAATGAAATACAACAGTATAGTCAGATGCAGCAGACGATACTTGATGGTGTGGGATATGGGTGTTAGGAATGGTGTCCTAGAACTTGTAATTATTTAATAATAATAATTTATTAAGAATAAATTAAATAAATAAACATAAGTTCTTTATATTATCTAGATTGATTCAATTAATGATATTAGGAATATATGAAAATATATAAATATCAAACATTCAAATAGTAAAACCCTAAGTCACTCTTATGAAATCACGACTTAGTGTGTGAGTCATACGAGAGGATTAAAGTCGAGATGAGTAACTTAAACGTGTCTACAGTAAACGGATAACGTTTGGGAACCTTATCCTGGTAACACTGTTGATAGCTTCGCATATTGTTTATAGACAAATGATCGTACGATCATTCATGTGGGAGACATGAAATGGAAGTATCATATGCAATGTTGATTGTATAAGACAGGACCACGATGTTCGATCAAATTTCTCATTAGTACCGTTTACGAGGAATAATCGTATATCAAACTAAGTTTATCAACCGTGATAGATCTCAATCCTGAGTGAAATGCGGACTCCTATTTGTGGAGTTATGTTCTTTGATTCACATAGTTGAGAGCGATCTGTAAGAACGCTCAATACACTCCTGTTTTGGGAACATGACTGGATAAGTAGCTGGGAACTCATTTTCACGAGATGGAATTCATAACTTTCCTATAAATTAACGGTATCAGTGCGATACCTAAACATTTTAGGAACTTTAGGAAACTCCCTTGATGTCTTGATTCGAGACATGAACAAGTGACGTCACGACTTCTATTGATCACGAAGTATCTTATCTCTAGTTCGACTAAAGATAAAGTTCATTGGAGAATCAGCGGGAACACAAGGATAAAGCGGTAATTACAGGGGCAAAACGGTAAATTTATCCTTTGTAATTATGAGGGTTCCACGTGAAGAATATATCACGAGATATAAATAAAAGATAAACTAAATGGACATAACTCATCTATAGTGAGGGGAGTTCACTATGAATCTATAGTGGAATTATTCATAGTTAGATAATAAGTAATTAACCGATTATGTGTTAATCACTTAATTGACTAATTATTAAGCCCATGATCTATAGGTCCATCGGTCCCTATGCTAGCCCAAATATCGTAGTCGCGAAATCAAGTAGAAGAATTGGAAATTTTAAGTAAAGTGAATTACTTAAAATAGGCAATATTAATTGTTTAAATATTGAGTATATTTAAACGGTAATTAATATAAACATTATTAATTGTTTAAATAATGAGTTTATTTAAACATGAAATTAATAATGAAATATTATTAATTATACATTATTAATTATTTAAATATTGAGTATATTTAAATGGTAATTAATAATTTGAAATTAATTAACAATTATTAATTGTTTAAATAATTATATTTAGACGGAAATTAATAATTAAAATTAATTAAATTAATAATAAAATATTGTCAATAAAATTATTAATTAAATAATGAATTTATGGAAATTAATAATTATAATATTTATTATTAATTATTTAAATAATGAAAATTATTTAAATGGAAATTAATAATTAAATATAAATTGGATGATATTTAGTCGAGAGAAAATATTAATATTATTAATTGTTTAAATAAAATATTTTATTTAAATGGTAATTAATAAATAAATTAATTAATTTGGACTTATTAATTTAAGAGAGAATTTCAAGCCCAATTGGATTAATGAACCCAATTGGAATTGGCCCAAAATAATTAATTAAATAAATTGTATTTATTTATTATTTTATGATGATAAAATCGGCCATGACATGTATTTTGAGGAGATAATTGTTTGAATTATATCCTAAAATAATTACATAGATTTATTTACCCAAGATAAATAAAAATAAAGAAAATATAATAATCTCCTATTTATCTATGACATTTTCGAAATTGCAAGATAAAGGAAAGAGATCATCTTTTTTCTTTTTGTATTTATCTCTATAGATAAATCCTAATGGGATTAGGATTCCTATTTTCCTATAAATAGGAGGGTTGGGTCATTCATAAATCACACAATTCAATTCCTTAGAAATTCGGAATTCTCTCTTCCTCTTCTCCTCCCTCCTTAGCCGATTTTCCCACTATCATTGGGAAGAAAAATATTTTTTTCTTCTTCCCAATTTCTTCTTAAGTTCGATCCCATAATCGGATTTCGTTTGATCGATCGGGATATAGCGTAGAAGATCCGGTGTTGCTGAGGATTTGATGCTGTAAAGAAACCTCCAACCGATTCTCCATATTTTACTCAATGTAAGTAAAGGGTTTTAATTTTTCGAAAAACAAGCATGAATCTACATGTTTTTTATCACAAATTGCATGATATTAATAGATCCTAAATTAAGTGTTAATTTGTGTTACTAAATAAATTTCGCTAATTTAGTAAATCATCCCTTCAATGGGGGCGGAAATGAAAGTTATCGCGAAAGTTTGAACGTAGACGACGAAAGAGAAGGGGCTGTTGAAGAAGAAATGAATCCGGAAGCACGTAAGATGCACGATCTGCTGAAGACAGCGATCCGACCGTTGTACGAAGGTTGTCAGGTTAGTCAACTTGCTGCTGCTATAGAACTTTTAAATATAAAAGCGTAGTATAACTTACCTGCTAGAGGATTTGATTCGGTCGCATCGTGGTTTCGTCGATGCGCTCCACAAGAAAACCTGATGCCGTAAAGTTTGTACGACACGAAAAAGCTAGTGGAGGGACTCGGGTTACCCGTAGAGAAGATAGATTCGTGTCGAAACGGATGCATGATCTACTGGGATGTGGATGCGGATTCGCATCACCGCAAATTCTGTTTCCTTCCAAGATATAAAAGGGGAAACGCGGGATGATTTGTGACGCCCGCATGTTCTATTTATGCCCGACCCCATATCCGCCGGTTGTATGCATCCGATGTTACGACTTCACACATGAGATGGCATCACGAGCACGCATAGGATGAAGGTGTTATGCGACATCCCTCGACAGTTGCGGCTTGGAAGCATTTAAATAAATGGCATCCCGATTTTGCACAAGATCCAGAAACGTGAGATTGGGCTTATGCACAGATGGCTTTAACCCGTTCGGGGCATCCGGGGCGCAATATTCAGTTTGGCCGGTGATGGTAACCCCGTATAACTTGCCAGCCTTGATGTGTATGAGAGACTCGGTGATTTTTCTCACAGTGATCGTTCCTGGCCCGAAAAGTCCAAAACAGAAGCTGGATGTGTATTTGCAACCACTTATCGCAGAGTTGAAGAGGTTGTGGACAGACGGTGTCATGACGTACGACATCTCGAAGAAACAAAATTTCTTATTGCGCGCGGCGTTAATCTGGACGATCAGTGACTTCCCTGCGTATTCAATGTTGTCAGGTATGTTGCGTTCACGTTCATTATTTCTTAAGTATGAGTTTTGTTATTGTTTTGCTTAGCGTTCATTAGTTTAGTAATTGTAAATATCGATCCCCATCCTCTATTCAAGGATGGAGTACGGCCGGTAAATATGCATGTCCACATTGCATGCTAGACACAGATGCGTTTTACCTCAGAAACGGTCAGAAAACCTGTTGGTTTGATTGCCACCGTCGATTTCTGTCGTAGAATCACGCGTTTCGTTCAAACGGTAGTGACTGGAAGAAGGGTCGGCGAGTAAGAAAGGAAACCCCTTCGATAATGTACAATGGAAGGCAGATTCTGCATGGTATAGATGCTATAGGGATGCGGAAGATTACAGTGGAAGGTGCAGAGCTTGCAAACAATCCGGCTGGAAAAAACACGGGTTGGAAGAAACGGAGTATTTTTTGGGATCTACCGTATTGGGAAGATCTACTTATCAGACACAACCTGGATGTAATGCATATCGAGAAGAACTTCTTCGACAACATTTTCAATACGATTTTGAACGTTCCTGGCAAAACAAAGGACAATCTGAAGGCACGTTACGATGTACGGGAGATATGTAACAGTCCTGAGTTAGAGCCTAACGACAATGATAATTACGCAAAAGCAAAGTACATGTTGACGATGGATGAAAAGAAAACACTATTTGAGTGGATCAAATCCATCAAATTCCCTGACGGATACGTTTTGAATCTGAGTCGGTGTATAGACAGTAAAAAACATGTCATGTTCGGTATGAAAAGCCACGACTGTCATGTATTCATGCAACGATTGATGCCCGTAGCGTTCAGACCGTTCCTAGAGAACAGACATTGGGAGCCGCTTGCCCAGTTGAGTGTTTTTTTCAGGGACTTGACGTGTACAGAGCTGACTGAAGCTACTGTCGCTTCAATGAGTTCGGAGATCGTTGATATTATTTGTAAGTTGGAGCAAATGTTCCCACCTGGCTTTTTTGACTCAATGGAGCATCTTCCATACGAGGCATTCTTAAGGGTTTCGGTCCATTATCGCTGGATGTACCCATTTGAAAGGTTAGCAAACTTACTTTGTATATAATTCAAGTTTTTTAATGTTAAACATATCAGAGGTTTACTTAATTGTTTGTAACCCATAGGTACTTACGTCGTTTGAAAAAGACGGTCGGAAATAAAGCAAGAGTCGAAGGATCTATCTGTAGTGCGTACCTAACACAAGAGACTACCACGTTTTGTTCATACTACTTTGATCAACACATTGCTGAGCAGTTTCGTCCAGCGACACGAAAAGTTGTCGAAAATTTACTTAAAGGTGTTGACGTAAACGACCTGCCCATATTTACTGAACCTGGCATGATAGTTGGAAGATCAGTGCGTAGGCCGTTGACCGATTCTGAGTATCACGTAATGCAGACCTACGTGTTATGCAACTGCCCAGAAGTCGATCCTTACATCGAGTGAGTTCTCATAACGTTACATTATTCCATTGACTTAACAATCACAGCTGTTTAAAATATTTTCTTACTATTTTCGTAACATACAGACTATTTCTGAACGTATACGTTCGAGTGCATACGTGAGTTATTTGAAATTGTCAAAAAATATCATGTCAAGTCATTTGTTGAAAAATACAATATCCTTCTAATTATTCTCTATGTGTGCTGAATGACAGGTGGACTCCCCTACGTTACCGGTAGATGATCCTCGCATGATTTCTTTGGCAAAGGGACCTTCACGGATTGCAAGGTCATATACTGGATACGTCGATAACGGATTCAGATTTCAAACGAAGGCGCATTCTGTTAACAGGGCAACAAACAACAGTGGTGTTTGCATAAAAGTTCAAGTGTTCGGCACCGAAGATGATTACTTTGGAGTAATCGATGAGATTGTTGAGATTCAATACGCAAGTCTGACGCTAAAACGCATTGTTCTGTTCAACTGCACTTGGTTCGAGACAACCAGACGAGGCGGAGTCTGTAAGATTGATCATTTACAAATCGTTGAGGTAAACAAGTACAAGCATATGCGCACCATTGATAGGTTTGTCCTCGCTTCACAGGCGATTCAAGTTTATTACCTGAACTATCCGAGTAATAGACGAGATCTGACAGATTGGTTAGTTGTTTGTAAAGTTAAACCACGACAGGTAGAAGAAAACCGCCTGCGAGAAAGACGACCATGCGGACGAAGCGGTGCTTTTCAAGAAGATCAGGTAATATGTCGTGCAATAGACGATGGCCAGAATGCAGGTACCGCACGTCCTTTGAACGATGGAACGATAGCATTGCATGATGACGATACAAATGCTTCCACTTCTTGCGAACGTGACATTGATGCTGAATTTATTCGAGATGATGAAGAAGAAGAAAAAGAAGAAAAAGAAGAAGAAGAAGAAGAAGAAGCAATGACTGAAGAAACTGAGGATGAAGAATAATACACTTTGTAAATTTATATGATTCACTTTATTTTTATAATATCGTCATTGTTGTGTTTCATTAAACAATATATATAAATATGTTATAAAAAAAATATAGAGGTATAATTACGACCATATGGTCGCATTTTGCTTCAAAAATACGACAATCTGGTCGTATTTTTAAGCAAAAATGCGACCATATGGTCGTAACTATGTAAATGCAGACTTAAGTTTTTTAAAAAATTGTATTAATTTACAACCATTTGGTCGTATTTTAGTGACTATCTTGTCGCTTTCTTTAGCGGTAAATTTAAATTTTCATTAAATTTTTGGCGGTGAAATTGATAATTACGACCATTTGGTCACAAAATATGGCGGTTAATTTGACAATTACGACCATTTGGTCGCAATTGTTGATGGGAAGCGTGATGTGACAGCTGGTTGTCATAATGACATGATTACGACCAGTTGGTCGCAATCTTCTTAAAATACGACCAGCTGGTCGTATTTTTGAACCAAATGGTCGTAATCGAGCGACTTTCCGTTTCTTGTCATAATTACAAAATTGCGACCAGATGGTCGCAATTCTTAATTTAAACTCCCCACCCGATTCTTTCCCTCCCCCACCTGATTCTCTTTTCCTTTCTTTTCTTTCCTTTTCTCTCTTTCCCCGTTCCCGTTCCCCCGTTGCTTTTTTTCCATTCCCCTAAACCCGTTCTTTCTTACCTTTCCCGTTCCCCGTTTTTCACCCATTCCGTTTCAAAAACCTCCAAAACCCGGTAGCGTATTCGAGGTTACTTTTCGTTTTCGTTTGAATTAAGTTATTATAAATTGTTTTCGTTTCGTTAAATTTAGTTACATTTAATTTAATAGTTTAGTTTAACTTTAAATTAGTGTAATTAATTATGTTTAGTTAGTTACTTTAATTTGTTTAGTTAAACTTAGTTAATTAATTTAATTTAGTTTAATTACTTAATTAAATTTAGTTACATTTAATTGAATTGTTTAGTTTAACTTTAAATTAGTGTAATTAATTACTTAATTAATTATGTTTAGTTAGTTACTTTAATTTGTTTAGTTAAACTTAGTTAAGTAATTAGTTAATTAATTTAATTTAGTTTAATTACTTAATTTAATTTAGTTACATTTAATTGAATTTAGTTTAATAAATTATTAATTTAATTTATTCACATTATGAGTTTAGATTACTTTTTTTAAATTAATTCAATTTAATTAGGTTGATTAATTAGTGTAGTTTACTTACTTTAATTAATTTAATTTACTTTAATTTCATTAATTAATTAATTAATTTAATTTACTTTAATTTCATTAATTAATTAATTAATTTAATTTAGTTAATTAAATATATTAGATTATCTTAATTACTTACTTAACTATTTTTCTTAAATTTAATTAATTAATTTAGTTAATTTAGTTAAATAATTAGTGTAGTTTACTTACTTTAATTTAATTAATTGAATTGAATTTAATTTAGTTTAGTTTATTTAATTTATTATTTTAATTTAATTTATTTTAATATACTTAATTAATAAATTTAATTAGTTTGATTAGGAAAATGGCACGCTAACGCCGTCCTCCGATGTCCGGCAATGATGCGCAGGACCGCACTGATCTGCTGCCAGAGGATGACGCACCGGAGTTGGACAGTTCTCCAGATGCGGGGGATTGGACGCATGCTGACCTGGACGAGATATTACAGTTGGACGAAAATCCCGACCCGACATATCCCTCCGCAGTACCCGAGTTGCAGATTGCGACACCGCGTTTGGGGGAGGACTCACAGGCTCCAGCCACTACTATCGCGGGACCCTCCACTTCTGGCACCGCGCTCGATCCAGCGAGAGCTGGAGCTTCTGGCACTGGCCGTCCTCGGGCCACCGCCAACCCGACCCTTCGGATAGAAAGGGATACGTAAGTAGACAAGTAATTTTTTTAATTAAATATTCATGTTATGTATAACCTAAAAATATTTTTTACTTTTTTTTTTTTGCAGAATACAGCCGCATCAAACCGCTTCAAAGCAGTTTCGACAGGTCCTCCAGAGCATGTCTCTACCCAGCGAGCTTCGCTGGATGAAGATTCCGACGACGGAGAAGTGTCGGATGTATGACAACTGGAAGGTAAATAACTTCACTTATTTTTATAATTAATTAATTTATAAATTTTTAACAATCAATTATTCTTATTTCAAATTTTTTCAAGGCAGGTTTCCTATGATCGATCCCGATGTCACGGACAGTCGGATGTTCCCCCTATGGGACAGGCACGTGCAGGATCGATTCAAGGACCTCATGTACCGGCGCGCGAGGCAAGTCGAACACCTGCCCGTGTGGATGAGCGAGGAGGAGCATGCGACTCCTGCAAGCTTGCGCTCAAGAGGGCAAAAAAGTATCTACAAAGAATAAGGCCAACCGGGCCAAGAACCCGAGGAAGCACACCGGTGGCGCGAAACCTCACGACGAGCTCCATCGTATATTGGTAAGTAATTATCATTTTTCTTTCACGTCATTTTTTTGTTTTTTGTTTCAATTATTTATTAATTTAATTTCTGTCTCTTTTTATAATATGTTTAGGAAGAAAAGTACGGTCGTCCTGTTCCGCCTGATAAGCTGCACCTGGTCCTTCACACGAAGAAGGACGGGACGATCGTCGACGATAATGCGCAACAAACTTAGGTATTTATTATGTTTTTTCAATTATTACTTAGAATTAGTTCATCATTTTCTAACTTTTACATACTTTCTGAATTTTAAATATTTAGGACCGTTTCAAGGAGTTTTGAGTCAGAGGTTGCCCACACCCGACTCGCAACCGACTCAGGAAGACCGTCGACAGACGTTCTTGGAGGCTGCTGGAGGCGTTCGTCTAGATGGATCCGTTCCTGGTCTCGGCACGTACAAGAGGCATCTTTACGCGGATGTGCCTCGGCCCCAGCAGAGCAGAGCGAGCACTAGCTCCGGCCCTTCTCCGGTTGAGCAGCAGCTGTGCGAGGAGGTTCAGCAGCAGCTGCGCGAGGAGGTTCAGCAGCTTCACACCGACATGGACGCTATGCGCGACGACTTCGTTTCTCGAGTCACTGCGATTGAGGCGGATATGCAGGCACGGGTTGAGGCCCAGGTCGCAGCATCTTTGGCCGCGTACTTCAGATCTCGAGACGGCGGGCCTTCATCATCGATGCCTCCTCCACCACCCCCGCCCCTTCGCAGTAGATAGATGATTTCTTTGTGTATACAACACTTTTTGAATATTTGATTTATATATATTTTATTTTAATTCCAATTTTTTATTATTAAATTTTAATATTCATTAAATAAATAAATAATAATTAATTAATATTAATTAAATAAATAAATAATACTTTTAATATTAATTAAATAAAAATAATAATTAAATAAAAAAAATTATTAAATACGACCAGATGGTCGCATTTACCCTAGAAGATAAACGACCATCTGGTGGCATTTTGCCTAGAAGATAAACGACCAGATGGTCGTTTTTTATCCCTAAAAAACGACTATCTGGTCGCATTTTGCCTGAGTCCAAAAGTGACCATTTGGTCGCTTATAAAAACGACCACGTGGTCACTCTTTCATGTGACCAACTGGTCACTTGTCTTCAACATAAATTACGACCAGATGGTCACTTTTTAAGCGACCATTTGGTCGTTTTTTCAAAATGATGACTTTTTTGCGACCAAACTTTCTTGGTCGTATTTTTGTGACTATCCAGTCGCACAAAATTCCAAAACGACCAGCTTTTTTGCCACCATTGTCTTGGTCGTGTTTTTGGTCGTATTCTACAATAAAAACGACCTGTTGGTTGCAAATAGACTTTTTTTTTGTAGTGACTTTATTCAAAGTTGATTGATAATGATGAATTGCGTCGTTTGCATGAAATCAGCGATGAATTGCGTCGTGTTGTTCATTTGGATAAGAACATAGATGACGTTTCTTCATAGCTTGAACGATGGATTCCGTCGTTAAAAAAACACGCACGACGATTTTTTAAGTGATTAACGACGAATTGCGTCGTTAATTCACGTTTAAAACAGCACCGTGGCTGCCATTTTCACCATTTCTCCTTTCCCTTTTCCTTCTTTTCTCTCAACTTCATTCCTTCTTTTCTCTCAACTCCATTCCTTATTCCTTCGATTCCCTCTGTCAATTCCTTCCAATTTCTCTACAAATCCTTCCCCTCTCTCAAAACCTCCATCCTCGGACAAATTCGAGTAAGTTTCGTCAAATTCAATAATTTTTTTTAAGGAATTAGTTTAAATTTGTAATTAGCATGTTATTAGTATGTTAATTTAGTTTGAAATTAGTTTATTTTAATTTAATTTTTTGTAATTTGGATAATGTATGTATTATGTATGTCATTTTATGTACTTAGGATGTATGTAATTAGTTTAATTTATTTTATAATATGTAATTATTTTATAATGTATGTAATTAGTATAGTTAGTTTTAATTAATTAGTATGTAATTAATTAATTTTATCTCAATTATGTGTAATTCGTATATAATGTATGTAAATAGTTTGTTTTAATTAAGTTATTATATGTAATTAGTTATAATGTATGTAATTAATTTATTTTATTTTAATTATGTAATATGTAATTAGTTAATTTTATTTTAATTGTGTAATATGAAATTAGTATTTAATTATATAATTACTTAATTATAATGTAATTAGAGTCTAGGGTTTGTAGTTTAGAATTTTAATTAGTTAATTATTGTATTGTAGGTCATGCCCCGTAGACGCGCTCCATTACCTTCTGACACACCTGGTGCCAGTAGCTCAGGGAGTCAGCCCCCTCTTGAGGAGGATGATGTCAGTCTCGGGGATACCCCAGACGATATCATTCAGTAGGAGGATAACGACCCGGTGCAGGAGTCCATGGATATTTCTATTTCCGGGAGGATTCGCCTGTCGTTAGAGGGCGGCCAGTAAGTTTTGTTTAGTTTTTATTTTTATTTATTTCATTAATTATTTATTATTTACAAAATCTAACATTTTTTTTTTCATTTATATAGGTTACATCCATCATGGGGCGTCTCGACAAAATTTACAGAGGTATTGAAGATGCTTCCTGTACGGGGACACACTTGCTGGCAGAAAGTCCCTGCTCTGCACAAGATGCGGATGTTCGAATCTTGGAAGGTAAACCTATTTAAATTTATTTATTTATTATTAATTCTTTCTTTTATATAATATTTTGAAAACTGATAGTTAATTTTTTTCAGAAATATTTTGATATTCTAGTCGAGCTGACTGACGAGGTCATATACGCTCCCTAGAATTAGCAGACCGGCGTTTGGTACAGGGATGCTGGATACAATATTCTCCACGCCCCTGCCTTAAAAAGGCCGTCCCACATTTCTGCTGAGGACTTGGCGAAAATCTTGGCGAGTACTCAGACGCCGGAAGACCAGCGCATTTCGGCAATTAATAGTGCCAACCGGAACACCAACCCGTCGAAACACACGGGAGGGTCACTCTCGACATACGAGCACAAGAAACGACTTGTAAGTTATTTTTGTGTTTAAGTTTTTTGTAATAATTAACTTTTACTTTATTTTAATTATCCATTATTTATTATTTTTTTAACTTTCGCAGGAAAACAAAAATTGGGTTGTTCAGTTCAAGCTGCTGAGCTGTTTATCCATCTCCACACAAAGGGTGGAGATAAGCAGACTTTTGTCAACGATAAGGCAAGAGAGAAAGCGGTAATTGTTAATTATTATTTATTCATTTTTTTCAAAGTTATTGATTTTTAGTATTTTCGCTAATTAAATTATTTGGTCTTTTTTTTTTCAGGCTCGTTACGAAACGATTCTCGCTGATCGGTTTCCGAGTTCTGACACTCTACCGACACAAGAGGATATCGAATCGGCTTTTCTTGAGGCAACAGGAAGCAGACGTCCAGAAGGTAATGTTCCTAGACTCGGCAACCTTGGGCCTGTCATTTACTCCGATCAGCCACGGTCTTCCCAGGCAGCTCGTTCGATCGAGGCTGCCAAGCTTCGTGAGAGCAACAAGACGCTGAGGGTTGAGACTGCAGAGCTTCGGGAGAGCAACGACAGGCTCAGGGCGGAGGTGACGGGGATTACGACTCTTCTCGATAAGTCCGAGCGGTCTAGGCTCAAGTTCGAGAGGTCGATGAAGGAAACGATGGATATCTTCATGGCGCAGATGCGTGGCGAGGGTTCTTCGACTTCCAGTTTTGCTGGGCCTACTCCCGATCCTCCATCTGATCCTCCTATTGATTAGGCTTTAGGATTTATACATTTTTTTGTATTATTTTGGGATTTTTAATATTATTTATATAATATTCTTTTTCTTAAATTAAATTAAATTTTATTTATTTTCAATTTTATTATATTTAATTTCCAATTCACAATAATATATAATTAAATTTAAAAAAAAAACTAATATTAAATACTAGCAAAAAAAAAAAAAAATAGACTGGACGACGCATATCGTCGTTAAAGTCAAGGATTAATTTGACTTACATGATGACGCATTGCGTCGTTGAGGTCAATCTTTATCTTTGTCTTGTCAACGACTCATTTGGCCATTATGATCAAACAACATGGACGACGCATTGCGTCGTCACTATAAGAATTTCGGGAATAGGTGACATCCTTTTGCGTCACCTATTCGAATAGGTGACGGTTTTTTGACCGTCACCTATGGCAGTGTCACCTATTTAAATAGGTGACGTCCAAAAAAAACTGTCACCTATTCGAATAGGTGACGCCAAAAGAACGTCACCTATTCGAACAGGTGACGCCAAAAGAACGTCACCTATTCGAATAGGTGACGGTTTTTACCCGTCACCTTTCCGAATAGGTGACGCTCGAAAAGGTGACGGTCAAAAAAACCGTCACCTTTTCGGTGATGGGAAAAAACCGTCACCTTCTGTCTAAAATTTGAGAAAAAAAATATTTTTTTAAAAATTAATTATAAATAAAATTTATAATAAACCTATCAAATTTAACTAAATATTACAATCTCAAAATTTAAATATTACTCTATGCCTGGAATTACATTCTATAAACAAAAAATTAAATCATATCAATACAAAAAGAAACAAATAACTAAAACAAATTAACGTTCTTCTTGACGTCAAGATCATCAAGCACCTCATCGTCAATACCCAAAAATCCTCTTACGGAAGCCTATAAAAATTACTGCAAAAGTAGAGCCTTAATCATATAAGAGACAATAAGTTACTAACATGTCACTCCAATCTAGAGATATTTAATTGATAGCCCATTCCAGTCATACTTTTAAAGCATAACAGAACTAAAGGAAACAAATTAAACCACCTGTCTTAGAAACTGATCATGCCAATTGTCAAGAGTGTCAAATGACTACATCACATTAACATCATAGACTAGAACACAACAATCTTTCCCTCTACAGAATGAAACTCCAAGACTTTGAAATCTCTCTTGTCCGGCCGTGTCCCATATCTAGTAATCGAAACATTAGCAACTTAGCATGAACATGATAAAATAATTCCTAAGTCAAAACAGCAATGAATTTACAACATTAAATTTTATTCTTTTAATGTGATTGACACACATAGCATATCAATTTTGTTAGAAAAACTAATGGCCAGCATTAGTCGTCGAGTTCCAATGGGCATTGCAGCATTAGACGTCAAGTTCCAATGGGCATTGCAGCAAAAGGTTGGTTATAAGTTCAAAACTACTTAAGACAGTCTAGGTGAGATGCTACATATAAATTTTCACATATGTTGAAAAAATTTTGGGTATAAATAAAAAATATTACAGTGCCCATATTTTACATTTATTCTACGTGCAATGTAAAGCATAACAATGTATAAATGTACATTTGCACTAACAAAATAGGTTAGTGCTAATTTTTATGCATCGAGTAAAAGTATTTAAACTGTAATGATATTGTTGCTATATAAGCATTTGAACTTACAGGACTTTCCGATAGAATGATTCCATTGTAGATCTCCACGAAGGTAAGATTTCTGTCATTTCCTTGTTGTGAGTTGCCAACCCTTGTGTCAATCAATAGATATAAAAAATTACACATTTTTGTTGGAAGAAAACAAATCAAGAACTCTACACATTTTTGTCAATGTAAATCAAACACAATGACATATCAAAAGATCTAGCACGACATCTAATTGTCTCCAACCCTTTTTTTCTTCTGAGATAATATCAAATTAACAAGTACCAAAGAATGTATAGTATGAAGTATCAAGGGAATTCCCGTTAGGTTAACAAGATTTAGGATAAAGAAAAAGTAAAGAATGAAGCTTACTTGTTTGCAATAAGTCCAATCATGCTAAACTATTTTTTTAATGTATGAAACTCCAAAGAGAAGTAAATTTAACAATCATGCTAAACTATTTATGAATTATTAGTCCAATAGAATTTCAACTTCTAGATTTATAAGAACCTAAATCAGAAAGCATCGATTGCTGGCTAAATGGAAAAGAGATACCATCTTCTATATTCATTTCTTTTTAAATTGTATAGGTACAAATAACTATCTTTCAAGGGGAAATAGTTATCACTGATGTATATTCATAGAAATTAGAAGGGGAAATAATTATTACTGATGTATATTCTTAATTTATTTACCTACCAAAAACTTATTTATTTTACATTATAATAAGTTTTTGTCCATAAAACATTGTCAAAATGACATGAAACAGCATCAAAACTATGTACATAATTAAAAACTAACTTCTTAATGTAAAATAAATCCCCAAAACTGCCACTTTATATGAAATGCTACAATATGACTATAAAAAACAGCAGCAAAACATTCAATTTAAGCCTCAAACAGTAATAAAACATATATTTTAAACCCAAAATTTTTTAACACTACATTCTAACAATTTTAGCCCATACTACAGTGTCAAAATGACATGAAACAACAGCAAAACTATATATATGACTAAAAATAGCTTCTTAATGTAAAAAAATGCCCCAAAACTGCTATTTTACATGGAAAAACTCAAAACAGCAGTAGAACATATATTTTAAGTCCAAAAAAATATTAACATGACATTATAATAAGTAAAGGATAAAAGAGAGTAAGTTTTCATATTGGGAAGGATCGAACTTCCGACTCTGAAGAAGTTGATGCCTTACCAATTTTGATATATGTATCAAAATCCTATAACTCGACTCAATCTGACTCAACTACATCATGAATAATAAATGGTGACTCACCTCCACTCAAATGCAAGAGCAAGAGCAGCTCTAGTAGCAGACACCCAATTTAAGAGGGAAAGACCACGTACCTGCAGAATTACTTCACCATTAGAATTATCATCCATATTGTCAAGAAAAGCAAGTTTATATTGCTCATTACAAACTTTAGTTCTTGTAAGAAGAAGATACTGACAACATACATTATAATCATATGAAAAGTTCATTAGATTGCTTTTGTATTCTAAACTAACTGAACTGAAGAACATGAACAGTCCCAAGGAAAAGATCAAGACTGTAGAGAGAAGTAATAAAAGGCCCAAAGTTCCATCTAACAATCAACACACTAACCACTGCAAAAAATATCACCAATCAGACCCTTAATGCATATTCATATTATCACCATCTCCAACGGCAGGAAAAATCAAAGTAAACATAGAAATACTATAAAAGAAAAGAGGGAAAAATCAAGAAGAAGAAAGATGAAGCAAAAGGTCAACCTGAACATCATCATTAAACATTCTGTAGGTGTTTCTGTATCATTGCAATAACTTAAATGCCCATTTGCTTTGAAAATCTTCAAATTGTTGAACAATTATCAAATATTTACCGTCGAGTTAAATGCTATATAAAGTACCAAAAAAGAAAAAAAATTACATTCATTTGATCAAATGTCCAGTGTAGTTACTTGAACATTAACATGTGGCAGCGAGTAAACACTACTTCCATGAATTCATCTATAATAGCCAGATAATCCTCACCATCCAAACGATGTTCTTGCAATCTCAAATCTAAGAAAATAAAATTAGTTTATTTTGCTATACTAATTAAGATAAAGAGTTTAACTAAGCAAGCAAGTATAATCTCAATGTTGTATTAAAATGTATGGGACTTCAAGGATATTTATATAAATGTAAAATGATACTTTAAAATGATTTTTCAATTGTAATAAGCCAATATACATGAAGAAAACCTGATCAACATGCCAAATATAAACCATAGACATCATTTCTCCACGATCTTTTGCACCAAAATACATTCCCATTGGCCTTCTAAACAAACCACTATAATTTTGGCAAACAAGACCTACATGTGGTGTATAAACTATGGGTGCATACTCGTCAATGTGGGCAATCAAAACATATTCAAAGACATATAGTATCAGATGACTTATGATATGGATATTGGTCGACAACAAGTGTAAAAAAGGAACACAATATAGTCCATGAGCATTATATGCCTCGCAAATGTTCTTCAATGTCATTCATTTGAACAAGAGTAAAGACAACTTTCAAGTCTTCTATAAGCAATTAACAGTAATTTCAAAAAGCTCTTGAAGAAGGATAAACAGAAGGGTAATATTAATATGGAACTTAGAAAAGAAAAAAAAACATTAAATAGTACATCCATGCTTATAATCCACTCTTAGCAATTGACACCGTAGATACTACATTTAACTCCCTGTAAATGGATATTAGTTAAAAATGTAACCCATGTGATTTATAGAAATGATGCTAGCATAAATGATACTGAATATCCAAGGAGAACAATAAACATAGGTCAACTACAAAAAAAAATGATCAATAAACATAGGTCAACTTCAAGTCCATGCAGGATTGATACAACCAAAGAATGACATCGATCAAAGAGGTCAGAAACAATAAAAAAAAAAAAAGAATTAATCTCAAGAAATTTACTTCCATCAAAGTTCGAATTAAATTGCTATCTCAAACGGGCCCTAAGTAATAGAAACCTATATATATCAAACTACATAAACATATTTTTTTTCCATGAAGTAGAGTACGTAATGAGAGAACTATGCATAATATAATAAATAAATGACAAGTTATGGCTAAAGAAAAATTCTCAAAGAAAAATTCCGCTTAATTTGCATAATCATTACTATATACAAATGATTGATTTGATCAATAACAAAACTTAAGCAATCAATTAAGAATTAAAAAAAACTGTGAACCATCAATAAATAGATTGAACTTACACACAGTTTGCTTGCCAAGTAATCCTCCATATTTGTCTTGAAGTGCCAATGTAAGATCATAATGGTATAGATTTGCATATGGTATGATTCCTACAAGTTTTCAGAAAATCAAATTTGTAAAAGGGTCCCAATATGACAAAAGTGTGTCAAAACATTCCCAAATTACAAAAAAAGGCCAATATATTGTAAAAAACCAGTAACAATTAAGCAAAACACCATAAAAAGTAACCTGTTTGGATGGTGCAGATAGGCAAGCTTGATTGCTTCATTCCAGAAATCCTCTATTTGAACCACATGGATTATTAATACTGGACTTAGGTTAGAGAAGAAATATGAACATTAACAACAAAATTAAAGAAAAGGCAAACTCTACTAAAAATTACAAACCATGCGATCCTGCTTAGAAGGCTTCCTAGTAAAACACCTATCATTAATTCGCTTGATAGCAACATCAGTCACCCTCCATTTTGTTAAAGCATGAGAAAGTAAGACGTAATCAACATGAAGTACAATTATTAAACCAATATTTGATTTTTGAAATCTTAAAGAAAACATGATAACTGAAAGTAATGAAAGGCATACTTACCAAGTCATTATGGACAGTGAAGAACGTCTGAAATGTGGATTTAAATTTCATCTCAGCCCTAATTTCCTATGAATCAACGTCTGAGATCAAAAGCGATTTCTTCAGAGAGGGATTTTGTCCTGAGAGGTTCAAAGCGAGCGATTTTGAAAGGGATATCGCCTGAGAGTTTGACAGCTAGCAATTTTGTAAGTCTGAAAGCAAGTGCGAGCTATTTTTTAAAGTGAAATCGAGTTTAAGGCTGAGAATTTGAAAACGAGTGCGAGCAATTTCTGAGAGTTTGAGAGCGATATCGTCCGAGTGGATTTCTAAAAGCGATTTCGAGTAGATTTCTTCGATTTCGTTTGAGGGATTTGCGTTGAGAGGATTTCGTCCTAGGGATCTCTTCGCCTGAGAGATTTCAAGGGGTTTCTGAAAGCGAGTGCGAGAGATTTCGTCCGAGAGATTTTGAGGGATTTTGGGATTTTGTCTCAGCGATTTCTTTATAAGCGAGGGATTTAAGATAGAGCTTTCGAGGGAGAGTTTTTCTCAAAGGGATTTCTGAAAGAGGATCCTGCGAGGACGATTTTTCTCATAGATTAGGATAATCAGTCGTGGATTTTAAGGATTTGTGGTGGACGAATTGAGGATCGAAGGGAGATATTGAGGATGAGAGATGGAGGGCAAGAGAACTAGGACGAAAACGAGAGCGAGTTTAGAAAAAATTTAGACTGCCTATTTCCTCCCCTTTTTTTCTAAAATTAGGTGACGGCGTTTCTAAAATAGTCTCACTATTCCTCCGTGTTTTTACCCAACCGTCACCCATAAAAATTTCAACCGTCACCTAAAGCCAAATTTCTTATAGTGCGTTCAAGTTAATCTGTATCTTTGTCTTCTCAACGGCTCATTTGGCCGTTATGATCAACCAAGTGGATGACGCTATCCGTCGTGGTCGTCAACGGTTACTTTGACTCTTATAACGACGGATTCCATCGTCCATTTTCTAGTCAACTAAAGGCAACGATGGACAATTTTCCCTCGATGTTCAACGATACATTACGTCGTTAAGTTTTTCTAACGATGAAAAAAATAATGCCAGGCCTTATCATCGTTAATTCCGTCGGTAATTATAGATAACGACGAAATATAGGCTCGTTTCGTCGCTATTTCACAGTTTTCTTGTAGTGCCACAAAATACTGGTTTTTACACCCCTTTACCAATTTCAGAAAGCATTTGGGAGTACTTCTCTATGGATTTTGTTTTAGGACTGCCAAAAACTCAATAAGGGGTGGACTCCGTCTTTGTAGTTGTGGATCGTTTCTAAAAAAATGGCACATTTTCTACCGTGCAAGAAAACTTTTGATGCCAGCGCTGTGGCAAGGCTATTCTTCAAGGAAATCGTTCGTCTCCATGGCATTCCCAAATCAATTGTCTCAGACAGAGACGTCAGATTTATGAGCCATTTTTGGCGCGTTTTGTTGGGGTTTTTAATACTACATTGAAATTCAGTAGTGGGTACCATCCACAAATCGATGGACAAATCGAAGTTGTAAACTGAACTTTTGGCAATATGATCAGAAGCATTTCCAACTACAATGGGATATCGCACTAGTTCAGGCTGAATTTGTATTCAATTCGATGACTAACAGATCCATAGGGAAATGCCCATTTGCAATCGTCTACACTAAGCTTCCTAATCAATCTGTTGATTTGTTCAATATTACTTAACCAGTGAGCAGGAAAGATGAAACCATGGCAGAATAATTGCTGACTTGCATGAGGAAATCAGGAGCAAATTGGAAAAATCCAATGCTGACTACAAAAGGGCAGCTGATGCTCATCGTCGAACAAAACAATTTGCGATAGGCGACCTCATTATGGCCCATTTGAGGCATGAAAGTTTTCCCACTGGTATGTACTCAAAACTCAAGGCACGAAAGATTGGACCATTCCAAATTCTGAACAAAACTAGTCTTAATGCTTACTTACTCGACCTTCCTCCAGAGCTCCACATTTCTGCAACTTTCAATGTGTCTGACCTCCATGAATATCACCCACTTGATGACGCACCTGTGGTTTTGGAAGAACTGGTGGACGAGTTCTAACTGGATGAGGAAGAATCTGATGTGGGCTTTTATGAGCCATTTTCTTATGTTTTGGTTTGTTACCTTATGTTTTGGGGTTTTTATCTTATTACTAGAACTTGTAGGGTTGTTACCCTTAAGCTGATTGCCCTATATATTCACTATTTAGGGCATTTATCAGGGCACTTTTTGAATATGAATTTACATGAATTTGAGAGCCTTTGACTGCTGCCATTGGGTTTTCATCCAAACATACAACTTGCTTCTCTTTTTGCTTGTTGAGCAGTCCACTTATATATTGAGTGTATGCTATTTTTTTTTAATGTTTATAAAGAGTGTATGCTATTTAAACCTAGAGGTTTTGATATGAAACCCTAGAAAGTTGAAATAAGATCCCCCTTGAATCTTCCTTAGCTTCCATGCTCGAATCATCAAAGATTGGCTTAAATTTGCTTATGTAGGCTTGTAATGAATGTTCAATGTTTGTCTTGAACTTTGACCTTGTTATTGGACCTTGAGATATTTGTGACACTCCGTGATTCATATTAGGAATGTTTTTATTTTTATTCTCTAAGATTAGACAACTCACGAGACACATGCAACACATGTTTTTGTCGTGGAAATCAAAAGTTTCTCCTCTTAAACTCTATTTTAATATAGTATAAATGTAAATTGTCGATTTGGTTCAGTTTACTCGGTTTAATCAAACCCCCGAACTAGAAAAATAAATCCGAAGAAATTTAACTGAGGCAACATAAATTATTGATAAAACCGGCCAGTTTGTTACGGTTTTCAGTTTTTTTAATATTTTGCACATCCCTATAATATTATTGCTTTGTGCATATCTCACTTTTTCACCGTGTCTATCTCCATATTTTCCTGATAGTGTTTAAATCTTACAACTTATCTTATGTTTCTTGCATATACTAGTATTTGAATAAAAGGAAGATGCTTGCTTGAAATTATTTTAAGAAGCACAACACATAATAAAATACTCAATAATAAATGAGACATTTGTGATATAAAGTGATAAACTCATGCTTATTGCTCACGTTCAACAGAATAATATAACAAACTCGTGTTAACTGCTCACCTCACATACACTCAATAATAATGAGACATTTGTAAATATAACATAACTTAAAAAATATTTATAAAATAGTAAATTTTTCAACGTGTGATGTGAACCCGTGATAAACAATTATCAACGTTAATTGACCAAATTAATTAGCATTAATTACTAATTCACACGTTAAAAAAAATTACTATTTTTATAAATATTTTTTAAATGTGTTACCGGTAGAAATTTTCAAACAACAATTACATAATTTAAAATGACCGGTAATAAATGCACAATAAGGAAAATGAAAGCAACAATTTTTTCATGGGTGGTTTTGAGTTTGGAAACTAATAAATCTTGTCATGCCTTCAACGTTTCATCCCTTCTTGAGTGTCAACTGGAGCCATTGCTATTCCTACTCCCATGTTCTGTTTGTTCACATTTTCTTTCCAACCTTTATTAAACAACACTTTATTAAACTTCCATAATATAATGAAGCTATCAAAATCGTAAAAAACTAATCAAACTTGAAAAATTAATAAATTTTAATTAGAAATATAAAATACAATAGTTCTTTCAATACTATAATAGAAAAATTAATGTAAATAAATTTACTAATTAATGAAAAGGATTCATTTTAACAAAAGTAAAAAAATCCTAAAGTTTAAAATAAATCAATTTTTTACTACTTTTAAAAATAAGATAGAAAAAGTATTATTTATAGTAATTTCTTTAAGGCCATGCGTTACTTAATGGAATTGAGAATGAATTCTTTTCATTTTCATTATTATTGTTTACCTAAAACTTGGAAGCCATTGTTTTGAGGCTCTCTTTTTTCGATTTTGTTAGTTTTCATTTTATTTTGAGAGTTTCTAATTATGTTGCCCACTCTTTAGTAAGAGATGCCTGGATTCAGGGACAGAGCCAAAAATATTTTCGAGGGGGCAAAAAATATATAGAGCTATATTTGAGAATTTAAGGGGGGGCAAATAGACAAAATATATCAAAAATTAAATATTTTATAAAAAAGTAAACTTATATAGAAATTTAAACTTGTCAAAAAAATGAGGGGGGGAATTGCCCCCCTACCCTCGTGAGTAGGAGTGTTCACGGGGCGGGGCGGGGACGGGGAATGCATTCCCCGTCCCCGTCCCCGCTCCCAATCCCCGTCCCCATCCCCGCAAAATTCCCCGTTCAAAGGGATCGGGGACGGGGACGGGGATTCCCCGCGGGGGAATCACGGGGAACGGGGAATTTAGCGGGGAATTTTCCCCGCTTAAATTTAAAAATAAAATCCCTAATAGAGTTAATTTTTCAATACAATTATCAAAATTCACTAATTTATCTAACTCAAATCCAAAAACAACAAATTACAATAAAAAAACAGCAAGTAAAAACAGCAAAACAGTAAATACAACAATAAAATCAGCAAACAAAACATATGAAAAACAGTAAAGAAAAACAGTTTTTAAAATAACAGTTATAAAAAACAGTTTTAAAACATTAAAGAAAAAAACAGTTTTAAAAAGCAGCAAAAACAGTGAATAAAAACAGTGAATAAAAACAGTTTTTAAAAAACAGCAAATAAAAAACAGTGAATAAAACCAGTTTTTAAAAAACAGTGAATAAAAACAGTTTTTAAAAAACAGTGAATAAAAAACAGTTTTTAAAAAACAGTGAATAAAAAAACAGTTTATAAAAAACAGTAAAAACAGTAAGGAAAAAACAATAAAAAACATTAAAAAAAAAGTGAATTATCGGGGATTTAATCGGGGAACGGGGACGGGGTCGGGGATGCATTCCCCGTCCCAGTCCCCGAAACTCGAACGGGGATTTTTTTATCCCCATCCCCTTCCCCATCCCCGTTGGGAACGGGGATTCCCCGCCACTTTCGGGGCGGGTCCCCGCGGGGCCCCGTCCCCGCGGGGAAAATGAACACCCCTACTCGTGAGTGGATCCGCCCCTGCCTCGATTTATGTTGTATGCTTTGATTTTGTTATGAAAGTTTATCGATTGTCAAAAAAAAAACTTGGAATGAAAATAAATGTGTGGGATCCATAGAATTTAAGAATCACTCTCCAAATTTTTAAGCAATCTCATTCCCTTATATAAACTCATCAATCCCAGTCACAATTTTGAGGGAGTTCCACTAACTTTTCTATTTTATTATTTTTCTTCTTTTCCCGGTCTCACATCAATTAATAACTCATTTCCATTCCAAATATTAGTAAACAAAATCCATGACAATTCTTTTCAAGGTTCTGATTCTTTTTTCAATAACCATAATCAAAATACTCTTAGTCATATTCGACAATTTTTCATCCCGATTTTTTTTATACCAATTTTATCTCATTCTCATTCCCGTTAAGCAAACGACACCCGAGTATATTAGCAAATATTTGAACCACAATCAGAATTGAAATAGAGAGAGAGAAGAAAAGGGTAATACCAATACATAAGTCGAAACCACGATTCTTGAGCTCACGATACTCTTGACACATAGCACAACGCAAACACCAACAATGGACACAACAGTCGGCGCAAGGAGTTTCTTCAAGCCTATATTTTGCCCTTAGTCGAGACCGATAAATGCAAGAGTAGAAACAAACAAATGGTGTAAAGTATCCAAGCAAACAGAATATTAGCCCAGCCCCGCAGCAAGCTGCACCACAAACCATTAAGATTTAAAACTAGCTTAGAATAAGCACATGGCATGGCGTGGAATTCTTCAATTCTACTTCAGTTTTCGTTGGTTGAGAATCCCGTATCAGAAAGATGCAAGAAACTCACAACGTTTATAAGATACATGGACTACTTGATTCATTGTTAATTGGTTTTGAGATGGAACTTTGAGATATCAAGATGGTATCAAAGCCCAACAAACCAAAACGGGCATTTGGTCCAAAAGTGGGATCCGGCTCAAGAATGGTGAACCCAAAAGAGACACCATCTTGAGGGAGTAGGTTGAGAATCCCTCATTGGAAAGATAGTTTAATTTAATCTCTATAATTTTGAAATTTTCATTTTAATTTTATGATTTTATAAAAACTCTTGAAACGTACCTGTTATTATCACAAGCTTAACAAGTTAATTATAAAGTTTGCTTTTTTAAGTGAATTTGACAACTATGTGATGAAAACTGACGATGATGCAGTGTTCAGTAATACATAAATATTATACTTTTTTAGGTGTGAGTATGATAATAATAACATGAACTTTTATTAAACTGTAAATATTCGATTGAAAGTTTAAATACTAAAAAAAAAAAAAAAAAACTAAATTGATGTATAACTCAAAGTATAGGAGATAAATTTTGACTTTTAAAATTTTAGAAACTAAATTGAAATTTTTTCATAAAATTTAGGGATTAAAATTGTAACTGAATCTTCATCACTAAAAATAAAATTTAAATGATTTAGAACATACCTTAATAAATAAAAGGATAAAAAATCTTTTTTGTCCACAATTTTTGTTGACCAAAATTTCAAAACAGGCACCCATGGATTTTGGGAAATAGTTTTAATTGTTCTCGGCGTTGAGGTTTTCAATTAATGGCTTAAAAGAATGCTGGCACCCCAATTTTATAAAATTATAATGCTATGGTGTGTCCATTTACATGATATAAATAATAATAATTAATTTGAATAGTACAAGAAAAAAAATATTAATGAAATTAAAAATAAATAATTATTTTTCAAAATGAATAAAATGTTGTTCTTTTCAAAAATTAGACCGAAAAAAGTACTATGGGTGGTAATTTATCTATAATTATATAAAAAAAATATAAAAGTTGTATAAAGCATATTGAATTGTATATAGAGCTCTATTTTTATTTTTATAGTTTCTTTTCCTTTCATATTTTAAATGTGTGATCCTTAACGTGACCCCTCAAAATGGTGCATCTTTTGGGTTCATCAGCCTGGTCGAATCTCATTTTTAGACCGAGTGCTCATTTCAATTTGTTGGGCTGTGATATCATTTTAAGAATCATAGGCTTCAATCTCAAAACTAATTGGTAAAAAGAGAAATAGCCCTTAAACTTTATAAACATTGTTAGGTCCAATCATATTTTTGATATGGAATCCTTAACAAAACACTGACTTGAATCTTGAAGTTACAAAGATAATGCTTACAAGTTGATCCTTCATCTATAATCTCAGAAGATTGCCCAAAAGCCACACATGGACACCAACATATCAAGCAACCTGTAAAAAATAAATCAAGTTAAAAATATACGATTATAAATTGTTTGATTTCTACCATTCACACCTATCCGTTAAAATTTTTCATTATTTTTTATCTAATTGAAATATGTGACAGACGTAAAATAAATACACATTCAAAATTTTAATTAACTAATAAGGAGCTGTGATTTATAATCTTATAGACCACAAAGATATTGACTATCTGTTTTTAATTAAAAAATGTGATTAGTAAATGAGATAAACCATATGGGCGAGATTTATAATTCTCCTACCATTTAAATTAAAAATCCGAGAAATGATAAATATAGTTAATCCAATTTTAGAAAATGAAAAGAAGAAAGAAAGAGAATAGCAAATAGAAAAATCAGAGAATTTACAGGATTCAATATCAGAGAAGCAGTGACAGAGGCCAGTGGACCATTTATTTGCTGAGCTCACAGGAATGTCCGACATTCTTTTCCAAATAATTAAAATAAAACAAAGCTAGAGAGAATTATGAATGACTACACTTTCTTGCTATAAACCCAAATTTATAGTGTTTTATATTAAGAGAGAAGGGATAGAAAAAGAAGACTTTTCCCAATGATTGGTCATTAGGAATTTTTAAATACGAACTATACTTTTGCATTTTAAATTATTGACCAAATTTATAGTGTTTTTATAAAGAGAGATGGAAGAAGAGAGAAAGCGATAGGATAGGAAGACTTTTCTCAATGCCTTAGTCAATAGAAATTTTTATTAGTTAATAATTGAATAAAATACAGAATACATTTTGCATTTTAGATTATTGCCCAAATTTATGTGTTTTTATTAAGAGAGATGGAAGAAGAAAGAAAGTGATAGGATAGGAAGACTTTTCCTAAATACTAGTCAATAGGATTTTTTATTACAATATTTAATTAAATACTGTTGGAAAATTTCTCTTAGAAAATTTTCATCTATTAAATATTTAGTTTGGCATTTAATTTGATAAAAACTTATTTGAAAGTTTGACAATTTTGAATTGATTTTATAGAGATCTTTTCTATGAATAAATATTCCTTTTGCAATTCTCCATTAACATTTTTTTAATATAAGTTTTAATTCATTGGTTTGATTTTCTTAAATTTAGCTTGATTGATTTAAATTAATATGAGGAAAATATTTTGTAATTTGAATTGACAGCCCATTTTGTATTCAAGTTTCAAATCTAAAATTGATGTCTTACATAATGAAATTCTTTTCATGCAGTCACTATGACAATAGCCCATGGTCTAGCAGATTTCGTTTTGTTAAATTTTCCTGGTTTGAAGTCTTCTTCATTTTACCTATAAGACAAACGTTTTTCTATTAGCTTTATCAACCAACCTTTTTATCATTTTCTCTCTCACTTTATCAGCCTATTGTGCTTATTATAACATATTGATGTGACAGTTTAATTTGTAAGGATTATTATTTATATTATTATTGCTTAGAGATTCGATTTGATTCTTCAAGAGGAAGAAGTCAATTTGCTCATACATCAAATAAGAGATTTCTTTTATTTAAATCCATAAGGGGAGCTTGTGGCGATCGAAACAAGAACAAGAGGTTCTTGATTCAAATCTTCACAAGGGGGGCTTGTGATCGTATCCACCGAATAAGGCGTTATTGCAAGGAGCAATCAAGAAAAAGAAAAAAAGGAAGTTGTTTAGTTTGTGCTTTTACTTTGCTTTAAATTCTTGTATTGAACGACTAACGGATTTAGTGAGTTTTTTCTGGGCAAGGCCCGTGAATTTTTACCAGTTGGAGGTATCTCACGTTAATCATTTCGTTGTGGTTTTTCTCTTCTTTATTAAATCTGTCTTACTGCTTCTGTCATGCGCACACTGTCATAACACTTAAATATGTGGGCTTTATAAACGAGTGTTTTAAATCAAAATTGTATGATCATATTAAGTTGCCTCAATAAACGAAATTTATTCTGAAACAAAATTAATTCGAACTATACTGAGAAATTAGGTGTAACAAATACAAAATACACTTTTGCATTTTAGATTATTGCCCAAATTTATAGTGATTTTTATTGGGAGAGATGGAATAAGAGAGGAGCTATAAGAAAGGAAGATTTTTCCCAGTGACTAGTTAATAGGAAATTTTGTCAGTCAATAATTGAGTTAAATGTAAAATACTGTATTTTAAATTATTGTTACATCATATATATACATTTGAAAAAAAAAATTAAACACATTTGCATTTTTATAAAATTATATACCAAACTCTTCTATCCATTAGTTTTAATGAAATTGAGAAACATACAATCTCTATTAATTTTATGAAAAAATAAGACAATTTTACTATAAATACTCGACTCTTTATTTTCAAATACAACATGGAAATTGACATAGCGGAAGACTTTTTAAAACAAAATCACCTGATAGATAATTCAAATTCCCATAAATCATCAAAATTCACCATACTTGAATCCAAAAACAAGTTTGACTCCAAAAGAAGTAACAATCCCATAAGGGTTAAAACAAACCCAAAATCCATATGAGAGTACATAAAAACAAATAAGTAGTTTATAAATAACAAGACAAGACAAAAAAGTTAGTCCATCTCTGAAGTCATCACCATCTAGTGTAAAGACCCGGATTTTCTCAAAAACTTTAAATCAGAAATAAACAGTGAAAGACTTGATTTTACTGAAATTCGGCATGGTGCTGTTTGTATTTTGAACGAGCCAAAAACTGATTACACTGTTGATAACCAGAAAAAGCAATAAAAAAAGAGAAATGCGCATTTCTTGACAATTTTAAGTTCTCAAAAGACTTAAAAATCATAAAACAGACAAATGCTCTTTCGAGCCCAAAATAACACAATAAATCCAAATGAAGCAAATAAAGTGTTTCAAAGTGGCTAAAATCCATGCATTCCCAGAATGCTCAAAATGGCCATGTCCATGTCCAATCCATCATCCGGCGATCACGTGGTACCACCACCTCTACCACGGCCTCTACCTCGGGGCGTACCTGGAAAAATTAAAGTGTAGCAACATTAGCATAAAAATGCTAGTGAGAGTAAAATGAAAGCATGTAATCCTATAGACGAATTTCACATCGGAAATTGTGTCCAAAGTCCTAGCATGCTCTTTACTACCCATTCTATACTCCCAAACAACTTATACCCAATTTTCAATCCATTTCCCAAATTCACATTCCACATGTCACCGAAAGAACCATTCTTACCATCAATCATCAATCACAATCAACACACGTTTCATTCCCAAGATCATTAGAGTAAAATATAACTATCGACAACTTTCATAATTAAACAATTCAAAATCATTAGCAATAGCCCTTACTCATAACACTCATGTACTCCATCTAAAGAATCCGAGTACATTCATAATTTCCCAATCAAGTGATACATATACTCCATTTAAAGAATCCGAGTATAGTTCATTATTTCACATTTGTGTAATACACAGACTTCATCTACAGAATCCGAGCATGGTTTACAATTTCCCATTTAAATGATACATATACTCCATCTAAAGAATCCGAGTATAGTTCATTATTTCACAATTATGTAACACACATACTCCATATAAAGAATCCGAGTATGGTTTACAATTCCACAAATCAAAGTGTTTCCACTAAAGTTTCCCAACCATGAACATTGCATAAAGTAAAGTACGCACATAAGAACAATAAATCACTACCATTAACAATTATACGAAAAGTAGGAAATTTCTCAAACAGTCATAAAGTAATAATCGAAACCGAAACTTCTTGAACCACTAACGGCATAGCCGAACTCTTAATTCCCATAACCAAACTCACAATCCCACCCTTATACTTCACTTTTCTCAAAAACCTCTTATGAAATTTTCATTTCCCAAGAACTACTCTGAACATTTCCAAATCATCTTTAAACCACCAATTTCAACCGTAAAGTTAACTTACCATTCCGGATTTCAATCTTAGACTTCGAAACATTTTCAAAGTGTAAAAGACAAACACTCACACCCAAAATCATCTAAACAACCAATATCCTCTAAGGATCCTAAATTCCACATTCACTCTTAAACTCAATTAAACAACTCGTCATGCAATCCATTCATAAAACTACACAGAACCACTTTAAACTCACCTTTGAAATCGTAGTCGACCCTTACTCGTCAGAGAATCGATTTCGCGAACGGCTACCGGAACCTACAAATTAATTACACCTAACATACATTAATTTCACATATCGAACAATGATTAACACGAAACTAATAAAAAACGAAAAAAAATCCCGGTAAATGCTCAATTAGGCTCACGGCCATGTGAGGGGTTATGGAGAATAGTGTAATTCCGGGTTTTAGACAATTTAGGTGCAATTCGGGTTGGTTCTAGACACTTTAAGGTAGATTCAATCAATGGGTAGATCTATTTAGGACTTTGCAACAAGATTTCTTCCCCAACTAATTAAATAAAAACACAAAACAATGAAAAATAAAAAATGTATTCTCGGGTGAACAATGCTTTTGGTGAATAGTGTTTCAGATGAATAGTATTTTTGGGTGAATAGTGTTTTATGACATTCCAAGCTTGAAATCGTCAAATTTCTCGAAGGAAATTGATGATTTCAACTTAAAAACTCATTTTAAACAAAAAGGAAGAAAACCGTAGGAAAAGTTTTGAAAACTTACTTTTTAGGGTTTCCCTTAGAGAGGGAGATGATCTCCAAGAGTAGGATAGAAAGAACGTCATCGCCGGTACCATTCCAACGCACTAAGAATCATTATGATCCGTCGAGAAACGCAGAAAACAAGAGTTTTAGAGAAATCCCCTAGTGGCGTCGGCCATGAGAGAGAATGGGAGAGCTTTTGTGTGTTTTTGTCTTTTGGTTTAAAGGAGATGATGAATAATGAAATAGGTTTTAAAACACCCGTTTGACCAAAATGACCCTCCTTTCCCATTTCTCCTTATCTAAAGCTCGCCCTTGGATCGTAATTTTTTTCCAAACAACAACTATGGTAAATAATTAACTAAAAGGTGATTATTGATTATTAATTAGCCCGTTAATAATCATTAATGACCCAAACCTTTAAATCATAAACAAACAAAATTAAAATTTAATAACAAGTAAAACTCCAATTGATAATTATTAATTCTAAAACTAACTAAATTACTTTAATTTAAATGCATAAAAAAAATCACCTAAAAGTGACGGGACGTTACATCTAGAGTTAGGCGGCATCAGCTCCACGTCCACACCCCCTACCTCGTATAACACTTGAAATTTTTGTGTTATATCATGAGCATAAAACCCAGTTAGACGGACTGCGTTGCTAAAAGTCAACGTCTCCAATTACGATGCAGTTCTTTGCTAACTAGTGACGTATGGTGTTGTGTTGCAAGCATTACGTCCAATATGCAATTCTTCTTATAGTGAAAAAATTGTTTTGATTAAACTAATGAATGTTTTTTTAGTAATTTTTTTATTTATAGTTGAATGATCCTGTGATGACCCGACTCCTTTTAAAATCATTTAATTAGAAAACACAGCGGAAATCTTTATATTTAAAAAAATTGGCGTGGTTATGTTTGAAAGTTGGCTAGCCAAAACCTGCTTACATCTTAAATTCCGAAATCTAAAAACACAAGGAACTTCAAGTTCCTAATCAGGAGTTCAAAGAGATTTTTATCATAAAAGTGAAATGAAAAGCTCTTAAGAACCATTTACAAATATACAACTCCAAAATGTATAAAATTCAAAAAACGAAGTCCATGGACTTTAAATACACCTAGTCCATCCCGATGTCATAATCCTACAATCATACAGCACCAGCTCCTCTCCCACGACCTCTAGCACGAGCATTACCTGAAATTGGTTGTAATATCATGAGCTAACAACAATGCCCAGTGAGAATAACAAGAATAAAAAGTAATAATAGACCTCAAACCCGTATTCCGATTCGTGTCCAATTAATCTTACATAATCTTTCCTAAAGTTCTCTCAACTCTAGGTATTTCCATAATCTATAATCTCTAAAGGATGATAATACTAGCACACGTAGCCTAATTCTCATCCATTAACTTGTTACAGCATATATAAGAAAAAGTAAGTAAACTCTACATGAGTATAACATCTCGATTCGCTTTGTTTTCTTACTTTTCATAAGGAGACATACAATTTCTTCTCCATGGTTTAAGTCTATTAATCACATGCATGAAAGTAATGATGACATCTCGTAGGTTTCACATTCACCTTTTATGCATGAATGAAGGTAATGTGAACTTCCCGTAGGATCCACATTCTCCATTATGAATGAATGAAGGTAATGTAGAACTTCCCGTAGGATCCACATTCTCCCTTCTTTTCCTTTTCACTTTCTTTTCTTTTTCACTAAAGGTAATGTGAAACTTCCCGTAGGATTCACATTCTCCCTTCTTTTCTTTTTCACTTTCTTTTCTTTTCACTGAAGGTAATGTGAAACTTCCCGTAGGATTCACATTTTCCCTTCTTTTCTTTTTCACTTTCTTTTCTTTTTCTTTTCACTTTCTTTTCGAATCAATGATGCGAGATATTATGCATATGCTTGTAAAAATAAATAAACGTAGATATGAATGTTAAAGTAGCCGAAAAAGCATAAAGTAAAGGGGCATAAAGTAAAAGGATCATAGATGTCCTTAAGCATAAAGTAAGTAGATAGGAAATTCTGGAAGAACGATAAGTAAATCTAACTCCCGATACTTTAATAAAAGTAGATCCTATTTTAAACAAATAATCTACTCTTTCAAGGATTCTACACTTCCAATAAGATCCAAGGTTCTATTTTCAAGTTCCTTTAACCATTCTATCTAAAAGTTTGGATCTTTTAACTTCCAATGATCCATCCTAATCTCCGGAACGATTCTAACTTAGAACTTCCTAAAGTTCAATGTTTTCCTCGAGAAACTCCAAAACTCTCACTCAAAAAACTAGCTCCTAATCCTAAGGTCACTAGCTCACTTTCCTTTACTTTTAGATTCGAATCTTATTCTTAGCTTCCAATCCTACAAATCATTATACTTTTTCGCTTTCTAAAGCTATTTTAAATCCTAATTATTCTCACCTTGGTAAAAGAAGATTTTGATCCCAAGTCCGATAGAGCGATCAAGTACACGGTTCACAAACACCTACAATTACAAATACCTCTAACAATCAATAAATTACCAAACATCGATCAAACGATATCTAAAAGCGTAAAACGATGAAAAACCCTAGAAATTCCATAATGGTGCTCTCGCCCCCCCCCTAAAAATGGGTCTCGGGTTTGGTTTTCCATCTTTTTGGCAATTTAGAGACGTTTCGGGTTGGTTTCAAGTAGTTTGGTAGTTTTCAATTTCAATGGGTAACGATAATTAGGGTTTTTGGACAATATGTAATTTCCCGAATTTAATTACAACAACAAATAATCAATAATAAATAACCCAAATTCAACCCCCGAATGGTAAATTTCAAACGGGAAGGGTTTCGACTGAAACTCGGTTTTAGGGTTAAGGGAAAGTTTCCAAAAACACTTAAAACAACTCCCGTAATTAAAATCATAGAGTTCCTCGGTAAGAAATCGAAGAATCAAAATGAAAACTCCATTAAAATACTATTTGGAGCTTAGGGTTTGAAGTTTAACTTACCGAGAAGTCCTTAGAACACGGGTGGAAAGCACGATTGTTGGGTGGAAAAGAATCCTAGACTCGAGGGCTTTCCGATGCAACCGAAATCAAGTCGATCCGTCGAGAATCGAACAAAACCCGAAAATCCCCCCAATCCCTTTGATGCTCACGACAAAGAGAGAAAAAGGAGAAGAAGAAATGGAGTTGTCTTGGTCAAATGAAGTCAAACTTGAATTTAAAGAAGAGATGAATAGTAGTTTGATATTTTTAAGAACTTTGGAAATGACGGTTGCGTCCTTTAATGACTTTTGACTTATAAATCGAAACCCGAAGTTCTTAAACTATCCCAATGGTGATTAATAATTATTAATTGGCCCGTTAATAATAATTAATACCACCATAACTAATTTAAACTAATAAAGCAATTAAAAGGACTTAAACCGAAATAAACTACTAAATTCTAAATTACCGATTCTAAAATAAACTTTAATTACTTAAATTAAAATAAAATAAATAAATAAAAATTTATCACAAAATAACGGGACGTTACAGATCCATCTTATTGTTGCTTTTTATTATTTTAAATTGAGATGTTTTAAATTAAAATTCATTAATGTAAACTCTTGTCAATTAAAAATAAGGAAATAAAATAAAATAACATGCATGTGAAGGCCATGTGGCTGGGGCTTGACACGTGGCAATGAGGTGTAAACAAAGAAAGACAAATACAACTCAGATTTTGGTGGCCTACAACCATGAGAAGAAGAAAGGGAAAAAGAAAGGAAAGGAAAGGAAAGGAAAAATAACTTGGAAAATCTTGAAAACAACATAAATTTGGGGGGATTTCAAGCTTCAATTTATGGTGCGATGGCTTTTTGGTAAGTAATTTCTTAAACCCAGTCTTCTTTTGATAGATTTTAGTGGATATTTGCTAAGCTTCAAGGTTGAGTTATAGGTTTTATGAGTTTTGTTGTTTATGGATTTTAAAGTAAAAGGATGAAAGAATTGAACCTCCATGAATTAAGTTGAGAAAATGGTGTTTAAAGAATGATTAAGGATGGTGTAAAAATGGTGTTTTTTCATATTTTTTATGGAGTTGTTATGAAAAATTGTATGAATTAGAAAGCGAATTTATTTGTAGTTTTTCTTCAGCTTGAGTTGGGATAAAATGTTTGGAAAGAGGAAGAGCAACAAAATGATATTATTTGGCTTTGAATAAAAAGTGTAGTCATTCAAAGAAAAATGAATTTCTAGCCATGAGATTTTCATGATCATTTTACATATTTTCAATACGTTATTCTAACCTATAAAAAATACTAATAGATTTTTAACTGATATTTTATTAAACTAATATTCAGGTGATATCGAGGCGTAAATCATTTATGATTTGGAATGTTTACAGCAAAAGTTTGTGAGTTGATTTATATTTTAATATTTATGATATTACTGACATTGGGATTTCTGAATTATAATCTTTTTTAGCTTTAATGGAAATATTATATTTTTGACATCATATAATTATTTAGATATCCAGTTACAGATTTTACGGAATTGAGTTTTATAATATATTATATATTTTTTCTTTATGAAAATTATGCAGGCTCTGTTATGTTTTTAGAAACAGTTATGTTTATCGAAAGATTTCATAATTATGTTATTAGTTTTTCAAACCGCTAAAAAACAGTACTCTCAAAATCAATTGGTAATGAGAGGGAGTGCCCCTTAGACTTTATAAATATTGTTAGGTCCCTTCATCTTTCCGATGTGATCCTTAACATTTATCATTCTTATGTTGAACAAATCCTCGACCATCAAAGCTGATTTAATCTTCCACAATCGATGAAGTAGTCCTCTAAGAATATTCTTAAGTACAATATTCTAGATAGCAAGGTAAATCATCATATCTAAGATAGGGATATTACCTACATTCGAAAGATGAATATCACTTTCAAACTCTCAGAGCTGAAGCTGATTTACAATTTTTTTCATTTCAAAATGGTTTTTTTGTTGTTGTTGTTGTTGTTGATAGAAAGACTACCTATTGCCACAATGACAAGTGATAATCCTTCACATTTTCCAATGATACCAATAGACAGATTAAGAGTCCGTTTGGTATAGTTTCTCCTAAAAATGTTTTGTGTTGAACATTTTAAAAGAAATACTAATGAATTGTTTCATCTAAAAACACTTGAGTATACTAAAATGAGTTTTTGAATAAAATACTTCATTTGTGATTCTTCTAAAAGTGTTTATAAACAAGTATTTCACTTAAAATATCCACTCAAGTGTTTTTAGATGATACATTTTATGAGTATTTATTTTAAAATGTTTAACACAAAACATTTTTAGGAGAATCTATACCAAACGGACCCTAACTTTGGTTGAAAGTTTCCGTTAGATTCAATACGAAACACCCTTTTATAAAAAAGTTTCCTGGATTTAACGGGGGAAAGAGGTTGAAGCAGACGGACATAAACAAGCGAATTTTTGTTGCAATTATTCATTATGGTAATGATTTTTATCCTACCACCCTTTACATTATCTGATAAAGCATGTTCTAAATCACAAAAAAAAAAGCCTTGCAACAAAGGAGGGTTTTTTTTTTTTTTAATTATTATTTTTTATAATCAAATGTCGATAGTGAATTTTGGTGTGATTTAGGACATGATTTACCGGTGTAACACCCCGAAAATTCCCAAGACATGGAAAACATAAATTCGACAGCGGAAGCAAAAACAAACTCAATATGTCGTTTATTTCGAAAATAAAAAACTAATCATTTAGTTCAAACCGGTCCTTTCAAAATAAAATCCTTAAAACAAAGGAAATAAACAATGAATTCAAAACAATAACATCAACTCAAAATAAAAGTCCAAACGTAAATAAATAACCCGACAACGAATACTCAAATTAGACAAAATTCACATTGACAATGCAATAAAAGAAAAGGAAACAAATGTCGCCGGCGTGTAAAATCACATCAACCAACCCTCGCCACGAATCCATCATTTATCAGCTTTCTTCTTCCCTTTACCTGAAAAAAAATAAGTGTAGCATCATGAGGCTACGCCCAATGAATAGAAAATTGTTAAAGAAAGAATCATGCCAATGAGAGGTTTCCTAAGACTTTAAGTCCATAAACGTCCTTACCGACTTCCAATAAGTCACTCACTCCCAAAGAAGGCATAAATCCTATCTCAATAAATTAAAAGTCACCTCCATTCGAATTAGTTAAACATAATTTTTCTACAATTTAAAACTAATTGAATCCTTTCCCGTTTAATACCTTTAATCTCCTCTTTATTCGCATCAAAGAGAGACTTCGCCCATAAGGAATTTAAACATAATTTTTCTACAATTTAAATCCTTTAGGGATATTCTTTTCCATTGTACGGATGGAATGAACCTGCCCCGTTAGGTGTTATTTAAGTTGTGCACACTAAATAATCTCCCCTAACAGCTATTCTTCATTAGACAAGACCTTGTCTAATGTGAACCTACAACCATATTACCCAAGGTATTTTAAAGTAATATGATTAACACAACGTCAACCATGACGCTCCAACAAGCCAACAACCTCACTTTCCTCAACTAACCCAACTGAAAGGTTAAAATTCCCTAAATTACAACTTTTAGAATTTAACCCTAATCTTAACTCAAAACAGCCCAAAAATATCTAACTAAACACTTTGGGTCATTTTTAGTCACTTCCAACATTGTTACCAATCTAGAGGCGAAACTAGCCTAGGTCTATGCCATTTCGTCCCTTAATCAAAACTTAGAATCTAATATTTTCTAAAGAAAAATAGGCGGCATAACGGCTATATTTTAACTCCAAAAAATATAGAAAAATAAAAAAGTCCAACATCAGTTTCTAACTAGCCGCCTAAGCTTAAATTCTCCTAGTCGGGCACTATCATACAAAAACGGCATTTTATAACTTAACAATAATCATTAAGATTTACCCAAGAACAGTCTTAAACATCTAAAAATCATCCAAGAAAAGAAAAGGAAAAATTATAAAACTGCCAAACAACACAATTCGATATCGAAAAAAAAAACTTTTTGTCTTAAACCCAATCTTTTAAGCATGCATTCTCATTATTTTTTCCAAGTTCTTAATTCAGCCCAAATAACCTCATTTCATACTTATAAACATCCAAGGTCAAAGCCAAAAATTTAGAGGTTACACTATTAAAGAAAAAGGAAAACAAACATGGAAAAAATTCTAGCCTTAACAACTTCTACTCACCTTGTACAAAGTAAGAATTCTTCCAAATTCTTTATTCCTTTCACAACACAACTACGACCTGAAAAATAAGTTACAATCTAAATTAAATTAAACCTAACTTTATGCTAAGATAAACATTAAAATGAACGTAGGACGGAGGGATTACAGGGTAGAACGATGGTAGGACAATTAGGACAGCATTAGGAAGAAGAGTGGCAGGTTCGACTTCGGGTTAGGATAGTTATGACAGAGGGTTACTGATTTGGCTTCGGGTTAGGACGGTTAGAACAGAGGGCTACGGGTGTAGGACAGACATAGGACAGACGTAGGACGGTTATGACGGAGGGCTACGGATGTAGGACGGTTATGACGGGGGAAGAATTTTGGGGTTCCGATTCGTTCGTTATCTATCAATTCTACATTAGGTTTCAAAATAGGAATCATTACCTCAATTCAATCTTGAAAGAAGGCTCTTCTCCAAATTCTCCACAACTCCACCAAAGAAGACCTAAAGAGATTCACACCTAGAGATCGCCAAATTGTGAATCGATTAGCCCGAAATCGATTAAATTCCACATCCAAAACGAAAGAAGAAGAAAGTGAAGAAGAAGAATGCCTTACCACTTTCTCTGTCTAGGTTTTTCACGTGAAGCAGGATGAATGAGATGGTTGTCCCCCTTTTTTTTCTTTTCCTTCTTCTTTTCACGCCCCACCCCCCATTTTTTTTAAAAAAAAAATCATTTATTAATTAATTAAATATCTCTCAAATATTTAAGTCTAAAAATATTTAAAAAAATTAATTCTTAATAATAAGAATTAAATTTAAACACTTTATCCTTAAATCATTTAAGAGATTAAATAAAGAAAATATTTTTTTTATTAATTCAAAAACTTACCAAAAACCCGAGGCGTTACAACCGGATAGGGAAATTTACATGAATGTTATAATTTGGTGAAATATTTACAAATTTGTTAGATTTTTTTTTAAAAAAAATATTAGAATTTCAAAAGGCGGGTATATCAGTCAATCACTATTAGTATATAAGTCAATAACTAGTAGTATATCAGTGATAGTTAGTGATAGTCGACTAATAAACTATCATTGATATACTAATATACTAATAGTGATTGATTGATATACTCAAAAATTCTAACATTTTTGTAAATATATATTTTCTAATGATAACTCGTAATTTACGCATGTTTATTAGTGGTTTTATCCCCAAAATAATTAAAATATGAGTGTTAATTGATTGAAATGTCCATAATATTATTAATCGTTGAATTTCGTGAACGTAGGCGAAAACGGCGCTCAATTCGGACTTATAACGAAGAAGTTATGCCCATTTTATTATTGAAAAAGACCCACCGCCACGGCGGTGGGATCCACGGCTGTGACTGAGATCTAAAATCGAAATTTGGGCCAAAAACTCGAGGGTGGACGCAGCGGCGATGAGAAAAATAGAAAAATGTTGATTTAATGCTGTGATGACGTCATCGGTGTGAAGGGAAGAGAGGATGCTGACGTCATGATGACGTCAGCGAGGCACATGAGCTGAAGCACAGCAGGCGAGCGACGTGTCGCTCGCCCATAGGCGACACGTCGCTCACCTTATCTCTACAATGAAGCTTGCGGCTCCCTTCGTGAGGCTCGGCTCAAAGACGCGGCTCCCTTGGCAGCTTCCTTGCGGCTCTTGACACAGTAGGGACAGGTGGTGCTCGGCTGGAGGCGGCTCAGGCGGCTTGTAGAGATTTAGGAGCAGATTTTATCCGATTTTATCATTTTTTGGGCTATTAAAAGCATCCTTTCAACCCTTTAAAAAATCCCTTCTTCCCCTATTTTCTTTAGGACTTTTAGATTATTTTAGTTATGTTTTCTAGCTAGTTTCTTTATTCCAACTAGAGGATTATCGAGGTTTGATTCATAAATTTGTGAGATTTTGTTCTTCAATCAAATTCCTATTTTCTCTTTATTCATGCTTTCTCTTCGCATATTTTATTGTTGATTAATTCTTGTTCAAATTGGCCACTTGTTCATTGATTAATTTTTCATATTGCTAGTTAGAATGATTGAATCCGTAATTGTTTAATTATTTCTAATACAAGTAGCATGTTAGCATAAATTGATTATTGACACTTTTTTATTTATGTTATGAGAATTTATGATCTAACTTAAATGAACCTGTCGTACTGTGTTTGTTAGTTAGAATTGGGTTCTTCTCTTCTTAATGTTGTTAATGGGTTAAATCTTATTATCGTATTCTAAGGTTATCTGTTAATTAGGGAAGTAGTCATTAGATCGTATCTTGGCTATCGAAAAATTAAGGAAGAATACTTATAAGTTGTTGATTGATTTTGACGACTTCCAACCTATTTAGAGAAGAATTTAGGAATGCATGTTTAGTAATTGATGATCAAATCCATGAATCATAACCGAGATTAACCTTTAGTTGGAAGTTTTTCTCTATTGATTTTCTTTCTTTTTAATTTATTTTCTTATTATTTTCAAAATTCAAAACCCCCCTTTTTTGTTGACTTTAATTTAATTCCCAATTTCCTGTGGAGATCGACCTTACTCACCACTACTACAAAATTCTAAATCCCGAGAGTAAGTATTTATTTTTGGTGGTTTCGACACCCATCATCTAACAAAATTATAAATATTATTAAAAAAATTTAACATATTTGAAATTGCCCTTAATGGAAAGGATGATAGGATAGTCATCACCATAAAGAATCAAAATGTTGCAATTTTTTGCAAGAAAAATTCCCTCGTTTATGTCCTTTTGCTTCAGCCTCTTTTCCTCACCAAATCATGGAAATTTTTTTGTAAAATGGATTTTAGATTTGAATCTGGCAGAAACTGTCCCCCAAAGTTAAAGAAATTATCTCTTAGTATCGTTTGAAAATGTGAAGGATTATGGCAATAGGCAGTCTTCTATCAGCCAAAAAAAAAAAAAAAAATTATTTCGAATGGAAAAAAAATTGTAAAGTAGCTTCAGCGCTGAGAGTTAGAAAAAACTATTCATCTTTTACATATAGATAATATCATGTGAAAAAAACTATTTCGACATCGATTTCATGGCCTCAAAACTCAAACAAAACCAAGAGCTGTTAGAGCAAAGATAATCTTACAAGAATTGAATTCCATTCGAAAATAGAGATTCCACGGATTGGATGAACATCTGCCACCATTTCGAATAAAAGCATAAGAAATAAGAGCATAAAATGTGAAAAACATCTACCACCATTTTGAATCTCAACAAAAATACTGAGAACTCTTTATCCAATGATAGGAAAAACTTCTTACAAATGAGTAATCTCTAGAAAATTCGTCATCGATATCGCTCTCTCTCTCTCATACTATAATTCTTAATCATTCTTGAGAGATTTAATCGCTTCGACTTCTTTTTGTTCTCCTTGTATAGCTTTTATATTTTCTTACTAGCTACTAGTAATGAATCTTAAGTCCTGGATGGCGTTTATGGTTGGAATCTCATGCGGTTAAGCATAAAATATCGAAAGATATGTTGGTGATGGGTTATGTGCTATCGATTAATAAAATGTATGAGATGGTTTTTTAGAAAGAAAGAGGAACAAGGGTTCTTTTTAGCGTGTTGATGGTTTAGAGATTATGTTTTGTTAAAAGAAAGGATATTTGGGCTTTGTTTCATCGGAAGACAGATTGAGGACGACGGATGACGAATATTCTAGAGATTATTGATTTCGGAAAAGTTTTCGGTACCCAAGGATAGAGGTCTCAAAATTTTCGATGAGCATCGAAGTGGTGTTAGATGTTTTTTTTCTGATTTTATGCTCATTTTTTTGTTTGGTTTTATTAATAATGTGAGCATCCATCTCAAAACTAATTGATAATGAGAGGAGTGACCCTTAGATTTTATAAATGTTGTTCTCTTTATCTTTCCGATGTGGATCCTTAACCGGTCTAATCCTCCCTCTAAAAGCTTTGGGTTTTGTGTCACTTCCGGACCAGACAGGCCATGTCGATGTTCCTTTTTATAGGGAAATTTACATGAATGTTATAATTGAGTGAAATATTTACAAAAATGTTAGAAAAAAAAAATATTTACAAAAATGTTATAATTTCAAAAGTCGAGTATATCAGTCAATAATTAATAGTATATCAGTGATATATAATAGTATATCAGTGATATATAATAGTATATCAATGATAGAATATTAATGATCGACTGATAAACTACCATTGATATACTAAAAGTTTACTGATATACTAATAGGGATTGACTGATATACTCAGAATTTTTAAAATTCTAACATTTTTGTAAATATTTTTTTTTCCTAACAAATTTGTAAATATTATAAAAATTTCTAACATATTTGAAAATGCCCCTTTTTTATATTCACCCTCTTCGTTCTATGTACTTGTATTCAAAGATGTTTTTTTTTCGGAATAATGGCCAAGGAAGAAAATAAAAGAGCAAGTTTAAACCTCATAAAAAGAAGAAAGCCGTAGGTTGTCCTAGGAATTTTTTTTGTAAGAGGAAAGCCTAGCCTTGATTTGGCTTAAACATTTAACTTTCGAAAGAGAAGAAAGTTAGTTATGACCGAAATGCAGCTTCAAGATGAAAGGAGAAATAGAAAAATAAACAAACAACGACGACAAGACAAGATGGAAATAAGAAAAAGAGAAAAAGTTCTTGACAAAAATTTAGGCTAATCTACTTAGCTCACATCGAATCCGATAATGGGGAACCACAATGCAGCAACTCACCATGCAGCGTTCGAATTTTAAAAAAAAAAGTGCAAACATCCAAGTCAAGGGATGAACTACTTTCTCTCCTCACCCCCAACAGCATGAATGTAAACTCTTATTTTTGTTAAATGGAATAAAGAGATAAGGTAGGAAAAATAAAAAACAATTGCATGAAGACTTTTTGGCCTTGCTCGATAGCTGGCAGGAGTTTAAGTAAAAAAAAATTATTAAATAATTAACTCAATGCAGCAGACCATAAGGCAGAGATCATAAAGAAAGAAAAAAAAAAGAAAAAGAAGGGAAAAGAGAAGCAAATGTGAGAAAGGGGTAAGAAGATTCGTCAAAATACTATATGGCTGGTAATTAAATGGCTTTTCTCTTCTAATTTCAACATTTGTTCATAAGAAAGATGATAAATGGAAACTAGCAGCATGAATTTCTTTCGCAAAAAGGGGATTGAAGCTAAGAAATAAAATTGGGTTTGTTAATTTGTGATACCATAAGTAATGAGATTGAATAATGGTGTCTTCAACTTTTCTTTTCATTTCAATAATTTATTGGGTTGGTTTGAGCTTAGCTAATGTTTTAGAGGGAGAAAGAATGAAATGGAAGGGTTGTTTTACAATTTGTGTTGTATCTATGTGGGTTGGCAATCATGGTATGTTTTTATGAAAATTAAGGAAATAAATTGAGATATGAATGAGAAGTTAGTGTAGGAAAGAAGTAAAGTTGTGGGATCCGAACTCGAAGAACTAAAAAATGGATACAACAACAAAAGAGAGTTCTTTGTATTGGTGAGGATGATGGGGATGGAGAGAAAAAGTAACTATTTTAATTGTTACAGGACAGGCAATGATGTGAAGGAAAATGGGTAAAACAATTTGTATTATAAAAGGATATTTTGCTTTTCATTTAGTATAGTACTTGATGGAGGACGAGAAGGAAAAAGAGTTGAAGTTCTTGGTTGTGGTTGAATCTCACGTGAGGGAATAAAGAAGACGGATTATTTTAGTAGAGTAATTGCTTAGTTGGAAAGAAAGGTTATTAACACAAAGGATCTAATTTTACCCATTGGTTAATAAATAAAGTTATATAATAGTTTTGCTAAATTTTAACCAAATATTTTATTGTGTTAATTAGTAATTAATTATTAATTCGTGTTTTGTTTATTAAATTAATATTTTAGGTTATATCGGAACGTAAAATTATTTACGACTTGGGTTTTCGCTATAAAGTTTGTGAGTGAATTTCTATTTTCACATTTATGATATTATTAGAAATTGAATTTCTGGAATATAATTATTTACTAGCCTTTACTGGAAATGTTGTATATAATTTTCGTTAGATTTTACGCCTTCTAGTTTTATGATATGTTATATATATTCTTTATGAAAATTATGGAGACTCAGTTATGTTTTTAGAAATAGTTATATTTTACGAAATGTTTGAGAATTATGTTAATAGTTTCAGTAGTTTATTTTCAAACTGCTAAGAACAGTACCCTCAGTTATCAGCTTTTAGCCGGTCTTTGGGACCCAAATTAGCATACACATAGGCTTTGGGTCGTATGTTAGGGTGCATAGCCTTTGGGGGTAGCTCTGCGCGTGTATGACCAGTTTCAGTATTCAATTGCTCTGTTGCATGTATGATTTCGCTCTACATGCAGTATGACCAATTAAGGGTACATATTTAGTGTGGTTTTCAACACTATGATACACTATATGAACATTTTCTATTGTATATATAGTTACGTACAATTATTGATCTAGTTTCAACAGTTGAATATTATGATTATTAAGTTTTACGAATATTAGTTTTGAACAGTTTATTAATTTGGAAACTACTATATATTATGTAGTTTTTAAGAAAATATTAGTTTAATAAAAAAATTCCACTCATTGAGTCTTTTTAGCTCATTCTTTTCAAATATTTTCCCCCCTATAGGTAGCATTCAGGTTTTAGAGATGACCGAGCCTACGACGAGCTTATCCGCCACCCGTTTTGCATTAGATCAGTTAGCTCATCACTCATATTAGTTTGAATCATTTTGAGCACAATTATTTTCAGTTTTCCTTGATGACATGTGTTGGCGTTTGATTATTGCTTGCCATCGGTGCACGTCTCGTCTCAGGTCTTCATCAGCAAGCGATCGTCTCATTGATCAGACACCTGAACATATTTCTTCTCGTCACCATGTTCATCATCATCATCATCATCGTCACTCCAAGTTTGGACCTAGTCCTCCATGATCACTTGAATTCAGAATGTCTTGAACTCTACAACAATTAGCCTCTTTTTTTGAACGACAAAGACCATTTTTATGTTTCATATTTTAACATTTTTAGCTTTAATATCTAACAAATGGATGTAAAATAGGTTGACCTTTTAGATTATCAACTCCAAAACTCATTGTTTTGCATGCTAAAGAACTTTCAGGAGGACTGGGAACATGTTGCTCAATGGTATCTTCTTCAAGATCACTACTTATATCTACATGGTCGTTCTTTTTAATTGAATTATTTACAAGAAGATCTTGAGCCAACATTATTCTAAAAAAAATCCTAGAATGCAAGTAGATATATAAAGAGGGAGAATCGAAAAGAAAACATCAACATCGATTGCATGGCCCCAACATTCACATCGATTGCTTAGCTTTATTTTTTTTCATATTTCTTTTACCTTTTTTTTGGTAATTTGGAATTTTTGTGCACTATGTGCATGTTAGGAACAAACTCTTTCTTTCTAAAGAAATTGGAAACATTTGACTTTGTAAAAGGATTGGTCAACTATGACACCCCTCCATTGAATGTCTCATGTACACTTGACGTTCTTACCATCCTTGACCCTTTCACAACACCACGAAAGTTTAGCTACTCATAGCTAAAGTCATCATCTAAGAAAGATCGAAAAGAGATATAGAACCCATGCCAAAATATATAAACTAAATTAGTTTAAAGACAGTAAATGAAGAAAAAGATAACTATCGATTCTAACTAACTAATCTGGATCTCCTCCCTGTTATTCTTTGCTCCACACTATTTCTTCTCTTCTCGTTCTTGTTCTCCCCCCCTCTTGTCTTTTTCGATACTTATATATCACGCCTTCTCACTTTTCTTTCTTTTTTTCCCGTAAAAAATCAACGTTTGTGAACTACTAGGTGGATCACTGTAGGCCACACGAGCGGGTACTATAGCGGGAAGTGATAGCTCCTAGTCTTGTCAACAATAGCTGGCGAGGAAAATATCTTCAGATTTTTTTTATCAACTTGCCTCAACTATGACTTTCCTTGCTCCAGATAGATAGATTTTTCACAACAAAGGCTAATTGACATGGGCAAGCTTTGGACAAGTCTTACTGCCTAGGAACTTCATTTAGAACTCAGCAAAAGTGGGTTAAAACGGAGAAAACTAATTTAAAAGAGAAGAAAATGTGAAAAAAACAGATGCAATCACAAAACATGAGTCTAGCTCAGATTCAAGTTATTTATGTACAATTGACATTCGGCCTATTAAATTAACCCTAATTCTTCTTAAAATGTTAACAAACTTAGGGTTTTGGAGGTTCACTTTTGTGTACTTATCACACCCCCAAACTTGAATAATTGCTCGTCCTCGAGTAATGCTTTTAATCACGTAATAACAAATGTTCATCAACTTGAATTTTTTTGGCAATGGCTGAATTAATATCAACATCCTTCCTCTTTCATAGTAGAATCAAACCTTCAGTTTCACACACTAGAGAAAACAGACTTCAAAGTGATTGTGTGCATCTAACATGTTAATATCCCTTCCTTAAGCTTTAGTCACCTAAATAAAAAACTATCAGAGAGTTATTTCCTTTAAGGCTCACTTTATTGCTACCATCTCTTTCTTCTAGTTGCCAATTATGGGAAACTTTATTTCTTTTACCTTGCAATAGGAGCTTTATTGCTTTTGCAACTTTTTCTTTTCTTTATTCTCATTTTTTTTTGTTAGAAGCAACTTAGTGATGTGACTTTCTAGTAACCTTCACCTAAATACTTGCCCTATGGGCTGACTCATTCCTATGGAAGAGGATGACTAATTTTTCCCAACCAAATTTTTTATTATTTTTTTGAAGAAATTTTGGTGCACTATGTGCATTTTGGGAATAATTTTTTTCTTTTCTAAAAGGATTGGAAATATTTGACTTGCAAAAGGATTGGTGGCTATGCCACCCCCAAACTTATTCATTATCATGGTTTGCTCTATACAAGGATTTGAAGAAAAATTTATGCTTTCGAATCTCTAAAGGCAGATATGCAAGCTCTAATTGCTCACCCCTAAACAAGTAGCTCTCAAGCTCTTATTCAGCTGACTAGGCTCAATTAAAGGATAAACTTAAAATATTAGTGTTGGGAATTTGAATGGTTTGTTAAAACCCTAAATTCCCTAATCCCAAAAACGTTAAATAATATATGCAACAAAGAATAAATGAAAGCAAGAGAAATAGACACCAGAGATTTTATACAGGTATTCAATTGGTACATTTTGTCTTCTACAGACTCTGCAGGTTGCACTATAAAGTTGAAGAATACTGATAACTCTATGAAAGTAGAGTTATACTGCCTTTATCTTGTTAATATTTCAAGAGAATAGATGAGTAATGAACAGATTTTGGGCTAGTTTAGTTCAGTTTTAGGACCTTTTATAATTTATCTTTTATTTCATAGGTTTTTAGGTTTCTTTGCCTTTTTTATGATAAATTGAGCTTAAACATGTTATTATATGCCTTGATAGGTCTAATATATATTTTGGAGTTGATTGAAAAAGTTTTGGAGCATGAAATTGAAGATAAACCACATGGAACAAATCTTTTTGGTACAGGTCTGAAGTAGCTCAGCATGCCAGTGCATGAAGAAATTTTGCCCCGGGTCTGAAGCAGTGAACAGTGTACTTGCAAGCTCATTTAATGAACCTGTTTTTGTCTTTTCTACCCGAGAACTAGCTTCTGTTTTCTGCGATTTTCAGCCATAAAAGCAGAGTTTCTCATTGTATATAAGCTTCCATTGATGTCTAAGAAGAAGGAGGATTCTTGGGGATTGCTAATGAGGTTTATGAAGGGATGATTTACTAAATTAGCGGAATTTTGTTTAGTAAACTTATTAACATTTAATAACGGATCTATTAATATCATGCAATTTGTGAAAAAACATGTAGATTCATGCTTGTATTTTCGAAAATTAAAACCAATTATACTTACATTGACTAGTTAATGGAGAATCGGTTGGAGGTTTCTTTACAGCATCAAATCCTCAGCAACACCGGATCTTCTACGCTATATCCCGATCGATCAAACGAAACCCGATTGTGGGATCGAACTTTAAAAGAAATTGGGAAGAAGAAAAAAATATTTTCTTCCCAAATGGACTAGGGAAAATCGGCTAAGGGGGGAGGGAGGAGGAAGAGAGAATTCCGAATTTCAAAGGAATTTAATTGTGTGATTTATGAATGACCCAAGCCTCCTATTTATAGAAAAATATGAATCCTAATCACATTAGGATTAATCCATGGAAATAAATACAAAAAGAAAAAAGAATTATCTCTTTCCTTTATCTTGGTATTTCTAAAATGCCATAGATAAATAAGAGAATATTTTCTTTTCTTTATTTTATTTATCTTGGGTAAATAAATCTATATAATTATTATAGGATATAATTCAAATAATTATCTCCTACAAATTATCTATGAAGGCCAAAATTAATAATAAATAATTAATAAATCAAATTTATTTAATTAATTATTTTGGACCAATTTCAATTGGGTTCATTAATCCAATTGGGCTTGAAACTCTCTCTTAAATTAATAAGTCCAACTTAATTAATTTATTTATTTATTACCATTTAAATAAAATATTTTATTTAAACAATTAATAATATTAATATTTTCTCCCGACTAAATATTATCAAATTATTTTTAATTATTAATTTCCATTTAAATAATTTCCATTATTTAAATAATTAATAATAAATATTTTAATTATTAATTTCCATTAAATAAACTCATTATTTAATTAATAACTTTATTGATAATATTTTATTATTAATTAATTAATTTTAATTATTAATTTCCGTTCAAATAAAATTAATTATTTAAACAATTAATAATTGTCAATTAATTTCAAATTATTAATTACCATTTAAATATACTCAATATTTAAATAATTAATAATGTCTAATTAATAATATTTCAATATTAATTTTCTGTTTAAATAAACTCATTATTTAAACAATTAATAATGTTTATATTAATTACCGTTTAAATATACTCAATATTTAAACAATTAATATTGCCTATTTAAGTAATTCGCTTTACTTAAACTTTCCATTTCTTCTACTTGATTTCACGACTACGATATTTGGGCTAGCATAGGGACCCGATGGACCTATAGATCATGGGCTTAATAATTAGTCAATTAAGTGATTAACACATAATCGGTTAATTACTTATTATCTAACTATGAATAATTCCACTATAGATTCATAGTTGAACTCCCCTCACTATAGATGAGTTATGTCCATTTAGTTTATCTTTATTTATATCGTGATATAACCTTCACGTGGAACCCTCATAATTACAGCGGATAAATTTACCGTTTTGCCCCTGTAATTACCGCTTTATCCTTGTGTTCCGCTGATTCTCCAATGAACATTATCTTTAGTCGAACTAGAGATAATATACTTCCGTGATCAATAGAAGTCGTGGCGCCACTTGTTCATGTCTCGAATCAGTACATCAAGGGAGTTTCCTAAAGTTCCTAAAATGTTTAGGTATCGCACTGATACCGTTAATTCTTTAGGAAAGTTATGAATTCCATCTCGTGTAAATGAGTTCCCAGCTACTTATCTAGCCATGTTCCCAAAAAAGGAGTGTATTGAGCGTTCTTACAAATTGCTCTCAACCATGTGAATCAAAGAACATAACTCCATAAATAGGAGTCCGCATTTCACTCAGGATTGAGATCTATCACGGTTGATAAACTTAGTTTGATATTCGATCATTTCTCGTAAACGGTACTAAGGAGAAATTTGATCGAACATCGTGGTCCTGTCTTATACAATCAACATTGTATATGATACTTCCATTTCATGTCTCCCACATGAATGATCAGGATTCGATCATTTGTCTATAAATAAAATGCGAAACTATCAACAGTGTTACCAGGATAAGGTTTCCAAACGTTATCCGTTTACTGTAGACACGTTTAAGTTACTCATCTCGACTTTAATCCTCTTGTATGACTCACATACTAAGTCGTGATTTCATAAGAGTAACTTAGGGTTTACTATTTGAATGTTTGATATTTATATATTTCCATATATTCCTAATATCGTTAATTGAATCAATCTAGATAATATAAAGAACTTATGTTTATTTATTTAATTTATTCTTAATAAATTGTTATTATTAAATAATTACAAGTTCTAGGACACCATTCCTACACTACAAAAAAACTGCCAATTTGCGACCACGAAATTGCGATCAAATGGTCGTTTTTTACCTAAAATGCGACCAAAAATGCGACCAACTGAGTGGTTGCTAAAAAGCTGGTCGGTTTTGAATTTGTGCGACTGGATGGTCACAAATATACGACCAAAAATTTTTGGTCGCAAAAAAGTCAAACTTTTAAAAATGCGACCAAGGGACCATATGGTCGCATTTTATCTTCAATAGAAGTGACCATTTGGTCACATAAAAAGTGACCAAATGGTCGTAATTTTTGTGACCAAATGGTCACTTATTGGCTCAGTTAAAATACGACCAGATGGTCGCCTAAAAAGCGACCATCTAGTCATAATATATGTGAAAGATAAGTGACCGATTGGTCACATAAAAAAGTGACCAAATGGTCACTTTTAGCCTCAGTTAAAATGCGACCAGATGGTCGCTTAAAAAGTGACCATCTGGTCGCATTTAAGAATTTTTTTTTTAAATTTAAATTTCAATAATTAGTTAATTAATTATTAATTATTAATTATTTATTAATTATTAATTATTTATTAATTATTTATTTAATTAATATTAAAATTTCATAAAAAAAAATTGGAATTAAAATAAAAAATATATATATCAAATATTAAAAAACGTTTTATACAATCGAAAGAATCCTAGAACTACCGCAGAGGGGCGGGGGGGGGAGGAGGCGTCGATGACGAAGGGCCGCCGCCTAGAGATCCAAGCACGCGGCCAAAGCGGATGCGACACGGGCGTCGACTCGTGCTTGCATGCTGGCCTCAATAGTAGCGACTCGAGTAACGAAGTCCTCGCGCATAGCCTCCATGTCCCGCGCTTGGCCGCTTCCGATCGCGGGCGGGCGGAGCTAGTGCTCGCTCGCCCGCCGAGGCCAGGGCACATCCGCATACAAGCGTCGCCCGTCTGAGCCGAGCCTAGGAACCGACCCATCAGGCCGAACCCCTCCAGCGGCCTCCAAGAACGCCTCTATACGGTCCTCCTGAGTCGGTTGCGAGTCCTGGTGTGGGCAACCGCCGAGTCAAGGACTCGTGAAACGTTCCTAAACATTTAAAATTCAGAAAATAAAATGGTTAATATATAATGTAGGAAAAATTTTAAAGAAAAAATAATAATTGAAAACATTATTAAATACCTGAACTGCTTTCGCCTTATCGTCGACGAACGACCCATCCTTCTTCGTGTGAAGAACTCGGTGCAGCTCATCGGGCGGGACGGGGCGCCCGTGCTTCGCTTCCTAAAAAATCAAAGAGTGAAGAATAAAACATAATAAATTAATAAGTAATTGAAAAAAGAAAACGAGAAAAAAGAAAACGAGAAAGAAAACGAGAAAGAAAACGAGGAAAAAAAAAACATACCAATCGACGATGGTGCTCATCGTGGGTCCGCGCCCCCGCTGTGTGTTTGGTGGGATTCTTCGCGCGGTTGGCCTTATTCCTGCTTGACACTGCCTTGCCCTGAGGAGTGCTCAAGCTCGCGAGAAGTCGCGCGTGGTCTTCCGGGCTCATCCACACGGGGCGGTTTTCGCTTGCTTTCTTCTGCGTGCCGGAACATGAGGTCCTTGAATCGATCCCAGGACGTGACTGTCCCATAGGGGGGAACAATCTACCGTCGGTGATATCGGGATCGATAACAGGAAACTTGGCCTGAAAAAATTGAAATAAAAAATTGTTAAAGTAATAAATTTATTTCTATAAATTTCAAAATTAATTAATTATGAAAATAAATGATGTTTTTACCTTCCAACGCCAGGACATCCGACGTTTCTCCTGTCGTCGAAATCTTCGGTCCAGCGAAGGTCGCTGGGTAGAGGCATGCTCTGGAGGACCTCGCGAAACCGTTTTGAAACGGTCGTATGCTGGCCGTACTCGCAAAATCAAAAAAAATTATTGTGCTATATATTAGAAACTATTAGTTAAAAGGAATAAAAAACACTTTGAAAAATAGTAAACAAAATTACTTACGTATCCCCTTCAATCAGAAGGGTGAGTCTGTGACCGAGAGACTGCGTGCATGAAGTCGAGGGGCCACTGGATCCGACCGATGCGACACCGGACGCCGACCGGACGCATACCTTGATGCTAAGCCCGGAGGCGTGGCAAGGGAGTCCTGCGGCAGCTGTGGTGTCGCAGACTCGGTCTCAGGGACTCCATCATCGAGCGTGGCAGCAAGTCCCGTCTCGTGAATCAAGAGGATGTCCAACTCCTCCGTAGTCAGGTCCGCATCGGGGCAACGCCGATGGCGTCTCGGAGACCCCTCGTCACCGCGTCGTCCAGGCTCGTCTAACCTGGGGAGGACGTCATCTGCCCGTCATAATCCTACAACCAAAATAAACTAATTTAATACTAATTACGTAAGTAGAATATTGATTAGTTTATTTAATTAATTAATTAATGAAATAATGTAAATTAAACTAACATAAATTAAGTAAATAATTTAAAATAAACTAATCAAATTGATTTGAATAAAAGTAAATTAAAATTAGATTAATTGAACTAAAAGTAATTTAATTAAACTTAAGATTAATTAAGTAAAACTAAAATAAACTAATCATTTAATTTGAAATAAAGTAAAGTAAAATTAGATTAATTGAACTTAAATTAATTGAATTAAACTAAAATTCAATTAATTTTAGTTTCAATTAATCTAATTTTAATTTACTTTAATTCAAATTAATTGATTAGTTTATTTTAGTTTTAATTAATTAATCTTAAGTTTAATTGAATTAATTTTAGTTCAATTAATCTAATTTATATTTACTTTAATTCAAATTAATTGATTAGTTAATTTTAGTTTTAATTAATTAATCTTAAGTTTAATTGAATTAATTTTAGTTCAATTAATCTAATTTATATTTACTTTAATTCCAAGTAATTGATTAGTTAATTTTAGTTTTAATTAATTAATCTTAAGTTTAATTGAATTAATTTTAGTTCAATTAAGCTAATTTATATTTACTTTAATTCCAAGTAATTGATTAGTTAATTTTAGTTTTAATTAATTAATCTTAAGTTTAATTGAATTAATTTTAGTTCAATTAACCTAATTTTAATTTACTTTAATTCAAATTAATTGATTAGTTAATTTTAGTTTTAATTAATTAATCTTAAGTTTAATTGAATTAATTTTAGTTCAATTAAGCTAATTTATATTTACTTTAATTCCAAGTAATTGATTAGTTAATTTTAGTTTTAATTAATTAATCTTAAGTTTAATTGAATTAATTTTAGTTCAATTAACCTAATTTTAATTTACTTTAATTCAAATTAATTGATTAGTTAATTTTAGTTTTAATTAATTAATCTTAAGTTTAATTGAATTAAATTTAGTTCAATTAACCTAATTGTACTTTACTTTAATCAAATGTAACTAAAATTAAGTAATTAAACAATTTTTATTTAATAATTAAACTAAAATTAATTAATTAAATTAGTGTAACTCATTAATTTAAACTACTTAAGTATAATTGAAGTTAAACTATTTGAATTAATTACCCTACTTTAAATTAATTGATTTAATTAAAGTAATCTAAATTACATCAATTAAACTAAAATTAAAAGTTAAACTAGTGTAATTATAAATTAATTTAGTTTAATTTTATTAAATTAAAGTAAACTATATTAAATAAACTAAATAAGTAATTAAACTAAATTAGATTAAGTAATTAAATTAATTACTACTTAAATTGAATTAAAGTAAACTAAGTTAGATTAATTAAACTATAGATTAATTAAACTAAAATTACTTAAAGTAATAAAATTAAAGTAAACTAATTAATTAGTTAATGTAAACTAAACTAATTAAATTAAACTACTTAAACTAAAACTAAAACTAATTAAATTAACAAAACTAAACTAAACTAAAACTAATTAAATTAACAAAACTAAACTAAACTAAAACTAATTAAATTAACAAAACTAAATTAAACTAAAACTAATTAAATTAACAAAACTAAATTAAACTAAAACTAATTAAATTAACAAAACTAAACTAAACTACATAATTAAAAACTAAAAACTAAAACTAAGTAAACTAAATTCTTAAACTAAACTTCAATTTGTTACTAAAACTAACCTCGTGTAATCGAAACGGGATTGGGGGTTGAGGGTTTTCGGTTTAGAGTAAGAATGGGAACGGAACGGGAAGAAATAACGGGGAACGGGATAGGGGAAAGAGAGAAAAGAACAAAAAGAGAGGAAGAAAAAGAGAAGGGCAGCAAAGAAGAGAAAAGCAGAAAAGAAGAGAAAGAAGAAACGGAGAAAAGAAAAAGAAACGGGGGAAAGGAAAGGGATGGGAATTTAAATTATAATTTGCGACCAACTGGTCGCAAATATGTAATTATGACAGGAAATGAACAATCCACGCGTCTTTGGGGAAAATGCGACCATATGGTCGCATTTTCAGATACATATGCGACCATTTGGTCGCATTTATTTAAAAAGCGACCAACTGGTCGCCCAATTACCATTACCAAAGACAGCTGTCATTTCACGAGTCCCATCAACCATTGCGACCATCTGGTCGCAATTATGAGATTCACCGCCAAATATTGCGACCATATGGTCGCATTACTTAAATTCACCGCCATAAATTTCATGAAAATTTAAAGTTACCACCCATAATTGCGACCATATGGTCGCAATTCCATTTGTATTTTTTAAAAAATATTATTATACTTTTGCAAAAATGCAACCATTTGGTCGCCTTTCTCTCCAAAACCCTAAACCCTAAAAAACCCTAAACCCTAAACCCTAAATCCTAAACCCTAAATCCTAAACCCTAAACCTAAAATGAGACCATTTGGTCGCTTTTCCTTCTAAATTACTACCATGTGGTCACCTTTTTTGTGAAATTGCGACCACTTGGTTGCAAATATTAATATGTATATACTTTTTTTTTTGTATATTGGGTTACTTTCTGATATTTACATATGACGGGAACTCTTGTTTCCATGTTGTTATATTCATTGATATGTTTCTTCATGATTTTCGAGATAAATTTTTGTAATTCTTGATTTGGAACTATTTGATTCTATTTAAGAGTTTTTTTTAATAGATATAGATAATTTTATTCTTGTTTTTCAAGATAGAAAGTGCTAGAAGGGAACCAAATAGACTATTGAAGATGTACATATTTATATATAATTAATTTGCATCCACATATTCATTTGAAGCAATTCCAACTGCAGAATTCGATATAAACATGTCAAAGTTGAAATCAAGAGGAATCTTTCTTATAATAAAAAAAAAAAGTTAATTTCATTTTCATCGTATTTCATCATCTTTTGATTTTAAGTTTGGTCTATTGCTTTATTCATAATTGTAAATGCTTTTCTTGAACAAAAAAGAGTCAAACGACTATATTCAACTAGAGGTTTAAGGAAAATATAATTCTTCTCTGTACAATATTATTGTTCTCTCTTTGTATGAAATTCAGATATTTTCAAGACGAGGTTAAATATTATTATTTACTCTACACAAATTTTAGAAAAATCTAAAGGCGTTTAGATAGCTTATTGATCTTGAAGAGTTTTTATATTAATTGAAAGTGAATAATTTTTATTTAATTGACATTATTATTATTGTTAAGAAATGTAATCAATAAAATTAACCACATCTTGAAATTTTGGAATTATTGGTAATTTTTTCAATCATCTATTCTTATTTTTATTTTTATTTTTTCTTTCTAAGCTTATAATGTAATTTTATTTTATGAACAAATAAAATATTTAATATTTCTTGATTTTTTCCTACTGTATTTATGGGGTAAAATAGATAAAGTAAAAGGCAATTACCCCATAAATACAGTGGGAAAAAATCAACAAATATTAAATATTTTATTTGTTCATAAAATAAATATAATTTAAAAATTGATTAACAAACATTTTAACTAATACACATAAAACTCTTAAGTATACAATTATTGAATTGTAAAATAAGACAAAAAATTTCACGTGCATCGCACGTGTTAAAAAATAGTTATTTATAAATTATTGGTCATATAAAATCACATAATTTGCGACCATCCGGTCACTTTCTAATGTGACCATATGGTAGCTTAATTCCCGCCAAAATTTTAAGCTACCACTGCCCAATAAAGGTCACAAAAATTGCGACCAGGTGGTCACTTTCAATTGTGACCACTAGGTAGCTTTTTTCCCTCCAAAATTACGCGCCATTTTTTGCTACCAAGACATATTTTAGTCACAAAAATTGCGACCAGGTGGTCACTTTTAATTGTGACCACTTGGTAGCTTTTTTCCCTCCAATTTTAAGCTACCACTCCCCAAAAAAGGTCACAAAAATTACGACCAGGTGGTCACTTTTAATTGTGACCACTTGGTAGCTTTTTTCCCTCCAATTTTAAGCTACCACTCCCCAAAAAAGGTCACAAAAATTGCGACCAGGTGGTCACTTTTAATTGTGACCACTTGGTAGCTTTTTTCCCTCCAAAATTACGCGCCATTTTTTGCTACCAAGGCATATTTTAGTCACAAAAATTGCGACCAGGTGGTCACTTTTAATTGTGACCACTTGGTAGCTTTTTTCCCTCCAAAATTACGCGCCATTTTTTCTACCAAAGCATATTTTAGTCACAAAAATGCGACCAAATGGTCGTTTTTATAGGTGACCAAGTGGTCGCTTCTTTTGCGCATAATTTCGCGCTATTTTTTATGACTACATCTACTTTTGGTCGCAATCTGGTCGCAAAAAAAGTGACCAGATGGTCACTTAAAGTCAACCTTCAAAGAAAGTGACCAAGTGGTCACTTTAAAACTACCACTTTTTTTTTGTCGCAAATTTCTGGTCGCATTTTGACAGTTTTTTTGTAGTGCTAACAGTTTATGGGATATTTTAGGGTTCTTTAAGAGTGACCTTAGAGGCCTTGCTACAAACCTTAGAGAAGAAGACTCATGAGAAATCTGGGTTTTTATCTTCAATTTTCCGGAAAGGAAGGAGATCTAAGTTGATTGTGGAGGGGGAAAAGCTCCTCCAACCTTGGGGAAGTTTCAACTCATCTTTAGCTTCTCTTTTCTTACTTGTATTAGCACAGTTTTAGTCATTTAGTTTAGATTTTATCTTATTGTAAGGATTGTATTTTGGGATTTATATATTTACTGATATTCTCTTTATTTTTATGCATATGAGTAGCTAGATTAATATTGGGTTCATGTAAGGTGATGGGGAACAAATGATGGAAAGACTTGATTTGTTGAATCTTGATGAATGAATTTTTGTGTAGTTACTTTCTTAATCCATACCTCTCCATAAAACTTCATGAGAATGAGTAAGAGAAGATTTTCTTTGCATTGAAAAATGAATTAAGGAATGCTATAAAAGAAAGCTAACTAATTTATGAGGATTATGCCACTAGAGATAGGGTAAAGTTCTTATAAGTTTGGATGTGATGTTGTACTTAAAACTCTTTCTTACTAAAGTTTAGAGATAAGCTTAGGTCATTGATAGTTAAAGTTTGTGATTGAGTTTTGAGAAAAACGCTATTGCATTCACACACATATCCTCATATCCTTTTATTCCATCAATTCTTAGAGAAGAAGAAAATGCAAAGAAGCAAGGACATTGGCGTGATTGTAGTCATACAAGAAGTAGCTGGAAACTTCTTGTTATAGCAGAAAAGAGAAGATATTGTAGTGAAAACTCTGTGCTGTATCCTGCAACGTTTTCAGGGGGTCTTCTAATTCTTTCTTTATGAAATCTTCTCTTGTGGGCTGACTCTTAAACACATTTATTGTTTTTTACATTGCTTTTTGCAATAGTTGTGTTATTAAATGAGCCACCCTGTTGATGATTGGATACTCCCTACTTAATACTATTTCTGCTACTATGCTCATAATTGAATATCTTATTATTCTGAATCTCTGTCCTCTGCTGTTATTGATGACAACCTGTAAATTTTTATTGTAGCCTTGATTTATCTCTTCTTATTTCCTTTTTCTTGTTTATTTCTTTCTTTGAGTTGTGGGAGCACTATTCTGAAGGGATGATTTACTAAACTAGCGGAATTTGATTTAGTAAACTAATTAACATTTAATTATGGATCTATTAATATCATGCAATTTGTGAAAAAACATGTAGATTCATGCTTTAAATTTCGAAAATTAAAATCAAAACTTACATTGAGTAATAAATGGAGAATCTGTTGGAGGTTTCTTTACAACATCAAATCCTCAGCAACACCGGATCTTCTACGCCATATCCCGATCGATCAAACGAAACCCGATTGTGGGATCGAACTTTAGAAGAAATTGGGAAGAAGAAAAAATATTTTCTTCCCAATGGACTAGGGAAAATCGGCTAAGGGAGAGGGAGAAGGAAGAGAGAATTCCGAATTTCTAAGGAATTTAATTGTGTGATTTATGAATGACCCAACCCTCCTATTTATAGAAAAATAGGAATCCTAATCCCATTAGGATTAATCTATACAGATAAATACAAAAAGAAAAAAGATTATCTCTTTCCTTTATCTTGCAATTTCGAAAATGCCATAGATAAATAGGAGATTATTTTCTTTTCTTTATTTTATTTATCTTGGGTAAATAAATCTATATAATTATGATAGGATATAATTCAAATAATTATCTCCTACAAATTATCTATGAAGGCCAAAATTAATAATAAATAATTAATAAATCAAATTTATTTAATTAATTATTTTGGACCAATTTCAATTGGGTTCATTAATCCAATTGGGCTTGAAACTCTCTCTTAAATTAATAAGTCCAACTTAATTAATTTATTTATTTATTACCATTTAAATAAAATATTTTATTTAAACAATTAATAATATTAATATTTTCTCCCGACTAAATATTATCAAATTATTTTTAATTATTAATTTCCATTTAAATAATTTCCATTATTTAAATAATTAATAATAAATATTTTAATTATTAATTTCCATTAAATAAACTCATTATTTAATTAATAACTTTATTGATAATATTTTATTATTAATTAATTAATTTTAATTATTAATTTCCGTTCAAATAAAATTAATTATTTAAACAATTAATAATTGTCAATTAATTTCAAATTATTAATTACCATTTAAATATACTCAATATTTAAATAATTAATAATATCTAATTAATAATATTTCATTATTAATTTCATGTTTAAATAAACTCATTATTTAAACAATTAATAATGTTTATATTAATTACCGTTTAAATATACTCAATATTTGAACAATTAATATTGCCTATTTTAAGTAATTCACTTTACTTAAAATTTCCATTTCTTCTACTTGATTTTGCGACTACGATATTTGGGCTAGCATAGGGACCCGATGGACCTATAGATCATGGGCTTAATAATTAGTCAATTAATTGATTAACTCATAATCAGTTAATTACTTATTATCTAACTATGAATAATTCCACTATAGATTCATAGCTGAACTCCCCTCACTATAGATGAGTTATGTCCATTTAGTTTATCTTTATTTATATCTATGATATAATCCTTCACGTGGAACCCTCATAATTACAGGCGGATAAATTTACCGTTTTGCCCCTGTAATTACCGCTTTATCCTTGTGTTCCCGCTGATTCTCCAATGAACATTATCTTTAGTCGAACTAGAGATAATATACTTCTGTGATCAATAGAAGTCGTGGCGCCACTTGTTCATGTCTCGAATCAGTACATCAAGGGAGTTTCCTAAAGTTCCTAAAATGTTTAGGTATCGCACTGATACCGTTAATTTATAGGAAAGTTATGAATTCCATCTCGTGAATATGAGTTCCCAGCTACTTATCTAGTCATGTTCCCAAAGCGAGTGTATTGAGCGTTCTTACAGATCGCTCTCAACCATGTGAATCAAAGAACATAACTCCATAAATAGGAGTCCGCATTTCACTCAGGATTGAGATCTATCACGGTTGATAAACTTAGTTTGATATTCGATTATTTCTCGCAAACGGTACTAGTGAGAAATTTGATCGAACATCGTGGTCCTGTCTTATACAATCAACATTGCATATGATACTTCCATTTCATGTCTCCCACATGAATGATCAGGATTAGATCATTTGTCTATAAACAAAATGCGAAGCTATCAACAGTGTTACCAGGATAAGGTTCCCAAACGTTATCCATTTACTGTAGACACTTTTAAGTTACTCATCTCGACTTTAATCCTCTCGTATGACTCACATACTAAGTCGTGATTTCATAAGAGTAACTTAGGATTTACTATTTGAATGTTTGATATTTATATATTTCCATATATTCCTAATATCATTAATTGAATCAATCTAGATAATATAAAGAACTTATGTTTATTTATTTAATTTATTCTTAATAAATTATTATTATTAAATAATTACAAGTTCTAGGACACCATTCCTAACATATTCATCTATAAGTTTGGGGGTGAGTTGATTGTCCTATATACAACTTTTCTTTTTCTTTGTTTTACCTTTTAATCTTTAGGCTACATGTATAGTTTGAGTCTTTTTAGCTTTGTTAGTTCAAGTCTTTTTAACTTAGTTAAAAATTAAAAATAAAATAAAAAATATAGTGAAAGTCAAAAGTGTCTTAGTCGGTTGGTTGGTTAAGAGGATTGTAGATGATAATATTGACTTTTTCAATGTTCTTAGAGTGGGTTTAGACTTAAGCTAAGAGTGCTTTGAGACTTGGAATCTTCCACACTTCCTCAATCTTTAGGATTCTTTGTGCAAACTAAAACAACCATTATGGAAATTTGAGAGCTACTTACTTAAATATGAGCCTACTTAGTAAACATTTCTTTACTCAGTGAACCAAAAGAAAAAAAAAACCTTTCTTTGAAACCCTTGTATAGAGCAAAACTATAAAAATAAATAAGTTTGGGGGTGGCATAGCCACCAATCCTTTTGCAAGTCAAATATTTCCAAATTCCCTTAGAAAAAACAAAAGCTTGTTCCCAAATTGCACATAGTGCACCAAATGAAAAAAAAAATCAGAAAATGGGTTGGAAAATTAGTCACTCCTCTTCTATAGGAATGAGTGAGCCCATAGGGTGAGCCTCTAGATGAAGGTGACTAGAAAGTCACATCATTTAGTTACTTCTAAAAAAAGAGAAAAAGAAAAGAAAATGTAGCAAAAGAAATAAAGCTCTTATTCTTGCAAGGTAAAAGATAAGCTTTTTGTGCTTGGGAATCAAAGAAAGGAATGTGAGTTGAGAAAGTTTAGGCTTAAGAGAAAGAACTATAGGATAGTTGTTTGTTTAGTTGGTTGAGAATTGAAAAGGGAGAGTTGAGTTGAGATGCACACACGCACTTTGAGATCCTAATTCCCCTTGTGTACTTGGCTAACTCTAAATCTATTTTGGGAGTTTGAATAAGTCTATGATAGGAGATCTTTAGCAAAACCAACCAAGAGTCTTGTATAGTTGAGTCGTTGCACTTTATTTGTTATTTTTAGGAGCATTACTCGAGAACGAGCAATGATTCAAGTTTGGGGGTGTGATAACTCTATGAAAGTAGACTTATAATGCCTTTATCTTGTTAATATTTCAAGAGAATAAATGAGTAATGAACAGATTTTAGGCTAGTTTAGTTTAGTTTTAGGACCTTTTATAATTTATCTTTTATTTCATAGGTTTTTAGGTTTGTTTGCCTTTTATATGATAAATTGAGCTTAAACATGTTATTATATGCCTTGATAGGTCTAACATATATTTTGGAACTTATTGGAAAAGTTTTGGAGCAAGAAATTGAAGATAAACCAAATGGAACAAACCTGTTTTGGTACAGGTCTGAAGCCGCTCAGCATGCCAGTGCATGAAGAAATCTTGCCCCTGGTCTGAAGCAGTGAACAGTGCACTTGCCAGCTCATTTAATGAACTTATTTTTGTCTTTTCTGCCCGAAAACCAGACTCTAGTTTTTGCGATTTTCAACCCTAAAAACAGAGTTTCCCATTGTATATAAGCTTCCATTGATGTCTAAGAAGAGGGGGGATGCATGGGGATTGTTAAGGAGGTTTAGGGGATATTTTAGGGTTCTTTAAGGGTGGCCTTAGAGGCCTTGCTACAAACCTTAGAGAAGAAGACTTATGAGAAATCTGAGTTTTTGATCTTCAATTTTCTAGAAAAGAAGGAGATCTAAGCTGATTGTGAAGGGGGAAAAGCTCCTCCAACCTTGGGGAAGTTTCAACTCATCTTTAGCTTCTCTTTTCTTACTTGTATTAGCATAGTTTTAATCATTTAGTTTAGATTTTATCTTATTGTATGGATTGTATTTTGGGATTTATATATTTACTGATTTACTCTTTATTTTTATGCATATGAGTAGCTAGATTACTATTGGGTTCATGTAAGGTGATGGGGAACAAATGAAAGACTTGATTTGTTGAATCTTGATGAGTGAATGTTTGTGTAGTTACTTTCTTAATCCATACCTCTCCATAAAACTTCATGAGAATGAGTATGAGAAGATTTTCTTTCCATTGAAAAATGAATTAAGGAATGCTATAAAAGAAAGCTAACTAATTTATGAGCATTATGCCACTAGAGATAGGGTAAAGTTCTTATAAGTTTAGATGTGATGTTGTATTTAAAATTCTTTCTTACTAAAGTTTAGCTATAAGCTTAGGTAATTGATAGTTCAAGTTTGTGATTGAGTTTTGAGAAAAACCCTACTGCATTCACACACATATCCTCATATCCTTTTATTCCATCAAATCTTAGGAATCAAGAAGCAAAGTTTTCAACTTTGAGAAGAAAAGTTTTCTTAGCTCCATACATGATATCTCTCAACTAAAACTAGATCAACCCTTACTTAACTAAACACTCTAGACTTGTTTTACAAACAACTATCCTCGTGGGACACGACACTCACTTACTACTGCTATTACTTGTTGACCATGTGCACTTGCTTGCCACCTTTCACCATGTAATTTAATCACCATACTCACCAACAATTACATCAATGAGACAAATAATAAAGAGTGTATAATCGCTCACAATTATACATAACCTCGAGAATCATTCAAACGATTGCCCCTCTCTATTTTACTCTCAATATGAACAAACCCTAATGGAACCAATTAAACTTAATGAATAGAAATTGAATTTCTCTCCGTTGGTGTTGAATGAAGAGGTCACAACCAATTTTTCACCCACACCTTACTTTGTCAAATTTGTGCCCTATTTATGAGACATATGCATCGCCACGTTGAAGCGCAAAAACAAAGCCAAATGCTTTGGCTTTTTCTCTACTCACAGCTGAAGACTCCATGAAATATACGCATTTAACTTTAACAATTCTTTGGGCTTTAGTAATGTGCCACCAAAAAAGGTTAGCAACAAGTTTGATTTTTGGGCTTTGTATAATAAATAACCCACAACATTTTATTGTTTTATATCCACTAACTCAACAATCTCTCACTTGGATATAAAACAAACATCTTCAACTCCCACTGCATAAGCAATTCATCGTTTTCTTGGACACCAAAGGCTTCAACCTGCAAACTGAAACTGATTTTCAAAACAAAACATGTTAGAATCCATTAACATTTCCCTTGCAAGGCCTTCTGCTGTAAGCTATCTTCCAGGTAAGAAAATATACTCCAGCAAGTCGCACTCCAACTATGTGGCGGGATTGACCATCTGACTCATTATCCGCCTGCAATGAATCTTGAGAAAGAAATTTTCCACCAATGTCTTGACATGTGTGCATTCAAGCTGGTTGTCAAAATAGAGACTACATTTCCAATGTCTACACCCACATTAACTCAGAACCCAGTCAAAAATGCAATATTGCTCTCGAGGAACTTCACCAGTCCGCTATACTGCCTGACGGTTGAGGCTATTTTCAGAGCGCTTCCATATTCTCTCAACTGTTCCTCCACGTGAACTGATAGATTAAGAGTTAACCGTCCTTTCCATGTTGTTGGCTCACCTCCCTGATATGAGGGAACATCAACAACTCTTCGATTTTGTACTTTGTGTATAACTCACAAAATTGACAACATGAATAGATTATGTCAACGATAATACCTGTTTGTTCCAATCTTCATGCTTCATATCCTCTAGCATCTCTCCCAATGACAAATGCAATTTCTGCTATGCATCATCCAGAATGAAAAATATGAATCACCAAATTTTTCGATCCTAATATTCTTTTTTGCTATCCATCGATCTCAACCACAAGTCCCTCAAAATCTGAAGCTTTGATACCAGTTGTTGGGAATTTGAAGGGTTTGTTAAAACCCTAAACTCCCTAATCCCAAAAACAATAGATAACATATACAACAAAGAATATATAAAAGCAAGAGAAATCGACACCAGAGATTTTATACAGGTTCCCAATTGATACGTTTTGTGTTCTGCAGACTTAGCAGGATCCACTATAAAGTTGAAGATTACATCATTGAGACAAAGAATAAAGAGTGTATAATCGCTCACAATTATTCATAACCTCAAGAATCACTCCAACGGTTGCCCCTTCTTTATTTTACTCTCAATATGAACAAACCCTAATTGAACCAATTTAACCTAATGAACAGAAATTGAATTTCTCTTCGTTAGCGTGAAAGAAGAGGTCGCGGCCAATTTTTCACCCACACCTTACTTTGTCAAATTCATGCCCTATTTATGAGACACATGCATCGCCACGTCGAAGCCCAAAAACAAAGCCAAAGACTTTGGCATTTTCTTCACTCACGGCTGAAGACTCCATGAAATATAAAACCCATTTAACATTGACAATTCTTTGGGCTTTAGTAATGGGCCACCAAAATAGGTAAGCAACAAGTTTGACTTTTGGGCTTTGTATAATGAATAGCCCAAAGCATATTATTGTTTTATATCCACTAACTCAACAATTAGCAAGTGTGGGAAGCTGCACTTTGATGAGGTTCTTCTTTAAGTTTAATTCTACTGTGAAATAAGGATGTTTGATTGCCTCATCTATTAATTCCTTAAACCAAAAAAGCTAAAAAAAGTTTAACTTGAACATTGTTATGCTAACATGAGTAATTCAAGAAGAACAAAACGAAAGAAAGCAGAGAAAGGATACAAAAGTAAATATTGCTCACAAAAAGAAAGTAGTATTAACATTTAGATTTTTTAGCGGGGAGCAAACAAAAAAGGCCTTCAATCAATTAGGCATCTAAGGACAAAAGGGATAAATTAGGACTATCTTTCATTCCCCCTAATTTAAACTAGATTGTGTCCAGACAACCAATCATTAACATAGTAGCAAAATGTTTAGCAAGCATTAAAATATTACAGACATTAGATGTGGACAAGTTATAAGAAAAGAACAGAAATGCAAGTAGGCAATCATTTGCAAATTGGTTCCTCATCTGGCACATCCATGTCATACTCATTTATGCGAGCATTTTCTAACTCTTCTTTAAGGTTGTCATACTCATAATCAACATCAAATTCATGGTCGCTATCTCAGTCACATTTGTCTATAATACCAAGCTCATTCAGGCGCCTCTCCAGGGCTTCCGATTCATAATGGAGTTCGTCTTCTTCCTTCACATGTTTCACAACCTCTTCTATAGTGACAGAAGGTTCAGGATGAGGTTGTTGGGCATACTCCTCTGTGAGGACTGAATTGTTAGGAATGGTGTCCTAGAACTTGTAATTATTTAATTATAATAATTTATTTCGAATAAATTAAATAAATAAACATAAGTTCTGTATATTATCTAGATTGATTCAATTGACGATATTAGGAATATATGGAAATATATAAATATCAAAACATTCAAATAGTAAACCCTAAGTTACTCTTATGAAATCACGACTTAGTATGTGAGTCATACAAGAGGATTAAAGTCGAGATGAGTAACTTAAATATGTCTACAGTAAAAGGATAACGTTTGGGAACCTTATCCTGGTAACACTGTTGATAGCTTCGCATTTTGTTTATAGACAAATGATCTAATCCTGATCGTTCATGTGGGTGACATGAAATGGAAGTATCATATGCAATGTTGATTGTATAAGACAGGACCACGATGTTCGATCAAATTTCTCATTAGTATCGTTTACGAGAAATGATCTAATATCAAACTAAGTTTATCAACCGTGATAGATCTCAATCCTGAGTGAAATGCGGACTCTTATTTGTGGAGTTATGTTCTTTGATTCACATAGTTGAGAGCGATCTGTAAGAACGCTCAATACACTCCTGTTTTGGGAACATGACTAGATAAGTAGCTGGGAACTCATTTTCATGAGATGGAATTCATAACTTTCCTATAAATTAACGGTATCAGTGCGATACCTAAATATTTTAGGAACTTTAGGAACTCCCTTGATGTACTAATTCGAGACATGAACAAGTGGCGCCACGACTTCTATTGATCACAGAAGTATATTATCTCTAGTTCGACTAAAGATAATGTTCATTGGATAATCAGCGGGAACACAAGGATAAAGCGGTAATTACAGGGGAAAAATGGTAAATTTATCCGCCTGTAATTATGAGGGTTCCACGTGAAGGATTATATCACAGATATAAATAAAAGATAAACTAAATGGACATAACTCATCTATAGTGAGGGGAGTTCAGCTATGAATCTATAGTGGAATTATTCATAGTTAGATAATAAGTAATTAACTGATTATGTGTTAATCACTTAATTGACTAATTATTAAGCCCATGATCTATATGTCCATCGGGTCCCTATGCTAGCCCAAATATCGTAGTCGCGAAATCAAGTAGAAGAAATGGAAATTTTAAATAAAGTAAATTACTTAAAATAGGCAATATTAATTGTTTAAATATTGAGTATATTTAAACGGTAATTAATATAAACATTATTAATTGTTTAAATAATGAGTTTATTTAAACAGGAAATTAATAATGAAATATTATTAATTGGATATTATTAATTATTTAAATATTGAGTATATTTAAATGGTAATTAATAATTTGAAATTAATTAACAATTATTAATTGTTTAAATAATAAATTTTATTTGAACGAAATTAATAATTAATAATTAATTAATTAATAATAAAATGTTATCAATAAAATTATTAATTAAATAATGAGTTTATTTAATGGAAATTAATAATTAAAATATTTATTATTAATTATTTAAATAATGAAAATTATTTAAATGGAAATTAATAATTAAATATAATTTGATAATATTTAGTCAGGAGAAAATATTAATATTATTAATTGTTTAAATAAAATATTTTATTTAAATGGTAATTAATAAATAAATTAATTAAGTTGGACTTATTAATTTAAGAGAGAGTTTCAAGCCCAATTGGATTAATGAACCCAATTGAAATTGGCCCAAAATAATTAATTAAATAAATTTGATTTATTAATTATTTATTATTAATTTTGGCCTTCATAGATAATTTGTAGGAGATAATTATTTGAATTATATCCTATAATAATTATATAGATTTATTTACCCAAGATAAATAAAATAAAGAAAAGAAAATAATCTCCTATTTATCTATGGCATTTTCGAAATTGCAAGATAAAGGAAAGAGATAATCTTTTTTCTTTTTGTATTTATCTCTATAGATTAATCCTAATGGGATTAGGATTCCTATTTTTCTATAAATAGGAGGGTTGGGTCATTCATAAATCATACAATTAAATTTCTTAGAAATTTGGAATTCTCTCTTCCTCCTCTCCCCCTTGAGTGCCGATTTTCCCTATTCAAAATTGGGAAGAAAATATTTTTCTTCTTCCCAATTTCTTCTAAAGTTCGATCCCACAATCGGGTTTCGTTTGATCGATCGGGATATAGCGTAGAAGATCCGGTGTTGCTGAGGATTTGATGCTGTAAAGAAACCTCCAACCAATTCTCCATTTATTACTCAATGTAAGTTTTGATTTTAATTTTCGAAATTTAAAGCATGAATCTACATGTTTTTTCACAAATTGCATGATATTAATAGATCCATAATTAAATGTTAATTAGTTTACTAAATCAAATTCCGCTAGTTTAGCAAATCATCCCTTCATGAATCTTTAATAAAGAAGTCAAACTCTCCCAAAATGAAAGTGTGGACTTTAGGAAAAGTACGAGGAGGGTGAATCTTGTGGGCCTTTAGAGTGTCTTCAAGAACACAATTGTATATCTTTTGGTAGGTCCACATGAGCTGGGTATTTTGTATAAAATCAGATAGATCATACTGGAGTTTCATAATCATGGATTGAAGAATTTCAATGGCAGCAACAATAAAAGTTGGTTGGGGATCAGGGTTAGGTTGGTTAATAGGAGGGAGAATGGGGTTTGTGCGGCTAAATACTAGGGTCATACAGTCACGGTCAATCACTAGGTTCAAATTTTTGACCTCATCCCTATTGTCAATAGTGCACCAGCAGACTCACAGAGGCATGTGATAAGGCTTGGAAACACAAGACATCCCCTTGATGTTGCATTCTCACCACACTTTTCCATATCTCAAGAAATTATACGACCTATATTGATAGGCTTACTAAACATGATATAGTAAAGTAGGAGCATTCTCTCAGCATTTACAATAGTTTTATGGGAAGTTTGCATGGTACGAGTTAGAAGGCAAATTAGCCAGATGCGGGCAGTAGGCTTGAGGTTAGCCTTTTTCATAGTGAAAATTTTGTGAATGAATATACACCACTGAGCCCCCATATGGCTTAAGTGCTGGAGAATTATGTATAGGAACTTAGATGTCAGAACATTCACATGTTTCGCAAAATAGTCGTCTTGGATATGAATAGCATAAAACTTGTTGATGGCTTATGGAGAAAATTCGTATAAAACTATTAAGCATACAATTCTAATTTTGATATGGAAATTAAATCTTAACTGTTGTTTAATTTTAATTTGAACAAAAATATCAATTTGGTTTAATTTTAGAAGAAATTTTTTATGATATATATTTTTTAGCAGGTATTAAATTTTGTTTTCTAAAATAAATTTAATAGCATTAGTATAAATATGTCATTTAGCCTCCTTTTATTCACATATTATAAAAGAGCAAATAAGAAAATTATTGATTGGACTTTTTTTTTTAACACCAAGCACCAAACAACAAAAACAAAAAGAAAGGAAATTAAGCTACAGGACAACCATCCTGAGCAAGTGGTGAAGAAAGCCACATAGGGATATCTTCCAATCAAGCAAACGAGCAAGATGAATCACGAGCATGTTTCGTAATAGTATGGGCGGCAACATTATCGCCTCTCTTGGTATGGGAGAAACCAACCAACGAAAGTTCACTAGCCACCTTCATAAAATCTGCAATTAAGAGTGAAAGCTCGGTGTCATCATCGGACTCTCCATTCAAAAGGTTGATCACAGAGAGGGAGTCAGATTCCACCCAAAACTTACTAACACCAATCTCCTTAGTAAAAAGGACACCTTCTCGAATAGCAAGAGCTTCTGTAATATCAACACTAGTTGTGATCCTGTAGAGATAGTTGCATCTGTATTGAGTTTGAACACAAGATGAGGAGGCCTCTTCCAAATTGGACCAGTCAAAACAGGGGGAGAAATTAGCGGCATTGAGTGCTTAACAGTAGATCGGATCAATTCAAATTCAGCAACATAGCCCTCCGCCCAATCCAACGGGCAAGAAAAAATATATTTATCTTCACCATGTACCACAAAATTTCTTTTGTTTCAAATAGAAAAAGCAATGCACATATTCCGGCTAGTGAGGAAAGACATAAAGGCCAAAACCTAATCAATTACATCAATATATTTTTTGCTTTGAAACTTCAACAGAGCACCCCAATTTGACCTTACTCTAACAGCAGCTTTACACTCCTAAAGAATATGAAGCTCCGCTTCAGTACCTCTCTTACAAATTGGACAAACATTAGATTCTACCACTTTCCTTTTAAAAAGGTTGGCAAAGGTGGACAATATCTTTGTGCACGCCCTAAATATAAAGAACTTAAATTTTTAAGGGATTTGTAGACTCCACAAAAAATTCCACCAAACTTCAGAGCCAGTAGAGCTCGAAGGATTGTTCTGACCCTTTAAGTCCACGACCAGTTTATATCCACTACGGACGATGTACTTCCCTTTATTATCAAAGTGCCAAATTAACTTGTCCTCCGCATCCCTCTTCTTAGTAGGAATATTCAAAATCATCTGCACATCCATATCAAGAAAGATAGATTTGAGGAAGGCTCTCATTCCTCTCGTTGTCGTGATTAAACAGTTGCTCAACTATCGCAATGGAAATGGGGGAGATTGGGGAAATTTGTTTAAGAGAATAATCTCTCAAAATCCAATTTTCACCAAACACATTAATAGATTTACCATTCCCAATCCTCCATCTAGCCCCTTTGAGAGCAAGATCCCGACCCCATAACACACTTTTTCACGTGTAAGATGGCCTCCAACCAAAATTGGCATACACAAAAGACGAGTCTGGGAAGTACCTTGCCTTGAGCACTTTGGCCAACAGCGAAGAAGGATGATTTAAAATACGCCAGTAGTGCTTTGCAGACAAAGCTTGGTTACAACTTCTGATTTCTCTAAACCCTAGGCCACCTTTGAACATTGGTTTTGAAAGATGGTTCCAATTTACCCAATGTCGCTACGTAAACGCGACGCGGAAAAATAAAAAGGGAGTCGCCACTAATCATTGGATTTCTAAATTAGGTGTGATTAGTCACCTGGTCATTAACTAAGGATGGTCTACTAACTTTCGATAATGGGTTCGGGAGTTCATTCACACATAGGGAAGGTATGAGCACCCTATTATGTTCGTTTTAAAACGATTGTTGTTTTTTTATTTTATTTGGTGTATTATTAATGAAAGCCTTTATCTATAAAACAAAAATTATTTTTTTGGTTATTTTTAAATGTCTCATGTTTTATTAATCAATACTTTAGTAATAAAGTATGATTACATAAGTATGAGTGGCATAAAGCCATTAGGAAAAATGTTGTCGGGAATTTAACTTAGTATCCCGAGAAAAATTCCTTACCTCAAGAATGTTTAGGAGCATGGTATCCCAACGCCCCCATATTCCATCGTCGGAGTTTTCGAAAACAATTTGTTGGTTTGTTTTTTTATGTTTAAGTTTTAAAAATGAATATTTTAATTAATTATAAATTTTTTATCTTTATTATTATTTGGGTAAAATACGTTTTTGGTCCCTATAGTTTCACTTTGGTTTCATTTTCGTCCCTGTAGTTTCAAAATTGACTTTTTTCGTCCCTGTACTTTCCAAAACCCACTTTTTTCGTCCTTCCGTCAAGTTTTCTGTCAATTGACCGTTAGTCATTGATGACGTGGCATTTTTAATGACGTGGCAGGTTTACTTGATTTTTTTATTAATATTTTTAGATGAGGTGGCATTTTAGTCTTCCTCTTCTTCTTCTTCCTCTTCCTCTTCTTCTTCGTCTTCCTCTTCTTCCTGTTCTTCATGGTTGTAGAAATGAATGGAGGCATTAGTGAGATTGAGAGTGAGTGAAAGTGAGAGTAGAAGGAACGAAGCATAGAAAATGGCAACTTGGTTTGCTGAATTCATGGCTGGCGATGGATCAGAAAGCAAAGCAAAGGAAAACGAGACAGAAACAGAAACAGAGAGAAGAGGCGCAGATCGGAGTGAGTTCGTCCGAGTGTAGGCGAAGCAATCGTATTTAACATTTTTAAGAGATTTTCAACAAACCCAGATAGAAATTTGTTGGGAAAATAAGGAAATTTAATCATCAATGAAGAAATCTAAAAAAACAAAAACAAAAAATCATACAAACAAAATTCCAGAAACCCAACAAGAAAACAAAATTCCAGAAACCCAATTTACAAAAAATCATACAAACAATTTCAGTTCAATTCATGAAATTGATCCATCATTGGAAAATGGGTTTGCTAAAAATCTAAGAATGAAATGTCCAAAACCGAATTTGGATAAAAATGGAGGAGAGTCTTTGGATTCAACTTCTTCAAAACAAAATTCCATAAACCCAACAAGAAAACAAAGATAAAAACAGAGAAAAAGAATCCTTCATTGATGTCGGTAATTCTTACCTTCTCTTGGCGGTAGTGTTGTCCGGTTCTTCCAAGCCTGGTAAGACGAAGAAGAGGAAGACGAAGAAGACGAAGAGGAAGACGAAGAAGAAGAGGAAGAAGAACAGGAAGAAGGAGGAAGACGAAGAAGAAGAAGAAGAAGAGGAAGACTAAAATGCCACCTCATCTAAAAATATTAATAAAAAAATCAAGTAAACCTGCCACGTCATTAAAAATACCACGTCATCAATGACTAACGGTCAATTGACAGAAAACTTGACGGAAGGACGAAAAAAGTGGGTTTTGGAAAGTACAGGGACGAAAAAAGTCAATTTTGAAACTACAGGGACGAAAATGAAACCAAAGTGAAACTATAGGGACCAAAAACGTATTTTACCCTTATTATTTAAATTTTAGCTCAAAATTAGGTTTAGGGTAAGTTTCACTTTTGGCCCCTAGGTTTTAAATAGGAAAATTTATTTGACAAACTTTTTATTTATGGTATATATGGACAATTATTATCCTAATACATTTCAATTTTTATTTATGGCTTATATTATTAATCTTTTGTGTTTTGAAAAGTTGGCAAATTTATACCCTAATAAATTCCAATTAATGTTTAAAATTTCATTGTTAATTTTTATATTTTGGAAAATTAGTATCCTAATTAATTCCAATTAGTATATTTAAATTGTTAATTTTTATTCTTTGGAAAATTAGTATCCTAATTAATTCCAATATATTTAAATTGTTAATTTTTATGTTTTGGAAAATTAGTATCCTAATTAATTCCATTTTTTATATTCAAAAATTTGGTAATTTAATCAAATTATGTTTTTTTTAGGAAGTTGGAAAATTAGTATCCTAATAGATTCAAACTTCTTTCTTTTTTTGAAAATCCAATATACATCAATATAATATTAACAAATCAATTCAAGATTTACCTTAATTTGGGGACAATAAATAGAAAACATAAAATATGGCAATCAAATTCACAAATATGGCAAACAAATAAATTCAGCACAATCATCCCAAATATAATACCTTAACTTTAGAAATTCATAACTTTATAACAAAAATATATTTTTACTTGATTCTTTCTTCTAAATATTCTAGGTTCATCCAAGATTGATTTCTAATATCGAAAAGTACACACACTTTGTAAGAAAAAAATCAGATTTTCATGTCAAAAGTTTTCAGCCACGGTTTTGTATATAAATTTCTGCAGAATTTACACAAAATTTAAAAAATCATATCTTTTTTAATACTTATCGAAACGGGGTGATTCTTATTTCTAAATCTTTATTTACGAGTCTAGTTTCATAGAAAAATAACCATAAATATTTAATTTCAAAGAATCAGTGTAGAAAAATCAAGAAATAGTAAGTGTTCAGAAATTTTCGTAACAGTGAATTTATATGAACATCAAACTTCAAAAAATCATAACTTTTAAACTACGAATCCAAATCGATTGATTATTTTTCCTATGGGTTTGTATTTAAGTATATTTTCGAATAAAAATTTCAAAAAAATCTAAATCATTCTACAAAAATCACGAAATCAAATAAAACAAAACAGCAACATATGAATGACTACATTTTTAATGGAAAAGGATTTTACCTTGGTTCGATAGAACCTTACAAATACGTAGCCCCGAGTTCCAATGAACGAATCAAGAAGATGATAAGGAGGGCAAATAATGATGAAGGGAGGGAGGCTCTTGTGAATGGTTTTGGGTTTTTAGAAAACAAGAGGAGAAAGGTTATGACCGTGAAAAGGAGAGATGTAGAGAAAACTTCAAGGTTTTTTCTCTTGTGAATATTGTGTGTCTTTTAGGGTTGTAGGAGGGTCCTTTTATAGCCAAGAGGTAAAAAAAAACAAGGAAAATTTAATTAATGAAAATCAAAATAAAATAAAATCTTTTATTCTTTCCCATAATTATAAAAAATATCTAATTTTATTTGACAACTCATAAAAATAATTTTCCTACTCATCTTTTCCATGTTTAAATTGATTCTCATTTAAAAATTATTTTTCAAATCTTTTAAAATTAAATTTCAATTCAAATCAATTATAAAAATGCTAATTTAAATTCAAATTTTTATTTTCAAATCCAAATTAAACAAATCATGTCAAAGAAAACACCACATTTCAAACCAAAGTCATTTTTTTTTCGAAATATGTAAATTTTGTTAATTTTAAATATTACCGGACGAAAATGGGTGTCTACACCCAATGAATCTTATTGCCATTAGGAGACGAACCCCACCAAAAATCAGGAATTATTTGATTGATCTCACGATAGAACTTATCGGTTAACATAAAACATGACATGGTATAAGTCGGGATTGCTTGACCCACAATCTTGATCAAAATTTCTTTACCCGCAACGGAGAAAAGCTACTCCCTCCAACCATTCATCACCTTCCTGAGTTTCTCCTTAATAAACATCATGGGCTTGCTTTTATTTCTAGAGATAGAAGATAGGACACCGAGGTATCGCCCATTATCTGAAACTCTCCTAACCTTTAAGATGCTTGCAATAGTAGCACTGCTCCCTTCGTTCACTTTTCCACTGAAACTGATTGCCGATTTTGTATAATTGATAATCTTCTCGGACGCCTTCTCATATGTATTAAGAATATTAATCACATTCCAGCTCTTATACACAGAAACTTTAAAGAAAAGCAAGCTATCATCAGCAAAAAAAAAAGGGGGGAAATAGAAGGGGCATTGAGAGTGTAAACTCTTGTAAGTTTAAAAAAAAAACTGCATGTGTGGGCTTTGGGTGACAAGTGGCTGATGAGGTGTCAAAAAAAACAAAAAAAGACAAAACTTTGTTTTGCTGCAGAACCGTAACCGGAGAATGGAAAATGAAAATGGAGTGTTAAAAAAAAAGCATGGGAAATTTTGAAGGCCAAATTGTGAAGTTTTGAGTTAAATTTGTGGTGTAATTGCTTCTTGGTAAGTAGTTTCTTCAAACCAATTGTTCTATTTGATGGATTTTGGTAGTTTTTCTATGCTTCAAGATTGGTTTATGAGTTTTATTATTTATGAATTTTTGAACCTAATGGAGATGGTGTTCAAGGAATGGTTAAGAATAGTGTAGAAATGAAGTTTTTCCATATTTTTGATGGAGTTGCTATGAAAATTGTATGAATTAGAAAGAGGATTGGTATGTGGGTTTTCTTCAATTTGAGTTGGGATTATATGTTGGGAATGAGGAAGTGCAACAAGTTGATATTATTTGGCTTTGAAAAGTACATTGGAAATGTAACAAATGAAAAATATGAAATTCTAGTCATGGGACTTTAATAATCATTTTACATATTTTCAATATGTTTTTCTAAAATATAAAAAGTACTAATAGATTTTTAACGGTTATATTTATAAATTAATATTTCAGGTGATATCGAGGCTTGAACTATTTACGATTTGGAATGTTCACAGTAAAAGTTTGTGAGTGGTTTTCTATTTTCAGATTTATGATATTATCGAGATTCAGATTTTTGAAATATAAATATTTAGATATTTAGCTATAGATTTTACGGAAATGAATTTTATGATATAATATATACTATGTACGAATATTATGGACACCCAGTTATGATTTTAGAAACAGTTATGTTTTACGAAATGTTTGAGAATTATGTTAACAGTTCCTGTAGTTTATTTTCAAACCGCTAGAAACAGTACCCTCAGTAATCAGCTTTCAGCAGGTCTTTGGGGTCCACTTTAGCATACACATAGGCTTTGGGCCGTATGTTAGGGTGCATAGCCCTTTTGGGGCAGCTCTGCACGTATATGACCAGTTTCAGTATTCAGTTACTCTGCTGCATGTATGATTTCGCTCTACATGCAGTATGACCAGTTAAGGGTACATTCTTAGTGTGGTTTTTAACTCTATGATATGATATATGAGAAGTTTATATTGCACGTATATTTACATATATTTATTGATTTAGTTTCATCTGAATATTATAACTACTAAGTTTTACGAATATTAGTTCTGAATAGTTTTTATGAATTTGAAAATTACTATATATTATGTAGTTTTGAAGAAAATATTAGTTTAATAAAAATTCCACTCACTGAGCCTTTTTAGCTCATTCTTTTCAAATGTTTCCCCCCCACAGGTAGCATTCGAGTTTCAGAGATGACCGTGCCTACGACGAGCTTTTCTACAACCCATATCGCATCAGCTCAGTTAGTACATGAATCAAAACAGTTTAAAATATTTTTTTAGCATATTCATGTTTAGTTTTCCTTGATGGTAAGTGTTGATGTTTAGTCATCGCTTGTCATCGGCACACGTCTCGTCTCAGGTGTATAGGAAGGTCTTGGGATGGGTCGCGATAAGTTGGTATCAGAGCATTACCATGCTACTTGTTTATGAAACTCAATGCTACTTATTGGTAAATTTTATTGTTGGAAAGAATTTTTATATTTAATAAGTGATAACAGTTTGAGAGTAGTAAAAATGATCAACTAGTGGTTTACTTCACTGAGGCTGGAGTTGTTGTCAACATGGAAGTGTAGTTTCGAATAGTATTCTTCAATTGTATGAGCTAGTATTTGATTTAAAGATCTCTAATTAAAGAGCTTATATGGTATTTGAAAAGAATATATTGACAGCTACTAGAAGTTATATAAAGTGGTGGAATATATTAAAGTTAAAAAAAATGAGTATAGCAGATTGACTTGTTGGATCGTCGTTACTAGAAAATAGTGTTTACAGGAATACGTAGTAATGTGAATGTGAATGAGTGGAAGGAAAACTTAATTGGTGCCCTTCTTGGATACAAACTTTTAGTATTATACAAGGTATGATTTTCTTGATTGTGACACGTGCATTTGTTTAGTGTTTTTAGTAGAGGTGTGTAATTGGCCTGACGAGTTAGGGATTATTTTAGTGGTGGAAGGAGAAGTTATATATGTTATGTTATAAGTTTTTCTTAGAAGAGAATATGTTGTATATTTAGTTTATGCGGTTGATCTTCAGCTGAGTAAATTGAAACTTTGAGACATATCAGAGTGCATGAATATTCCAGGATATTTCTAGAGAGTTTATTAGATTCATCACAAAAGAGGGAATTTGATGGATGATAGATGGTGGGTACAGCTAGGCTTTGATTTATTACAGTCAATGTATTCTTTTTGGGATGCACCTGAATTATTTGTGGAAGAAAATGAAATTTTGTAAATGATTTGTTTGATCAACTCGGTAGTATCTTTAGGTTTTTGAAATATTGCTATGAGATCAGGTTATCATCAAGTTTGAATCAAATTAATATTTGTGGAGACAGCTACTTTCAGACCATTATGGGAGGTTAATTATGAAATCTTATTGACAATGGTGAAGTTAATGCTACAACAATAGTTATCGTTCCTAAGAACATGAATTTTGTCATTTATTTAGACAGGTTTGTTGTTGTGTTTATTATTGCTAGTGTATTTTTAAAGTAAAGAAAGTCATACAGATATTTTCGTATGAGAATTACATATTCTGTGAGAAGTAGTAATATGGAGAAAATGGTAATTGTGAATTCAAGTTTGTTTGAGTTATGATTTTGGGGCATATAATCTTGCATAACATATATGTTGCCCCTCAGAAGATAAAGTTGTAGTTGTATGGGAATGACTTGTGGTTTTTAAAGAAATGTATAGTTTTTTCTATAATTAGCAGGTAACTTCCCTATTTTGGTCAGAAGATTTCCTAAATAGTTCTTTGGTTGACTATTTTGATTGAAAAGAGTACGAGTGAACAAAAATTATAGAAAGTAAAGGAAGGGAAGATTAAATTATGCTATTATTCTAACACTTTTGACGTCATAAAAAGATGTTATTAAGGATAATGATACATCTCATCAAAGGATCAGATGGGTTTTAATTCAGAATAGTATAAATAATAGCCTATGGATTAAATAGTTAAAGGAAGATGAAGATGATGATATACTGTAAGACTCAGAATGAATAGCTCTGTTAGTGGAACGGAACATTTGGTGATATGAAATATATGTGAGCAATTGTCAATGAGATTTGAGATATGTTTTGAATCAGGATAATGATAGCATTCTAGTATTGATTATATTTTGAATCGTTTTATAGCAGCAGATTTAGATTTATTGTTTGTTGAGATCAGTATAGTGAGACATGTACATGTTACTTAAAATGGGCGTAGTTGCTTATCAATTGGCTTTACTAGTGGAAATATCCAGGATTCACGATGTATTTCATGTTTTCATGTTATCTAAGTATATACCGGATCCATCTCACACACTAGAGTCACAACCAGTGTAATTGAAGGAGAATTTATCTTATGAAGAAGAGCCAATTAGAATTCTTTATAGAAAAGAACATGTTTTACGGGAAAAATATTATTTCTCTTATTAAGGTGTTATGGAAGAATCACATAGTTGATGAGGCGACTTGGGAAACTGAAGATCCTATGCGTTCTCAACATCCTTAGATTTTTCCTTCGAATTGAATTTCGAGGATGAAATTCTCAAAAGGAGGTAATAGTTTGTAAACTCTTGTAAGTTTTTTTTAAAAAAAAAAAACAAAGAAAGAAAACTGCATGTGTGGGCTTTGGGTGACAAGTGGCTGATGAGGTGTCAAAGAAAAAAGGAGAAAACTTTGTTTTGTTGCGAAACCGTAACCAGAGAAGGCAAAACGAAAATGGAATGATAAAAAAAACATGGGAAATTTTGAAGGCCAAATTGTGGAGTTTTGAGTTCAATTTGTGGTGTAATTGCTTCTTGATAAGTAGTTTCTTCAACCCAATTGTTCTATTTGATGGATTTTAGTAGTTTTGCTATGCTTCAAGGTTGGTTTATGAGTTTTATTATTTATCAATTTTTAAGAGAATTGATAAAAGAATTGAACCTAATGGAGATAGTGTTTAAGAAATGGTTAAGAATAGTGTAGAAATGAAATTTTTCCATATTTTTGATGGAGTTGCTATGCAAATTGTATGAATTAGAAAGAGGATTGGTACTTGGGTTTTCTTCAATTTGAGTTGGGATTATATGTTGGGAATGAGGAAGAGCAACAAGTTGATAATATTTGGCTTTAAAAATTACATTGGAAATGTATTCAATGAAAAATATGAAATTCTAGCCATGGGATTTTAATAATCATTTTACATAGTACTTTTTAACGGTTAGGTTTATTAAATTAATATTTCAAGTGATATCAAGGATTGAACTATTTACGATTTGGAATGTTCACAGTAAAAGTTTGTGAGTGGTTTTCTATTTTTAGATTTATGATATTATCGAGATTTAGATTTTTAAAATATAAATATTTAGATATTTAGCTAAGGATTTTACGGAAATGAATTTTATGATATAATATATACTATTTACGAATATTATGGACACCCAGTTATATTTTATGAAATGTTTTAGAATTTTGTTAATAGTTTCAGTAGTTTATTGTCAAACCGCTAGAAAAAGTACCCTCAGTTATCAGCTATTAGCAGGTCTTTGGGACCCACTTTAGCATACACATAGGCTTTGAGCCGTATGTTAGGGTGCATAGCCCTTTGGGGGCAGCTCTGCGCGTGTATTATCAGTTTCAGTATTCAGTTGCTCTGCTGCATGCATGATTTCGCTCTATTTGCAGTATGACCAGTTAATGGTACATTTTTAGTGTGGTTTTTAACTCTATGATATGATATATGAAAAGTTTATATTATACGTATATTTACATATATTTATTGATTTAGTTTCATTTGAATATTATGACACTAAGTTTTACGAATATTAGTTCGGAATAGTTTTTATGAATTTGAAAATTACTATATATTATGTAGTTTTGAAGAAAATATTAGTTTAATAAAAATTCCACTCACTGAGCCTTTTTAGCTCATTCTTTTCAAATGTTTTCCCTCCCAGAGGCAGCATTCGAGTTTCAGAGATGACCGAGCCTATGACGATCTTTTCTACCACCTATATCGCATCAGCTCAGCTAGTACATGAGTCAAAACAGTTAAAATTTTTTTTTTTAGTATATTCATGTTTAGTTTGCCTTGATGGTAAGTGTTGACGTTTAGTCATCGCTTGTCATCGACACACGTCTTGTCTCAGGTGTATAGGAAGGTCTCGGGACGGGTCGTGATAGAGAGAAACCTTAAGACCGGAGATCCGAGATCCGTCTTTCAGCATCCTGGAGAAGAGAAAATAGACCCTCTACACAGATGAGGAATATATAGGGAGACAGGGGATCTCCCTGCCGAAGGCCTCGCTTAGGCTTAAAATGACCAGTTGGCTGACCGTTAATGAGCACAGAAAATGACATAGTCTCAATACACATTGCAATCCTTTTAATCCACATCTCACTTAAGCCCATCTTGACCATCATACACTTTATAAAACTCCATTCAACCGTATCATAGGCCTTACTCATGTCAAGTTTCAAAGCAACATAACATTTGTTTCCTCTGAATTTAGTTTTAGTAGTATGAAGACAATCAAATCCCACAAGAACGTTATTAGAAATTAAACGCCCTGGAACAAACACACTTTGGTTGGGGCAAATGATAGAATCCTGCATCTGTTTCACCCTATTTGCTAGGACCTTTGCAATGATTTTATACAAAACATTGCACAGGCTTATCGGGCGAAATCTCCCACCGTCGTAGGTTTTTTTACCTTCAGAATCAACACAATCCAAGTTTCGTTGAAGGAGTCTGGCATCGTCCCCTCTCAAGAAAGGCTAGGCATGCTGCTTTCATGTTTACCCCATAATATGCCAGAATTTTTTATAAAACAGAGCTTGAAGTCCATCTGCCCTCAGGTCCTTGGTAGCGCCCATCTTCTATAACACCTTTTTATCATCACCAATAAATGTTTTGTCTAGTTTGAAGTTCATATTCTCTGAAATCTTAGGATTGACAGCATTAAGAATATGGTTTATAGCATGCTCCTCGGGATATGATGAATTAAATGGATGGTGAAATAGTCAACAATTACCACACCAATCTCTTCTTCGTTATCAATTCAAACTCCTTGATCATTCATAATTCCCAGAATTGTAATTTTCTATTTTCGGTGAGTTGCTTTGGCTTAGTACACTCCAAAAGTCATTTAGTACACTCCTAAAGTCATTGCATCTTCCTTCATTCAGCCCTCTACCCCCTTCAATTTCAGACTCGGCAAGCGTTTCATTAAAATCAGCCACGATATTCTCTATATATCATTCAATCTTCAAATTCCACACGTCTCGAATGTGACGGGTAACCATAGAAACCTGTAAGCCGCCAGACACTTCTTTGATCTTTCACAAGAGCATCAATGTGAAATTTAGCAACTGAATCTCAATAGCATCAACCCACATCAATGACAAACCACCGCTCAACCCTTCACAATCAACGCTAAAACAATTGTGAAAATTGAGCCGACGCTTGATATTTTCCATCTTTCTGACAATTGATTTTGTTTTTAGCAAAAATAAAACATGAGGTTTTTTTTTTCAACACCAAATCCTTCAGGACATTCCAACTTATGATTTTCATTGCGTCCGACAAGATTGGGCCTTCTTTCTTCGTTAACACACTGAGCAAAGGTACATTCTATATAATATTATCATTTAATTTGACATTTTTATGGTTCATCATATGTATTAATTGGGTTTTTGGTTTTAAGATTTCAATTTTTTTCTTTTATATTACATCAAAGTGGGGGAGGGCGGACTTGAACCTTCGACCTAAGAGGAAGAGAGTATATGTTGTTGTTTTCACTTGTTCAAATATTTTTACACCTTTGGTTAAAAATATTGTATTTAATTTATTATTAAATCATCGTTATATTATAGCCATATTTATGTGTACTAATCTTTTACCATGTGCGACACATGATACTCGAAATATTTACAGGTTTGATATATTTTGTTTGATTTTTCTATGGTTTATAAATCTTTTTTGAAATGATTTTTGTTTTATTAATTTTTAAATTATTAACGTACTATTATGTTCTATTTAAGATTTAAATTATCATATAGTTTATTAATTCAAAGAACTATGTGTAGTTGATTTTCTTTTTATTTATATAACAACCCCAAAATTTCCAAAACATGAAAAAGTACACATTTAACGGCGGAAGCTAAATTTAAACCAAAGACTCTTCTCATTTAAAAATAATAGCAAAATTCATTCACAAGCGATCGATCTTATTTTTAAATACGAAAATCAATAAAAACATCAATTTAAAAATTCTCAATTAGTCTGAACATTTTAAACACAAGCAAATGTTCAAATGAATAAATACTCAAATAACAGAGGTCAACCCAAATAAACTAATGAGAACAAATAATATTTCTTGGCATGTAAATTCACTCCAACGGACCACCGATCACGAAACATCATCAGTTACCAGCTTTCTTCTTCTTTTTACCTTAAAAAAATGTAGCATTATGAGGTTACACCCAATGAATGGAAAATGTCACTACAAGATTAATGAGTTCTACAGGCGTCGGCATTGCCGGCGCACACACACGGCGCACACACACGGCGCCGGCAATACCCCTTAAAAATATACCATCACCGGCGCACATCTTGTGCACCGGAAATGGTAGCCCAATACCAGTGCAGAATATTACTGCATCGGTATTGGAGCCCAGCGCGGCCTAATGCCGGCGCTGGGCTTGTCATGCGCCGACAATGGGTCAGCCCATTGCTGGCGCTACTGAGCCCTAAGCATGGAAGGCGCACACGTGCGCCGACAATGAGACTTAAAAAAAAACCCTTTTCCCTCCCCCCCCCTCCCCGACCCCTTCTTCCCCAAACCAATTTCTAGCAGAGACGAACAGCAGTGGCGATTAAGGTTTTTTTTCTTTCTTTTTTTCATTTTCTTTGTCAATTCTTGATTGTTTTCCTTCGTTCAAAAGCCAAAGTCTTCATAATCTCTCCTTTTATGTATGTTTCTATTGTCTATTTTACCAAAATAGTTGTTATTTTTTTCAGATTTCATAGTTTTATGTATTAGGTTTTTTTTGGAAATATGAGTTTTTTTTTTGTGTTTAATTTTTAATAATTAGTTTTTATATTGTAGATTAAGTACACAATACATGATTGAGATTAGATTTGAGATGAATTTGTGATTTTTTATCAAAATGGATTTGAGTAGTATGGGTTTATTTTAAAAAAAAATTGAGTTTTTGTTTAGTTTTATTGTTTAATTGTTAAAAATTGGTTGTTATGAAGTAAATTGTTACAAAATACATGATTACTTGGAGATTTGAGATGATTTTTTTCTTTTTTATCCATATGGATTTTTTTTCAAATTGACTATATTTTGTGTGTTATAGGTTTTGTTAATTTGTATTTCAATGAACAATTTATTTAATTTCAAATTTATTGTTTTTCGCATGTAATTATGTGATTAATTTTAAACTTTGCATACTTAGTAATATGAGTTTTTTCAATTTAATGCTTTTGAGTTTTAGGTTTTGTTAATATGTTTTTTATTCTAATTTATTTCAAAAATTTATTAAAATAATTACTTGAATAATTGAAAGAACAAAACTTGAATTGTTTTTAAAGTTTAGGCAAATTTCAAACTTTTTAGCATAAATGTACTCACTGTTTTTTTTTTGTTTTGTATTTAATTGTAAATTGAAACAGAAAATATTTGCGGATCTTTCGTGAGCATATTATACAAATGTCAGGATCCAGGTTAATTTTCTGACCTTTTATAGTTTAACATCGTTATGTTTTTGGAAGATGGCTATCCTACAGCAAAGTTAGTCGGGGATGCATAAAGAATCCCCGACGTAGAGAAATATCACGCCGGGGATACTAAAATGGGCAAACCCGACAACCAATTGTCGGCGTAAATACCGACGTTGAGTTTTCACCGGGGAAGGCATTGTCGGCGTGTAGGGAGGGCATCCCCGACGCACATTTGCATCGGTAGTGCCCTTATATTTTGTAGTGTGTTTAAAGAAAAGAATGCCATGAGAAGTTTTCTAATCCTTTAAGTCCATAACGACCTCACAACTTCCAACAAGTTTTTTCAAATCTAAATAAATCCAGTTTTACACAATGCCTTAACTCAACTATTGTTAGCAAACAAAATTGAGTTTTTCGCTCAAAAGCATCAAACACATGTTTCCACGCTTCAAGCTTTTGAGTTATTCTTCTTATGTCTTTTTCAAACACACAAGCGAACCTACTTTCTTTATTCTTTCTCATTGATCACATGGAATGAACTTGCCCCACTAAGTGAAATTATGTCATGCATAACTATAATTTTCTCCTTAACGACATATTCTTCATTAAGTATGGCCTTACTTAATGCGAACCTCCAAACATGTTGTTTAAGATATCAAAACAACGTGATTTACCTAAAAGCATCACTACCAGAATGCTTGACAAGCCTAAGTTCTGTTTCTAGACTAGAAATACTGCTTATACCCAAAACCGACTTTTAAGTGGCTTAAACATGGAAATCTTAATTTCTGAAAAAATGTCACTTTCTTAAATATAGAATGATCTAAAATCACCCAATATCCCAAACTTATCTCACAGAACGATCACCCAAATAATTTCCACTAAAAAGAGCAAAACTAGCCTAAACTAGTGTAGTTTTGCTCTAATTTCGGACACTGGGATGAACTGAAATTTCTAAATAAAATTCAACTGCATAACGCCTATTTTATCACTCCCAAAAGTATTTTAAAACATTTGAAAATAATCATGAATCATCACAATTCTAATTCACAAAACTAAAAAGGGCCTAAGCTAGTTTTCTTCCTGTTGGGCACTAAGCATGTAATTTTTTTTTCATACAAGCCGTAGCCTTTAAGGGACTTTAAACCCACATAAAGTAGTCTTTAACAACATATAATAGTTCAAAAATAACTCTCAATCAGTATCGTAACATAAAGATACAAAACACACATTAACATGCCTTAAATCCTATTTTTTACGCTTCGGAATTAAATTTCTGCAACTTTTATTAAACAACCCCATAATCTTAATCAAATTCTTAGAACATCTTCTTAATGCCTAAAATTTACTAACAATAACTTATAAAAGAAAAGAAAGACAAACCATGAAATCAATTAACTTTAAACACAATTTACTCACCTTTCAAGCTTAAAAAATTCAAGAACAGAATTATTCCTTTCCAAGGACTTCAAGAACCTGAAAAGTAAACTAAAAATATTCAAAACTCTTCCTAAAAATTACCTAAACATAAGATAAATAACAAGAGTCAACACGGGATGAAGGAACGACACGAAAAAGCAAAAGAATCTTCCTTAAGGGGGCTGCCCTTACCGTCGGCCACAGCAGCCCCCTGCTGCGTTTTTTCGCGGCGATGACTCTTTGGCGGGGTTCGAGTCTGTCTCTTGGTGATTTAAAAAATAGAGAGGGTGGGTTTTTAAAGAAAGACAAGGGTTAGGGTTTATACGATTTGAGAAATTTCAAGAAATATGGAGTCTAATTGGAAAGAATAGAAACAGATTTAAGAATTTGACCAAGGGTTTCATTAAAGAATGTAATTGAAACTAAATTCTAAAATTCAAAGGGAGAAATTACTCTTCTTGAAAAATTCGGAATTCGTTCCTACCGATTCCAATTTTCCTCCAAAAACAAACACCACCAAGATCACACCTAGAAATACGAAGAACGTAAGAAAATCGATCAACTACATGCCCAATAACCCTTGAAGGGTGGCAGCAAGGAGGAAGAAGGAGAGGGAGAGAAAACCTACATTTTTTTCTCTATAGCTTCTAATTCCACGTTCTAAGAGACTTCATGTTTTGTCTTTTTTTTTTAATAACCTTTTCTTTTTTTTTCTTTTTCTTTTAAGACCAAAAATGATATTTAAAAATAATTAAATTCTTAAAATAAGAATGTAATTCATTAAATATAAATTCCTTAATCTCTAAATTAAATATTATAATAAAACAAAATTTAATTAAAGAGAATACTTACCGAGAAAAATGGGTAAATACAATTTAAGACAAATTTTTTGACTTCTTTATTTTTAAATTATATACTGTCAAATAAAAAATAAATTGTTTGTTCTATACATACATACATACATACATACATGCATACATACATATATATATATATATATATATATATATATATATATATATATATATTTAATCAGTAAATTTTTTCATTTATACATTATTTATTTCTAATTTTAATTAAAATTTAAGAAATTATGTATATTTTTCTGTTTGATTTAAATATTTTTAATTAAAAAATTTAAAATTTATTTAAATATTATATCCTTACTAACTCAATAAATTATATTTTTGTTATACTTTTTTTCTTTTTTTATCTTAACTATATTTTTTTAACACAATTTAAGTTTTTCTTATATATTTTTTAAAATTAAATCACCATCAAATTTATTAAATCAGTTAATATTTGAATACTTAAATATAATTTATTTTTCATAAATGTGTTATAAATCCAAACAATGAATAGTTATTCATTTTAATATCACATTCATTTTCATTATGTTGTGCTTGATTTTTCAATTATTTTGTAATTTGATGTTGTGAAAGCAATAAAAAACCAATGAATTTATATAAAAAAATTGACAATTTCTTATTCATTGAAGAGAAATATTTTATTTATCTAAAAGAAAGAGAAATATTTTACTAAAAATGTAAATAGTCATTTAATAGAAAGTGGAGTATAAATAATAATGTGTAATTTAAAAGTTTTAAAATGGTATATATAATGGCATGTTAGTAAATTCAAGATTTTAAAAAGGGTATAGTAGTCCAAAAATATTTCTCAAACATCCCTCTTGTTATATATGATGTGCCCTTGTTTTTATTTTCAATATTTATGTTATAATCCTATCCTCATCCCAAATCAATTAAAAATTAAGATGATTTAAGTATATAGTCATTAAATTGATTAATTTTCAGTTTTTAGCCAGTTAAATAAAATTTTCACTAAATAGCCACATTAAGGAAAAATTAATACAATAAGTAAAGGGAATAATTTGATAAAAAAATTAATAATGGGAATTTGAATTAGAGAAATTTTTCTAGCAATTGTTTTAGTAATATTTTTAAAAATAGAAGGTCTAAAACATATTTGTAAATATAGTAAATTTTGATATGGTGAATCGGTGATAAACATTGAGCTACATATTTTTACACTAAGTTTATCACTGATACACATATTAATCATTGTTGATCATTGATTAATATAGTAAAAATTCTTGTATTTATAAATAGTTTTTAGAGTTACTAATTTTACAAACATTTGCACCCTTTGAATTATTAGGCTACTAATTTCAATTATCTTTTTACTATTATTTAAAAAAAAAAACAAATACAATATTTTCGTGTTGTCGCACTTTGTGCAATATTTTCTATTCATAATGTTCTAAAACATAATAGATTTACAAAACTCAACGAACTATTCCACCCCTGCTACAAATTGATCGTTCATATAGCCGTCTACCAAACGAACTTACATCTACTCACGTATTTTTTCACTTGTTTTGAATATATTCTTGAATTTTACTTTATGCTTATAACAATGGAGAGCTAGTTTTTTCATAGACTATTTTAGTGATGAATTTTGTCACCAATTTCGGCAAGAAGGTTCCTTCCAATTTAATTACATCGAAACTCCCAACTCCATAGAGCGGGAAACTTCCCGCCTATAATTGCGACGAACTACATCGTAAATTTGTGATGTAGTGTAACATCCCGTTACTCAGTAAGAAATTAATTATTGGAAATTAATATTATTTGAGTAAATAATATTAATAAAGTTAAGAATTTTAATTTTTGGAATCTAATTTAATTATTATTCTTGCTTTGGAAAAAAAATTAATTTAGATATTAATATTATTATTATTAGGAAAATAATAATAATAAAAGAAAAGAGAGTAGAGAAGGAACAGTTTAGTCAGAATGTAGTTTTTCAACAGAGAAAGAAAAAGGTACGTTCTTTCTTCCTTTCTTCTTCCTCATGGCCGCCGCCTATGTTGTCATTCCAAGACCGGAGTTTCGTTAATTCCTTTCGTTTTCTTTAAGGTTTAGGTGTATTATGGTGATGCTTGAAGCGGAATTGTGTTTGGAAAAGTTAGGGCAAAGTTTCTTATTCTTCCAAGAAAAGGTGAGATTGATTCTTGTTGAAGATCTATTCCGTTTTGTTTATAGTTTTCCGATTCTTACTTAATTTATTGTGAATTAGAGTTCTAGGAACTTTAATTCAAAAGCCCCAAATTTTTATTCCCAATTCTTGAGCCCTAATGTTTAATTTTTGTTCTAAGCCAAACCAATCGACAACCTAATATAGAATTGATAGATAACGAACGGATCGGAACCCTGAAATTCTTTCCCCGTCACATTTGTCCTACATCTGTCCTACATCTGTCCTATGTCCGTCCTATATCTGTCCTACATTTGTAGCCTTCATCTTAAACCCGTCCTAATTTCGTCCTAACCCGAAGCCAAATCCGTAGCCCTCTGTCATAACCGTCCTAACCCGAAGTTGAACCCGTCACTCTCCGTCCTAATACTATCCTAATTGTCCTACCATCGCCCTACCCCATAATCCCTCGTTCTAGCTCGTAATTTCCCCGTCCTACGTTTAGTTTTATGTTAATTTTAGTTTAAAGTTAGGTTTAATTTTAATTTAGATTTTAACTTATTTTTAAGGTCGAGGTTATGTTGTGAAAGTAATAAGGAATTTAGAAAATTCTTGCTATCTACAAGGTGAGTAGATGAATGGTTTTGATTATTTTGTTTTGGGGAAACCCGATTTATTAATTATCGTTTGGAGATGAGGACCTTATATTTTTTTGGATGTTTATATGATTACTTATAAGGTTTTTGGGGCTTTTTATAAGGATTTATAATTTGGAGTTTAAGTATGTGAAGAAGTGGATTAAAGAATGCTAAATTGTGACTATCGATATCGATTTACGGTAAAACTGAAACTATGAGTTTTCTATGATGTTCTTGGATGTATAAGCGAATATTGGGTGTTTAAGGTTACATTGAATGTTTAAAAGTGGATTAAACATTGTTAGTTGAGAATTACTACGGTTGTCTGACTAGTGCCCTTTAGGTCGATATATTTAAGCCTAGGTGGTTAGTTAGTCAATATTTGATCTCTGAATCGATTGTGGATATTTTCAAATGTATAGGGGCTGTTTTGGGAGTGATTTTATAGCCGTTATGCTGCTGGAAATTAGTTAGAAAATTATTAATTTTAGAATGTCCGAAAAAGGAGCGAAACTACACTAGTTTAGGCTAGTTTCGTTTCTAGAATTGTTAATCGTTGGGAGTTGTTGGAAGTGAACCCAAATGGTTTTATGAGTGATTTTGGGATGTTTTAGAATGATTTAAAGGTGAATTTTCCAGAATTTGATATTAGGGAATTTTTGGCCTAGAAAGAGGATTGTTACGAGAAATTGAGTTTAGACTTAATTTGAGCATCATGGTAGTGATGTGTAGGATCATGTTACTCAAATACCTCGGGTAATATAGTAGTAGGTTCGCTTTAAGCATAGGCCTTGCTTAAAGAAGAATATTTCCGTTAAGGGAGATTATACGGTTGTGCACAACTCTATAGCACTTAACGGGGCAGGTTCTGTAACGTCCCATTATTTTGAAGTGAATTTTTTTTTTATTATTTTAAATAATTAATCAATTTAATTTTAATTAAAGTTTTTAAGATTAGTTTAAATTTAGTAATTTCGATTTTAGTAGTTATTTTCGTCCGAATTTCTTTTTAATCGTTTTAATATTTTAAAATCGTTTCGGTGACATTAATAAATATTAACGGGCCAATTAATAATTATTAATCACCTTTAGATTATTTTAAGATCATCGGGTTTCGTATTTTAAATCGAATCATTTAAAAGGGACGTATACGTCATTTTCCAATTTCTTAAAAATCACTATTCATCTTCCTCATCTTTAAAAGTCAATCTTTGGTCAAAAACATCAAATTCATCTCATATTTTTTCCTCCAACCCGTAGCTTAGAGAGGAGGAAAAGGGGAGAGAAAGAAATCGTCGCCCCGGCTTCGTTTCTCGACTGTTTTCATCGTGCCTTAGCTCGTTGGAAAGCTCTCGAGATGATCTTTCTACCCACCCCATCAATCGGGCCAATCGATTAAAGATCCAGGAGATACAAGGTGAGGAAGAAATGGGTTTTTGTGTTATCTTTATTTCCAATCTTGTATGTAAGCCTTGATTCGTTTTTCCCGGGTGTTGTTTGTGAATTCTAGTTAGGAAAAATCACTTTGGATGAGGTTGTTGTCTTGGACCTAAACCCGAGTCGAATCAAAAACCCGTCCCATATGATTTTCTCTCACTTAGCCATGATTAGGGTGTTTAGTTTGCTATGATTTTACGTTTTACTTAATTTTTCGGAAATCGATTATTATGTGAAACCCTAAAATATGGTGACCCATTGATATCTCGACTTTCAAAGTATTCGAAAACAACCCAAAACGCCTCTAAATTGCATAAAAGTCGGAAACCCGAACCCAAGCCTTTTCCCTTGCTTGGCCGTGGGTACCCCTGGGGTCCAATTTCTGGATTTTTGTAGTTTTATGCGTTTAATTGCCGTTTGCTCGGTTTTCGGTTAATTATTGATGGTTAAGTGTAATTGATTTGTAGGTTTGTGATCGATTACGTGATTTTGACCCCGACACTTTGGAAGCTTGGATTTCACAATCTAAGGTGAGTTTAAAATGGAAGTTAGTAATTTTATGAATTATGTTTCATTACGTTATTGTTTATCGAGGTTAAGAGGGGAACTAATTACCGGAAGTTATACTTGGTTGGAGACTTTAAACTCGGATGTGAGTGTAGTGGTTTTGGTGTACTTATGGTTTTGGAAGTAAAAGAGGAAACAAGAGTGGTTTGGAAGTCTTGTAAGACAATTTGGAGACTTTAGATGAGATTGAATGATTAAGGAACTTTTGTGATTTGGGAGTCAAAGTGGCTTAGAATTACACTTGAGTATTGACTCGTGTAATTCAAGCGGTTTAGGTTCTTTAGTAGTTTAGAAGAACTTTATCTAACTTACTAGGGAGCTTGTTGGATTCTATGGTACTTGTGATACGGCACATGATAGTATGTGATACGCTCCATACGGTATCATGGTGCGAGGATATGTGATACAACACATGATAGTATGTGATACGCTCCATACGGTATCATGGTGCGATGATTTGTTATATGGTGAAATTCTTGATATCTATATGGTGAAATTCCTGATATCTATATGGTGAAATTCCTGATATCTATACGGTGAAATTCCTGATATCCGATGTGATGAGAGTTACGATGATTGTAACATGGTACATGATAGTATGTTGACTTCGGTCCATACGGTTTTATGATACGATGATTGTGATATGGTAATACCGTACGGGCTTAGTATGTGATATTGATACATATGGTATACCCGATACGATGATTGTGATATGGTAATACCGTACGGGCTTAGTATGTGATATTGATCCATATGGTATACCCGATACGATGATTGTGATATGGTAATACCGTACGGGCTTAGTATGTGATATTGATCCATATGGTATACCCGATACGATGATTGTGATATGGTAATACCGCATCGGTCTTAGTATGTGATATTGATCCATATGGTATACCCGATCATGATGATTGTGATATGGTAATACCGTACGGGCTTAGTATGTGATATTGATCCATATGGTATACCCGATACGATGATTGTGATATGGTAATACCGTACGGGCTTAGTATCTGATATTGATCCATATGGTATACCCGATACGATGATTGTGATATGGTAATACCGTATGGGCTTTGTATGTGATATTGATCCATATGGCATACCCGATACGATGATACTTGTTTGGTAACAAAGAATGTTAATGTTATAGTTTCATATACTCATTAGAATGGATAGAAAGACTTAGTAATAACGGGTACTTTTACTTAAAGTCTTCGTATTGTTACTTTTTAGGAAGCATACTATGTATGTTGATTATAGGCGGAATTTAAAATGTGGAACGGATAGTAAAATTGAAATCTAGGCCTTTGGACACAATTTCCGACATGGAATGTGGTTCATAGGATTACTTGCTTTCATTTTACTCTCACTAGCATTTTTATGCTAATGTTGCTACAATTACAACTTTTTCAGGTAAGACTCGTGGTAAAGGACGAGGTAGAGGAGGTGGCGCTGTGTGACTACTCGAGACAATGAACGGACAAGTACATAAATGGTTTTGGGTGAAGCATCTTTGAATGCTCATGAACTTTTCACTACTTTTACCATGTATCATTTTGAGCTCGATGGAGCAATTGTATATATTTGTGGGCTTTAAAACTTTCTTTTAGAAGTTTTATGATGATATGAAATGTGCATTCCCGATTTAATGCTTTCTCAGATTGAGCCAATGTAAAATAGGTTTTGGTTTATCCGAATTTTAAACGAACCCATGCCGTTTTTCTGTAAAATCAAGTTTTCCGCTGCGTATTTGTTTAAAAGGATTTTACGAAAAAAATTGGGTCGTAACAGGTTCATTCCATCCGTACAATGGAAAAGAATATTTCTCATAAGGATTTAAATTGAGAAAAGAGTGTTTAAATTCCTTATTGAGCGTAGTCTCTCTTTGTTTGTGGACAAAGAGGAGATTAGAGGTATTAGTGAAAATTTTAAATTGAAAAGTTTTAAATTGAGAAAAGAGTGTTTAAAACTTTTTCGAGTATTTTATCTTGTTAATTTGAGGATTAAGAGGTATACATATGTATTGGAGTTCGGGTATTGAGAAGAATACCAAGTGTTTGATGAATGTGGGAAATTTATAACAATTATAACTTGAGGGTTATGAATTATTTGAGTTGTAACTTGGGAGTCATGAATTATTTTAGATATAACTTGTGAGTTATATGTGAGTTATTGACTTGGATGATTGTTTGAGAATATAGTTTGTGATTTAAAGTATGCCTGTGAGAAATTTTGAGATGTTGAAATTGTTTGGAAGTTGTGAGATGAGATGAGTTAAATTTGGATTTAATAAATTCAGGCGTATTCAAAACATATTTTTCCTTTCTGTTCATTTACTCATTGGGCGTAGCCTCATGATGCTACATCTTTTTTTTTTCTAGGTATTAAGGGGGAAAGAGCTGGCATACGATGAGGACTCGAAGAGGAGTTGGTTTAGATTTGTGGAAACATGGCGCCGAGTCTTCGTTATTTTTTTTCTTTGTTGATTTAGTTTTTTAGATGTCATATGGGATTTTTTTTTTATATTATTTTCTTTAAAGTTTAAGTGATTGAGCTATTAATGACGGATTGCTTCGTAAATATTAGCAGGAAGCATCCCGTAAATTTAGGTGACGTTTTGTGACATTGTACGTCACTAACGACTACGACCAATTGTACTTCGTCTCTAGTTAACGACAGAATGCATCACTAAAGGTCAACTTCTATAATTACAACGCGGTCCGTCACTAACTAATGATGAATGGCTTTGCGTTGCAAGTATTGCGTCATAAAATGCAGTTTTTCTTGTAGTGAAAAAAATAATTTTTTTTAATTAAACTAATGAATATTTTTTAGATTTTTTTTTAGTTGAATGATGAATCTTATTGTGGTTTCTATTATTTTAAATTAATATACAATAATTTTAAAGTTTTGTTAGTTTTAAAATTTCTTAATTTATGATAAATTAAATGGAATTAATTATAAAATAAAAGTTTAAAAAGTTACTTTCTTTTAAAATTCTATATAAGTTTTTGCAATATCTAAACTTTACAATTTAAAAAAAAAAAGAAATCACTTTTGAAAATACGCATTTTTTAAAAATGCCAGTAAAAATAAAATATGATGGCACTCATTAGTATCCAATATTATTTAAAATTTAAAAAATATATTTTTTTTTTTGAAAAAAAAAAAGTTAAATTAAAAAAAAAATTGTATTTTTTAGGGAAATTTCATTGGGTAGCAGAATTTTTAGCAATATTTATAAATATAGCAGTTTTAAAAAATATTTGTAAATATAGCAGATTTTTAAAAACCCCCATTCATGTGATCAGAGATATCAGTGATAACTTACAAAATAATCAGTGATTACTATCAGCTAATCGATGATTCCTGCACAAAAATCAGGATATCAGTAAATCAGTGATTACTAATCAGTGATTACTTGGGAAGATATCACTGATTACTGGCAATTTTGTAATATTTTAGGTGTGAATTTAATTTTTCTGCTATTTTTACAAATATTGGACCTATTTTTACTATTTTCGCAAGAGCCCCTATTTTTTAATTAAGTTTTAATAATAAAATTAATGTAATCTAAATTTTAGTTCTATAAATAAAATAAATGTTTGAATTTAATCATGGGTAAAATTCGTATAAAACTATTAAGCATACATTTCTAATTTTTATATGGAAATTAAATTATAACTTGTTGTTTAATTTTAATTTGAAAAAAAAATATCAATTTGGTTTTGATTTTGGAAGAAATTTTTTATGATATATATTTTAGCAGATATTAAATTTTGTTTCCTAAAATAAATCTTCCAGGATTACTATAAATATATCATTAGGCCTCCTTTTATTCCCATATTACGAAAAAAAATAAAATCATAATTTTGTTCCTCATATGTCAAAAACCAATATTACCAAAATATCATTATCGACAATAAACAAATACCTCCGTTGATACCAATCTCGACGGAATTACCGATTACGAATCTTGGTCGACCATTATTTTAGACCACAGGATCATTATCTAAAATTGATTGCGGCTTTCTTTCTCCTTTAACACTAAGCAAAGGTAAAGTTTGTATAATATTATCATTTAATTTGACACTTTTATGGTTCATCATATGTATTAATTGGGTTTTTGGTTTTGGGATTACAATTTCTTTAAAATTATTAGTTGTCTTATTTTTTATTTAAATTTTTAATTCAAATTGTTGTTTTCACATGTTCAGATATTTTTACACCTTCGCTTAAATATATGGTATTTAATTTATTATTAAATCATCGTTATATTATTACCATTTTTATGTTATATGAGTTAATTTGACTTGATTTGATACGATATGCTTTTTCGGGTTTGGAGATGGAAATACATCTCCCGCCCCACTCACGAACCCAAACCAACTTCTCTAACAAAAATAAAGGCGGGGTCCATGAATTCTAAATTTAGACTTCAATGTTTTAGGAACAGTCAAATTTTCTGAGCGGGGAAAATTTAAGGCAATTAACAATGCATTCTACCAGCAATCAAAATCTTGAAATGTCTACAAGAGCAAACTTAATTATGATAAACTTTGAGCAAAAGAGATGATTTAAGTTACTAAAACCATGGATTAATTTTTCACCACCAAATCATAGAAACTCACCTTCAACACAAGACAAATCTCATCCTGATAGCCTTCAATACAAATTTTAAATGAGTTGAAGCGGCAAAAAGAGAACCTTTTTTATCACAGCCCCGACTCCAAATCCATTAGTTAAAGAACCACCAATACCCCATCAATATTAATCTTAAGGTAAAGTACTCATTTGGTCCATGAATTTTGGAGGTCGTGTCTATTTGGTCCTCACGTTTTGAATTTATAAGTGGTCTATGAGTTCTGGGCATTGTGTTTTATTTGATCCATGCGTTTTCAATTTTTATCTATTTGGTCCATGAGTTATAAATATTGTGTCTATTAGGTATATAAGTTTTCAATTTGTGTTTATATGGTCCCTGGATTATTAAAAATAAATTTAATTGTCCTTAATTTGTTAATTCATTAATATAATATCGACTTAACAGTGACATAAATGTTTAATCGACCAAAATACTAACGTGATATTAATTATTATGTCTAATTTTAGGTCTCGATTTATGAAATATTTTAAATAATATTTGATCATATCTGCGTATTTTGACCAATTTAACATGATATGTCATCGTTAAGTGTGACGACCCGACTTATATATAATTCTTGGAAGCGAGCATGTAACGGGAACGAAGGGGTAAACCCTTAAAACTTATGAATTATCAAAACATTTAGAATTTTGGCATGATGTACTCGTAAATTTTAAGCCCAAAACATACATCAACCTGTTTAACAACAACCTCGGCTCATCGGCCAGTTCAGAATATTATATAAGTTCAAAATAGCAAGCAACAAAGTTTGGTGCGCACCAGTTTTAAAGTTAAACAAAACTTGATTTATTTACATAAAGTTTCATGATTTTGACTCCAAAATATAGACACAACTTTTACAACATTCCCAAAATCCCTTGGCTCGCATGTCCGTAAGCCATTCCAAAAGCATCCATCTCGGGCCATCAACGAGCACCACCTGCCGCTCCACGCCCTCGTCTCCAAGCATTACCTGAAAGGTGATATAGAGCACCTTTGAGCATGACACTCAGTGAAAACAAAAGAATATGAACGGTGATGAGCAATGTACAAAATAAAACGATATGTGTAGGTATTTAGTTATATGTGCAATGCAACGGAGATAGTAAAACATTTTCAAACTTAGAACTTTTCAAACCTGCACCATCGTTAAGCCAGTAACACATACCACATATCACGTTTACCTTTCTCAATAACTCATTCTTCTTACCATTTCATTACCCAACGTCTCACTACGTCAATTCATTTCACAAGACGTTATCACACATGAGCCATAGCTCCAAATCACTTCCAGGTTATCTCAATAACCACTTAGCATCCAGGCCATCCACCACACAGCGCCTCAGAGCTACACAATATCACTGCCACGGTAACCACGTGTAACGTCCAACAACCACTCACCATTACAAGGGTTACGACCCCATGGCCAAACAACGAACCAATAATATGCATGAATGATGTGTAATGAAATGAAAATAAAATAAAATAATAAACTTTCTTTCAACAACTATCACGGAAGAACCCTCGGCCCAACGAGCATAACAAATAAATTTTCCCAAACCATGTATATCTCAATTATACTACACACCCTGCACAATATTCATTAAGTATATATCTCACATTGAGCAATAATCAATACATTTCAACTGCTCATGAATAATAGCCCCAATTCAGTATATGACTCGATCGTTAACTGAGTTTATAGTCTAATTAACAAATAATCATGCTTATGAAAACAATTATTCAAACCCGTTTCGGATTGAGCTAACTAGCTCCTTGATACTTAAACCCTTATCGGAGTTGATTCCATCTCCCATTACCGTCTCTTACTTTCATTATCTTATTACCACACTTTTCAATCTCCAACTAGTCACAACTTAAAAACAATCACTTTCTAATTAGCTTGGAAGATTTGTGAACCACGAAGCCAAACACCCCTCCGATTCTTTGTGTTCTCACCTTCGTATTTAACTCCGCTTGGTTTCGCTCGTCCTTGTCCTACATCAAGTCAATTCACACATATTCAAGTTAATATTAACTCTACACATCAGCTTATAGGATTAATTCACAACACCCCAAGCTTTACTAAAATAACAATTCCGAAACTACACGTTTAAATCGAATGGTGCTCTCGGCCTATTGATCTTATTCCACCACTTCCTTTAATGAACTACTAAATAGTTCCCTTATGTATTAATTACATATAATACATATAAATTTCAGATTTGTCATCTTCCATTAATGTCATGAAATCCCACTAAGCCATTAACAAACTTGAAGCTACCAAAACTTCCATTAATGGAGATTTTATAATTTCTTCACCAACTTCCAAATTCTTGAACTTTAGCCTAACAATTCTTTGTATTGTTTTTCATCATTTCTTAACCACACTTCCAGAAATGAAACATGGATAAACTTCCTCTTAATCACCATTAGAATAGCAACCAAAAACTTCAAGAACACATCCATGGAAAACTTAAAATTCTCAAAACCTAGGTTGGAAACCTTACCTCAATCTTGTCTAAACTCTTCAACAATGGCTTGATCCTTTCTTATTATGTTGAATCCACCATAAATTACCAAGTTTCTAGCTGATTTCACCCACCATGAAAGCTATGAGATGATGCAAGCTTTCAACAATGGAGGTTTGGTTTTGGGTGGGGGGTCCTCGGGTGGAAGATGAAAAAGAATGAATGGTTTTTTTTTTTTTTTTCTTTCCTTTTTCACCATTTATACTTTACACTTCAAAAATATAAATAACTAAAACCTATTTGCAAGTAGCACCCTCCACCTCCTAATAGTAAATTAAAAGTGGTTAATTACTAATTAACCCAAAATTAACATAGCCATCAATTTTTTTTCATACTTAAAAAAAAACATCAATTAAAACATAACAATGTTAGGAAAATTTTCTAATTATACTACTCGAACTATCGGAGCCTTACATTAAGTCAATAATTTGGTAAGAAATTAATGAATACATTAAATTAAAAATCAATTAAACTTATTTCTAATAGTTCTTGAAAATCTAGGGACCAAATAGACACAATATCTAAAACTCATAGACCACTTAGACACGAATTGAAAACGTATGGACAAAATAGACACAACATCCAAAACTCAGGGACCACTAAGACACAAATTAAAAACGTAAAGACCAAATAAACATGACCTCCAAAACTCAGGGAATAAATGGTACTTTACCCTCATCTTAATAAACCCTGAGGTGGGGGAATCCATAAAAACAGTCCTCTTAATTTGAGGAATATGTTGTGAGGGTTTAGAATAAAATCCTCAATTTAATTTGCTTCCCAATAGTTCTACCAGAAATTAATCTCCTAATCACAACCAATTTTATTTTATAATCTCCTAATCTTCTTCAATTAGAGTATAATTCAAAGTTCTCTTCCCAATGCCCTTTCATTAGTAAATAAGGAAGAGACATAATCCATCGATCCATAACGATTTTTATAGAACTATCATCCCTCACTCTTTAGGTAATTAAGGATTACATGCACGAAATATCAATTGATGAATTAGTAAAATTAATGATTTACCTCTGTAATGAATCATTTTATGATATTTTTAGTGCGAATTTTAGTTTTTTTTACTACTATTGCAAATAAAATTTTGAACCAATATATTTTAAAATATTGGACGTAGATTCTTCTTATATGTGTAAGAGCCCATTTAATATTATTAAAAGATATATTTAAAAATTAAAAATAAGTCAATTATAAAAAATCAATCTTAATAAATGGTATTATGAAAACTTTTAGGAGTTCACCATCAAATAACAGATGCAATACCATTCCTATAATCTAGATGATAAACAATATCAATTCTTGAAATTAAAAAAAAAAATCATTATTTGACCTAAATTTAATTCTAAAAATAATAACATATACTAAATAACTACTATTTAAAAGTTTTTAACAATATTTTTTAATCCGTCTCTGATATGATTGTTTTTCTAGATCCTAAAACGCATGAGATGTATGGAATTATCCATAAACGACGTCAAAATGTAGATGTAAGAATCTACGGTCACAATTCAGAATATCTACACGGTCGTTCTTGTTATTTGAATTATTTACAAGACACAACATTACTCTAAAAAAAACATCCTAGAATGCAAATACATAAAATAAAAGAGGGATTGTAAATAATTCAATTAACAAGAACAACCTTGAAGATATATATGTGAAGAGAAACATGTTCCCGGTTCTCCTTAAAGAAGTTTTTCAACATGCAAAGCTATGGCTTTTGGAGCTTATCATCCGTTATGTTATCTTTTTAAGGTTAGTTTGGAGCTGAGATAAATTCCCAACCCTTCATTTTCTTTGTAATTGTTTGATCTTTTTAGTTGTATTCAAATATCATGTTTTTATTTTTTGTTGAATTGAACTCCATTCTAAACTAGAGATTCCATGGATTGGATGAAACAATATAAAAAAAATTGAAAATTCATCACTCTTAAAGTGCATAAGAAGTAAGAGCGTGAGAAAGTAAGCACTCACTCTATCCCATGACAGGCAAAACTTATTATCATAATTGTTGAGATTAAATGAGTTTTTTTTTTCTTTAATTAAGTTTCTTTTAAATTTTCAGTTTTTTTTGCAACTGAAGTTAAACTTTCAACTTTGTTTAACTTCGGTATAAATAACTCTTCAATTAATAGTTTCTTAATTACTTTTTAAGTTTTAACTTTACTTAATGTTTAATAGAACTTCATTCATGTCCTATATAAGTGTAAGCCTGCGATGTTAAAAATATCTCAATTGTAATTGAAGATCATCTTTTAACTCTAAATCTCTCTCTCGTATTTTTCCAATTTATCTCTCATTGTTTTACAAAACTTTGAGTTACTACTATTGCTTTCGCAAATACATTTATCATTCCTATTTTACAACTGTGGTATCAGAGCACTAGATTTAAAGGGCTGTAATTTTATTTTAGAGAGGAGAATTTCAATTTCACATTTACAACATGTCTTCCAATTTTGGTGTTTCCAGTCCTCCACAATTTAATGGTGAAAACTACCAATTTTGGGTTGTTAAAATGCAATCCTATCTCGAAGCACTTGGTGTTTGGGAATATGTTTTGAATGATGTTGATCCTCCACAAATAAGAGCAAATCCAACATTAAATCAAATAAGATAACATGAGGAGGAGAAGTTAAAAAGGCCCAAGGCTTTATCTATTATTCATGCCTCTTTATCAGATCCTATTTTTGCGAGGATTATTGATTGTAAGACGGCAAAGGAAGCTTGGGACAAATTAAAGGAGGAATTTGAAGGAAGCACTAGGGTGAAGGCTGTCAAATTATTAACTCTCAAAAGAGAGTTTGAGATGTTGAAAATGAAGGATTTTGACTCTGTGAGGGACTATACAACAAAAATAATGACTGTCGTGAATCAAATCAGACTTGTTGGTGAAAATTTTTCTAATCAAAGGGTCGTGGAAAAAATAATGGTTAGTGTTCCTAGTAGATTTGAGTCAAAGATCTCAGCAATAGAGGAGTCCTACGATTTGACTACTCTTTCTATGGCTGAGTTAATTAGCAAATTACAAGCCCAGGAACAAAGAGAGACCATGCGTAATGAGGAGCATGTTGAAGGTGCTTTTATGGTCAAGTTCAAAGGCAAGAAATCTATGACAAAGGATTATAAAAAAACAGTCGATAACCACAGGAGTAAAGGAAAAGGAGGAGAGTCAAAGAAGGAAAATTTTCCTCCTTGTCGTTTTTGTAAAAAAAACAACCATGCAGAAAAAATTGTTGGTTAAAAAACAAACAAGTTTATCATTGTGATTATTGTAAAAAAGATGGTCACACGGAGAAGTTTTGTCGTATCAAACAAAACAAGGTTTCTGAATCCTCTCAATAAGCAAATTGTGCAGATGAGAGTAATCAAGAGACGACTTTTTTTTATTTAAGGCTTCTCATGTTGATGAAAAAAAATTAAACTCATGGCTTATTGATAGCGGTTGCACCAACCACATAGCTAAAGATTTAAATCTTTTTAGTGACAGTGACAAAGCCTCAATGTCAAAAGTGGTCCTTGGACATGAAGAGACAGTTCAAGCTGAAGGCAAAGGTGTTGTCATCATGCATACAATGCAAGGTGAAAAGAAAATATCAAATGTTTTTATTTGTTCCAAGATTATCTCAAAACTTGCTTAGTATTCCTCAATTGTTGCATAGCAAATTTTCTGTGATATTCAAAGATCTTTCCTGTGTTATTTATGATCCACATGGAGCTGAGATCGCTAGGGTCAATATGGTTGGAAATGCTTTCTTTTTAAACAGTGATTCTCTATATCATCATGCTCTAAATGTTAAAGTGGAAGAAAGCAAAAAATGGCATCATCGCTTTGGACACTACAATGGAAAATCTTTGAAAATTTTGCACTCTTCTAACATGGTCGAAGATTTTTCTGGTTTTGTTTCCTTCGACCATATTTGTGACATTTGCCAAGAAGGGAAGATGCATAAGCTACCTTTTCCAAAAGAAGGTAGTTTTAGAGCCAAGGAGAAGCTTGAGTTGGTGCATAGTGATGTTTGCGGCTCTATGTGCACTGCATCTTTGGGTAACAATAAATATTTCATTCTTTTTATTGATGATTTAACAAGAATGACTTGGGTTTATTTTTTGACTGAAAAGTCTCAAATTTTTGAAATTTTTAAGAAGTTTGTGAATTTGGTTGAAACTCAAAGTGGTTCCAAGCTCAAAACTTTGAGAACAGATAATGGGAAAGAATATACTTCCAAACAATTTAACAAATTTTGTGAAGATTTGGGAATTTAACATCAACTGTCCATTTTATATACACCACAACAAAATGGTGTATCTGAAAGGAATAACAGGACTGTAATGGAGATGGCAAGATGTTTACTCTTTGGAAAAAAATTACCAAAGAAATTTTGGGCAGAAGCTGTTTGTACCGTTGTCTACTTGCTCAACAGACTACCCACAAGGGCAGTAGAGAGCATGAAACCTTATGAAGCTTGGTCAGGTAGAAAACCTTCCATTAAAAATTTGAAGATTTTTTGATCTATTTGTTATTTTTTCGTTCCTTCAATAAAAAGATCTAAACTTGCTGAGAAGGCAATTAAGGGAATATTTCTTGGTTATGCTCCTAACTCAAAAGGGCATAGAATTTTTAATTTGAACACTGAAGAAATTATCTCAAGTCGCGATGTCGTCATTAATGAAGATTCTCATTAGGATTTTGATAAGCAAGAAATTGTGAGAGACTCCCCCACCACCATTGAAGATCCAAAATTAATTGAATCTTCTTCCAATTCAATTGCTGCTATTAATGTTGATAGTCAAGACATTCCTTTGGAGGATGATGACTTAGTTGAAGCAACTGGAGATGGTTCTAATTATAAGGTAAGATCACTTGCTGATGTATATGAAAGATGTAATCATGTTATTGTTGAACCAAATAGCTATTATGAAGCTTCACAATTTGGTGATTGGGTTTCTGCCATGGATGCTGAAATGGATATGATTAACAAAAATAATACATGGAACACTACAAGATTCAGAAGCTCTACCGGCGTCAGCATTGCCGGCGCACACACACCGCGCCGGCAATGCCACTTAAAAAGCTACCATCGCCGGCGCACACCCCGTGCGCCAAAAATGGTAGCCCAATACCAGCGCAGAATTATTGTGCGCCGGTATTGGAGCCCAGCGCGGCCCAATGCCCGCGCTAGGCCTGCCATGCGCCGGCAATGGGCCGGACTATGCCGGCGCATGGTTGTGTAAGCATCGCCGGCGCACGTGTGCGCCGAGGATGCAACTTAAAAAAAATGAAATCTGCTTTCCCCACCCGACCTCTTCTTCTCACTTTTTCCATTTTTTCCTTCTCCCACAGCAGCAGACGGAAAAAACGCCTCCAACTTCCTTTTTTTTTCATTTTCTTGGTCAAATCTTGGCCGTTTTCCTCCATTCAAAATCCGAAATTTTCATAATCCATCGTTTTAGGTACGTTTTTGTAGTCTATTTCACTAAAATAGTTGTTATTTTTTTAGATTTCATAGTTTTTTCCTTTAGGTTTTTTTTTTTGAAAAATTGGTTTTTTATTTTGTAGTTTAGTGTTTAATTGTTAATAACTAGTTATTATGAAATAGATTAGGTACACAATACGCGATTGATTTGAGATTTGAAATGAATTTTTTCTCTTTTTTATGAATATGGATTTTGAGTTTATGCTTTGCAGTTTCCACGATATTTGAGCTTTTGTGAAAGGTGTCGTAGATTCTGATGACCTCCCTCTAAATGTTTCACGAGAAATTCTTCAAGAAAGCAGAATTGTAAGTGTTAAAAATACACCTTATTTCTTTATGAAGCAGAATTGTTTTGGCTTTTTATCTAATTCAGATAATGACAAATGTAGTTGGTACTTTTGCAAAAAAATGTAGTTGGTAAATCAAACGTGCATGGTGTTCCCTTGTTCTCTACTTTTTCCCATAAGCCTAACAATTCTGTTTTACATTTCAATTCTATTCTGGTCACATATGCATAATATGCTTCTTTCATCTCATTCCTGTAATTGTCTGAATTGTAGGTGTAAATAGATGTTATAAGTGTTCTATTAGTTTACAATAAGATTATGTCAGTTTGAAGATTAGAATTTACATTTGTTCATACAGAAAAAGTCATACAAGATATGTGATTGTGTGAGGGTGATAACTCTATAAAATAGAGTTATTTGGTCCTATTTTAATGCCTAAGTGATAATTATTTGATTGAACTTTGCTCATATTTTGTGCACTTTGAATTCATTTTGCATAATTCGTTAATTAAGCTTACTTTGAGAAAACTCGGGTTTTTAACACTTTAAATAATATGTTTGAAGTGTTTTTGGCTTTGGGTATTTTAATCTTGTCATTTTGAATGAAAGAAATCCCTAAAAAGTTGCAAATTTGATGTAGGAGCAAAGGAAAAAAGTGCAGATTTTTGCACTTTTCTGTGGCTGCAGCACACTGGGCAGAATTTGGACAGCAAGCAGGATCACGATTTTTGGCCCAAAAAGCCATATTTTTGGGCCCGTTTCAGCAGATCCACTTGAGATAAAATAAGCCCACTACTTAGGGTCCATCTCAGGAGCAATTTGGAGGAGATTAGAAGGAAGCCCAAGCCCAAAACAAAAGAAAATAGAAGATTAACCTAGATCAAAAGACAGATTTGTGGAGACAGATTGGAAAGAGGAGGCTGAACGTGAGATTTGGGGACAGAGACAAAAACGCAGGAGGAGTCTTCTTATTCTTTATGAGGATTCGTTTGAATTTCCTTCTCCTTCTTATTTAGATTACTCTTCTTCTTCTTCATTCTTTAGAACTCCATTATCCATTGTTAGATTATGTTAGGTTTAGGTTTATTTTTGAAGAACACTTTTGTTTATTTGAATTTCATTATGAACTAAATTTCTTAGGTTGGAATTGATAGATGAACCCTAAGGGGAATTAGTTTTTCACAAGCTTTAATGAATTCAATTTTTATGCTCAATCAATAGTTTGATATTTCTTGTCTCTTTGCTTATGCTTGATCAACCTAAGTAAATTGCTTAGTTTAGTTTTAATTCTGAAAAGGTTAAAATTGAATGGAAGAATATTGATTGATAGGGGTTAACGATTCTAGAAATTGTTTTTGGTAATGCATAGACATATGTGTTTACACCTTAAGGCTTAAACCGGAACATTGAAAACATAATTCTTAATCTAATTTTACCTAGACATAGGATTTAAATTGAATTAGGAATTAAAATCATGTTGGGCTTGACAAAGTCACTTGAATAATTGGGTTTGCTTGCATAGAAAGTGTATTTATTAATGCGGTTTCGTCGCAAGACACCACAAGATCGCTTGGAATTGTGAATTCTAAGACTTTTTAGGGGGATTCTTGATTTTCCAACCACTCATCTCTACATAGTTTCATCACTTTATTATTCTTGCATATTTTAGGAGTAATTTAAGCCACCTTAGACCATCGTATTTATTTTCCTTAATTAATTTAGAATTTATTTGTTTAGTTTTGCATAATTTCACAATTTTAGTTATTTAGTTTCATAAATCAAATCACCCCAATTTATCATTGTTTTTATTTTCTTTAAATTATTTGTTAAACACCATTTTAAATCACTAATCCTGGTGGGAACGATATCTTTCTTATCATTTTATTACTTGTTTGACTGCGTGCACTTGCGTATCACGATTTCACACAACAGAGGGATATCTTCTGATGTGCAATTTCCATATACCAGGGTTGATTTAACCATTCAAATTCTGTACTAAGAGTAAAATATGATTTCAATTTGAAAGAATATATTTGGACTAAATTTTGAATTGAAAAACAAGTGCTTTTTTTGTAATTGAAGGGAGTTTTCTACTTTATAAATTGTTATATATGTGGAGTGGCTGAGAAACCAAATACATCGAGTTGAGTTATTTATCATTGGTTGTTTCAACTTATTCTTTTCTATTCATTACAATCACATTTCGTGCAAACTTGCATAGTCGTACAAATTCTCTTCTGTGTGTTGTGCATGTCCTTGTGAGGTTGACTTGCTGGCTAGTATATGGATAGTAAGACTTGTGATCTCAAGGTTTATCAAGGATTTAACTTTATAGTTTTTTTAAACACCACCAAAAAACTGGATTGTGTGCTGTTGCTTTTTTCCAAGACAGAATGTTATTTGTTGCTTTGAAATTCACTACAAGAAAAACTGCAATTAGCGTCCAAATATTAGAGACGAAAAATTTGGGACGCTATTTAGAGACGTAATTCGTCTCTAAATCAGACCTTTGACTTACAACGATCACTTTCGTCTCTAAATTACATTTCTACTATTAGAGACGTATTTTGACTGTAAAATAGAGACGAACTTAGTCTCTAAAATGAAAAGTAAAATTATCTTCTTCTTTAGAGACACATTTCGTCGCTAAAAAATTGAGGGAATTTTTCTCCCTTTTCCCACCCGATTAGAGACGTATTTTGACTATAAAATAGAGACGAACTTGGCCTCTAAAATGAAAAGTAAAACTATCTTCTTCCCTAGAGACACATTTCGTCGCTAAAAAATTGAGGGAATTTTTCTCCCTTTTCCCACCCGATTAGAGACGTATTTTGACTGTAAAATAGAGACGAACTTGGCCTCTAAAATGAAAAGTAAAACTATCTTCTTCCCTAGAGACACATTTCATCGCTAAAAAATTGAGGGAATTTTTCTCCCTTCTCCCACCCGATTAGAGATGTATTTCGACTGTAAAATAGAGACGAATTTGGCCTCTAATATGAAAAGTAAAACTATCTTCCTAGAGACACATTTCGTCGCTAAAAATATTGTGGGAATTTTTCCCTCCATTTTAATGAGGCGGGAAATGTTCCCGCCAGAATAGAGACTCATTTGGACTCTAAAATAGAGACGAAATGCGCCTCAAAATTGAAATTTTAGTCCACCTCCTTATTTAGAGACGTAGTCCGTTTCAGGGATGAAGCTTCTTTTGATTTAGAGACCAATTTTATCGCTAATAGTGGCGGGAAATTTTCCCTCCAATTTTTTGGCGGGAAGGGTTCCGCCTAATTAGAGACATATTTTGTCTCTAAAAAATGACAAACATTGTTATAAATAGGTGTGTTGAGAATGGCTTTGAATATAAAGAAATTAAGTTATAACACTCTCGAGTGAGAGAAAATGCGTGAGTGGATGTATGTCCGTTTAATTGAAGGGTTTCTCAACGACCAATTTGTAGCCGGGGTCGAAGAGTTTGTTGAGTTCTGTCAATCTACTGTGATTTTTCATAACAACGGACAGAAGATACGATGTCCATGTAAAAAGTGTAAGAATAAAAAGATATTACCGACAGATGATGTGAAGTTACACTTGTATAGTCGGGGTTTCGTTGATAATTATTATCAATGGGTTTATCAAGGAGAATCTGAAGAAATGTTCAATGCAGAGAGGGGGGAGTCATGCCGAAATGAAGGAAGCAGCTCGCAGTGCAATTTGAATGTGAATGAAAGTTCTGAAAATGTTGAACATCACTACGAACATCTAGAACAGGTGGTTTATGATGGATGCAGTTATCAAGGTGATGGTTCTCAAAATTTATTAAATGAAGATTTAAATCAAGATGCGCAAAGAATGTTTAAGATGGTAGAATCAGCGAACAGGCCGTTGTACGAAGGTTGTGACGTCACGCAACTTGCAGCTGCTACCGAGTTATTGAATATAAAGGCAGAATTTCACATTCCCGAAAGAGGATACAACTCAATTTCACAATGGTTTCATCGTTGTGCTCCAGCGAACAACACGTTGCCACAGAGTCTGTACGATACGAAGAAATTAGTGGAGGGTCTCGGTTTACCTGTGGAGAAGATTGATTGTTGCCCAAACGGATGTATGATATATTGGGGTGCAAATGCAAATCTTCATATGTGTAAAATGTGCAATCATACGAGATACAAACAAGGTAAAAAAACTCTTATTCCACATACTCGCATGTTTTATCTACCGATCACGCAACGACTGCAACGGTTATACGCGTCAAGAAGTCACTGCCTCTCACATGAGGTGGCATCATGAGCACTCGCAAGATGAAGGAGTAATGAGACACCCTTTCGATGCCGAGGCGTGGAAACATTTAAATCGTTGTCATCCAGGAATTTGCACGGGAAATTCGGAACATTCGATTGGGGTTATGTCTTGCGGGTTTAACCCTTTTGGGGCTTCGGGAGCTCAATATTCAGGTGTGGCGATTATGGTGACGCCGTATAACTTGCCTCCATCGATGTGCATGAAAGATCCTGTGATTTTCTTAACGGTCATTGTTCCTGGGCCAAAAAGTCCAAAGCGAAGTTGGATGTCTACCTCCAACCATTAATTGTTGAGCTTTGTGGTTTATGGAACGAAGGCGTTGTGGACGTATGATGTTTCACGAAACAAGACTTCGTGATGCGAGCGCAGCTTATCTGGGACGATAAGTGACTTTCCTGCATATTCAATGTTATCAGTACGTTTGTAAAATAATTTTATCATGGTTTAGATTAGATTAAAATTTATGTTTTTGCGCACAAAACGTAAGGAATATACTACCCTAACTAAATTCGTTAGGGTGGAGCACTTCGGGAAAGTTTGCATGCCCTCATTGCATGGACGATACCAGGTGCATTCTCGTTAGTGCATGGTCGCAAAACGTGTTGGTTTGACTTGCCATAGAAGGTTCTTACCGCTCAATCATTCATTTCGATCGAATAGAACTGATTGGTATAAAGGGAGGAGTGTACGGAACGAAGGCCCTCCTGAAATTATAAATGGATACCAAATTCTGCAACGGTTAGATGCGCTTGATATGTGAAGTGTTACAGAGATTGGTGGTGAGGCTTGGAATAAGACGGCGGGAAAAAATACAGGTTGGAAGAAAATAAGTATTTTTTGGGAGCTACCATATTGGGGAGACTTAATGATCAGACATAACTTAGATGTCATGCATATCGAGAAAAACGTTTTTGATAATGTCTTCAACACGGTTCTAAATATTCCGAAAAAAACGAAAGACAATCTAAGATCACGCTACGAAATTCGGGAAATCTGTCATCGACCAGAGTTAGAGCCGGATGAAAGTGGAAAAAAGTATGCGAAGGCAAAATACATGCTAACACCGGACCGTAAGAAAAATCTTCAGTTCGAGTGGATGCGATCGATTAAATTTCCTGGACGGATATGTATCAAATCCGAGCAGTGCATTGACCTCGCAGACCATCCTGTGTTTGGAATGAAAAGTCATGATTGTCATGTATTCATGCAACGACTCATGCCCTGCCGCATTCGGACCATTTCTTGAGCGAAACATTGGGAACCGTTGGCACAATTGAGTGTTTTCTTCGAGAGTTAACATGTGCAGAGTGTCTCAATCCACTATCGAGTCATTGAGCAGTGAGATTGCTATCAGCATTTGCAAATTAGAGAGAATGTTTCCACCATCTTTTTTCGACTCTATGGAGCATCTACCAGTACATCTACCTTACGAGGCATATCTAGGAGGTCCAGTTCAATATCGATGGATGTACCCGTTTGAAAGGTACATATTTTGATTGTTGTATTCTAAATGTTTCTTAAAGGTCCTGTTTGTAATTGATATATTTTTATGTCGGATACTTGCGTAGGCTAAAAAGAACGGTGAGGAAATAAGTCTAGAGTGGAAGGATCTATATGCAATGCATACCTAATACATGAGACGACCACGTTCGTTCATATTACTTTGATCAACGAATTGCAGAACAATACCGAACCGTGAAGCGGAATTTTGTGCAAAATTCACTACCAGTTGGAGTCGATCCAAATGATTTGTCCATTTTTACAGTATTTGGGAGACCTATTGGAAAACCCGTGCGGAGACCTTTAAACAAGGAAGAGTTTCACATCGCACAGGCGTACGTGTTGTGTAATTGTCCAGAGGTGGAGCCGTATATCGAGTAAGGATGAACTAACTTAATCAGTGAAATATTTATATTATTAATTTATTTCATAATATATTAAATTGAATAATAGGTTATTCGTTGAGTTATTTGTACGTCCGGCTAATCCTGGAATAAACGCAGCCGGGGAGGGGATCATAATTGACAGAGACTTCCGTTTATGGTTTTATGCTTTCGTGAGTATGATTACATGTTATTATTGTTCATATGATCTGCAATAATGTAATTTCCCAACCTAAGTTAACGATTGTGCAGGTTGATTCACCCATTGCACCAGTTACAAACAATCACATAGTAATGTTGGCAAAAGGCCCTGCTAGAATTGCCAAATCATACTCTGGTTATCTAGGGAAGGGCTACAAATTTCAAACAAAATCTCATTCACAAGCGAGCAACCGATAGCGCCGGCGTTTGCATCAAGGGTCAAGTGTTCTAAACACCGAAGAGGATTTCTTTGGAGTCATTGATGAAATTATTGAGCTTGAATATGCAGGAGGGAGTGTAAAACGTCCGTATTATTTAACTGTACGTGGTTTGAGACAATGCGGCGAGGTGGGATGCGGAAGATACCACATTTGCAGATTTTAGAGGTGAATAAGAGAAAGCACATGCGCACAAATGATCGATTTGTATTGGCACAACAAGCGATTCAATCGTATTTCTTGCCTTATCCATCTTGTAGACCATTGAATGATTGGTTAGTGGTTTGCAAAGTCAGGCCATGTCACATTGAAGAAAGTCTCCCAGATAAAGATAGCGAGGAATTTGTAGCTTTCCAAGAAGAAGAGGTTCAGAGTCGTCACATAGATGAAGGAATAAACTCTGAAACTGCTCGACCGTTGAATGACGAAACAGAAACATTGTTTGATCCCGACGGCTTATATATTGAACTTCCTTTCATTGATGATTCATCCCCTATACCTTCAGAGGAGGAAGAAGAAGATACTGAAGACAACAGTTCTACATCAAACAGCGATGATCGTGAAGATGGTGTATTGTTAAACAGAAGGAATCAGATTTAAAAAATCAACAACTTCTTAGTTGTTAATGCTCTGTATTTTTAATTAAATTAAATTAAAAGAGGTCAAACTCAAATCGTCAATGTAATGGGAAGTTGAACATTTATCTAATCATTGAACATTCGACAGATTCAAACCTTCGTTAAGAGAGGGTCATTTTTATTTTTATTATATTATAAAAAATTAAGACATATAAGAAATAAAAGAGAAATTACACACTGATCCTTTTTTTAAACATTTCAATTTTTATTTTAATCATTCAAATATGAAAAAACTATTTACATTTTTAAAATGAAATATCTATTGAAAACAGAGACACAATTCGTCTCTATTTGAGATAGACAGAGACACAATTCGTCTCTAATGGAGATATACAGAGACACAATTCGTCTCTAAAAGAAAGAGGATTGCTTTTAATACTAATTAATTACTTTTTTTTAAAATGAAATATCTATTGGAAACAGAGACACAATTCGTCTTTAATGGAGATAGACAGAGACACAATTCGTCTCTAAAAGAAAGAGGATTGCTTTTAATACTAATTAATTACTTTTTTTTTAAAATGAAATATCTATTGGAAACAGAGACACAATTCGTCTCTAATTGAGATAGACAGTGACACAATTCGTCTCTAAAAGAAAGAGGATTACTTTTAATACTAATTAATTACTTTTTTTTAAAATGAAATATCTATTGGAAACAGAGACACAATTCGTCTCTAATTGACATATACAGAGACACAATGCGTCTCTAAAAGAAAGAGGATTGCTTTTAATACTAATTAATTACTTTTTTTTAAAATGAAATATCTATTGGAAACAGAGACACAATTCGTCTCTAATTGACATATACAGAGACACAATTCGTCTCTAAAAGAAAGAGGATTGCTTTTAATACTAATTAATTACTTTTTTTTAAAGTGAAATATCTATTGGAAACAGAGACACAATTCGTCTCTAAGTGAGATAGACAGAGACACAATTCGTCTCTAAAAGAAAGAGGATTGCTTTTAATACTAATTAATTACTTTTTTTTAAAATGAAATATCTATTGGAAACAGAGACACAATTCGTCTCTAATTGACATAGACAGAGACACAGTTCGTCTCTAAAAGAAAGAGGATTGCTTTTAACACTAATTAATTACTTTTTTTTAAAATGAAATATCTATTGGAAACAGAGACACAATTCGTCTCTAATTGACATATACAGAGACACAATGCGTCTCTAAAAGAAAGAGGATTGCTTTTAATACTAATTAATTACTTTTTTTTAAAACTAGATTTTTACTACGTGCGATGCACATGATATTTTACTTGTTTTTAATAAATTTGTAAAAGATGAGTTTTATATGAATTTGAACCAAATATAAAATTTAACCCGTGAAAAAAAAACTTTTAGTTAATAAAAATGATCTAAATTAAAAAAATAAATAAAAATTGATCAGTACACTATCAAAATTAACTTAACTGTAGATGTCCGATGGAAGAATACTAACTATAAACTTTTGGTTTTATTTACTGTTGACATTTATCATGATCATAGTTGAGGTTAGATAGCGTTTTCTTGTGAGTCTAGTTTCCTCTTTTTTTCTAAACCTGCGAGATAATTTGAAGGTAGTCAAAAGAAAATTAAAAAAATTGAGTAAAAGACCGTTTTTTTACCATCAAATCTAACGATAAATTTACAAAATGGGTAAATATTGATAAAGATAATGAAAATGTTTGATGTATTGTACATGTATCAATCTCCTCTCTCCTCTAATGGTGGAGGGAATCAGAATTTATAATGAAGAAAGCTTCATATTCATCTGATAAGGAATGCGAAAAGTTGCATTAAAGAAATAATTAAAAAATAATAATTAGCTAATTATTCATATATAACCGATGAGTTCTTTGATAAGAAACAATTATGTTCATTGAATATTGTAAAAAACAAAAAGTCAATTGAATTTCATTCCGTTAGTCTTTTTTTTTTTTTTTTTTTTTTAATGGACAATTTCATTCCATTAGTTGAAACCAATTTGTGTGTGTTTGTTATAAAATAGAGATATGGAGATATCATTATTTGCTTATTTTTTTTATCATGGAAAATAATATAACTTAAATAATATTATGAGAGATTCTAATTTAAAAATGACTCTTTTAAAAAAATATTATCTCATTTTTCTATTTAATGGTTGAATTAATTAATTTATACAATCACGATAATAAATTAAGTTATGATTATACTAATTTTCTATTTATATAGTTTAACCTCATTCAATCATGGATTTTTTTTTATAGTGAAATTAAGAAGCAAATTTTTTAATTTTAATTTTTATGTCTATAAAAAAATAACACGCATATATATTTTTATTTTAATATTATATTATGATTATTTAAGTTTATTAAAAAATTATTAATGAACTAATTTTAAAATTAAATTATACAATAATAATAATAATTGTATTAATTTTCTATTTATATTTAAATAATTTAAACTCATGATTGATATTTGGGGAAAAATAGTTGAATTTTGGGTAATTAAATAAAAATGGTATATTTTGTAAATTTGAAATTTTATGAAGGATATTATTGTCTAAAAATGTTTCTCCCACGTAGCCTCTTTTAATATAGTAGAGATGAAATATCTATTGGAAACAGAGACACAATTCGTCTCTAATTGACATAGACAGAGACACAATTCGTCTCTAAAAGAAAGAGGATTGCTTTTAATACTAATTAATTACTTTTTTTTTAAAATGAAATATCTATTGGAAACAGAGACACAATTCGTCTCTAATTGACATAGACAGAGACACAATTCGTCTCTAAAAGAAAGAGGATTGCTTTTAATACTAATTAATTACTTTTTTTTTAAAATGAAATATCTATTGGAAACAGAGACACAATTCGTCTCTAATTGAGATAGACAGAGACACAATTCGTCTCTAAAAGAAAGATGATTGCTTTTAATACTAATTAATTACTTTTTTTTAAAATGAAATATCTATTGGAAACAGAGACACAATTCGTCTCTAATTGAAATATACAGAGACACAATTCGTCTCTAAAAGAAAGAGGATTGCTTTTAATATTAATTAATTACTTTTTTAAAAAATAAATAGAGACGAATTCCGTCTCTAAACAAAATGAGAAGGCGCGTAAGACAAAATTTTAATTTGGCGGTTCATTAAAATATCCCACCGCATTTCGTTTCTCTTTAGCGATGGATTTGGTCTCTAAACTCAAATTAAATTGGATCAACAGACCCTTCCCCTCCCCCGACTCTTCTTCTTCCTTTCTCTCGTTTTTCCTTTTCTTCTTCCAGCCACCACCACCCCTCACCTTGCCACCACCACCACCCCTCAACTTGAAAACGCTTTTCCCCCAATTTTCTTTTGGTCAATTTTTTCCTTCCCCGACTCTCTCTCTCTCTGGGATCGTCTAAAAGCAGATTCTACACATATCTGATGTTGAAGTACGAGAGACCAAAATGATGGGGAATACGCCTATCATCATTGTAGCTGTATGCTCTTAAAATCTTCATTCTTGTGTTTTGAATCTTCTGATCTTATTCTAGGTCAAGCTGAAGCTAATGTCACCTTTCTTTTGAATTGTCACGCTTTTCATCCAATTTTCTGTGTACGTGACGCGAATGGGTCAATTCGCGAAGGTGGCAAGGTGAACACTTTGATTTTATTATTCACTAAGAGCATTTTTGAGTGTTTTCGCTATGGTTAAAAAGCTCTTTTCATATTTGATATCAATTTCCAATTGTTTTTTGAGAAAAGTTAAAAGAATTTTAATTGTTTTTTTAATAAACCAGGTTTAACTTGGGATTCTATAAATCGCTCTGGTCCACCGATTCAAATTCTTTTTGTAACTACAACTCTTCTATTTTACACCAATTGTGGATTGCCTTTTTGTAAACTCCTTAGCTTGGTGGTTTTCCAGCTCCTTTTATACTTTTCAATGATCAATGAAGTTTTCCCTTTCCTCGTCTCCATTTCACATTCGGATCAGACGCCATTTTTTCTTGAGTTTTAGGTAAAATGCAACACCAGGTGTTATCTATCTCTCTATCTCTCGATATTTCACAGGCTTGATCTCATTTAGTCTACTGTTTTAAAAATTCATAGGTTGTTTGGTTTGCTGTTAATGTAACTATACGCTAATTTGATTTATGCAATGATGATTGTATTTGATTTCGTGATTTCTCGTTTGTTTTGGATTTCAGATCTTCCTTTTTGCCGATTTAGTTTCTGCTAGCTCAATTCAGGGACTCGACTGAGCTTTTGATTTATCAGAGAGTTAATTCTTCGTGCTTATCGTTAAGTCGGCGATTTAAAGCCTTCATCTTTGGGGTCCGATTCTGGTATATATGGATTTTCTTTTACTTTTCCTTATATCGATGGATTGTTTCAAACTGTTAAAATTAATATAGACTTTCATATTACAGAAACATGAATTGTATTTAATTTAGTACATTGGATAGTTGAATACATGAACACAATTAGATATATTGATGAATGTTTTCATGGTGGTTGTGAAAATTCATGATTTTTGAGATGTTTTTCCTACAAGTATAAATTTGTGTTCATTTGGTCATTTGTGAGTGTCTATTACGTTTCCAACATCAACTACGCAATCATTCACAGTCTAAAATCAATAAAGATTGATATTTTCAAAGTTAAAAGGACCAAAAAAAAAAGTAGAAAATACCTCAAGGACATAAGTTTGCAACAATTTAGGGACAAAAATAAATTCAAATTCTAAAACTAAAAACAAATAAATTGTATACTTGTAGTGTTAGGTGAATAATGTTACTTACTTAATTCAATTAGGTGTTAATAATCACTTTGTAATTGATTAGTTAGGTTAGTTTTCATAATCTAGTGTCAATTTAATTAAATTAGGTAATTACTTAAATTATATGTTATTAATTAAGTTTAATTAATTAATTAGGTTCAATTTCAAATTCTACGGTTAATTGAATCCATATTCTTTAATTAAATTTTTATTTCATTACAATGTACATTTTTAAAATGTCGTGTTATTTAGAGTTAATTAATTTGTATGTTGTATATTCATTTTTAAATCATTAGTTTGTTAATTGTTAATAGAATTCATTACTTAAGTAAAATTTAGTTTAATTAGTTTAATTAATAATTATATTAAATGTTAATTTATTTAATTCATTGTATGTTATCTATTTTGTAGATGTCTACGTCGCGGCGCCATCCACCTCGGTCACAGGAGTTTGATACTCCTGTGACACCTGATAGCGCAGGGGCGTTAGGGGATACACAGGTATCCAATACACATACCCCCATCATCCCGACCACGTCATCAGCAGCATCAGACACCCAGGCCATTGAGCAAATACCGATCACCGGGGTTCTTTTGCGGCTGATCAGAAGAAAGTGAGTACAATTTACATTTTCTGTTTACATTTTCTGTTTACATTTTTAATTTTTTAACTTATAAAAAATTCATTTTGTTCCTTTTTTATAGATTACATCCATCGGGTAAGGTTTCCCGAGTTTTCACAGACGTTTTCAAGAAGAGTCCCGAGTTCGGGAAATGGAAAGAGATTTCTGAACTCGCCAAAATACGGTGGTTTCAAACCTGGAAGGTAAAACTTGTATTTTATAATTTGATTTTATAATTTTTTAAATTTCTAACAAATTTAAGACTTTCTTATTTTTCCAGACACACTTTACGATCCCTCCAGAGCTCACTGATGAGATTATTTACAGACCCTGGAGCAGAATGGTAGGGAAACGTTATCGGGACACCATCTATAAAGCAAAGGGTAAACCAGCCGAAAAGCTTTTGTGGATGACAGAGGAGGCTCGTCTGAAGCTACTGGCGGATGCTCAGACTGAGGAGGCGTTGCACATTTCTAAAATCAACTCGGCCAATCGACTGGCCAACCCGGCTTTGCACACAGGTGGGACTCATAGTCACGACGAGCATTACGGGATCTTGGTAAGTCATTGTACTATTTCGTTAATATCTTTAATATTCTCAATTCATGTTTAACTAATCTCTTATTTTTCTTCTTTTCATCTTAACAGACTCGGGATGGACGTGAGGTACCCTCGATTGAGTTGTTCCTCCATCTGCATACGAAAGGCCACGATGGGGTTACTTATGTAGATGATCGAGCTCGAGACATACATGTTAGTTTTGTCTTTTTCGTGCTTTTTAATTTATTTAAAATATTTCTTTTTTTAATTACTCATATGTTTATTGTTATTTTTTGTAGGGAAAAGTTAAAGATAAGCTCGAGTCGTTATTGCCCACTCCTGAGTCTCAGCCTACTCAGGAGAACCATCGTGATGCTTTCCTTCTGGCCGTTGGTGGTGTGAAGCCTGATGGTTCAGTCCCGGGTCTTGGCGCTTATGGGAGGGAGCTTTATGCAGACCAGCCGCATTCTTCGATTAGTGTACGTGCTGAGACGGAGGCTTTGAGGAAAGAGAACGAATCATTGCGTCTGCAGATTCAAGCTAACGAGATCCGCTTTCAGGCCCGTACAGACGATCTTCAGGCTCAATGTAATAATATTATGGCTCAAATGCAAGCATTTATGCTTCAGCATAGGGCTCCCGGTTCCGGGTCTACTTCTCATCGTGCAGATGATGATATGACGAGCGCTCCTTAGTTATTTGTTTTTTGGGATAATTTAAATTGCTTTTGGATATTTTTTTTTGGATGGAAATATTTATTTCATTTTGTTTTAATTTAAAAAAAATAATATTTAAAAATTAATTTTAAATATTAAATATTTAAAATTAATTTTTAAATATTATTTTTTTAAATTAAAATGCGGAAATAGCGACACAATACGTCTCTAAATATTTCAAATACAGTTTTATGAACTTTGTTTAGCGATAAATTTCGTCTCTAAATCTACTTTATTAGAGACTCAATACGTCTCTAAATATTTTAAATACAGTTTATCAACTTTATTTAGCGATCCATTTCGTCTCTAAAGTCAGATTTTTAGCGACTCAATACGTCTCTAAATATTTCAAATACAGTTTTATCAACTATTTTTAGCGATCCCTTTCGTCTCTAAAGTCAGATTTTTAGAGACGCAATACGTCTCTAAATATTTCAAATACAGTTTTATCAACTATTTTTAGCGATCCCTTTCGTCTCTAAAGACACTTTATTAGAGACTCAATACGTCTCTATTTTAGAGATGTAATTCGTCTCTAATATTAGAGACAAACTCTCACTCTCAATATAGCGACACATTGCGTCTCTAATATTGAGACTATATTGTGTCCCTATTTTAGAGATGTATTTCGTCTCTAAATGGTCAACATTTATTAGCGTCCCAATATTTATTTTGTCTCTAATAGCGATAAATTTCGTCTCTAATATGAAGAAGCGACGCCATTTTCAGAGATGGAATGTTTCGTCTCTAATTTCGTCGCTATTTTTGATTAGAGACGAATTACGTCTCTATACCCGGGTCTCAAAATGCAGTTTTTCTTGTAGTGATTGCTAGTCATGATTGCTAGTCAGGAAATCTCAATGAAAAGTTCAGTTTACCTTAAAAAAAATATTTGTTAGTCATGAAATCATTTATGTGCTTTACTTGTATGAATATGCCTTGTAATCGTTTTCCATTTACTTCTAACAAATAATTCAAGGTGAGGATTATGAGAAAGAGACTTGTCAGGAAAACATTTGACATGATTCAGGACATCTCTGAAAGTGAAAATAAAGAGGTTTGTAGCTGTAAAACCAAAGGTTTGTTTATTTCATTTGAATATTGTGGAAACCATAAAAATATTTTCTCAATTTAAAAGCTGAGATGGGTGTCAAGGAATCACCGTCTCCCTTGGCTCCTTCCAAGACAAGTGTGGATGAAGTGAAGAAAGAGGTGTAAGATTTACCAATGAGTTTGATCACTTTCAGCATTTTCTTTTTGCTAATGCATTTTAGAAATTTAAGAGATGAGGATGGGATTTGAAATGTGCAATGTGTTTTAGACTTGGATATATTTTTTATGCATTAATTGCTTGTTGAAAAACTGGTTGATAATATAGTGAATATTCTCAATTTGTCAATCTTGAAAACAGTAGATGAGTTTTACCAATTTGAGATAATTTCTTGAATGGATTATGTTGTTTGTGAACTGTAATGGTATCAAACTTATTGTTATTGTTAGATCATAGCATATCTGCAATTTTTTTTTTAAAAAAAAACCTATTGCCGGTGCCATACCACTTTTTTTACACATTTTATGATACCCTTTGCCGGCGCCATCGCGCCGGCAATACCCCCTTTTCACATTTTTTTTAACCCTTTACCGGCGCTATACCCCTTTTTTACACAATTCTGTGAACCCATTGTTGGCGCTATGGCGCTAGTAATGCCATCATCTAACACCGACATTGAATTTTATGCCGGCATATGATACATCGGGGATGCTTTTTTATTTGATCCATGCGTTTTCAATTTTTATCTATTTGGCCCATGAGTTATAAATATTGTGTCTATTAGGTATATGAGTTTTCAATTTGTGTTTATATGGTCCCTGGATTATTAAAAATAAATTTAATTGTCCTTAATTTGTTAATTCATTAACATAATATCGACTTAACAGTGACATAAATGTTTAATCGACCAAAATACTAACGTGATATTAATTATTATGTCTAATTTTAGGTCTAGATTTATGAAATATTTTAAATAATATTTGATCATATCTTCTTATTTTGACCAATTTAACATGACATGTCATCGTTAAGTCAATAATTTGGTAAGAAATTATTGAATACATTAAATTAAAAATCAAATAAACTTATTTCTAATAGTTCTTGAAAATCTAGGGACCAAATAGACACAATATCTAAAACTCATAGACCACTTAGACATGAATTGAAGACGTATGGACAAAATAGACACAACATCCAAAACTCAGGGACCACTAAGACACAAATTAAAAACGTAAAGACCAAATAGACATGACCTCCAAATCTCAGGGACTAAAAGGTACTTTACCCTCATCTTAATAAACCCTGAGGTGGGGGAATCCATAAAAACAGTCCTCTTATTTTTAAGGAATATGTTGTGAGGGTTTAGAATAAAATCCCCAATTTAATTTGCTTCCCAATAGTTCTACCAGAAATTAATCTCCTAATCACAACCAATTTTATTTTATAATCTCCTAATCTTCTTCAATTAGAGTATAATTCAAAGTTCTCTTCCCAATGCGCTTTCATTAGTAAATAAGGAAGAGACATAATCCATCAATCCATAACGATTTTATAGAACTATCATCCCTCACTCTTTAGGTAATTAAGGATCACATGCACGAAATATCAATTGATGAATTAGTAAAATTAATGATTTCCTGTGTAATGAATCATTTTATGATATTTTTAGTGCAAATTTTAGTTTTTTTTACTACTATTGCAAATAAAATTTTGAACCAATATATTTTAAAATATTGGACTTAGATTCTTCTTATATGTGTAAGAGCCCATTTAATATTATTGAAAGATATATTTAAAAATTAAAAATAAGTCAATTATAAAAAATCAATCTTAATAAATGGTATTATGAAAACTTTTAGGAGTTCACCATCAAATAACAGATGCAATACCATTCCTATAATCTAGATGATAAACAATATCAATTCTTGAAATTAAAAAAAAAAAAAATCATTATTTGACCTAAATTTAATTCTAAAAATAATAACATATACTAAATAACTACTATTTAAAAGTTTTTAACAATATTTTTTAATCCGTCTCTGATATGATTGTTTTTCTAGATCCTAAAACGCATGAGATGTATGGAATTATCCATAAACGACGTCAAAATGTAGATGTAAGAATCTACGGTCACAATTCAGAATATCTACACGGTCGTTCTTGTTATTTGAATTATTTACAAGACACAACATTACTCTAAAAAAAACATCCTAGAATGCAAATACATAAAATAAAAGAGGGATTGTAAATAATTCAATTAACAAGAACAACCTTGAAGATATATATGTGAAGAGAAACATGTTCCTGATTCTCCTTAAAGAAGTTTTTCAACATGCAAAGCTATGGCTTTTGGAGCTTATCATCCATTATGTTATCTTTTTAAGGTTAGTTTGGAGCTGAGATAAATTCCCAACCCTTCATTTTCCTCGTAATTGTTTGATCTTTTTAGTTGTATTCAAATATCATGTTTTTATTTTTTGTTGAATTGAACTCCATTCTAAAACAGAGATTCCATGGATTGGATGAAACAATATAAAAAAAATTGAAAATTCATCACTCTTAAAGTGCATAAGAAGTAAGAGCGTGAGAAAGTAAGCACTCACTCTATCCCATGGCAGGCAAAACTTATTATCATAATTGTTGAGATTAAATGAGTTTTTTTCTTTAATTAAGTTGCTTTTAAATTTTCAGTTTTTTTCCATCTATGTTGTTCATTGCAACCGAAGTTAAACTTTCAACTTTGTTTAACTTCGGTATAAATAACTCTTCAATTAATAGTTTCTTAATTACTTTTTAAGTTTTCACTTTAATTAATGTTTAATAGGACTTCATTCATGTCCTATATAAGTGTAAGCCTACGATGTTAAAAATATCTCAATTGTAATTGAAGATCATCTTTTAACTCTAAATCTCTCTCTCGTATTTTTCCAATTTATCTCTCATTGTTTTACAAAACTTTGAGTTACTACTATTGCTTTCGCAAATACATTTATCATTCCTATTTTACAACTGTGGTATTAGAGCACTAGCTTTAAAGGGCTGTGATTTTATTTTAGAGAGGAGAATTTCAATTTCACATTTACAACATGTCTTCCAATTTTGGTGTTTCCAGTCCTCCACAATTTAATGGTGAAAACTACCAATTTTGGGTTGTTAAAATGCAATCCTATCTCAAAGGACTTGGTGTTTGGAAATATGTTTTGAATGATGCTGATCCTCCACAAATAAGAGCAAATCCAACATTAAATCAAATAAGACAACATGAGGAGGAGAAGTTAAAAAGGCCCAAGGCTTTATCTATTATTCATGCCTCTTTATCAGATCCTATTTTTGCAAGGATTATTGATTGTAAGAAGGCAAAGGAAGCTTGGGACAAATTAAAGGAGGAATTTGAAGGAAGCACTAGGGTGAAGGCTGTCAAATTATTAACTCTCAAAAGAGAGTTTGAGATGTTGAAAATGAAGGATTCTGACTCTGTGAGGGACTATACAACAAAAATAATGACCGTCATTAATCAAATCAGACTTGTCGGTGAAAATTTTTCTGATCAAAGGGTCGTGGAAAAAATAATGGTTAGTGTTCCTAGTAGATTTGAGTCAAAGATCTCAGCCATAGAGGAGTCCTACGATTTGACTACTCTTTCTATGGCTGAGTTAATTAGCAAATTACAAGCCCAGGAACAAAGAGAGACCATGCGTAATGAGGAGCATGTTGAAGGTGCTTTTATGGTCAAGTTCAAAGGCAAGAAATCTATGACAAAGGATTATAAAAAAAACAGTCGATAACCACAAGAGTAAAGGAAAAGGAGGAGAGTCGAAGAAGGAAAATTTTCCTCCTTGTCGTTTTTGTAAAAAAAACAACCATGCAGAAAAAAATTGTTGGTTAAAAAACAAACAAGTTTATCATTGTGATTATTGTAAAAAAGATGGTCACACGGAGAAGTTTTGTCGTATCAAACAAAACAAGGTTTCTGAATCCTCTCAACAAGCAAATTGTGCCGATGAGAGTAATCAAGAGACGACTTTTTTTATTTAAGGCTTCTCATGTTGATGAAAAAAAAATTAAACTCATGGCTTATTGATAGCGGTTCCACATAGCTAAAGATTTAAATCTTTTTAGTGACATTGACAAAGACTTAATGTCAAAAGTGGTCCTTGGACATGGAGAGACAGTTCAAGCTGAAGGCAAAGGTGCTGTCATCATGCATACAAAGCACCGTGAAAAGAAAATATCAAATGTTTTATTTGTTCCAAGATTATCTCAAAACTTGCTTAGTATTCCTCAATTGTTGCATAGCAAATTTTCTGTGATATTCAAAGATCTTTCCTGTGTTATTTATGATCCACATGGAGCTGAGATCGCTAGGGTCAATATGTTTGGAAATGCTTTCTTTTTAAATGGTGATTCTCTATATCATCATGCTCTAAATGTTAAAGTGGAAGGAAGCAAAAAATGGCATCATCGCTTTGGACACTACAACGGAAAAGCTTTGAAAATTTTGCACTCTTCTAACATGGTCGAAGATTTTTCTGGTTTTGTTTCCTTCGACCAGATTTGTGACATTTGCCAAGAAGGGAAGATGCATAAGTTACCTTTTCCAAAAGAAGGTAGTTTTAGAGCCAAGGAGAAGCTTGAGTTGGTGCATAGTGATGTTTGCGGCTCTATGCGCACCGCATCTTTGGGTAACAATAAATATTTCATTCTTTTTATTGATGATTTAACAAGAATGACCTGGGTTTATCTTTTGACTGAAAAGTCTCAAGTTTTTGAAATTTTTAAGAAGTTTGTGAATTTGGTTGAAACTCAAAGTGGTTACAAGCTCAAAACTTTGAGAACAGATAATGGGAAAGAATATACTTCCAAAAAATTTAACAAATTTTGTGAAGATTTGGGAATTTAACATCAACTGTCCATTTTATATACACCACAACAAAATGGTGTATCTGAAAGGAAGAATAGGACTGTGATGGAGATGGCATGATGTTCACTCTTTGGAAAAAAATTACCAAAGAATTTTTGGGCAGAAGCTGTTTGTACCGCTGTCTACTTGCTCAACAGACTATCCACAAGGGCAGTAGAGAGCATGACACCTTATGAAGCTTGGTCAGGTAGAAAACCTTCCATTAAAAATTTGAAGATTTTTTGATCTATATGTTATTTTTTCGTTCCTTCAATAAAAAGATCTAAACTTGATGAGAAGGCAATTAAGGGAATATTTCTTGGTTATGCTTCTAACTCAAAAGGGCATAGAATTTTTAATTTGAACACTGAAGAAATTATCTCAAGTCGCGTTGTCGTCATTAACGAAGATTCTCATTGGGATTTTGAGAAGCAAGAAATTGTGAGAGACTCCCCCACCAATATTGAAGATCCAAAATTAATTGAATCTTCTTCCAATTCAATTGATGCTATTGATGTTGATAGTCAAGACATTCCTTTGGAGGATGATTACTTAGTTGAAGCAACTGGAGATGGTTCTAGTTATAAGGTAAGATCACTTGCTGATGTATATGAAAGATGTAATCATGTTATTGTTGAACCAAATAGCTATTATAAAGCTTCACAATTTGGTGATGGGGTTGCTGCCATGGAAGCTGAAATGGATATGATTAACAAAAATAATACATGGAAGCTTGTAGAGCAACCTCAGGGAAAGAACATTTTAGGTGTTAAATGGGTGTTCAGAGTGAAGACTAATTCTGATGGCTCGATCAACAAATATAAAGCAAGATTGGTGGTAAAAGGTTATGCACAACAACCTGGAGTTGATTATGGAGATACATTTGCGCCAGTTACATGACATGACACTATAAGGTTGATTATTGCTTTAGCTGCACAGTTGGGGTGGAAAATATTTCATTTAGATGTCAAATCAGCATTTTTGAATGGAGATCTTGAGGAGGAGATCTATGTAAGTCAACCTGAAGAGTTCATAGAAGAAGGTAAAGAAGAAAAAGTGTATCATCTGAAAAAGGCTCTCTATGGACTAAAGCAAGCACCACGTGCTTGGTATAGCAAAATTGATTCTTATTTGCTTCATCAAGGATTCAGGAGGAGTATGAGTGAATCTACTCTATATGTCAAGGTTTGTGATAATTCTAAACAACTTATCCTTTCTCTTTATGTTGATGATATGTTTGTAACTGGAAATGATGATCAAATGCTACAAAAATTTAAGGTTGAGATGGAAAAAATGTTTGAGATGTCTGATCTTGGTTACATGCACTATTTTCTTGGCATGGAGATTGATCAAGAAGAAAATGGTATTTTTATTTCTAAAAAAAAATATGCCCAAGAAATTTTGAAGAAATTCAAGATGGATACATGTAAAACTGTGTCTACCCTGCTAGCATTGAATTTAAAAGTCTCTAAGAATGATGGTGAGAAACTTTCTAATCCTACAAATTATAGAAGTTTGATAGGAAGTTTGCTATATCTAACCGCAACTAGGCCGGACTTAATGTTTGCTGCAAGTATGCTCTCAAGATACAAGAACTTTCCTAGTGAAGTTCATTTTGGCATTGCTAAAAGGGTACTTAGATACTTGAAGGGTACTCTTGATTTTGGAATTTGGTTTGAGTCCATTGGTGATTCGAATTTGATTGGATATACTGAAGTGATTGGGCTGGTTGTATTGTGTTGATGATTCTAAAAGCACTTCCAGTTACGTTTTTTCTCTTGGTACTGGAGTTTTTTCTTGGAATTCAAAGAAATAAGAAGTTGTGGCTCAATCAACTGCTGAAGCTGAATATATTTCAGAGGCATCGACCGCTAATAAAGCAATATGGCTTCGTAAATTACTTGATGATTTGGGATTTACACAAGAAAAACCTACATAATTGTTTTGTGATAATAAGTCTGCCATTGCTATTGCCTCAAATCATGTACAGCATGGTAGAACAAAACACATTAAAGTCAAGTTTCATTTGTTGAGGGAAACGCAGAAAGCAGGTGAGATCAAACTCAATCATTGTAGTACAAAAATGCAACTTGCTGACATTTTCTTACAAAAGCTTTGCCATATGGACAATTTGAACTTTTGCGCGGTAAATTGGGTTTGACAAAGAAAAATCTCAAGGAGGAATGTTGAGATTAAATGAGTTTTTTTCTTTAATTAAGTTGCTTTTAAATTTTCAGTTTTATTTCATTGATGTTGTTCATTGCAACCGAAGTTAAACTTTCAACTTTGTTTAACTTCAGTATAAATAACTCTTCAATTAATAGTTTCTTAGTTACTTTTTAAGTTTTAACTTTAATTAATGTTTAATAGGACTTCATTCATGTCCTATATAAGTGTAAGCCTACGATGTTAAAAATATCTCAATTGTAATTGAAGATCATCTTTTAACTCTAAATCTCTCTCTCGTATTTTTCCAATTTATCTCTCATTGTTTTACAAAACTTTGAGTTACTACTATTGCTTTCGCAAATACATTTATCATTCCTATTTTATAACAATAATGTTGTTGGTGTTGTGGATAAAATGTACGAGAAAGTTTAACATGAAGAAAGAGGAACAAGGAGTGTTGATGGTTGGGAGATGATGTTTTTTTTAAGGGAAAGGATATTTGAGCATTGGAACACAGATCGAGGAAGACTGTACGTTGACGAATTAATATTATAGAGATTATTGATTTTTGACCGTACCCTACACTACAAAAAAACTGTCAAAATGCGACCAGAAATTTGCGACAAAAAAAAAGTGGTAGTTTTTTGGTGACCACCTAGTCACTTTTTTTTAAGGTTGACTCTAAGTGACCATCTGGTCACTTTTTTTGCGACCAGATTGCGACCAAGAGCAGAAGTAGTCATACAAAATGGCGCGAAATTATGGCGTGAAATAAGCGACCAATTGGTCATCTAAAAAAATGACCAACTGGTCGCATTTTTGTGACTACAATATGACTTGGTAGCAAAACATGGCGCGTAATTTTGGAGGGAAAAAAGCTACCAAGTGGTCATAATTGCAAGTGACTAACTGGTCACAATGTAAGTGACTAATTGGTCGCAATTTTGGTGACCTTTATCGAGCAGTGGTAGCTTAAAAATTTGGCGGGAATTAAGCTACCACGTGGTCACATTAATAAGTGACCAGATGGTCGCAAATGCTGTGATTTTATGTGACCAGTAATATATAAATAATTTGGTAGGATAAAAGCTACCAAGTGGTCACAACAAAAAGTGACCATGAGGTCATAAGTTCTGACATGATGTGACCCGGGGCAGTGAGGAAAATGGCGGGAAACTGTGACCAGATGGTAGCAAAAATACTACCATCTGGTCGCAAATGAGCAGAGGAGTCTATTATAAAAACCCGTCCACCCATTGTTTGATAGCATTAAGAAAAAAGAAAATGAGAGAGTGGATGTATGTTCGTTTGATAGACGAGTATTTGAATGATGAGTTCGTGGCCGGGGTTGAACAGTTTGTTGAGTTTTGCATGACAACTGTCTATTATGAAAAGTATGGTGGAAAGCTACGTTGCCCGTGCAAGAAATGCGACAATAGGAGAATCATACCGGTTACAGAGTTGAAGGTGCATCTTTATAGTCGGGGGTTTGTGCAGAATTATTATCATTGGGTGTTTTAGGGGGAAACACAGGAAATGTTCGACACTGCATTACAGGAATCGAGACGATACGAAGGTAGCAGCTCGAATGTAGAGGTTGTTGACAAAGAACGGAATGATGAAAAACAGTATAGTCAGATGCAGCAAATGATACTTGATGGTGCGGGGTATGGGGGCAATGAAAATTTCCGTGAAAGTTTAAACGTAGACGAAGATGAACGGGTTGTAGAAAAGGAAATGAATCCGGAAGCACGTAAGATGCACGAGATGCTAAAGACAGCCAGCCGACCATTGTACGATGGGTGTGAGGTAAGTCAACTTGCTGCTGCTACAGAACTTTTAAATATAAAGGCGCAGTACAAGATACCTAGTAGAGGATTTGATGCGATTGCATCGTGGTTTCGTCAATGCGCTCAAGAAGAAAATAATATGCCCCACAGTTTGTACGACACGAAAAAGCTAGTGGAGGGACTTGGATTACCCATGGAGAAAATAGATTTGTGTCAAAAGGGATGCATGATTTACTGGGATGTGGATGAGGACCTGCATCATTGCAAATTCTGTTTTCTTCCAAGATACAAACAAGGGAAACGCAGCCTGATTCCGAACGCCCGCATGTTCTATTTACCTCTGACCCCACATCTGCAACGGTTGTATGTATCGGATGTGACAGCCTCGCACATGAGATGACATCACGAGCATTCACAGGATGAAGGTGTTATGAGACATCCCTCAGATGCTGCGGCATGGAAGCATTTAAATAATTATCATCCGGATTTCGCACAAGATCCGAGAAACGTCAGATTGGGCTTATGCACGGATGGCTTTAACCCGTTCGGGGCATCCGGGGCACAATATTCAGTTTGGCCAGTCATGGTAACCCCGTATAACTTGCGTCCGTCGATGTGCATGCGAGACCCGGTGATTTTTCTAACAGTGATCGTACCTGGTCCGAAAAGTCCAAAACAGAAACTGGATGTGTATTTGCAACCACTTATTGCAAAGTTGAAAAGGTTGTGGACTGACGGTGTTATGACATACGACATTTCGAAGAAACAAAATTTCTCGATGCGTGCTGCGTTAATCTGGATGATCAGTGACTTCCCTGCGTATTCAATGTTGTCAGGTATGTTGTTCTTTAATTGCTTTCATATACATTTTGGAGTCTGTGTTTTAGCTTTTGTTATTGCTTTCCTTAGTCAGTGTATTTAATTGTGTGAACCTCAATCTCCTCCTCTTAAAGGATGGTGTACGGCGGGTGCATACGCATGTCCACATTGCATGCTAGACACAGATGCATTTTATCTCAGAAACAGTCGGAAAACTTGTTGGTTTGATTGTCACCGTCGATTTTTTTCGTTGAATAACATTTTCCGTTCAAACGACAGTGACTGGAAGAAGGGTCGACGAGTAAGAAAACAAACCCCCCTGACCATGTATAGTGGAAGACAGATTCTTCACGGTATAGATGCTATAGGGATGCAGAAGATTACAGTGGAAGGTGCAGAGAGTGCAAACAATGCGGCTGGGAAAAACACGGGTTGGAAGAAACGGAGTGTTTTTTGGGATCTACCGTATTGGGAAGATCTACTGAGTAGACACAATCTTGATGTAATGCATATCGAGAAGAATTTCTTCGACAATATTTTCAATACGATTTTGAACGTTCCTGGAAAAACGAAGGACAATCTGAAGGCACGTTATGATATACGGGAGATATGTGACCGTCCTGAGTTGGAGCCTAACGACAATGATAATTACGCAAAAACAAAGTACATGTTTACGACAGATGAAAAGAAAACATTATTTGAGTGGATCAAATCCATCAAATTCCTGGACGGATACGTTTTGAATTTGAGTCGGTGTATAGACAGTCAAAAACATATCATGTTCGGGATGAAAATCCACGACTGTCATATATTCATGCAACGATTGATGCCCGTCGCGTTCAGACCATTCCTAGAGAATAGACATTGGGAGCCGCTTGCCCAGTTGAGTGTTTTTTTCAGGGACTTGACATGTACAGAGCTGACGGAAGCTACTGTCGCTTCAATGAGTTCAGAGATCGCCGTTATTATTTGTAAGTTGGAGCGAATGTTCCCACCTAGCTTTTTTGACTCCATGGAGCATCTTCCAGTCCATCTTCCATACGAGGCAATCTTAGGGGGTCCTGTACATTACCGTTGGATGTACCCATTTGAAAGGTAAGCACAGTTATTTTGTAATGTAGGCGTATAAATTAGTACAGTGATCGAATGTAAATTATGTTTTGTACCCACAGGTACTTACGTCGGTTGAAAAAGATGGTTGGAAATAGATCACGAGTAGAAGGATCTATCTGTAGTGCGTACCTGACGCAAGAGACTACCAGATTTTGTTCATACTACTTTGATCAACATATTGCACAGCAGTTTCGACCAGCGAAATGAAACATTGTCGAAAATGTACTTGAAGGTGTTGACATAAACGACTTGCCGATTTTTACGGAACCTGGCATGACAGTTCGAAGATCAGTGCATAGGCCGTTGACCGATTCTGAGTATCACGTAATGCAGACATACGTGTTATGCAACTGCGCAGAGATCGAGCCTTACATAGAGTGACTTTGTAATTTAACATTATTTCATCGCATAACCAAACTATTTGCTAACTATTTTTGTAACATACAGATTATTTCTAAACGTATACGTTCGAATGACACAAGTTGGTCTTACAGACGCCGAGGAGGGTTCAATAATCGACAAAGAGTTTCGTTCTTGGTGCAGTGCATACGTGAGTTATTTTAAATTGTCAAAAAAACCGTGGCATTTTGTTGAAAAAATTACTATCATCCTAACATTACTATATGTGAACAATGACACAGGTTGACTACCCTACATTACCCGTGGATGATCCTCGCATAATTTCTTTGGCAAAGGGACTTGGACGGATAGCAAGGTCGTATGGTGGATACGTCGGTAACGGTTACAGATTTCAAAACGAAGGCGCATTCAGTGAACAGGGCAACAAACAACAGTGGTGTTTGCATAAAAGGTCACGTGTTCGGCACAAATGAAGATGATTACTTCGGAGTAATCGATGAGATTCTTGAGATTCAATATTCAAGTCCGACGCTAAAACGCATTGTTATGTTCAACTGCACTTTGTTCGAGACAACCAGACAAGGCGGAGTCCGTAAGATTGATCATTTACAAATCGTTGAGGTAAACAAATCTAAGCATATGCACACCGCTGATAGGTTTGTCCTGGCTTCACATACGATTCAAGTTTATTACCTAAACTATCTGATTAATAGACGAGATCTAACAGATTGGTTAGTTGTTTTTAAAGTTAAACCACGCCAGGTAGAAGAAAACTTGTCCGAGAAAGATGACCATGCAGAGGAAGCTGTTGCTTTTCAAGAAGATGAGATAAGATGTCGTGCAATCGATGATGGTCAGAATGCAAGTACTGTTTGTCCTTTGAACGATGGAACGATAACATTGCATGATGATGATGATACAAATGCTTCCACTTCTCACACACGTGACATTGATGCTGAATTTATTCGACACGATGAATCCGATGAAGAAACAGAAGAAGAAGAAGAAGAAGACTTTATGTGACGGACTTCTTGGAGACGATGATGAATGAGACATTTCGTAACTTGATTATTCAATGTGTATGTGTTTATTAAAACTATTTCTTTAATGAGTGATTAAAAAATATATATATATTAATATTTGCGACCACATGGTCAAATATTTGGACAGAATCATCATCATCTTCATCTTTCAATGTGCTTAGTTTTAAACATCACTTTCTTTTCCTTGATTGGATATTGAATTTCAGAAGCACTATGATCAAATATAACAACATGGAAATAAGAGTTCCCTTCATATCTAAATATCAGAAAGTAACCCAATTTAACAGAGTAAAACTCCACAAAGTAACCCAATTAAAAAATATATATATATATATTAATATTTGCGACCATGTGGTCGCAATTTCACACAAAAGGTGACCACATGGTAGTAATTTAGAAGGGAAAGGCGACCAGTTGGTCGCATTTTTGGAAAAGTATAATTATATTTTTCAAAAAATATAAGTGACATTACGACCATATGGTCGCAAATCTGAGCGATAAATTTAAATTTTCATGAAATTTATGGCGGTGAATTTAAAAATTACGACCATCTGGTCGCAATATTTGGCGGTGAATTTCATTATTGCGACCAGATGGTCGCAATTGTTGATGGGACTCGTGATATGACAGCTGTTCTGGATAATGGTAAATGGGCGACCAAATGGTCGCTTTTGCAATAAATGCTACCAGATGGTCGTAAATATCTCTAAAAATGAGACCATCTGGTCGTAATTTCCCCAGCATGCACGACCTTTCGTTTCTGGTCATGATTACTTATTTGCGACCATTTGGTCGCAAAATCTGATTTAAAATCAGATCAGTTTCCTTCCCCCCTGTTTCCTTTCCTTTCCTTTCTCTTTTTCTTTCTCTTTTTTCTTTCTTTTCTCTCTTTCCGCCATTCCGTTCCCCGTTGTTTTTTCCCCATTCCTACTCTAAACCTAAACACCCTAAACCTCCAATCCCTGTTTCTATTACGAGGTTAGTTTCGTATACGTTTTTAGTTTATGTTTAAATTTAATTACTTAGTTTACTTTAGTTTAATTCATCTAATTTTAGTTTACTTTAATTAATTAATTAGTTTAGTTTAATGTTGTTAATTTCATTAATTTTAGTTTAATTAATGTAATTTAGTTTAATTAAGTACTTAGTTTACTTAAGGTTAATTAATCTAATTTCGTTTACTTTAATTAATTGATAAATTTTAGTTCAATTAATCTAATTTTAATTTAGTTTAATTTAATTAATTAGTTTAGTTAAGTTTAGTTTTTATTAAGTAATGTTAGTTAAATTTAATTAATGTTAGTTGAATTTAATTAATTTTAGTTTAATTTAATCTAATAGTTGAAATCTTCATTACTTAGTTTACTTTAATTAATTACTTAGTTCACTTAAGCTAATTTTAGTTTACTTTACTTTAATTAATTAGTTTAGTTTATTTTAGTTTTAATTAATTAATGTTAGTTTAATTTAATTAATTTTAGTTCAATTAATCTAATTTAGTTTGATTCTTCATTACTTAATTTACTTTAATTTAATTAATTTTAGTTCAATTAATCTAATTTAGTTTAATTCTTCATTGCTTAATTTACTTTAATTTAATTAATTTTAGTTTAATTCTTCACTACTTAGTTTACTTTAATTACTTCATTTTAGTTCAATTAATCTAATTTTAATTTACTTTAATTCAAATTAATTAATTAGTTTATTTTAAATTATTTACTTAATTTATGTTAGTTTAATTTACATTATTTAATCAATTTAATTTAGATTTTTTCATTAATTAATTAATTTAATTTATTTCAATATTTTAATTACGTAATTAGTATTAAATTAGTTTAGTTTGGTTGTAGGATTATGACGGGCAGACGACGTCCTCCTCAGTCAGACGAGCCAGACGACGCGGGTGACGAGGCATCTCCGCAGCCGCCTACTGCCGCTGCCCCTGATGCGGACCTCTGACTACAGAGGAGTTGGACAGCATCCTCTTCGGTTATGAGTTGGGACTTGCTGCCACGCTCGATGATGCAGTCCCTGAGACCTAGTCTGCGACACCACGATTGCCGCAGGACTCCCTGGCCACGACTCCCGGCTTAGCATCAGGGTCTGCATCAGGGTATGTGTCCGGGTCTGCGTTAGGGTCTGCATCAGGGTCAGATCCAGCTGGCCCCTCCACTTCATGCACGCAGCCTTCTCGGGCCACAGACTCTACTCTTCGGATTGAAGGGGATACGTAAGTAATTTTGTTTATTGTTTTAATTACTTAATTTTTAAACCTTTAAACTTTTTTCAAAGTGTTTTTTTTTCTGTTAACTAATAGTTTCTAATAGCACAATAATTTTTATGTTTTTGCAGAGTACAGCCGCATACAACCGTTTCAAAACGGTTTCGTGAGGTCCTCCAAAGCATGCCTCTACCCAGCGACCTTCGCTGGCAGAAGATTCCGACGACGGAGAAACGTCGGATGTACGACAATTGGAAGGTAAAAAACATCATTTATTTTTATAATTAATTAATTTTGAAATTTATAGAAATAAATTTATTACTTTAAGAATTTTTTATTTCAATTTTTTCAGGGCAAGTTTCCTGTTATCGATCCCGATATCACAGACTGTAGATTGTTCCCCCTATGGGACAGTCACGTCCGGGATCGATTCAAGGACCTCATGTACCGGGCGCGCAGAAAGCAAGCAGCAAACCGCCCCGTGTGGATGAGCCTGGAGGACCACGTGCGGCTTATCACGAGCTTGAGCACTCCTGAGGGCAAGGCAGTGTCAAGCAGGAATAAGGCCAACCGCGTGAAGAATCCCACCAAACACACAGCCGGGGCTCGGACCCACGACGAGCACCATCGTCGATTGGTAAGTTTTTTTTTGGTCGTCTTCTTACGTACTTTTTTCTCGTTTTCTTTTTTCAAATAGTTATTAATTTATTATGTTTTATTCTTCAATCTTTAATATTTTTAGGAAGCGAAGCACGGTCGCCCTGTCCCGCCCGATAAGCTGCACCGCTTTCTTCACACGAAGAAGGACGAGACGTTCGTCGACGATAAGGCGAAAGCAGTTTAGGTATTTAATAATTTTTTCAATTATTATTTTTTCTTTAAAATTTTTCCTAACCTATATATTAACTATTTTATTTTTTGAATTTTAAATGTTTAGGAACATTTCACGGAGTCGTTGAGTCAGCAGTTGCCCACACCAAACTCGCAACCGACTCAGGAGGACAGTAGAGAGGCGTTCTTGGAGGCTGCTGGAGGGGTTTGGCCTGATGGATCAGTTCCTGGGCTCGGCTCGTACGAGTGACGCCTTTACGCAGATGTGCCCCGGCCTCAACGGAGTGGAGCGAGCATTATCTCCGGCCCTTCTCTGGTTGAGCAGCAGCTGCGCGCGGACATGGACGCTATACGCGAGGACTTCGTTTCTCGAGTCGCTGCGATTGAGGCGGACATGCAGGCACGGGTCGAGGCCCAGGTCGCAGCAGCTTTGGCCGCGTACTTTAGATCCCTAGGCGGCGGCCATTCATCATCGACGCCTCCTCCGCCACCCCCCGCCCCTCCGCAGTAGTTCTAGGATGCTTTCGTCTGTATAAAACGTTTTTTGAATATTTGATATATATATTTTTTATTTTAATTCCAATTTTTTTTATTAAATTTTAATATTAATTAAATAAATAATTAATAATTAATTAACTAATTATTGAAATTTAAATTAAAAAAAATCTTAAATGCGACCATATGGTCGCATTTTGACTAAGTCCAAAAGTGACCAACTGGTCACTTATCTTCAACATAAATTACTACCAGATGGTCACTTTTTAAGCGACCATCTGGTCGTATTTTGACTGAGTCCAAAAGTGACCATTTGGTCACATGAAATACGACCATTTGGTCACTTTTTTATGTGACCAACTGGTCACTTATCTTCAACATATATTACGACCAGATGGTCACTTTTTAAGCGACCATCTGGTCGTTTTTTTAAAAGGTTGACTTTTTTGCGACCAAACTTTTCTGGTCGTATATTTGTGACTATCCAGTCGCACAAATTCTGGCCCGACCAGCTTTTGGCCACCAATATTTTTGTCGTTTTTTTGATCGCATTATACACTAAAAACAACCATTTGGTCGCAATTTTCTGGTCGCAAATTGACAGTTTTTTTGTAGTGCTAAAACCTCTGAATTTTGTGTGATTTTTGGGACCATACAATCAATGCCAAGGCTTGCACTACACTACAAGATTTTTTTTTTAGGCTCGTCATTCAATTAACAAGAACGACCTGAAAGATATATGTAATGATGATAGTGAAGAAGATAACATTGAGCAACGTGTTCACAGTTCTCCTGAAAAAAGTTCTTCACCATGCAAAGCTATGACTTTTGGAGCTGACCATCCAATGAGTCAACCCATTTTACATCCATTCTCTATTAGATTTTTTAGGTTAGCTGATCGTAGAAAATAGTCTTAGTTCTTGTTGTTGAGTAATAGATATTAAAAAAAAAAAAAAAAAAGTACCAAACGTAGCCTATTAACCAAATTCAAGTCCAATACACATGCAGCTTTCTTTCTTTGACTATTATTAAGTTTGACCATGGATTACAATTTTCCATAAGTTTTTACTTCAATTGAGGCAGCGGATTTTATTAGGGGTGAGATATCGGTTTGTGATTTTGTCCGAACCGAACTGAACCGAAACCGAACCAACAAGAATTCGGTTTCGGTTTTTCTTTTCTTTTTTCTCTTCACTACTAAATAGAAATGTTCTATTATATAATTGCATTTTTTAAAATTGTTCTTATTTTCAAAACTATGAGATTTATGTCAATTTTGTATTTAAAAAACTATATATTGAATTTTTCTTTCAAATAACTTTCATATTTAATTTACAATTCATGTTAATCCAAAATAATAAAATTACATTGTAAAATTATTTGACAAAAAAATTAATAATGAAGGTGGTAATTTAATCAATATATTTAATTAAAAAAAAATTAACCAATATATTTGATAAATATAAACAATGTAAAAAAATAGGTTGAATTAACTTAATATATATTATTATGGGGAGGGGCAGTGGCTGTTTGGGTAGGGAAGGGGAAATCGGGCTGTGGGTGGGGAAGGGGCAGTAGGTGTGGGGGGTGAGCGTGGGCAGTGGGTTGTGGGGAGGGTTCGGTGGGCTTACTTATTTATATATATAAAACAAATATCAGTTCGGTTTCGGTTTGGTGCGGTTTCACAACTCTCAGACCGAAACCAAACCAATTCTAATCGGTCTCGAAAAATCTCGGACCAAACCGAATCGAAATTGGTGGTTTCGATTCGGTTTCAGTTCAGTTCGGTTTGATCGGTTTTACAGTTTTGATTCTCACCCCTAGATTTTATCAAATCATTTGAGGAGGTCATTTGGGTATAGAGTGGCGTCTGAAGCTATTTTTTGACCTAACGAGGATAAAAATCCAACGACGCTTTTTTCTTTCTTTTGTGAGCGGTAGTGGGGTGGTTTTGGGACAAAATTAATTTGAGTTTAATTTTTGGCTTTTTCAATATTGATAAAAAAAAATAGAGAGTTGCGATCCATTGTAAGCTGCTATTTTTCGTCTCAATTTAATCTTCATCTTCATAGTTAGAACATGCAATATTTGCAGAAGACAGGACATACCAATTGGGAACCTGTATAAAATTTTCGTGTCTTTTTTTTTCTTTGCTTTTATTTTATTCTTTGTTGCAATATATCACTACAAAAAAAAAAGTCAATTTGCGACCAACCATTTGCGACCAAAATGTCGTTTTTATTGTAGAATGTGACCAAACAAGCGACCAACATGTTGGTGGTAAAAAAGCTGGTCGTTCCGGAATTTTGGGCGACCTGATAGTCACAAAAATACGACCAAACATTTTTTGTAGCAAAAAAGTCAACATTTTGAAAAAACGACCAGATGGTCGATTAAACCAGTGACCATCTGGTCGTAATTTAAGTTGAAGATAAGTGACCAGTTGGTCACTTGTTGACTCAGACAAAATGCGACAGATGGTTGTTTTTTAAGGATAAAATACGACCATCTGGTCGTTTATCTTCTAGGGTAAATGCGACCATCTGGTAATTTTACATTCTGGTAAATGCGACCATCTGGTCGTATTTAATAAATATATTTTTTTAATTTATTTATTTAATTAATATTAAAATGATTATTTATTTAATTAATATTAAAATTAGTATTCATTTATTTAATTAATTATAATTTATTTAGTTAATTAATATTAAAATTTAATAATAAAAAATTGGAATTAAAATAAAATATATATAAATCAAATATTCAAAAAATGTTCTATACAAAAGAAATCATCCTAGAACTACTGCGGAGGGGCGGGGGGTGGCGGAGGTGGCGTCGATGATGAACGGCCTCCGTCTAGGGATTTGAAGTACGCTGCCAAAGATGTTGTGACCTAGGCCTCGACACGTGCCTGCATGTCCGCCTCAATCTCAGTGACTCGAGAAACGAAGTCGTCGCACATAGCGTCCATGTCAGTGTGAAGCTGCTGAACCTCCTTGCGCAGCTGCTGCTCAACCGGAGAAGGGCCGGAGCTAGTGCTCGCTCCGCTCCACTGAAGCCGAGGCACATCCGCGTAAAGGCGTCTCCCATACGCGCTGAGCCCAGTGATGGATCCATCTGGACGAATGCCTCCAACAGCCTCAAAGAACGCATGTCGACGGTCTTCCTAAGTCGGTTGCGAGTCGGGTGTGGGCAACCTCTGACTCAAAGACTCCTTGAAACGTTCTTAAATATTTAAAATTCAGAAAATATGTGAAAGTTAGAAAATGATGAACAAATTATAATTAATAATTGAAAAAACATATTAAATATACCTGAGTTTGCTGCGCATGTTCATCGACGATCGTCCCGTTCTTCTTCGTGTGAAGGACCAGGTGCAGCTCATCAGGCGGAACAGGATGACCGTACTTTTCTTCCTAAACATATTATAAAAAGAGACAGAAATTAAATAAATAAATAATTGAAAAAAAAATGACGTGAAAGAAAAAGGACAATTACTTACCAATATACGATGGTGCTCGTCGCGAGGCTTCGCGCCACAGGTGTGTTTCCTCAGGTTCTTGGCCCGGTTGGCCTTATTCTTTGTCGACACTTTTTTGCCCTCTTGAGACTGCAAGCTTGCGAGGAGCTGGGCATGCTCCTCCTTGCTCATCCACACAGGCCGGTGTTCAGCTTGCTTCTGTCGCGCCTGGTACATGAGGTCCTTGAATCAATCCTGCACGTGCCTGTCCCATAGGGGGAACATCCGACCGTCTGTGACATCGGGATCGATCATAGGAAACTTGCCCTGAAAAAATTTGAAATAAGAAAACGTTAAAGTAATAAATTTATTGTTACAAATTTATAAATTAATTAATTATAAAAATAAGTGAAGTTATTTACCTTCCAATTGTCGTACATCCGACGCTTCTCCGTCGCCGGAATCTTCGTCCAGCGAAGCTCGCTGGGTAGAGGCATGCTCTGGAGGACCTGGCGAAACCGCTTTGAAGCCGTTTGATGCGGCTGTATTCTGCAAAAAAAAAAGTTAAAAATATTAGTGATATTAGGTTATAAATAACATGAATATTTAATTAAAAAAAATACTTGTCTACTTACGTATCCCCTTCTATCTGAAGGGTCGGGTTGGCGGGGGATCGATTACGGCCAGTGCTAGAAGTGGATGCTCCCACTGGATCGGGCGCAGTGCAAGAAGTGGATGTTCCCGCTACATCCGTGGCTGGAGCTGGTGAGTCCTCCCCCAAACGCGGTGTCGCAATCTGCGACTCGGGTACTGCGGAGGGATATGTCGGGTTGGGATTCTCGTCCAACCATAAGATATCGTCCAGGTCAGTATGCGTCCAGTCCTCCTCATCTGGAGAACTATGCAACTCCGGTGCGTCATCCTCTGGCGGCGGATTGGTACGGTCCTGCTCATCATCGCCGGACATCGGAGGACGACGTTGGCATGCCATTTTCCTAATCAAACTAATTAAATTTAATTAGTTAATAATTTATTATTTAATGTAAATTTATTAATTAAGTATATTAAACTAAATTAAATTAAAATAATTAATTAAATAACCTAAACTAAACTAAACTAAATTAATTAAATTAATTAATTAATTAATTAAATTAAAGAAAAAGAGTTAAGTAAGTAATTAAACTAATCTAATATATTTAATTTAACTAAATTAAATTAATTAATGAAACTAAAGTAAATTAAATTAATTAAAGTAAGTAAACTACACTAATTAATCCACCTAATTAAATTAAATTACACTACAAAAAAACTGTCAATTTGCGACCATAAAATTACGACCAAATGGTCGTTTTTAGGGTATAATGCGACCAAAAAAGCGACAAAAATAGTGGTGGCCAAAAAGCTGGTCGGTCCAGAATTTGTGCGACTGGATAGTCACAAATATACGACCAGAAACGTTTGGTCGCAAAAAAGTCAACCTTTTGAAAAAACGACCAGATGGTCGCTTAAAAAGGGACCATCTGGTCGTAATTTATGTTAAAGATAAGTGACCAATTGGTCACTTTTGGACTCAGTCAAAATACGACCAGATGGTCGCCTAAAAAGTGACCATCTGGTCGTAATTTATGTTGAAGATAAGTGACCAATTGGTCACATAAAAAAGTGACCAAATGGTCGTATTTTATGTGACCAAATGGTCACTTTTGGACTCAGTCAAAATACGAACAGATGGTCGTTTTCTTGAAATAAAATGCGACCATATGGTCGCATTTAAGAAATTTTTTTTTAAAAAAAATTTAAATTTAAATAATTAGTTAATTAATTATTAATTCTTTATTTAATTAATATTAAAATTTAATAACAAAAAATTGGAATTAAAATAAAAAATATATATATATCAAATATTCAAAAAACGTTTTATACAAACGAAAGCATCCTAGAACTACTGCGGAGGGGCGGGGGGTGGCGGAGGAGGCGTCGATGATGAATGGTCGCCGCCTAGGGATCTGAAGTACGCGGCCAAAGCTGCTGCGACCTGGGCCTCGACTCGTGCCTGCATGTCCTCCTCAATCGCAGCGACTCGAGAAACGAAATCCTCGCGCATAGAGTCCATGTCCGCGCGCAGCTGCTGCTCAACCGAAGAAGGGCCGGAGCTAGTGCTCGCTCCGCTTAGGTGAGGCCGGGGCACATCTGCGTAAAGGTGTCGCCCGTACGAGCCGAGCCCAGGAACTGATTCATCAGGCCGAACCCCCCCAGCAGCCTCCAATAACGCCTCTCTACGGTCCTCCTGAGTCGGTTGCGAGTCTGGTGTGGGCAACCGCTGACGCAAGGACTCCGTGAAACGTTCCTAAACATTTAAAATTGAGAAAATAAAATAGTTAATATATTAGTTAGGAACAATTTTGAAGAAAAAATAATAATTGAAAAAATTATTAAATATCTGAACTGCTTTCGCCTTATCGTCGATGAACGTCCCGTCTTTCTTCGTGTGAGGAACACGGTGCAGCTCATCGGGCGGGACAGGGCGCCTGTGCTTCGCTTCCTAAAAATATTAAAGATTGAAGAATAAAACATAATAAATTAATAACTAATTGAAAAAAGAAAACGGGAAAAAAGTACGTAAGAAAACGAAAAAAAAAAACTTACCAATCGACGATGGTGCTCGTCGTGGGTCTGGACCCCCGCTGTGTGTTTGGGGGGATTCTTTGCGCGGTTGGCCTTATTCCTGCTTGACACTGCCTTGCCCTCAGGAGTGCTCGAGCTAGCGATAAGCCGCGCGAGGTCCTCCGGGCTCATCCACACGGGGCGGTTTGCTGCTTGCTTTCTGCGCGCCCGGTACATGAAGTCCTTGAATCGATCCCGGACGTGACTGTCCCATAGGGGGAACAATCTACCGTCCGTGATATCGGGATCGATAACAGGAAACTTGCCCTGAAAAAATTGAAATAAAAAATTGTTAACGTAATAAATTTATTTCTATAAATTTCAAAATTAATTAATTATAGAAATAAATAATGTTTTTTACCTTCCAATTGTCGTACATCCAACCTTTCTCCGTCGGAATCTTCTGCCAGCGAAGGTCGCTGGGTAGAGGCATGCTCTGGAGGACCTCGCAAAACCGTTTTGAAACGGTTGTATACGGCTGTACTGTGCAAAAACATAAAAATTATTGTGCTATTAGAAACTATTAGTTAACGGAAAAAAAAAACACTTTGAAAAAAGTTTAAAGGTTTAAAAATTAAGTAATTAAAACAATAAACAAAATTACTTACGTATCCTCTTCAATCCGAAGGGTAGAGTCTGCGGCCCGAGACGGCTGCGTGCATGAAGTGGAGGGGCCAGCTGGATCTGACCCTGATGCAGACCTGGACGCAGACCCGGACGCATACCTTGATGCAGACCCTGATGCTAAGCTGGGAGTCATGGCCAGGGAGTCCTGCGGCAGTCGTGGTGTCACAGACTGGGTCTCAGGGACTGCACCATCGAAGAGGATGTCCAACTCCTCTGTAGTCAGTTCCGCATAAGGGGTAGCGGCTGTAGGCGGCTGCAGAGACGCCTCGTCCTTGCGTCGTCAGGCTCGTCTGACTGGGGAGGATGTTGTCTGCCCGTCATAATCCTACAACCAAACTAAACTAATTTAATACGAATTACGTAATTAAAATATTGAAATAAATTAAATTAATTAAGTAATGAAATAATCTAAATTAAATTGATTAAATAATGTAAATTAAACTAACATAAATTAAGTAAATAATTTAAAATAAACTGATTAATTAATTTGAAATAAAGTAAATTAAAATTAGATTAATTGAACTAAAATGAAGTAATTAAAGTAAACTAAGTAGTGAAGAATTAAACTAAAATTAATTAAATTAAAGTAAATTAAGTAATGAAGAATTAAACTAAATTAGATTGATTGAACTAAAATTAATTAAATGAAAGTAAATTAAGTAATGAAGAATTCAACTAAATTAGATCAATTGAACTAAAATTAATTAAATCAAACTAAATTAAGTAATGAAGAATTAAACTAAATTAGATTAATTGAACTAAAATTAATTAAATTAAACTAATATTAATTATTTAAAACTAAAATAAACTAAACTAAGTAATTAATTAAAGTAAACTAAGTAATGAAGATTTCAACTATTAGATTAAATTAAACTAACATTAATTAAATTTAACTAAACTTAACTAAACTAATTAATTAAATTAAACTAAATTAAAATTAGATTAATTGAACTAAAATGTATCAATTAATTAAAGTAAACGAAATTAGATTAATTAAACTTTAGTAAACTAAGTACTTAATTAAACTAAATTACATTAATTAAACTAAAATTAATGAAATTAACAACATTAAACTAAACTAATTAAATTTAAACATAAACTTAAACTAAAACTAACTTAAAACGTAAACGAAACTAACCTCGTAATAGAAACTGGGATTGGAGGTTTAGAGTGTTTAGGTTTAGAGTAGGAACGGGGAAAAAACAACGGGGAACGGAAGGGGGAAAGAGAGAAAAGAAAGAAAAAAGAGAAAGAAAAAGAGAAAGGAAAGGAAAAGAAACGGGGGGGGGGGGGGAAGGAAACTGATCTGATTTTGAATCAGATTTTGCAACCAAATGGTCGCGCGTGCTGGGGAAAATACGACCAGATGGTCATTTTTAGAGATATTTGCGACCATCTGGTAGCATTTCTTGAAAAAGCGACCATTTGGTCGCCCATTTACCATTATCAAGAACAGCTGTCATATCACGAGTCCCATCAAGAATTGCGACCATCTGGTCGCAATAATGAAATTCACCGCCAAATATTGCGACCAGATGGTCGTAATTTTTAAATTCACCGCCATAAATTTCATGAAAATTTAAATTTACCGCTCAGATTTGCGACCATATGGTCGTAATCTCACTTACATTTTTTTAAAAATATAATTATACTTTTCCAAAAATGTGACCATTTGGTCGCCTTTCCCTTCTAAATTATTACCATGTGGTCACGTTTTGTGTGAAATTGCGACCACATGGTTGCAAATATTAATATATATATATATATATATATATATATATTATTTTTTTTAATTGGGTTACTTTGTGGAGTTTTACTCTGTTAAATTGGGTTACTTTCTGATATTTAGATATGAAGGGAACTCTTGTTTCCATGTTGTTATATTTGATCATAGTGCTTCTGAAATCCAATATACAATCACGGAAAAGAAAGTGATGTTTAAAAGTGAGCATATTGAAGATGAAGATGATTATGATTCTGTCCAAATATTTGACCATGTGGTCGCAAATATTAATATATATTTTTTTTAATCATTCATTAAAAGAAATAGTTTTAATTAATAAACACATACACACATTGAATAATCAAGTTAACAAAATATCTCATTCACCATCGTCTCCAAGAAGTCCATCACATAAAGTCTTCTTCTTCTGTTTTTTCATCGGATTCATCGTCTCGAATAAATTCAGCATCAATGTCACGTGCGTGAGAAGTGGAAGCATTTGTATCATCATCATCATGCAATGTTATCGTTCCATCGTTCAAAGGACGAACATTACTTGCATTCTGACCATTGTCCATTGCACGACATCTTATCTCATCTTCTTGAAAAGCAACAGCTTCCTCTGCATGGTCGTCTTTCTCGGACAAGTTTTCTTCTACCTGGCGTGGTTTAACTTTACAAACAACTAACCAACTGGCCAGGATCTCGTCTATTAATCGGATAGTTCAGGTAATAAACTTGAATCGCCTGTGAAGCCAGGACAAACCTATCAGCGGTGCGCATATGCTTAGACTTGTTAACCTCAACGATTTGTAAATGATCAATCTTACTGACTCCGCCTCGCCTGGTTGTCTCGAACCAAGTGCAGTTGAACACAACAATGTGTTTTAGCATCAGACTTGCGTATTGAATCTCAAGAATCTCATCGATTACTCCGAAGTAATCGTCTTCGTTTGTGCCGAACACGTGACCTTTTATGCAAACACCACTGTTGTTTGTTGCCCTGTTCACTGAATGCGCCTTCGTTTAAAATCTGTAACTGTTACCGAAGTATCCACCATACGACCTTGATATCCGTCCAGGTCCCTTTGCCAAAGAAATGATGCGAGGATCATCCACCGGTAATGTAGGAGAGTCAACCTGTGTCATTGTTCACATACAGTAATGTTAGGATGATAGTAATTTTTTCAACAAAATGCCACGGTTTTTTTGACAATTTAAAATAACTCACGTATGCACTGAACCAAGAACGAAACTCTTTGTCAATTATTGACCCCTCCTCGGCGTCTGTAAGACCAACTCGTGTCATTCGAACGTATACGTTTAGAAATAATCTGTATGTTACAAAAATAGTTAGCAAATAGTTTGTTTATGCGATGAAATAATGTTAAGTTACAAACTCACTCTATGTAAGGCTCGATCTCTGCGCAGTTGCATATCACATATGTCTGCATTACGTGATACTCAGAATCGGTCAACGGCCTACGCACTGATCTTCCAACTGTCATGCCAGGTTCCATAAAAATCGGCAAGTCGTTTATGTCAACACCTTCAAGTAAATTTTCGACAATGTTTCGTTTCGCCGGTCGAAACTGCTCTGCAATGTGTTGATCAAAGTAGTATGAACAAAAAGTGGTAATCTCTTGCGTCAGGTACACACTACAGATAGATCCTTCTACTCGTGATCTATTTCCAACCATCTTTTTCAACCGACGTAAGTACCTGTGGGTACAAAACATAATTTACATTCGATGATCACTGTACTGATTTATACGCGTACATTACAAAATAACCGTGCTTACCTTTCAAATGGGTACATCCAGCGATAATGTACGGGACCCCCTAAGAATGCCTTGTATGGAAGATGCTCCATGGAGTCAAAAAAGCCAGGTGGGAACATTCGCTCCAACTTACAAATAATAACAGCGATCTCTGAACTCATTGAAGCGACAGTAGCTTCCGTCAGCTCTGTACATATCAAGTCCCTGAAAAAAACACTCAATGGGCAAGCGGCTCCCAATGTCTATTCTCTAGGAACGGTCTGAACGCGACGGGCATCAATCGTTGCATGAATATATGACAGTCGTGGCTTTTCATCCCAAACATGATATGTTTTTGACTGTCTATACATCGACTCAAATTCGAAACATATCCGTCCAGGAATTTGATGGATTTGATCCACTCAAATAATGTTTTCTTTTCATCCGTCGTCAACATGTACTTTGCTTTTGCGTAATTATCATTGTTGTCAAGCTCCAACTCAGGACGGTCACATATCTCCCGTATATCATAACATGTCTTCAGATTGTCCTTCGTTTTTCCCGGAACGTTCAAAATCGTATTGAAAATGTTGTCGAAGAAATTCTTCTCGATATGCATTACATCAAGATTGTGTCTAATCAGTAGATCTTCCCAATACGGTAGATCCCAAAAAATACTCCGTTTCTTCCAACCCGTGTTTTTCCCAGCCGCATTGTTTGCACTCTCTGCACCTTCCACTGTAATCTTCTGCATCCCTATAGTATCTATACCGTGAAGAATCTGTCTTCCACTATACATGGTCGGGGGGGTTTGTTTTCTTACTCGTTGACCCTTCTTCCAGCACTGCTGTTTGAACGGAAAGTGTGATTCAACGGCAAAAATCGTCGGTGACAGTCAAACCAACAAGTTTTCCGACCGTTTCTGAGATAAAATGCATATGTGTCTAGCATGCAATGTGGACATGCGTATGTCCCCGCCGTACTTCATCCTTTAAGAGGAGGAGATTGAGGTTCACACAATTAACTACACTGACTAAGGAAAGCAATAACAAAAGCTAAACACAGACTAAAAAATGTATATGAAAGCAATTAAAGATCAACATACCTGAAAACATTGAATACGCAGGGAAGTCACTGATCGTCCAGATTAACGCGGCGCACATCAAGAAATTTTGTTTCTTCGAAATGTCGTATGTCATAACACCGTCAGTCCACAACCTTTTCAACTCTGCAATAAGTGGTTGCAAATACACATCCAGTTTCTGTTTTGGACTTTTCGGCCCAGGTACGACCACTGTTAGAAAAATCACCGGGTCTTGCATGCACATCGAGGGAGGCAAGTTATACGGGGTTACCATGACTGGCCAAACTGAATATTATGCCCCGGATGCCCCGAACGGGTTGAAGCCATCTATGCATAAGCCCAATCTGACGTTTCTCGGATCTTGTGCAAAATCCGGATGACAATTATTTAAATACTTCCATGCCGCAGCATCTGAGGGATGTCTCATAACACCTTCATCCTGTGAATGCTCGTGATGCCATCTCATGTGCGAGGCTGTCACATCCGATGCATACAACCGTTGCATACGTGGGGTCAGCGGTAAATAGAACATGCGGGCGTTCAGAATCAGGCTGCGTTTCCCTTGTTTGTATCTTGGAAGAAAACAGAATTTGCAATGATGCAGGTCCTCATCCACATCCCAGTAAATCATGCATCCCTTTTGACACGAATCTATTTTCTCCACGGGTAATCCAAGTCCCTCCACTAGCTTTTTCGTGTCGTACAAACTGTGGGGCATATTATTTTCTTCTGGAGCGCATCGACGAAGCCACGATGCAATCGTATCAAATCCTCTACCGGGTATGTTGTACTGCGCCTTTATATTTAAAAGTTTTGTAGTAGCAGCAAGTTGACTTACCTCACACCCATCGTACAATGGTCGGCTGGCTGTCTTTAGCATCTTGTGCATCTTACGTGCTTCCGTATTCATTTCCTCTTCTACAACCCGTTCATCTTCGTCTACGTTTAAACTTTCACTGAAATTTTCATTGCCCCATACCCCGCACCATCAAGTATCATTTGCTGCATCTAACTATACTGTTGTTCATCATTCCGTTCTTCGTCAACAACCTCTACATTCGAGCTGCTACCTTTGTATCGTCTCGATTCCTGTAATGCAGCGTCGAACATTTCCTGTGTTTCCCCCTGAAACACCCAGTGATAATAATTCTGCACAAACCCCCGACTATAAAGATGCACCTTCAACTCTGTAACCGGTATGATTCTCCTATTGTCGCATTTCCTGCACAGGCAACGTAGTTTTCCACCATACTTTTCATAATAGACAGTTGTCATGCAAAACTCAAATAACTGTTCAACCCCGGCCACGAACTCATCGTTCAAATACCCGTCTATCAAACGAACATACATCCACTCTCTCATTTTCTTTTTTCTTAATGCTAACAACAATGGGTGGAGGGGTTTTTATAATGGACTTTGCGACCAGATGGTAGTATTTTTGCTACCATCTGGTCGCATTTTCCCGCCATTTTCCTCGCTGCCCAGAGTCACATCGAGTCAGAATTTACGACCACATGGTCACTTTTTTTGGTGACCACTTGGTAGCTTTTATCCCACCAAATTATTTATAAATTATTGGTCACATAAAATCACAGAATTTATGACCATCTGGTCACTTCTTAAAGTGACCACGTGGTAGCTTAATTCCCGCCAAAATTTTAAGCTACCACTGCTCACTAATGGTCGCCAAAATTGCGACCATTTAGTCACTTATAATTATGACCACTTGGTAGCTTGTTTCCCTCCAATTTTAAGCTACCACTGCTCAATAAAGGTCACAAAAGATGCGACCAGGTAGTCACTTTTAATTGTGACCAGTTGGTAGCTTTTTTCCCTCCAATTTTAAGCTACCACTGCTCAATAAAGGTCACAAAAATGGCGACCAGGTAGTCACTTTTAATTGTGACCACTTGGTAGCTTTTTTCCCTCCAAAATTAAGCGCCATTTTTTGCTACCAAGGCATATTTTAGTCACAAAAATGCGACCAGTTGGTCGTTTTGTTAGGTGACCAATTGGTCGCTTCTTTCGCGCCATTTTTTATGACTACTTCTGCTTTTGGTCGCAATATGGTCGCAAAAAAAGTGACCTGATGGTCACTTAGAGTCAACCTTCAAAGAAAGTGACCATGTGGTCACCTGAAAACTACCACTTTTTTTTGTCGCAAATTTCTGGTCGCATTTTGACAGTTTTTTTGTAGTGTTAATTTAAAAAAAGTAATCTAAACTAATAATGTGACTAAATTAAATTAATAATTTATTAAACTAAATTTAATTAAGTAATTAAACTAAAAGTAATTTAACTAAATTAAATTAATTAATGAAACTAAAGTAAATTAAATTAATTAAAGTAAGTAAACTACACTAATTAATCAACCTAATTAAATTAAATTAATTTTAAAAAAGTAATCTAAACTAATAATGTGACTAAATTAAATTAATAATTTATTAAACTAAATTTAATTAAGTAATTTAACTAAATTAAATTAATTAATTAATGAAACAAAATTAATTAAATTAATTAAAGTAAGTAAACTACACTAATTAATCAACCTAATTAAATTAAATTAATTTAAAAAAAGTAATCTAGACTAATAATGTGACTAAATTAAATTAATTATTTATTAAACTAAATATAATTAAGTAATCAAACTAAAAGTAATTTAACTAAATTAACTAATTACTTAACTAAGTTTAACTAAACAAATTAAAGTAACTAACAAAACATAATTAATGAAGTAATTAATTACACTAATTTAAAGCTAAACTAAACTATTCAATTAAATGTAACTAAATTTAACGAAACTAAAACAATTTATAATAACTTAATTAAAACGAAAACGAAAACTAACCTCGAATACGCTACCGGGTTTTGGAAATGGGAATGGGTGAAAGAACGGGGAACGGGGAACTGGAAAGGTAAGAATGAACGAGGGAGTGGAACGGGCAAAAAGCAACGGGAGAACGGGAACGGGGGAAAGAAAGAAAAGAAAAGAAAAAAGAGAGGAATCGGGTGGGGGAGGGGAAAGAATTCTGGTAAAAATTTTAAATCAAAAATTGCGACCATCTGGTCGCAATTTCGTAATTATGACGAAAAACGAAAAGTCGCTCGATTACGACCAGATGGTTGCCTTTTGCTTCAAAAATACGTCCCGTTGGTCGTATTTTCTTAAAAATACGACCAACTAGTCGTAAGCGTGTCCTTATGACAACCAGTTGTCACATCACACTTCCCATCAACAATTACGACCATTTGGTCGTAAATGTCAAATTTACCGCCATATTTTGCGACCAAATGGTCATAATTCTCAAATTCACCACAAAAAATTTAATGAAAATTTAAATTTACCACTGAATAAAGCGACCAGATAGTCATAAAATTACGACCAAATGGTGGTAAATTAATATAAATTTTTAAAAAACTTAAGTCTACATTTTCAGAGTTACGACCATATGGTCGCATTTTCTTCAAAAATACGACCAGATGGTCGTAATTTTGAAGCAAAATGCGACCATATGGTCGTAATTATACATATATATTTTTATTAATATATATAAATTAATGGAGATTAGAACATATTTATATATATTGTTTAATGAAACACAACCATGACGATACTATAAAACATATAGTGAATCATATAAATTTACAAAGTGTATTATTCTTCATCTTCAGTTTCTTCAGTCATTGCTTCTTCTTCTTCTTCTTCTTCATCATCTCGAATAAATTCAGCATCAATGTCACGTTCGCGAGAAGTGGAAGCATTTGTATCGTCATCATGCAATGTTATCGTTCCATCGTTCAAAGGACATGTGGTACCTACATTCTGGCCATCGTCTATTGCTCGACATATTATCTGACCTTCTTGAAAAGCACCGGCTTCGTCTGCATGGTCGTCTTTCTCAGACAGGTTTTCTTCTACCTGGCGTGGTTTAACTTTACAAACAACTAACCCAATCAGTCAGATCTCGTCTATTGCTCGGATAGTTTAGGTAATAAACTTGAATCGCCTGTGAAGCCAAGACAAACCTATCAGCGGTGCACATATGCTTATACTTGTTTACCTCAATGATTTGTAAATGATCAATCTTACGGACTCCGCCTCGTCTGGTTGTCTCGAACCAAGTGCAGTTGAACAGAACAATGCATTTTAGCGTCGGACTTGCGTATTGAATCTCAAGAATCTCATCGATTACTCCAAGGTAATCGTCTTCGGTGCCGAACACTTGACCTTTTATGCAAACACCACTGTTGTTTGTTGCCCTGTTAACAGAATGCACATTCGTTTGAAATCTGAATCCGTTACCGACGTATCCAGTATATGACCTTGCAATTCGTGCAGGTCCCTTTGCCAAAGAAATAATGCGAGGATCATCTACCGGTAACGTAGGGGAGTCCACCTGTCATTCAGTACGCATAGAGTATAATTAGAAGGATATAGTAGTTTTCAGCAAATAACTTGCCATGATATTTTTGACAATTTCAAATAACTCACGTATGCACTGAACCAGGAACGAAACTCCTTCTCGATTATTGACCCATCCTTAGCGGCTGTAAGACCATTCGTGTCATTCGAACGTATACATTCAGAAATAGTCTGTATGTTACGAAAATAATAAGAACATATTTTAAATAGTTGTGATTGTTAAGTTAATGGAATAATGTAACGTTACGAGAACTCACTCGATGTAAGGCTCGACTTCTGGGCAGTTGCATAACACGTAGCTCTGCATTACGTGATACTCAGAAATCGGTCAACGACCTATGCACTGATCTTCCAATTGTCATGACAGGTTCAGTAAATATGGGCAGGTCGTTTACGTCAACACCTTCAAGTAAATTTTCGACAACATTTCGAGTCGCTGGACGAAACTGCTCGGCAATGTGTTGATCAAAGTAGTATGAACAAAACGTTGTAGTCTCTTGCGTCAAGTACGCAATAAAGATAGATCCTTCGACTCTTGCTTTATTTCCGACCGTCTTTTTCAACCGACGTAAGTACCTGTAGGTACAGATAATTAAGTAAACCTCTGATAAGTTTAACATTAAAAAAACCTTGAACTATATACAAAGTAAGTGTGCTAACCTTTCAAATGGGTACATCCAACGATAATGGACCGGACCCCCTAAGAATGTCTTGTATGGAAGATGCACTGGAAGTTGCTCCATTAAGTCAAAAAAGCCAGGTGGGAACATTCGCTCCAACTTACTAATAATAACAGCGATCTCCGAACTCATTGAAGCGATAGTAGCTTCAGTTAGCTCTGTACAAGTCAAGTCCCTGAAAAAAACACTCAACTGGGAAAGCGGCTCCCAATGTCTGTTCTCTAGGAACGGTCTGAACGTGACGGGTATCAATCGTTGCATGAATACATGATAGTCGTGGCTTTTCATCCCGAACATGACATGTTTTTGACTGTCTTTACACCTACTCAGATTCAAAACGTATCCGTCAGGGAATTTGATGGATTTGATCCACTCAAATAGTGTTTTCTTTTCATCCGTCGTCAACATGTACTTTGCTTTTGCGTAATTATCATTGTCGTCAGGCTCTAACTCAGGACGGTTACATATCTCCAGTACATCATAACGTGCCTTCAGATTGTCCTTTGTTTTGCCAGGAACGTTCAAAACCGTATTGAAAATGTTGTCGAAGAAGTTCTTCTCGATATGCATTACATCCAGGTTGTGTCTGACAAGTAGATCTTCCCAATACGATAGATCCCAAAAAATACTCCGTTTCTTCCAACCCGTGTTTTTTCCAACACCATTGTTTCCAAGCTCTGCACCTTCCACTATAATCTTCTGCATCCCTATAGCATCTATACCTTGCAGAATCTGCCTTCTACTGTACATCATCGGGGGGGTTTCCTTTCTTACTCGCCGACCCTTCTTCCAGTCAGTACCATTTGAACGGAACGCGTGATTCAACGGCAAAAATCGACGGTGGCAATCAAACCAACAGGTTTTCCGACCGTTTATGAGGTAAAACGCATCTGTGTCTAGAATGCAATGTGGACATGCGTATTTACCGGCCGTACTCCATCCTTTAATAGAGGATGGGGATTGATATTTACAATTATTAAACTAATGAACGCTAAGCAAAACAATAACAAAACTCATACTCAAGAAATAATGAACTTGAACGCAACATACCTGACAACATTGAATACGCAGGGAAGTCACTGATCGTCCAGAGTAACGCCGCGCGCAACAAGAAATTTTGTTTCTTCGAGATGTCGTACGTCATGAAACCATCTGTCCACAACCTCTTCAACTTTGCGATAAGTGGTTCCAAATACACATCCAGTTTCTGTTTTGGACTTTTCGGCCCAGGTACGATCACTGTGAGAAAAATCACCGGGTCTCTCATACACATCGAGGGTGGCAAGTTATACGGGGTTACCATCACCGGCCAAACTGAATATTGCGCCGTGGATGCCCAGAACGGGTTAAAGCCATCTGTGCATAAGCCCAATCTCACGTTTTTCGGATCTGGTGCAAAATCAGGATGACAATTATTTAAATGCTTCCAAGTCGCAGCGTCTGAGGGATGTCGCATAACACCTTCATCCTGTGCATGCTCGTGATGCCATCTCATGTGTGAAGCTGTGACATCCGATGCATACAACCGTTGTAGACGTGGGGTCAGTGGTAAATAGAACATGCGGGCGTACAGAATCTTCACGAGTTTCCCCTGTTTATATCTTGGAAGAAAACATAATTTGCAGTGATGCAGATCCGCATCCACATCTCAGTAGATCATGCATCCGGTTCGACACAAATCTATCTTCTCTATGGGTAACCCGAGTCCCTCCACTAGTTTTTTTGTGTCGTACAAACTTTGCTGTATCAGGTTTTCTTGTGGAGCGCATCGATGAAACCATGATGCGACCAAATCAAATCCTCTAGCAGGTAAGCTATACTGCGCTTTTATATTTAAAAGTTCTGTAGCTGCAGCAAGTTGACTAACCTGACAACCTTCGTACAACGGTCGGCTCGCTGTCTTCAGTAGATCGTGCATCTTAAATGCTTCCAGGTTCATTTCTTCTTCAACAGCCCCTTCTCTTTCATCGTCTACGTTCAAACTTTCGCGATAACTTTCATTTCCGCCCCCATATCCCACACCATCAAGTATCATCTGCTGCATCTGACTATACTGTTGTATTTCATTGGGTTCTTCGACGACAACGTCATCATTCGAGCTGCTACCCTCGTACTATCTCGCTTCTTGTACCACAGCGTCGAACATTTCCCTCGTCTCCCCATGATACACCCAGTGATAATAATTCTCCACAAATCTCCGACTATAAAGATGAACCTTCAAATCTGGAACCGGTATGATTCTCCTCTTGTCGCCATCGTAGCTTTTCACCATAATTTGCGTAATGGACAGTTGTCTTGCAAAACTCAACAAACTGTTCAACCCCGGCCACAAACTCATCGCTCAAATACCCGTCTATCAAACGAATATACATCCATTCTCTCATTTTTCTTTTTTCTTATCTTTACAAATGTAACGACCCGATTTTTCGTAAAATCCTTTAAAACAATTACGCAGCGGAAAACTTGATTTTACAGAAAAACGGCATGGGTTCATTTAAAATTCGAATAAACCAAAACCTGTTTTACATTGGCTCAAATCAGAAAAAGCAGTAAACCTGGAATGTGCATTCCATACCATGATAAAACTTCTAAAGAAAGTTTAAAGTCCAAAAATATAAACACAAATTATACAATTGCTCCACCGAGCTCAAAATGAAATATAATAAAAGTAGTAAAATGATCATGAGCATTCAGGGATGCTTCACCCAAAACCATATATATTCTTGTCCATTCATTGTCTCGAGTAGTCACGCGGCGCCACCTCCTCTACCTCGTCCTCTACCACGAGTCTTACCTGAAAAAAAATTGTAATTGTAGCAACATTAGCATAAAAATGCTAGTGAGAGTAAAATGAAAGCAAGTAATCCTATGAATCACATTCCATGTCGGAAATTGTGTCCAAAGGCCTAGATTTCAATTTTACTATCCATTCCACATTCCAAATTCTGCATATAATCAACATACATAGTATGCTTAGGAAAAGTAACGATATCAAGACTTAAAGTAAAAGTACCCGTTATTACTAAGTCTTACTACTGAATTCTAAAGATTATGTAATGGTATACTAACTATCTTGTTACCAAACAAGTTTCATCGTATCATAAAACTGTATGGACCGAAGTCAACATACCATCATGTACCATATCACAAACCATCGTAACTCTCATCACATCGGATATCAGGAATTTCACCATATAGGTCTCAGGAATTTCACCATATAGATATCAGGAATTTCACCATATAGATATCAGGAATTTCACCATATAGGTCTCAGGAATTTCACCATATAGGTCTCAGGAATTTCACCATATAGATATCAGGAATTTCACCATATACATCTCAGGAATTTCACCATATAGATATCAGGAATTTCACCATATAGGTCTCAGGAATTTCACCATATAGATATCAAGAATTTCACCATATAGATATCAGGAATTTCACCATATAGATCTCAGGAATTTCACCATATAGATATCAGGAATTTCACCATATAGGTCTCAGGAATTTCACCATATAGATATCAGGAGTTTAACCATATAACAAATCATCACACCATGATACCGTATGAAGCGTATCACATACTATCATGTGCCATATCACATAACCTCGCACCATGATACCGTATGGAGCGTATCACATACTATCATGTGTCATATCACATAACCTCGCACCATGATACCGTATGGAGCGTATCACATACTATCATGTGCCATATCACATAACCTCGCACCATGATACCGTATGGAGCGTATCAAATACTATCATGTGCCATATCACATATTACCGTATAGAATCCATCAAGCTCCCTAGTAAGTTAGATAAAGTTCCATTAAACTACTAAAGAACATAAACCGCTCGAATTACACGAGTCAATACTCAAGTGTAATTTCTAAGCCACTTTGACTCCCAAATCACTTACAGTTCCTTATTCATCCACTTTCATCTAAAAAAATCTCCAAATCATCTTATATAACTTCCAAACCACTCATAATTCCTCTTTTTCTTCCAAAACCATAAGTACATCAAAACCACTCCACTCACATTCGAGTTAAAGTCTCCAACCAAGTATAACTTCCGGAAGTTAGTTCCCCTATTAACCTCGATAAACAATAACGTAATGAAACATAACTCATAAAATTACTAACTTCCATTTTAAACTCACCTTAGATTGTGAAATCCAAGCTTCCAAAGTGCCAGGGTCAAAATCACGTAATCGATCACAAACCTACAAATCAATTACACTTAACCATCAATAATTAACCGAAAACCGAGCAAACGGCAATTAAAAGCATAAAACGACGAAAATCCAGAAATTGGACCCTAGGGGTACCCACGGCCAAGCAAGGGAAAAGGCTTGGGTTCGGGTTTCCGGCTTTTATGCAATTTAGAGGCGTTTTGGGTTGTTTTCGAATACTTTGAAAATCGGGATAACAATGGGTCACCATATTTTAGGGTTTTACATAATAATCGATTTCCGAAAAATTAAGTAAAACGTAAAACCATAGCAAACTAAACACCCTAATCTTAGTCAAGTGAGAGAAATTAACACGGGATGGGTTTTCAACACAAACTTGAATTTAGGGTTTAGGGAAGTTTCTAAAATCACATAAAACGACTTCCTCGGTTGAAATCTTCAAGCTTCAGTGTGTGAATTTGAAGATTTCAACTCAAAACCTCCATTAAAATACTATTCACAACAAATTTTAGAAACTTTGTCATACCTTGAGGCCTTTAAAAAACTGACGAAAACCTCGATTGTTGGGATGGGTAGAAAGTACGTCTCGAGAGCTTTCCAACGAGCTAAGGCACGATGAAAACGGTCAAGAAACGAAGCCGGGGTGACAATTTCTTTCTCTCCTCTTTTTTTCTCACTAAGCTTCGGGTTTGGGGGAAAAAGAAAAGAAGAATTTGATATTTTTGAGCAAAGATTGACTTTAAAAAGGAGAAGAAAGTGAATAGTGATTTTTAAAGAAATTAGAAAATGACGATTACGTCCTTATTAAGTGGTTTGATTAAAAATACGAAACCCGAAGATCTTAAAGTAATCTAAAGGTGATTAATAATTATTAATTGGCCCGTTAATAATTATTAATGTCACCAAAACGATTTTAAAGTATTAAAATGATTAAAAGAATTTTGGACAAAAATAACTACTAAAATTCGAAATTACTAAATTTAAACTAATCTTAAAATACTTTAATTAAAATAAATTGATTAATTATTTTAAAACAAAATATTCACTTCAAAATAACGGGACGTTACAATAAATAATGGGAGGAGGAGATTTTATAATGCATTCCTCTGCTTAATTGCGACCTATGATCGCAAAATTACTACCATCTGGTCGTATTTCCCCCGCCAAAATTTCCCGCCTTTTTTTACTACCAAGTGGTCATTTCAAAATGTGACCAGATGGTCACTTCCAAAGGCGACTACTTGGTAGCTTTCTTCCGGCCAAATTTACGTGCCTTTTTTTGCTACCAAAGTATATTTCTAGTCTCCAAAATGCGACCAGATGGTCACTTCCAAAGGCGACCAAATGGTAGCTTTCTTCCCACCAAAATTACGCACCTCTTTTTGCTACCAAACTATATTTTAAGTCACCAAAATGCGACCAGATGGTCACTTCCAAAGGCGACCAACTGGTAGCTTTCTTCCCACCAAAATTACGCGCCTTTTTTTTGCTACCAAACTATATTTTAACTCACAAAAATGCGACCACTTGGTCATTTTTTTAGGTGACCAAATGGTCGTTTCTTTCGCGCCATAATTTCGGGCCATTTTTTGCTACCAAGTCATTTTTTAAGTCACAAAAATGCGACCACTTGGTCGTTTTTTCAGGTGACCAAATGGTCGGTTCTTTCGAGCTGTTTTTTATGACTACTTCTGATTTTGGTCGCAATCTGGTCGCAAAAAAAGTGACCAGATGGTCACTTTGAGTCAACCTTCAAAAAAAGTGACCAAATGGTCACAAAAAAACTACCACTTTTTCTTGGTCGCAAATGGTTGGTCGCATTTTGACTTTTTTTTTTGTAGTGTATTATCGTTCTTGGGATTACGGAGTTTAGGGATTTACAAACCCTTTAAATTCCCAACAACTAGTATCAGAGCGTCAAGTTTAGGGGACTTGTGAAAAGAGAAATGGATAGCACAAAGAATATCAGGATTGAAAAATTTGATGGTTCAGACTTTTCATTCAGGAAGTTGCATATGCTATTGGGAGAGAAGCCAGACGGTATGAGCAATGAAGAATGGAAGCTATTAGACAAGCAAATGCTGGGAGTTGTGAGATTGACCTTGTCAAAGAATGTTGCCCATAATGTGGTAAAAGAGACAACTACAGCGGGATTGATCAAGACCTTGTCTGATATGTATGAGTAGCCGACTGTCAACAACAATATATACATCTACACTCAACTCGTGCATGTCACAATGTGATTGCGATGCGGAGCGGCCGACATCCTAAGTATTAGGTCTCTTATATGAAAATGAAGTTGAAGTCACCATCAACTATATTTGGGTGTGATTGATTACCAAATTAAATTAAAAAGTAATGGTCTACGAAAATCAAGTTGGGTTCATTTGTGTGTAGGGAAAGTGTTAACACCCTACAACACCCATTTAAAAATAGTTACCATATGTTTACCTTATATTATCTTATTTTTAAAATGTTGGTCTTTAAAGTTAAAGAGTTTCAAATTTTATTTTAATTTATTAAAAAAAATGTATCATTTAATCATTTCTCAACTTCAAAAATGAAGTAAGCAATAAGGATTAAAATGAGCAAGGTTACGATCATTAATTGAACAATATTGGAATTTGAAAAATTCCACCTTAAGAAATTGAGGTTTTTACTTCTCAAAATCCATCATAAGAATTGTATTTATATTTTAAAACGTTTTTCGTATTTTATTTAAAATACTTTCCCCCTTTTTTTTAATAACATTTAAACTTATTTAAAATATTCTATTTTTATTTTTGAAATAATATTCAAATTTATTTAAAATACTTTCCTTTCATCTTTGGAATGATATTTAAACTTATTTAAATTTTTGTAATAATATTTAATTAAAACGTTTTTAAAATATTCTTCTTTTATTGTTTTGAAATAATATCTAAAATAATTTCCTTTGAAATAATATTTCAGTTTTTGAAATGATATTTATTTATTTTATTTTTTTATAAAATATTTTCATTTTATTTTTATAATAATATTTAAACATGTTTAAAATATTCTCTTTTTATTTTTGAAATAAAATTTAAATTTTTTTTAAATTTTTTCTTTTTCTTTTTATATATATATATATATATATATATATATATATATATATATATATATATATATTGTTTTTAATTTTTTTATTCCTAGAATTTTTCTATTTATATATTTTTTCCGAGATCACACACTTATCGAGATCCTAACAAGAACAATATTTTACTCTTAATTAATATTTAATTTTGATGATTATAAATATAATTGTTTTTAATAATAAGAATTGAAAACGTTTATTTTATTTATTATTTTTTTAAAGTAAATGATTAGTTTATATTCTAGACTACAGAATAGTATGTAATATTTATAAACCTGACAAAAATCTCATCTTTTTTTTTATTCAAATTGAAACTAAATATAATAAAACAAAATAAAGGAATGAAGAAACCCGATGATTATTTTTACTTATGAACAAATACGCAACAAGAATATATATTTTTTTTTATTTCTCATACATTATGTTAAAAAATTTTGCAGGCTTTTATGTTGGAGTTGAAGTCAATGCATAAGTTATATATAATCAAATTAAAACTAAACATAATAGGAAAAAAATAAAGAAAACAATAACTATTTTTACTCATGAATTTGTATACAGCAAGAAAGCCCCCCCCGTTGTTTTTTTTTTTTTTTTGTTTCTCAAATATTATATTAAAAGGAATGCACATTTTCATTCTAAGGTTGGCATCAAAGCATGGACATCCTTTTTATGCATGGAGTATATATTTAAAAAATTCACAGACATAAGAAAACAAAACAAAACAATAAACTAAACTTTATTCTTATAAGGAATCACTTACCGAGGAGATGAGATCAAAGTGATGTTTAAGAGCTGTAAAGGGTTAAGATGGATGGAAGAGATAGTGATTAATTGATTGCCGGTGAAGGACGTTCTAGACTATGGATCAACTTGTGCAAAGAAAAATCAAATTCACAGTAGAATAAGGTGATGGATGCCCCCTTTTTTTTCTCCCTTCATCTCGTCTAAAAGCTCTCCTTTTATAAGGTTTTTGTGTGACTTTTTACGGCAAAATCCAAATCTCACCAAATTGACAAAATTACTTAATTTTAGGTTAATTAAAAGAAATTTGAAATCGGAATCAATTTCCTTCCAATCAGCTTCTTTTCTTTTCCAAAACTAAATCAATCACCAATTTTCAGCATGCTTATTTATTTGGGAAATTTCATTGGGTAGCATAATTTTCTGTAATATTTATAAATTTAGCATTTCTAAAAAGTATTTGCAAATATAACAGTTTTTTAAAAACTCTCATTCATGTGAATAAGAGAAATTAGTAATAACTATTATGTAATTAGTGATTCATGTACAATATATTAGGATATTAGTAAAATCAGTGATTACTTATGAGAAAATCACTAATTACTCATGCAAAACTAGTAGTAATTTTGTAATATTTTAGGCGCGAATTTAAGTTGTTTGCTATTTTGCAAAAAAGAAAATTTTTTTACTGCTATTTTTATAAATATTGGACCTAATTTTGCTCTTTTTGCAAGAGTCCCTATTTATTTTGTGCCAAAAATCAAATGATATTTCCAAAAATATCTCAATCAAATCGAATTATATTTTATTTATTTTTTAAAAATATTTTTAGCTTTATTTGCGTAAAGTATAACTTATAAAGCTTTGAAATAATTTTTTTTATCTTTCTTCAAAATAACGGAAGATTTTAATTAAAAGTTGAAATAAAAATTTAATTTTTCTTTTAAAGATCTATTTTAAATCATACTTATTATGATTTCTTAATGAAATTGAATCGGGCAAAATACGGTATCTATAGTGCATATGAAGATGGTTGATGATGAACCATGAGCAGATCATCTGAATAAATTCAACATTCTCATAAATCTATTAATTGCTTCAGAGTTTAAAATGACTGATGATATGGTTGTTGTTGCATTCTTGGCATCTTTACCAGATAGTTGGTCTAGTATGAAAACTGCTATCGCTAATTATCATGGAAGAGGGAAGCTTTGTTTTGCAAATATTGGAGATGTTGGTCTTGTAGAAGAAATTCGCTTGAAGAGTTCTGGTATGGCCTCTAGCAGTGGTACTCCTTTGTATACTGGTAAAGGAAAAGGCAATCAAAGTAACAGTAGTAAGGGTAAAGGTACATGGAACGAGAGGATTTAGTGTTACTACTGCCACAGGAAGGGTCATAAGAAATCGGAGTGTAGAAAACTGAAACAAGATCAGAAAGATAACGACAATAACTCAGAGGCTAATATGGTCACGCATGCTCTTTTCTGTGTTGATGAGATTTTTAATGTCGATGAACCGATGACAGACTAGGTTGTGGATAGTGCCTCTTCTTTTCATATTACTTCAAACAAATAATTGTTCTCATCTTTTAGTGTAGGCGAGTTTGGCTTGGTGAAAATGGGGAACACATAAATATCTCTAAAGCAGCTAGCATTGGAGATGTAAGTTTGGAGACTGATACAAGATGCATGCGACTATTGAGGAATGTCAGGTATGTTCTGAATTACAAGTTGAATATTATTTCAGCTAGTAAACTTGATAATGTTGGTTATCGATGTGAGTCTAGTAGAGGGGTATGGAAACTCACTAGGAGATCTTTATTGGTGACGAGAGGCCATAAGCGTTCTACTCTGTATGTGAAAAAAATTAAATGTTGCCAAAGTAAAAGGTGCTACATGTAAACTGCAAATTTGGAGAGCTGTTGATGTTCCCTCAAATAGGAGGGGTAAGCCGACAACGCGAAAATGACAGTTAGATCCTAATCCATCAGTTCATGAGGAGGAACAGTTGAGAGAATCTGGAAGCGCTAAAAAAATAGCTTCAAATAACAGGCAAGATAGTGAACTGGTGAAGTTGCTTGAGGGCAAAAGGGCACTATTGGCTAGTTCCGTAATCAAAGAGGGTGTAAGCATCATAGTGGAATCTCTAATCTGGAAACTGACTTGAATTCTAATGTCAAGCATATGATGAAATATCTCTTTACCAATGTTCGTTGGAGGCGGATAGTTGGTAAAGTGGTTGATCACGCCACATAGATGGAGTGGGAGTGGCTAAAGTATCTTTTCATGTCTGGGAGATAGCTCACAGCGGAGGCCTTGCGGGGGCAAATTATGATGGTGGATTCTAACAGGTATATAGGTTTACAAATCAGTTTGAGTTTACAGTTTGAAGCCTTGGTGTTCCAAGCAAGTGATGAACAACAAATGTAATGGGAGTTGAAGATGTTTTTTTTATATCCAAGTGGGAGATTGTTGAGTAATGGATATAAAAAAAAAAAAAAAACCCCAAAAACTAGCCCATTAACCAAATTGAAGCCCAATACATATGCAACCTTCTTTCTTTGACTAATATCAGGTTTGACCATGGATTACAATTTTCCATAAGTTTTTACTTCAATTGAGGCGGCGGGTTTTATTAAATCATTTGAGGCGGTCATTTGGCTATATACATAAAGTGGCGTCTGAAGCTATTTTTTGACCTAACGAGGAGAAAAATCCAATGGCGTTTTTTTTTCTTTCGTGAGCGGCAGTTGGTGGTTTTGGGACGAAATTAATTTGAGTTTAAATTTTGGCTTGTTCAATATTGAGAGAAAAATAGAGTTGTGATCAATTGTAAACTGCTATTTTTTGTCTCAATTTAATCTTCATTTTCATAGTGGAACTTGCAGTATTTGCAGAAGACAAGACGTACCAATTGAGAACCTGTATAAAATTCTTGTGTCGTTTTTTTTCTCTGCTTATATTTTATTCTTTGTTGCAATATATTATCATTCTCGGGATAAGGAGTTTATAGACTTGTAGAACTTTTAAATTGTCAACACTTGTGGCTTATGAAAAAGGAGGAGTTCAAAGAGGATAAGGAGTCCGACTCTAGGTTCACTCATAAGCAACATCACATCGTCACTATAGATTCTTAAATATATGAAATTTAAGGATGAAACTTACTAAGAGTATTTTGATATACGGCTTACAACAATATAAGAGGATGAAGAGAAAAGAAGAGGAAAAGTAAATAATACGAAGAAAAAAAGTGAGGGGGAATGGAGGTAGTAAGAAAAAAAAGAGGGATTGGAGGAGTGGCTATTACTCATCTTAAAGCAGCAACAACAAAGGCGTACGCTTTTTAACCTTCAAAAGAGGAAGAAAATCCCTAGCCCAACCTAAGTATTTTAACTGTTATAAAAAAAAATAAAGCCCCTAGCTCGGCTTAGGCCTTTTAACCCTCATAAGAGAAAATCAAAGCCTTGATATGACTTAAACATTTACCTTCAAAAGAGAAGAAAGTTAGTTATGACTGAAATTCGGCTTAAGGATAAAAGAAGAAAGAGAAAAATAAACAAACAACAAGGGTGAGACAAGATGAAAATAAGAAACAAAATATAGCTAATCTACTGAGCTCACATCAAATCTAATAATAGTTAAGCCACAAAGAGGGAACTCAACATGCAATGTTCAAATTACAAAAAAAAAAAGCGTAAACATCCAAGTCAAGGGATGAACTACTTTCTCTCCTTGCCCCAACAAGGAGAAATCACTATCGATGAGTGTGAAGGGATTGATCTACTAAATTAACGGAATATCATTTAGTAATCTAATTAACATTTAATTACAGATCTATTAATATCATGCAATTTGTGATAAAAACATGTAAATTCATGCTTATTTTCGAAAATAAAAGCTTATTCACTCACATTGAGTAATAAATGGAGAATTGGTTGGAGGCAGGGACGGATCTCTTTGTAGATAGGGGGGCCATGGTCCCACCATTTTTTTTAAAAAAAATTCAATCTCTAATTGTATATTTGGATAGAATTTATAAGTGGCCCCTCCAATTTTTATTTCTTTCAATTGCACTCTATCATTTTCTTTCATGGGCAAAAGCTAAGCTTTTAACTTTAGTTTTTGGGTCCATTTAATTGAATATGTTTTTAACCTAGAATCATAAACTAACAACCTAAATTAGTAATGAATCTTTTCCGCCAATTGACGATTCATTGTTCTAAATTCAACAATTTCAAAACTTTTCAAACATTTAAAACAGTGGCGGTGAGGAAATATTAAAGCTACTGGTATTGCAAGTATTTGACTCAATTGATAATCTATTCAATTCCCGTACGTATTCTCTTATCGCTCATATTTATTGATTAAAGCTACTGGTATTGCACCATACTTTGTTTTGATTTTGTACTTATATAATATAATAGTTTGATACGGTCGACGAGCCGAGTTTATTTGTTATTTCACAATAAAACAAGTAGTTATTTAAAAGTTTAAATGATTAAACTACTTGTAGAACTCTATTTGAGTGGGAGTGTCATAGTACGAACCTAAGGGACTTTTAGAAGTCCAAATAAAACTCATTGACTTCAAATTCAATGAATAAAGTTCAAAATAAGTGAAATAAAACTGACATGAATTTTCAATAATAGAGTTGAAAAGGGTTACTTATACTTATATATTATTTTTGAAAATAATTACAAGTATAGAATTGTGATCATTAAACAAATAAAAGTAATGGGGAATTACTTTGTAGTGGGAGCTTAAGAATTTCGAGGATCTTAGAACCAATGTGACTAAAATAATAATTCTAAATAGTATGTTAGTGCACATAGATAAAATGAAAGATTTTATGAGTTGCACGGGATCAATTTCAAACATGGATTTACTTCCATGTAAGAATTTGACAAAAGACCTTTGCGAATTAATCATTAAATGTGTTAAGTATAAGTAAAATGAGTTTTTACTAACTAAACTCTAAATTCGCGTGATTACTAAGTCGTTAGTAAATGAAAGGTGTATGAACATGATAGTTTCAAATCAAAAGTTAATAGAGTTTATTTTATGGCGATAAAATATGAAATCTATCACACTTAATGAAACTAACATAAGAGAACAGAAGTACATACTAAACAGATGAAAACTTACTGATAAAGTATTAAAATTTAGTTGATAGTCATCCAGCTTGACTGGAATTACAAGTCAAATCTCCAAATATCTAGGACAAGAGGGAGATTGTTAGGAATGGTGTCCTAGAACTTATAATTATGTGACGACCCGACTCAAGATTTAAGTTCGGTACGCGAGTACATAATCGAAAATGAAGATTTTAAAACATAAACCAAATGACTTTCCAAAACATTTTAAATTTCGGCATGATGTATATGTAAATTCAATAAACACACGTTAAATCATGAAACCTGTTTATCAAATAAACTCGCCTCGTTGGCCGTATCAAACTATTATATAAGTGTAAAATCAAAACAAAGTATGGTACACCAGAGTAAAACCGTTATACAAACATAATATATATACATAAAAGTTTAAGTCTCGACCCTAAACATAAAATACGACAACCCAAAAGAAACGATAACACCCCTAGAAAGTGATAAGTGCGCAAATATAAGAAAATTGCCTTTGAATTCACTCTATTTATTGTTAGAAAAGCTTGTATACTTGAGTAAAAAGAATCAAATTGTGCATAAAGAGAGCCACTTTCATAAGAGTTTCACATAAAGTATTCAAAGTAGTGCATTGCTAAATCTTCTCAAAATCAGTATGATTTCGTCTTTATCTGACTCCTTTTTGGCAAGTTCTGTTCAAGTTGCAATATAGGTGAATTGAGAGAATGCATTTATTACTCTCTTCTTGCTTCCAAGAGCATTGGCTAGAGCGCAAGATGAACTAGCTGAAGCAAGTGGCCAAAAAGATCATAAAGTAGATATTTTTCTCCCCCGTGCTAGCTGTTCCGATGTGATAGGTAGATGTCATTTCTCGTTACTGTTCCTTGCCCGTGTGACTTGCGATAGGCTTTTTGGCTAGCTTACTGTTCCTTAAGTCGAGAAAAGTCGATGATGAGCAGTGTAAAGCGGGAAAAAGAAAGAAAGAAGAACAGAAGACAAAAAGAAGAAAAAGGATCGAAGTAGATTTCTATTGTATTAGTTGTTTTTCTTTCCTTCATACGTTTACCATTCATTTTCTACCTTATTTCAATATATGTAATTTCATAGACGCATCAATTTCATTTAAGAACTTAGAAGATTTTCAATTAGCTATGGGTAGCTAAATCTCTTTTGGTGTTGTGTAAAGGATCAGGAATGAATACGAATATAAAGGCATAGATGTCGTTTGCTGTTTTCAGAATTAAATTATATCTTCTATATCTTAACTGCATTTTAGTGAGAACTAAAAAAGAGGTAAGCTTCATTCTTGCACCGAGAGGATTAAGAAGGAAGATTCCGTCAAGAGAGAGATAGAAGAAGACCTTCAACTGATTTTAGAAATAAATAGGTTTGTGAGGAGGAAGGTGAGTTAATGCAGATGAAAAAGAAGGTTTGTCATTAATGCAACACTTAGAAATAAGATTTGAATGAAGTGAACAGTGCTAGGTCTTAGCTTGAGAGAGCAAGAGTGACATTTTCATTTCTTTCATCATTCTACATTCATGAAAATATGCAAGTCGAATCTATTAGCAAGAGTAATTCTTGAGGCATTTCATCATTCCTGAATCCGAGAGCTCAACACCAACATTCAACTTCTGAACCACTCTTGTGTGATTCCATCTATTACTTTGAAAGAATTAAATATAACTATTCTGATGTGATATTCATTTCCATTTATCTATCCTCGTGGGATCGACATCCTTCTTACTACTTTATTACTTGTTGACCATGTGCACTTGCATGCCATCCACCATTCACTCATCTTAATCCGTCCATCACCACCATTTTCACCAATTTTTTGGCGCCGTTGCCTGGGATAGCTCGCAATGGATATGCCATCATTTTTGGACATCCCATACGTATTTAGTTTTCATTGACTCTTTTATTAGATAACCTATTTTATGAGTGTTGAAGGAAACGAAGAGGAACACTACCCGTATGATCCATAAATTGAATGTACTTTCTGACGAAGAAGATTAATCAATCAGCGGAGGATAGATCACACAGTCATGGGAGATAATTTGCATCCTGATGATAGAACGGATGATCACAATGACCAGGGAGCTGTTCTTCATTATGTGGAAGAAAGACATAGGGTCATGAGAAATTTCGCTAGACCTAATATGGAAGGATTGGGACCCACTATTGCACTACCTGAGCTGGAAGCTGATCGCTTCGAATTCAAACCTGTCATGTTTTCTATGTTAAACTCAATAGGTTAATTTGGAGGAGGGAATCATGAAGATCCTCACAATCACATCAGGTTGTTTTTGCAAGTTTGCAATTCGTTTAAAATGCCAGGAGTGTCAGACGAAGCTTTGCGTTTATCTTTGTTCCCATATTCCTTAAAAGGAAGAGCAAGTTCGTGGTTACAATCAATGGATGCTAATACAATACATTGTTGGGCTGACCTAGTGGACAGATTTCTGACCAAATATGTTCCACCTAGCAAAGCCTCACAGATCAGAACGAATATGCAGAACTTTGTGCAGCAACTGAATGAAACACTTGCCGATGCTTGGGAAAGATGGAAAGAAATGATAAGACATTGTCCACAGCATGGGATGCCAGGATGGCTACGGATAGAGACTTTTTACAAGGGATAGATGCCAATAGTCGGCTGATTATAGATTCAGCATCTGGAGGAACAATTATGTCCAAATTATATGAGGAAGCCCAAGACATTCTCAAAGGAATAGTCTACAACAGCTATCAATGGCCCAATGCACCCGTTAGGCAAGCTGAAGGCAATTCAGGAGTGGATCTTAATGCCCTGACGCAACAGATGGCAAATTTGTTCATGAAAAATTTGAATCACTCTATGGGAACTTCTAATCCAACTTCCAACTAGAATACTTCAACTCAGGGGGTAATTCAAGTGCAAGCATCCTCATTTAACCATGGAATCACGTGTACAATTTGCCAAGGAGGACACCCGATGGAGTTATGTTAGCAAAACCCTGAATTAATCAACTTTGTTCATTACAACAAGAATTTCAACCCATATTCAAACACCTACAACCCAGGATGGCGACACCATCCAAATTTTGCATGGAGCTCAAATACAAATTCAAGAGCAGGACCATCAAGCAGCTCAGTCAAGCCCGCAGTATACAATCAAGGAAGTCAAGGACAACTTCAATAGAGAAACCCTAATGTTACTATGCAGCAATCAGTGCAGCAGCAAAAACAATCACAGGATGCAGTAAGTTCTTTAGAGCAGCTGGTGAAAGAATACATCACAAGGAACGAAGCATCCATGAGGAACCTCGAGAATCAAGTGGGACAGTTGGCTTCAACCATAAACTCTCGACCTCAAGGTACATTACCGAGTGACACTGTAAATCAAGTCAAAGGAAAAGGAATTGAGCACTGCAACACCATTACACTAAAAAATGGCAAGGTTCTATCAGATGGAAGAGAAGTGCAGGAACATTCCAAAAGAAAAAGAGAATTACCAACCATTGTAGAGGAAAGTGAATCGAAGGAAAAGGAAGACCTGACAGAGAATAGTGGAACGCGTGCCCCTCAACACAGCAAACCAAATCATGCTCCACCATTTCCTCAACGGTTTGCTAGGTTGGAGCAAGACAAACAGTTCAACCGCTTCTTGGACATGCTTAAACAGCTTCACAGTAATATCACTTTAGTAGAGGCACTTCAACAAATGCCAAACTATGTCAAGTTTATGAAGGATATCATTTCCAAGAAGAGATGTCTGGATGAAGTGGAAACAGTCCAAATGACTTATGAAGTATGCTCCATCTAGCAACCTAAGCTGCCACCAAAACTGCAAGATCCTGGGAGTTTTACAATACCATGCTCGATTGGAAACACTTATTTTGGGAGAGTTATGTGTGATTTAGGAGCCAGTATTAATCTTATGCCTCTGTCAGTTTTCAAACAGTTAGGAGTTGGAGAAGCACGACCAACTCAAGTAACACTTCAGTTTGCAGATAAGTCAATAGCTCATCCAGAGGGAAAAATTGAAAATGTTCTAGTACAAGTTGACAAATTCATTTTTCCTGAGGATTTTATTATTCTGGATTTCGAGCCAAACAAGGAAGTACCAATCTTGCTTGGCCGCCCATTCTTAGCCACAGGGAGAACATTAGTGGATGTTGAAAAAGGGGAGCTCACTATGCGAGTTGATGATCAACAGGTAACTTTCAGTATCTTTAATTCTTTGAATTCATCTAACCATGTAGAACACTGCTCTGTCATTGATCATGTAGATTTAGCCAAGGAATCTCAATGGTATGAAGAAATACATCCAAAATCAGTACTTGACTGCTGTGACATTCTGAATGAACAAAACGACGATCCACAGCAAGAAGATGAAATGTCTGTCCAATTGGGTTTGCAGATCAATTCGCTCAACAGCTCAGTGGACACACCACCACAGTTGGAACTCAAGGTTTTACCGTCCCATCTCAAATGTGTTTTCCTAGGAAATAATGACACCCTGCCAGTCATTATCAGTTCAAAATTGATTTCAAACAATGAAGCCAAGTTACTGCGTACTGACCAACTTCAAGACAGCTGCTCTGGGATGGATTCTTGCAGACATCAAAGGAATTAGACCTACAATTTTCATGCACAAGATATTGTTTGAAGATAACACTTTTCAATTAGTAGAGCAGCAAAGACGACTTAATCCTGCCATGAAAGAGGTTGTTAAGAAAGAGATTAGCAAGTGGCTCGACGCTGGTATCATCTATCCAATTTCAGACAGCAGATGGGTTAGTCCAGTCCAATGTGTTCCAAAGAAGGGTGGAATCGCTGTGAGAACGAATGCAAGCAATGAACTCATACCACAGTGAACCATCATAGGCTGGCGTGTGTGCATGGACTACAGGAAACGGAACAAAGCAACACGGAAGGATCACTTTCCATTACCATTTGTAGATCAAATGTTGGATAGATTCGCAGGGAAAGAATTTTACTGTTTCCTTGATGGGTACTTTGGGTATAATAAAATTTCCATCTCTCCAGAGGATCAGGAGAAGACTACCTTCACTTGCCCTTATGGAACTTTCGCTTTTCGAAGAATGCTTTTTGGCCTCTGCAATGCCCCAGCAACATTTCAACGTTGTATGATAACCTTTTCAGTGACATGGTGGAGGAGATTTTAGAAATCTTCATGGATGATTTTTCAGTTTATGGTTCAAGTTTCACACAATGCCTTAACAATTTGGAGCAGGTCCTTCAGCGATGCACAAAAACAAACCTGGTTCTTAATTGGGAAAAATGTCATTTTATGGTGCAAGAAGGCATAGTGCTTGGTCATAAAATCTCAAATGCAGAAATAGAGGTTGACAAAGCAAAGGTTGAAGTTATCGAAAACATTAGCCCACCCACATCAGTAAAAGGAGTTCGAAGTTTTCTTGGTCACGCTGGATTTTACAAGAGATTTATCAAAGATTTTTCAAAGATCTCCAGACCATTATGTTCTCTGCTGGAACATAACACTCCTTTCAGGTTTGATGAAGGATGCATGACAACTTTCCAAACATTGAAATCAGCTTTAGTCAAAGCACCAATTGTTTTACCACCAGACTGGTCATTACATTTTGAACTAATGTGTGATGGTACTGATTTTGCTATTGGGGCTATTCTTGGGCAGAAAAAGGGATGAGTTTTCCATGCTATTGACTACGCAAGTAAAACTTTGAATGAAGCTCAACACAACTATACAACCACTTAGAAAGAACTTCTAGCTGTCGTTTTCGCTCTAGAGAAATTTCGTTCCTATTTGTTGGGAACAAAAGTTATTGTCCACAGTGACCATGTTGCACTTAAGTATCTGCTCACGAAGAAGGATGCGAAACCACGGCTACTAAGGTGGGTACTTCTATTGCAAGAATTGGACATTGAAATCAAAGATCGAAAAGGGACCGAAAATCAAGTAGCTGATCATTTATCCAGATTGGAATTTGTTAAAGAAGGACATACAGGAGTCAAAGTTGTAGATAATTTCCCTGATGAGCAAATCTTATCGATCAAGGAAACAAAATGCCCGTGGTATGCAAATTTTGTTAACTACCTAGTCAGTGTGAAGCACCCTCCTGATTTGTCACGACAGCAGTTAAAGAGATTTCTCCATGAAACTAAACAGTATGGTTGGGATGAGCCGTATTTATACAAGCAAAGTGCAGATCAACTTTTGCAAAGGTGTGTGGCAGATGAAGAAATGGAATCCATCCTCATGCAATGTCATCAATCCCTTTATGGTGGTCATTTTGGTGGATTACGGACAGCAGCAGAAGTTTTACAAACCGGATATTACAGGCCAACATTATTCAAAGATGCCAAAGCATGGGCGCAGAAATGCAATGAGTGTCAAAGAACTGGAAGCATTTCCCAACGTCATGAAATGCCTTTGAATAACATTCTTGAAATGGAGTTGTTTGATGTTTGGGGAATAGATTTCATGGGACCATTTCCATCATCTTTGGGAAATCAATACATATTAGTTGCCGTAGACTATGTATCAAAATGGCTGGAAGCAGTTGCCTTGCCCACCAATAACTCCAAGGTAGTGGTGCGGTTTCTCAAAAAGAACATCTTCAGTAGATTTGGAACACCACGTGCCCTTATAAGTGATGAGGGGACACATTTCTACAACAGATTGTTGGAAGGAGTTCTCTCAAAGTATGGAGTGAAACACAAGATTGTTATAGCATATCACCCTCAGTGCAATGGACAAGCTGAAGTGTCCAACCGGGAGATAAAACGCATATTAGAGAAAGTTTTTCAACCTAACAGGAAGGGATTGGGCAATGAAACTCGATGATTCTCTTTCGGCTTACAAAACAACTTTCAAAACACCCTTGGGCATGTCACCATATCAATTGGTGTTTGGAAAAGCATGCCACTTGCCAGTTGAGCTGGAGCACAAGACCTTATGGGCCCTGAAGACTCTGAATTTTAATCTCACTAAAGCAGGAGACAAGCGTTGTTTGGAATTATTAGAGCTTGAAGAACTGCAAAATCATGCTTATGAAAATGCAAAAACATTCAAAGAAAAGACGAAGCAATGGCATGACAAGAAGATTTTACACCGTGAATTTTATGAAGGTGACCATGTTTTACTTTACAACTCACGTTTGCGCTTGTTTTCAGGGAAGCTCAAAAGCAAATGGTCAGGACCATTCCAGATCGCGAAAGTATATTCCCATGGAGCTGTAGATTTGTGGTCCAAGGATTTCACTTCAACTTTCAAGGTTAATGCACAACGAATCAAGCTATATTTGGGACAAAAGGTGGATCGCCAAAAGGTATCCTATGTTTTTACTACCGCATGATGTTCGGGGAGCTGGCAGCTGTTTTTCGCTAGACGACAATTAAGTTGCCTATGATTAAGTGCTTTTAGCACTCAGGTTTCACGCTCTACATTTATTTATGTACTTTTGTCTTTTTTTGGCATTGACTTCTTTATTTAGTATCCATTTACTGCACCCACCATTTACTTTATTCCTACGCTCTTTTTGCCTCTTTTGTTTTATTCCAAGTTTAATTTTAATTTTAATCATTTTATCTCACGTGGTGTATCACAAGTCAAGCCAAGTCTTCACGCACATCTTAAATCAATCGCCACGACTTGTCAATTCCATGGCCTGCATGTAGCCACGTCGCTCCACCTTTTCCAATTCCCAACAACTCTCATTTACACTCACACTCGCCTACTAATTCTTACAAAATTCACGCTCGTTCCTATTCATCCTCTTTCATTGTCGTCTCCATTTCCTCATCTGATTTCCCTACCCCAAAACCCTAACTTCCAACCATGGTTCTCACCAGAAATCAATCCGACAGTTCCACAGTGTCCAAACGTCCTAAGCAACTTCCATCTTTTTCTCACACTCGCAATATCAAGGGCAAGGGAATCGCTCAAGATGATCCCATTAATTTAGACCAGATTCTAGAGGAAAACCATTTCGATCTCAACTCGGAAGCCCACCTTGACCCTCCAAATTCACTTCTTCTCAACGTTCGATTCTGTTCACCTCAAGTAGACAATGCTTACCGCAATGTTTTCAAGTTTTGTGAGATCCTTTTCGAAAGAGGGTTCGAAATGACAAATGCTGTTGCATGGGGTTTACCAAGCTATATCTCCGGTCCCATTGAAACTCTTCATCTTGAAACCTAGCCTGTCACCCAGAAAAGAATCCTGTCCTTACCCTTGCTCGTGAGTTCTATGCAAATTTCGAAGATCGCAACGATTATCTTATCTATGTGCGAGGAAAAATTGTGGATGTCTCCCCTGCTGCCATCAATGCCTTCTACCAGATTCCAAATCAAGGCGATTATTTTGCGGAGGCAGTTGAGAACCTGACGCCAGACTTCCTTGATGAAATCCTATCCAACCTGGGACACCTTGGAGGCTAGTGGTCCATCTTTACCACTAAAGTCTACACTGCCAAGAAAGCCCATATGAAACCCACCTCTCGAATTTGGCTCATCCATCTTTTAACCCGAGTCTTCCCAACATCTAACAAAACCACAGTAAGTGTTGAACGCATTTTTCTTCTGTATTGCATTCTTACTGGAAAACCTATCAACATAGGGCGTATTATTTCTCGAGAGATGGAAAGATGTTTTGAGAGCGCTAGCTCTGAGGGTTGCCTAGTTTTTCCTAGCTTAATTACTAGGCTATGTGAGCAAGCTGGGGTAACAATAGACAATCGGGATGAAGTGAAAAACCTAAGCAGAGTGATTGTCCGAGATTTCATGGCATGAGTTTTTAGCCGCCCTAGCCTGATTATGCCCCCTCCCATCACTCAACCAACCTTTCCTACTGCTTTACTTGAAAGCCTCCAAAGTATGCTACTCAAGATCCAAACTAATCTTTCTGATTTCATCCAAAAGACTCAACTGATGTGGACCTACCAGAAGATTCATAACTGTGTCCTTGAATATATCCTTAAGACCCACCAAATCCATCCTCCGCGCACCTTTCCTAAGTTCCATACTTTCATTCTCGAACAATTTGATTTCTTTCCCGAAGATAATGTCCCGCCGAACAACCCCCATTCTCCACCAAAGTGTGAGCATTCTATCACCTTAGAAGAGGTTGTGGAGCCAGCAATGAAGGAAGAACATAGCCCCACTTATGAACCTAAACGTGAGGCGCTCACAAACTCTCTGCGAGAATTGGGTATCTTTGATGAATGTGACTGGGACAGTGACCAGGAATCTGATGTTGATTACGAGTATGATAGCCTGGAGGAGGAATTGGAGAACTCCCGCATTGATGAATACGAGATGGATGACTCTGATTCTGAACCAATCTGCAAGTAGTGCTTCCAATTATTGGAATTCTGTCATGTTTTACTTTGCATCGCTCATATTGGTTGTGAGGACACAACCTGCTTTAAGTGTGGGGGAGGTAGGATAGTCCCCAAGTTTTTTTTTTATACTGATGAACTTTGTCGTAGCTGTTTATATTTTCTTATCTTTTGATCAGCATAGCTAATCTTTTTGTTTTCTCCCGCAATGAATATCCAAATTTATCTGTTAACTATCCTTCTCTTAATCTCTGCTAAAGTAATGATGCTAGCTTTATTTTATTATCGTCCTTAATTCTCATTAGCCTCTCAGATTAGGAAGCATTATGTTCTCTTTGTGAATTTCCACTTTGAGTTGGGCCAAAAGTTTATTTATATGATGCAGTATAGTAAAAGCCTTCTTTGGTTTTGCTCACAAGCCTTGCTGTTCAGATTTTCAAAAACAAAAAAAAAACAAAACAACTCATAAGCAATCAAATAACTCCTTGTCGCAAGTTTGGTCTACTGAGATAAGAAAAACTGAGAGTCACTTCCTCAGATTAGCATTTTTAAATGATTGTCCTTGTTGAGAGAAAGCCGAAAGTAAAAAATTTCTTTATTTTAAATCCTTGTATAGAGCAAAAGTATGTTAATGAATAAGTTTGGGGGTGGCATAGCCACCAATATTTTTGCTAAGACAAATGTTTCAAATTCTAAAAGAAAAGTAAAAGTTTGTCCCCAAAGTGTACATAGTGCACCAAAAAAAATGAAATCAAATCCGAAATTGGGTTGGGAAAATAGTCACTCCTCTTCCATAGGAATGAGTGAGCCCATAGGGCAAGCCTCTAGGTGAAGGTGACTAGGAAGTCACATCACTAAGTTGCTTCTAACAAAAAAAAAATAATAAAAAAAATAAATAAATAAAAAGAGAAAAAGAAAAGAAAATATTGCAAAGCAATAAAGCTCTTAGTATTGCAAGATAGGAAGCAAAGAAGTCTTTTGCCCTAGGTAATTCTCTCGGGAAAGATAAAAATTGAAGAGTGAGTCTGAGAAAAAGAATTCAAGGATGTTTGACTATTTTAGGAGATTTAATTTGAAGCAAGGAGAATTGAATGCCACACACTTGCTAAATCTGTGAATTTCCATCAAACTAATTTCAGAGCTGTAATTCTTTTCTATCTTAAGCAAGGTTTAAAGTTTTCAGTATCACTGATTTACTGAACTTATCTTTAATAATTTGTAGATTCAATTATCCACTAATTATTACTTTTCAATTTCGGTTTTGTTTATTTCATATCAGTTAGCACTCCTTTAAAACATCCTTTTAAATAACTGAATATTTGGAATATAAGAAATTGATTCTATGATAAATCAAAGATGCTTAATTTTACTTATTTCTATAAGTTTGTGGATTAACATGATTATCATCTCAAATTATTTGAGAACCATCTTTAAGAGATTAATCCTTTTAATTTATTTAAGTAATTCTAGACTTAAACATTTTAAACCTTTATAATTTATTTAGATATTTCGGAGTTTAGAATTTGGTTTTGGAACTATTTGTTTTTTTGATGTATTTTGAATATTTATCCAATCACATTTTGGAATATTGTAATAAAATTACAAAGGAATATTTAACTAAACGACTTTTATTTAAATATTCCTAATTGGTTCTTATAAGGTGAGAACCAATATTTATTACATAATTCAAAATTAAAACTAAATTAAAAACTAAACTAAACTAGAAATTTAAATGAAAAATTAAAGACTGAAAACAATAAATCCAATCTACTTTTTATCATGAATCATCTTCAAACCAACTATGTTGAAGAATCAAGCTGCACCTGTAAAGTTTAGATAAAAACTTTGCGTCAGTGACTATTGAATCAACCATTCAAAATAAATTTCTCAAATTTTTCACTAAGTAAATCTAATTTACCTTCTTTCCCTTTTTCTTTACTTCGAGATATTTGTAAATCTAATTTACCTTCTTTCCCTTTTTCTTTACTTCGAGATATTTGTAAATCTAATTTACCTTCTTTCCCTTTTTTCTTTACTTCGAGATATTTGAGACAATTTCTCTTCCAATGTCCATCTGTGTTGCAACAAAAGAATTTCCCTTTAGGCTCCTTGGTCTCAGTCTTAAATGCTTTCTTCTTAGCATTGAGCTTGGTCTTTTTAGCAGTTGAGCTCTTTTCTTCTTAGAAGCATTGAAGACAATATTTGCTTCTCTCGACTTCTTATTTTCCTTTTTCATTGCTTAGAAAGTTTGAAGTTTGTTTAGCAATTGAGTAAGGGAGTAGCTCAACACTACAAAAAAAAAAGACGAATTGCGACCAGAAGGTCATTTTTAAGGTAAATGCGACCAGAAAAGTGACCAAACCTGGCGTGGTAAAAAAGCTAGTCGTCCAGGACATTTGTGCGTCCAAGTGGTCACCAAAATACGACCAACAACGTTTGGTCGCAAAAAAGTCAACATTTGAAAAAACGACCAGACAGTCGCTTAAAATAGTGACCACCTGGTCGTAATTTCAGTTGTAGACAAGTGAACAGTTGGTCCATAAAAAAGGTGACCACATGGTCGTTTATATTAGTGACCAAATGGTCATTTATATTAGTGACCAAATGGTTGCCTTCTTAAGTGACCATTTGGTAGTTTGAGCATCAGCCCAAGGCGACCATCTGGTCGTATAATTTGCGACCAGCTGGTCGTTTTATACTTTATAAAATAAGACCAGATGGTCGCCAATGTAATTAATTTCTAATTTAATTGTTTAAATTAAATTATTTAATTTGTAAATATTATTTTTATTTTTATTTTATTTTATTTAAATTTACTTAAATTATTTAATTAAATAATTATTTATTTATTTAATTAGTTACATATTTAATTATTTATTTAAATTAAATAATAAAAAAATGGAATTAAAATAAAAAATATATATAAATAAATTTCCAAAAGAATGTATACTATACAAGAAAAGAAATCTAAACGACTGCGGAGGAGTAGGGGGTAGTGGAGGCGGCGCCGAAGATGATGAATCAGGATCTCGGGTTCTGAAGAACGTGGTCAATGCAGCTATGACCTGGGCCTCCACGTGGGCCGGAACATCAACCTGAATCGCAGTGACTCGAGCATCGAAGTTACTGCGCATATCGTCCAGCTCGGTGTGCAGCTGCTGAACCTCCTCTCGCAGCTGTTGCTCAGTCGGAGAAGGACTGTAACTCGTGCTTGCTCTGCTACGCTGAGGCTGAGGCACGTCAGAATATAGTCGTCTCCCGTACGAGCCGACCCAGCAACTGATCCATCAGGCCTAACCCCTCTAGCAGCCTCCAAGAACACCTCTCTACGGTCTTTCTGAGTCGATTGCGAGTCTGGTGTGGGCAACCGCTGACTCAAAGACTCCTTGAAACGTACCTAAACATTTAAAATTCAGAAAATAAAATAGTTAATATGTAAGTTAGAAAAAATTGTAAACAAAAAATAATAATTGAAAAAATTATTAAATACCTGAACTTCTTTCGCCTTCCCGTCGACGATCGTCTCGTCCTTCTTCGTGTGAAGAACGAGGTGCAGCTCATAGGGCGGGACAGGGCGACCGTGCTTCGCTTCCTAAAAATATTAGAGATTGAAGAAGAAAAAATAAATTAATAACTAATTGAAAAAATAAAACAAAAAAAAAGTACGAAAAAGAACCCAAAAAAAAACTTACCAATCGACGATGGTGCTCATCGTTGGTCCGGGCCAGAACTGTGTGTTTCGTGGGATTCTTCGCGCGGTTGGCCTTATTCCTCCTTGACACTTCCTTGCCCTTGGGAGTGTTCAAGCTCGCGATCAGCCGCGCGTGGTCCTCCTCGCTCATCCACACGGGTTGGTTTGCTGCTTGCTTTCTGCGCACCCGGTAAATGAGGTCCTTGAATCGATCCTGGATGTGATTGTCCCATAGGGGGAACAATCTACCGTCCGTGATATCAGGATCGATAACAGGAAACTTACCCTGAAAAAATTGAAATAAAAAATTGTTAAAGTAATAAATTTATTTTTAAAATTTTCAAAATTAATTATTATAAAAATAAATGATGTTTTTTACCTTCCAATTGTTGTACATCCGACGTTTCTCGGTCGTCGGAATCTTCTACCAGCGAAGCTCGCTGGGTAGAGGCATGCTATGAAGGACCTCGCGAAACTATTTTGAAACGGTTGTATGCGGCAGTACTCTGCAAAAACATAAAAAATATTGTGATATATGAAACTATTTGTTAAAAAAAAGAAAAACAATTTTTAAAATGTTTTAAAGATTTAAAAATTAATGAATTAAAACAATAAACAAAATTACTTACCTATTCCCTTCAATCCGAAGGGTAGAGTCTGCAGCCCGAGGAGGCTGCGTGCTAGAAGTGGATGGTTCAGCTGGATTGGGCTGGGATGCAGACCCTGATGCTCCCGTAGATTTCGTGGCCTGGGAGTCCTGCGACAATCGTGGTGTCGCAGGCTGTGTCTCAGTGACTGCATCATCGAGAGTGGCAGCAACTCCCGCCTCGTAAGCGCAGAGGAGGTTGTCCAACTCATATGTAGTCAGGTCCACATCAGGGGCAGCGGTAGTAGGCGGTTGAGGAGTCGCGTCGTCAATCTCTTCGTCAGGCTCGGCTGACTTAGGAGGACGTCGTCTACCCGTCATAATCCTACAACTAAACTAAACTAATTTAATACTAAGTAATTAAAATAATTAAGTAAATTAAATTAATTAATTAATGAAATAATCTAAATTAAATTCAATTAATTAATGAAATAATCTAAATTAAATTGATTAAATAATCTAAATTAAATTGATTAAATAATCTAAATTAAATTAATTAGTTAATTAAATTAAACTAACATTAATTAATTAACTAATTTAAATTAAACTAATTAATTAAAGTAAACTAAGTAATGAAGAATTAAACTATTAGATTAATTAAACTAAAATTAATTAATGAAAGTAAACTAAGTAATGAAGAATTAAACTAAATTAGATTAATTAAACTAAAATTAATTAAATTAATTAAAACTAAACTAATTAATTAAAGTAAAGTAAATTAAAATTAGATTAATTGAATTAAAATTAATTAATTAATTAATTAAAGTAAATTAAGTAATGAAGAATTAAACTAAATTACATTAATTAAACTAAAATTAATTAAATTAAACTAAGATTAATTAATTAAAAATAAATTAAACTAAACTAATTAATTAAATTAAAGTAAATTAAATTTAGATTAATTCAACTAAGTAATTAATTAAAGTAAATTAAGTAATGAAGACTTCAACTATTAGATCAATTAAACTAAAATTAATTAAATTTAACTAACATTAATTAATTAAAACTAAACTAAACTAAACTAATTAAATTAAATTAAATTAAAATTAGATTAATTAAACTAAGTAATTAATTAAAGAAAACTAATAATGAAGATTTCAACTATTAGAATAATTAAACTAAAATTAATTAAATTTAACTAACATTAATTAATTAAAACTAAACTAAACTAAACTAATTAATTAAATTAAAGTAAATTAAAATTAGATTAATTGAACTCAAATTTATTAATTAATTAAAGTAAACTAAAATTAGATTAATTAACCTAAAGTAAACTAAGTACTTAATTAAACTAAATTACATTAATTAAACTAAAATGAATTAAATTAACAAAATTAAACTAAACTAATTAATTAATTAAAGTAAACTAAAATTAGATTAATTAAACTAAAGTAAACTAAGTAATTAATTACACTAAATTAGATTCATTAAACTAAAATTAATTAAATTAACAAAATTAAACTAAACTAATTAATTAAAACTAAAAACTAAAACGAAAACTAACTAAACTAAATTTAAACTAAAACTAAAAAACTTAAAACTTAAAATCTATACGAAAACTAACCTCGTAATAGAAACCGGGATTGGAGGTTTAGGGTTTTTAGGTTTAGAGTAGGAAGGGGGAAAAAATAACGGGGAACAGAACGGGGGAAAGAGAGAAAAGAAAGAAAAGAGAGAAAGAAAAAGAGAAAGAAAAAACGGACAGGGGGATGAAGACGGTGCTGAGTTTTAAATCAGAATTTGCGACAAACTGGTCCCAAATATGTAATTATGACTAGAAATGAAAGGTCGCGCGTGCTAGAGAAATTACAACCACCTGGTCGCATTTTCACATATATTTGCGACCACCTGGTAGAATTTATTAAAAAAGTGACCAGCTGGTCGCAAAATTGTGATTATCTACAACAGCTGTCATATCACGCGTCCCATCAAAAATTGCGACCAACTGGTCGCAATAATGAAATTCACCGCCAAAGATTGCGACCAGATGGTCGTAATTTTTGAATTCACCACCATAAATTTCGTGAAAATTTAAATTTACCGCTCAGATTTGCGACTAGATGGTCGCACTTATGAAATTAACCACCAAAAATTTCATGAACATTTTAGATTACCCTTTGAGTTTTTTCCAAATCTACTTTTCAAAATTGCGACCAACTGGTCGCATTTAATTTCTAAATTACTACCATGTGGTCACCTTTTGTGTTAAATTGCGACCATATGGTCGCAAATATTAATATATATATTTTTTTAACCTTCATTAAAGAAATAGTTTTAATAAAATATACACTGTGAATCATAAAGTTACAAAATGTCTCATTCATCATCCTCAGTTTCTTCGGTCGTCGCTTCTTCTTCTTCTTCTATTTATTCGTCGGATTCATCGTCTCAAAGAAGTCGCTCACATAAAGTCTTCTTCTTCTTCTTCTTCTTCTTTTTCTGTTTCTTCATCGAATTCATCGTCTCGAATAAATTCAGCATCAATGTCACGTGTGTGAGAAGTGGAAGCATTTTTATCATCATCATGCAATGTTATCGTTACATCGTTCAAAGGACGAATAGTACTTGCATTCTGACCATCGTCGATTGCACGACATCTTATCTCATCTTCTTGAAAAGCACCAACTTCCTCTGCATGGTCATCTTTCTCCGACACGATTTCTTCTACCTGGCGTGGTTTAACTTTACAAACAACTAACCAATCTGTCAGTTCTCATCTATTAATCGGATAGTTCAGATAATAAACTTGAATTGCCTGTGAAGCCAGGACAAACCTATCAGCGGTGCGCATATGCTTAGACTTGTTTACCTCAACGATGCTGGGGTTTCTGCCCTAAATCTTATGTAATCCAATTAAACTATAAATAAATAAAGGAATTATTAATTAGTAATATTTACATTGTCATTTATTATTAGTTTAATAAATGTAATCCATCATAAGATCCAGAGTTACGTATGATAACTTAAAGTGAGCATATGATGCGGGAAGATTAACTTAAGTGTAACTCAAATAGTCTGTGGTACATGAATAAAGGTTAGGTGCCTTATTTCTGGTAACACCACTAACACGGCCCACTTGTGAATTGGCACAAGTGATCTCATCTGGATCGCTCATGTAGAGACATGTGAGTGGGGGTGTTGCTGCAATAGAGATTGTAGTAGATTGGACTAAGATAAACTTACTGTGTTATGGGAAAGCCGTTACAGAAAGACACTTCGTTTATCAACCGGTTGATCATGTACAATTGATCTTAATCTTGAGTGGATTACAAACTCCTGTTCGCAAGAGATAAGCCTTTGATTTGCATAGGTGAGAGTGACTCGTATAGTTCGCTCAATATGCCTCCCACTTTGGGGATTTCATCTTGCTTATAGCTGGGAACGTAATTACACAAGAATTGGAATTCACTCTTTTCCATATAGGAAAATAGATAAGTAGTTCCCTTATGGACTGATTCGGTCTTGAACAGCGAGGCCCCATATTCCTCTGATCAAGGAAAAGGTTAAAGACGCATAATGGAGATTATGTAAGGTTGTTCATTGGAGAATCAGTTGGGCTTAAGGAACAAGATGTATCATGGAGGTTAATACGGTGTAAATACCTAGCCAAGGATACAATCTAACTTGTGAAGGATCAAAGTGTAGTTAATGATTATAGCCATTGGACATAACTATGTCTATAGTACTAAGAGTGCAACTCTAGATATTTATTGGAGTTATCTAGGAGTTAATGAATGAGAATTAATTGATTAAAAGGAGTTTTAATCAAAGGTAATTCTGGATCATTGGAGCTTAGTCCTATAGGTCCATTAAGTCCTCCGAGCTAACGCATGTAATCGAGAACATAAATTAATATGATTAATTTCTCTTTGGAAAATTGGAAATGAATAGAGGAGTCTATTTAATTATTTAATTAATGGTGAAATTAAATAGAGGAGTCTATTTAATTATTAAATAGAAGAGTCTATTTAATTATAAGAGATTAAATAGAGGAGTCTATTGAATTAAATTAATTTTGTGTTGTCCAAAATTAATGGGGATTTAAATAGAAGAGTCTATTTAAATATTTAATTTGAAATTATCAGATTAAATGAGGAAATAAATAAAAGGATTTTTATTTATTGGAATAAATAAGAGGAGTTTTATTTATTTAATTATTTAACGGAATTGTTCCATTAAATAATGAGGAAAATAAAAATGCCCAATATTGTCATATGAGGATGACATGGGCGTGTGACTCGGGGTGGGGTCACACGCCCCATTGGTCAAATGGTTGACCAAAAAGTTTGCATTTTTATTTTATTTAAAATATATGTATATCTCATTTTAAATTAATGGGATTAATTTAAATGGAAGATATGGAATAATATATTTCAATTAATATTGATTAATTTAAATAAAAGATATGGAATATTTTATTATGGAATAAAATATAATATCTTTATTATTCAAATATATTTTAGAATATTATAATTAATTATTTATTAATTAAAAGATATTCAGAAGATTTTCTGATGCCTTGGTTTTCCTATAAATAGGACCTTTGGGGTGACCCCAAAACACACAACCAAGAGAGTTAAAGTAAAGGCTCAGGAAGTTCCTCTCCTCCCTCTCTCTTGCGCCGCCCATAGGGTGATTGGGAAGAAAATTCTTCTTCCCAGTTTTTCCTTTTTCCAAAGGAGATAGTGCCCACGCACCGATTCTCTTTTGTGCTTAGTGAAGAAGATCTTTTTGGTGGTCCTTGGATTGTAACCATCGAAGAACGAGGAAGAGTCAGACACTTCTCGACAAGGGTTAGTTTTTCTTTTATGCATTTAGAATTTTGAATTTATTATACTGCAAGGAAAGATCCGTTGGGACTTCCGCTTGAGAACTCTTTTAGAGGCCTCAATCTCAACAACTGGTATCAGAGCAGTCTTGTTAATATAATATTTTCAAAATTATATGATGGGAATTAAAAACGATTTTAAAAACGGTTTTAAAATTGTGGTTTTGCGTTTTGGTTGAATTAGGATTTATTGGCCTTGGTTTTTTTTTCCTACAAATTTTGTAAACCCTTCACTGGGTATAGGAAAATTTTGTAATCGTTTTAGTCATGTGGGATATCGATCGAAACGATGGAGGAAAGAAAAGATGAACCGGATCCCGGTCGGTACCGAAAGAGTCGATACCTCGAGCTGCAGGTGGAGAAGACCACCACGATGGCGGCGCTGCGGCAGCAGTAGCCGAGCCTTCTGCCGCGACTGTAGCACAACAAAAAAAAAATAGAAGAAGAAGGGGCGGCGGCGCCTAGGGTTAAAACCCTAGGTGCCTCCCCTCGGTTTTTTCGGTTTTCGTTTTTTTGGAGATCCTGGAGATGTTCGTGATGAAGATTATTTCTATATTAGATATAGGTTTAATTTTCATAGATTTGGCCAATAGTATCCCAACCAAAATTGCTTATTTATTTATAATATATGTGATATATATAAATATTAATTATTCATGCATAATGTATGCCATAAATCATTATTCCCATCATAAATGCATAAAGGCCATGATCATGCATCATTAATAGAGATTATTGATATTATGCTCATGCCTTGTATAAATATAATTGTTATATTTATTGTGCTAGATAATTAAGGGGTTAATTAGTAATTACTAGCAGCATGTTTTAGGTTTTAATTAAAATGGTCTAAAAGAGTTTAGTAACCAATATTTTAATTAATTGTTTAGTTTTAAATAGGATTTGAAACTAAAACCTAAAAGATGAGGTGTCACTATTTTTAATTAAAGAGTTAATTAAAAATTAATGAAGTTGAGTTTATTAATTTAAATATAACTCTGGCGAGAAAGATCTGCCCAAGATAAGAGGTTATTTAATCATTCCATTAACACGGGACCCCTCTAACTGGGAGCGATCTGGGAGTCATATTTTATTAATAATTCTCTTCATTGAGACGGTGCATAATGTGTTAGGATTAATAGAGATTAATCACTTGGCTTTCACATTAAAATCAATCTAACCAATCTATAAGAGCTATTATAAGTTAGATTGAACTTAGATATTAGAGGTAGCCTGGGTATATCTAAGTTAAAAGCCTTAGCTAGCTATATTGAGTGGGAGAAGGACAAGTGACAACGTGTCCTGCGGTCTCCAAGTTGGAATCAATGTGTGAGATTCATATAGGGCTTATGTGGTGTTGGTAACTCTTCACTCATTCCCTCCGGAAAGTAACTGTATGAATCAATACCCGGGTGATTCTCTTTGGATAGGATTTTTTAAAGCTCTTGATGTTTGACTCTCCCTTCGGTGACACTCGTCAAGATAACTTTAAGCGATCTAAAACTTGGGTTACACTCAAAGGGATCCATTTAGAAAGATACTTAAGACTCTTGATGTTTGACTCTCCCTTCGGTGACACTCATCAAGAATAATATTTAAGTGATCTAGATGTTTCGACTGACCAAAACATGGTAACTAATAGAATTGTAGGATATGAGATAGCCTGGGGATGTTCATTAGTTGAGAGGAGTCTCATTTTAGTGGGAGGGAACCTTGACCTGCCTACGTAGGCATCGTTCCTGTTTCACTAATATACCATGGCATTGAAATTATGTTTTTAAGGTTTTAGAATTTCATTAAATGTGCATTCATGCATCACGTTTAATACATGCCAAAAGTATGAATGAATGGATATGTAAAATTGTATTACTAAGCATGTGTTTATTTATTTATCATCAATATGTCGAATAAAAATTTCTTGACTTGGAAAAACAAACCTACAATGAATGATGAGAACTATGACACTTGGGAATCAGAGCTATTTGATATTCTGGTCAATGAGCACGTTCATTTTGTTCTTTACACTGATTGTCCTGAGGGTCCAAACCCAGTTCTTCGATGCGTGTGGGATCCATATGAGAGATGGATTCAGAGTGATGAGATAGCTCAGATGTACATTCTAGAAAGACTTTCTTTCCACATGTACAGGTTGGTAGAATTGGCTGCCACCGCACGAGAGATGATTAACATCATCCAGGACACTCGAGAGAACCCTCAATATAAGTTTACTGGGCTGAAGTATGCAAGGAAAAGAAGAGCTTGCGTATTGGTAAATATGATTTACTTAGTGACATCATGAGATAATGAGGATATGCTCCTGTTGAATTTATGGAAATTCAATTCACTAACTCTACTTCTTTTTGCAGATAGACGAATTTTCGAAAGTTCGTGAATTCAGCTCAGAGGATAATTTCAAAAGGAGAAAGATTGAAATCAATAATGGTAAATACGATTTACTGTTCTTTGTTTTCAGTGATGAATTATGAGATAATTCTAAATCATAATCTTTTCTTTTGACAGTGGAAGAATGGAAAGGAAATAGAGATTTCATGAAATCTGCGCTCTGGAGCTTGAAGAAGCTATTCTAGTCATTTAATGAACCATTGATAGGATCTATGTCATATAAACTATTTTAGTAACTTGTTGTTACTTTCTATTTATGTTTGAGAAACATATGATTATTTTATTATGAATAAAATAAGTATTGGTTCATTTATAAAGTTGTTGGTTATCTTTAAACAATGATGTGTTTTTTCTCATTCTGTACGTGGACGATATCTTACTTATTGGGAATAATGTAAGGGTATTATCGGACGTTAAGAAATGGCTAGCTAACGAATTCCAAATGAAGGATTTGGGAGAGGCTCAATATGTTCTTGGTATCCAAATAATAAGGAACCGAAAGAACAAGACATTAGCGTTGTCTCAGACATCCAACATTGACAAAATAGTTGCCAAGTATGGGATGGATAAATCCAAGAAATGAGCGTTACCTTTCAGGCATGGGATTTATTTAACTAAGGTCCAATGTCCTAAAACTCCTCAAGAAGTTGAGAGTATGAGACAATATCCTTATGCATCAGCAGTTGGAAGTCTAATGTATGTGATGTTGTGTACTAGACCGGACATCTGTTATGCAGTAGGGATAGTAAGCCGTTACCAATCAAACCCTGGTTATGAACATTGGGTTGCAGTCAAGAATATTCTCAAGTATCTTCGGAGAATGAGAGAACATGTGCTAGTGTACGGTAAAGAGGATTTGATTCTCAAGGGGTACACGGATTCTGACTTCCAGGCAAATAAGGATTCTAGGAAATCCACGTCTGGATCAGTTTTCACACTTTGTGGTGGAGCCATTGTTTGGAGGAGTATAAAGCAAAGTTGTATGGCTGACTCCACAATGGAGGCTGAGTACGTAGCCGCTTGCGAAGCTGCTAAAGAGGGTGTCTGGCTTAGGAAGTTCCTAACCGATCTGGAGGTAGTACCAGACATGGACAAACCCATAACACTGTTATGTGATAACAGTGGTGTTGTAGCCAACTCCAAAGAGCCTAAAAGCCACAAACGGGGAAAGCACATAGAGAGAAAGTATCACCTGATAAGGGAAATAGTCCAAAGAGGAGATGTTGTAGTGACAAATATAGCCTCTGAGGATAATATTGTTGATCCATTTACAAAGACGCTTCCGGCTAAGGTGTTTGAGCGTCATATGGGTAGTTTAGGATTACTAGATAAATCTCTGTAAAGCTTTAGTGCAAGTGGGAGATTGTTGGGTTTTTCGCCTAAATCTTATGTAATCCAATTAAACTATAAATAAATAAAGGAATTATTAATTAGTAATATTTAAATTGTCATTTATTATTAGTTTAATAAATGTAATCCATCATAAGATCCAGAGTTACGTATGATAACTTAAAGTGAACATATGATGCGGGAAGATTCACTTAAGCGTAACTCAAATAGTCTGTGGTACATGAACAAAGGTTGGGTGCCTTATTTCTGGTAACACCACTAACACGGCCCACTTGTGAATTGGCACAAGTGATCTCATCTGGATCGCTCATGTAGAGACATGTGAGTGGGGGGTGTTCTTGCAATAGAGATTGTAGTAGATGGACTAAGATAAACTTACCGCCTTCTTGGGAAAGCCGTTACAGAAAGACACTTCGTTTATCAACCGGTTGATCATGTACAATTGATCTTAATCCTGAGTGAATAACGAACTCCTGTTCGCAAGAGACAAGCCTTTGATTTGCATAGGTGAGAGTGACTCGTATAGTTCGCTCAATATGCCTCCCACTTTGGGGATTGCATTTTGCTTATAGCTGGGAACGTTACACAAGAATTGGAATTCACTCTTTTCCATATAGGAAAATAGATAAGTAGTTCCCTTATGGACTGATTCGGTCTTGAACAACGGGGCCCCATATTCCTCTGATCAAGGAAAAGGTTAAAGACGCATAATGGAGATTATGTAAGGTTGTTCATTGGAGAATCAGTTGGGCATAAGGAACAAGATGTATCATGGAGGTTAATACGGTGTAAATACCTAGCCATGGATACGAACTAACTTTTGAAGGATCAAAGTGTAGTTAATGATTATAGCCATTGGACATAACTATGTCTATAGTACTAAGAGTGCAACTCTAGATATTTAGTGGAGTTATCTAGGAGTTAATGAATGAGAATTAATTGATTAAAAGGAGTTTTAATCAAAGGTAATTCTGGATCATTGGAGCTTAGTCCTATAGGTCCATTAAGTCCTCCGAGCTAACGCATATAACCGAGAACATAAATTAATATGATTAATTTCTCTTTGGAAAATTGGAAATGAATAGAGGAGTCTATTCAATTAATTAAAGGAAATTAAATAGAGGAGTCTATTTAATTATTTAATTAATGGTGGAATTAAATAGAGGAGTCTATTTAATTATTAAATAGAAGAGTCTATTTAATTATAAGAGATTAAATAGAGGAGTCTATTTAATTAAATTAATTTTGTGTTGTCCAAAATTAATGGGGATTTAAATAGAAGAGTCTATTTAAATATTTAATTTGAAATTATCAAATTAAATGAGGAAATAAATAAAAGGAGTTTTATTTATTTAATTATTTAACGAAATTGTTCCATTAAATAATGAGGAAAATAAAAATGCCCAATATTGTCATATGAGGATGACATGGGCGTGTGACCCGGGGTGGGGTCACAAGCCCCATTGGTCAAATGGTTGACCAAAAAGTTTGCATTTTTATTTTATTTAAAATATATGTATATCTCATTTTAAATTAATGGGATTAATTTAAATGGAAGATATGGAATAATATATTGAAATTAATATTGATTAATTTAAATAAAAGATATGGAATATTTTATTATGGAATAAAATATAATATCTTTATTATTCAAATATATTTTAGAATATCATAATTAATTATTTATTAATTAAAAGATATTCAGAAGATTTTCTGATGCCTTGGTTTTCCTATAAATAGGACCTTTGGGGTGACCCCAAAACACACAACCAAGAGAGTTAAAGTAAAGGCTTAGGAAGTTCCTCTCCTCCCTCTCTCTTGCGCCGCCCATAGGGTGATTGGGAAGAAAATTCTTCTTCCCAATTTTTCCTTTTTCCAAAAGAGATAGTGCCCACACATCGATTCTCTTTTGTGCTTAGTGAGGAAGATCTTTTTGGTGGTCCCTGGATCGTAACGATCGAAGAACGAGGAAGAGTCAGACACTTCTCGACAAGGGTTAGTTTTTCTTTTATGCATTTAGAATTTTGAATTTATTACACTGCAAGGAAAGATTCGTTTGGACTTCCGCTTGAGAACTCTTTTAGAGGCCTCAATCCCAACGAACGATTTGTAAATGATCAATCTTACGGACTCTGCCTCGTCTGGTTGTCTAGAACCAAGTGCAGTTGAACAGAACACTGTGCTTTAGCGTCAGACTTGTGTATTGAATCTCAAGAATCTCATTGATTACTCCAAAGTAATCGTCTTCGTTTGTGAAGAACACATGACCTTTTATGCAAACACCACTGTTGTATGTTGCCCTGTTAACTGAATGTGCCTTCGTTTGAAATCTGTAACCGTTACAGACGTATCCAGTATACGACCTTGCAATTCGTCCAGGTCCCTTTGCCAAAGAAATAATGTGAAGATCATCTACCGGTAATGTAGGGGAGTCAACCTGTCATTGTTCACATACAGTAATGTTAGGAAGATAGTAATTTTTTCAACAAATTGCCACGGTCTTTTTGACAATTTAAAATAACTCACGTATGCACTGAACCAAGAATGAAACTCTTTGTCGATTATTGACCCCTCCTCAGCAGCTGTAAGACCAACTCGTGTCATTGGAACGTATAAGTTTAGAAATAATCTGTGTGTTACAAAAATAGTTAGTAAATAGTTTGTAATTGTTTATGCGATGAAATAATGTTAAGTTACTAACTCACTCTATTTAAGGCTCGATCTCTGCGCAGTTACATAACATGTATGTCTGCATTACGTGATACTCAGAATCGGTCAACGGCCTACGCACTAATCTTTCAACTGTAATCCCAAGTTCCGTAAAAATCGACAAGTCGTTTATGTCAACAGCTTCAAGTAAATTTTCGACAATGTTTCGTTTCGCTGGTCGAAACAGCTCTGCAATGTGTTAATCAAAGTAGTATGAACAAAATGTGGTAGTCTCTTGCGTTAGGTACGTACTACAGATAGATCCTTCTACTCTTGCTTTATTTCCGACCGTCTTTTTCAACCGACGTAAGTAACTATGGGTAGGTAGAATGTGTAGAAAATATTTACATTCGATCACTGTACTTTATATGTGTACATTACAAATTAACTGTGCTTACCTTTTAAATGGATACATCCAGCGGTAATGTACCGGACCCCCTAAGAATGCCTCATATGGAAGATGCACTGGAAGATGTTCCACGGAGTCAAAAAAGTCAGGTGGGAACATTCACTCCAAGTTACAAATAATAACAGCGATCTCTGAACTCATTGAAGCGACAGTAGCTTCAGTCAGCTCTGAACATGTCAAGTCCCTGAAAAAAACACTCAATTGTGCAAGCGGCTCCCAATGTCTATTCTCTAGGAACGGTCTGAACGCGACAGGCATCAATCGTTGCATGAATACATGACAGTCGTGGCTTTTCATCCCAAACATGATATGTTTTTTACTGTCTATACACCGACTCAAATTCGGAAAGTATCCGTCCTGGAATTTGATGGATTTGATCCACTTAAATAATGTTTTCTTTTCATCCGTCGTCAACATGTACTTTGCTTTTGCGTAATTATCATTGTCGTCAGGCTCCAACTCAGGACGGTGACATATCTCCCATATATCATAACGTGCCTTCATATTTTCCTTTGTTTTTCTCGGAACGTTCAAAATCGTATTGAAAATTTGTCGAAGAAATTCTTCTCGATATGCATTACATCCAGATTGTGTCTAATCAGTAGATCTTCCCAATACGGTAGATCCCAAAAAAAAACTCCGTTTCTTCCAACCCGTGTTTTTCCCAGCCGCATTATTTGCACTCTCTGCACCATACACTGTAATCTTCTGCATCCCTATAGCATCTATACCGTGAAGAATCTGCCTTCCACTACACATTGTCGGGGGGGTTTCTTTTCTTACTCGTCAACCCTTTTTCCAGTCACTGCCGTTTGAACGGAAAGTATGATTCAATGGCAAAAATCGATGGTGACAATCAAACCAACAAGTTTTCCGACCGTTTCTCAGATAAAATGCTTCTGTGTCTAGCATGCAATGTGGACATGCATATTTTCCTACCGTACTCCATCCTTTAAGAGGATGAGATTGAGGTTCACACAATTAACTACTGACTAAGCAAAGCATTAACAAAAACTAAACACATACTAAAAAATATATATATGAAAGCAATTAAAGATCAACATACTTGACAACATTGAATACGCAGGGAAGTCACTGATCGTCAAGATTAACGCGGCGCGCATCAAGAAATTTTTTTTCTTCGAAATGTCGTATGTCATAACACCATCAGTCCACAACCTTTTCAACTCTGCAATAAGTGGTTGCAAATACACATCCAGTTTCTGTTTTGGACTTTTTGGCCCAGGTACGATCACTGTTAGAGAAATCATCGGGTCTTGCATGCACATCGAGGGAGGCAAGTTATACGGGGTTACCATGACTGGCCAAACTGAATATTGTGCCTCGGATGCCCCGAACAGGTTAAAGCCATCTGTGCATAAGCCCAATCTGACGTTTCTCGGATCTTGTGCAAAATCACGATGTCAATTATTTAAATGCTTCCATGCCGTAGCATCTGAGGGATGTCTCATAACACCTTCATCCTGTGAATGCTCGGGATGCCATCTCATGTGCGAAGCTATCACATCCGATGCATACAACCGTTGCAGACGTAGGGTCAGCGATAAATAGAACATGCAGACGTATGGAATGAGGCTGCGTTTCCCTTGTTTATATCTTGGAAGAAAATAGAATTTGTAGTGATACAGATCCTCATCCGCATCCCAGTAAATCATACATCCGTTTCGACACGAATCTATTTTCTCCACGGGTAATCAAAGTCCCTCAACTAGCTTTTTCGTGTCGTACAAACTGTGGGGCATAATATTTTCTTCTGGAGCGCATCGACGAAACCACGATGCAATCGAATCAAATCCTCTACCAGGTTTATTGTACTGCGCCTTTATATTTAAAAGTTTTGTAGCAGCAGCAAGTTGAATTACCTGACACCCATCGTATAATGGACGGCTGGCTGTCTTTAGCATCTCGTGCATCTTACGTGCTTCCAGATTCATTTCCTCTTCAACAACCCGTTCATCTTCGTCTACGTTTAAACTTTCACGGAAATTTTCATTGCCCCCATACCCCGCACCATCAAGTATCATTTGCTGCATCTGACTATACTATTGTTCATCCTTCCGTTCTTCGACAACAACCTCTACATTCGAGCTGCTACCTTCGTACGTCTCGATTTCTGTAATGCAGCGTCGAACATTTCCTTTGTTTCCCCTTGAAACACCCAGTGATAATAATTCTGCACAAATCCCCGACTATAAAGATGAACCTTCAAATCTGTAACCTGTATGATTCTCCTATTGTCGCATTTCCTGCACGGGCAATGTAGCTTTCCACCATACTTTTCATAATAGACAGTTGTCATGCAAAACTCAATAAACTGTTCAACCCCGGCCACAAACTTATCTTTCAAATACCCGTCTATCAAATGAACATACATCCACTCTCTCATTTTCTTTTTTCTTAATGCTAACAAACAATGAGAGGAGGAGATTTTATAATGGACTCCTCTGCTCATTTGCGACCAGATGGTCGTATTTTTGCTACCAAATGGTTGCATTTTCCCACCAAAATTTCCCGCCATTTTCCTTACTATCCTGGGTCACACCACATGGTCACTTATTTTGGTGACCACTTGGTAGCTTTTCTCGCACCAAATTGTTTATCTACTACTGGTCACTTAAAATCACAACATTTGCGACCATCTGGTCACTTCACAATGTGACCACCTGGTAGCTTATTTCCCGCCAAATTTTTAAGCTACCATTGGTCACTAAAGGTCACCAAAAGTGCGACCATCTGGTCACTTCAAAATGTGACCACATGGTAGCTTATTTCCCGCCAAATGTTTAAGCTACCACTGGTCACTAAAGGTCACCAAAAGTACGACCATCTGGTCACTTCAAAATGTGACCACATGGTAGCTTATTTCCCGCCAAATGTTTAACCTACCACTAGTCACTAAAGGTCACCAAAATTGCGACCATCTAGTCACTTTAAATTGTGACCACTTGGTAGCCTTTCTCCCGCCAAATTTACGAGCCTTTTTTTGATACTAAATGATAACCCAAGTCACAAATTTTGTAGTGACCATATGGTCACTTTCTTCGCGCCAAAAATTCGCGCCATTTTTTATGACTAATTCTTTAATTGGTCGCAATTTGGTCGCAAAAAAGTGACCAATGGTCGTTTTAAGTCAAACTTCATATTTACTACCAGAGTGCTCACCAAAAAAACTACCCAATACCTTTGGTCGCAAATTTCTGGTCGCAATTTAACAGTTTTTTTTGCAATGCAACTTGTTCATAACCAAATTGCTTTTAAAATTGAAAAAACTCGGTGGGAGATATTCAAATATAAAACTTATCTGGGACTCGTCATCAATCATGGCCTCGTTTGGGGTTTCTGCCCTAAATCTTATGTAATCCAATTAAACTATAAATAAATAAATGAATTATTAATTAGTAATATTTACATTGTTATTTATTATTAGTTTAATAAATGTAATTCATCGTAAGATCCAGAGTTACTTATGATAACTTAAAGTGAGCATATGATGCGGGAAGATTCAGTTAAATGTAACTCAAATAGTCCGTGGTCTATGAATAAAGGTTGGGTGCCTTATTTCTGGTAACACCACTAACACAGCCCACTTGTGAATTGGCACAAGTGATCTCATCTGGATCACTCATCTAGAGATATGTGAGTGGGGGATGTTGCTACAATAGAGATTGTAGTAGACTGAACTAAGATAAACTTACTGTCTTCTGGGAAAGCCGTTACAGAAAGACACTTCGTTTATCAACCAGTTGATCATGTACAATTGATCTTAATCCTGAGTGGATTATTGTGACAGCTGAGGTTTTGGGAAAATAATTAAAATAGTTAAAAACATTTATTTTAAAATATGGAAGTTGGAAATTTATTTATAATAGAAATTTTTGTTTTAAATAATGTTTGATAATTATTTTCGGGTGATTAACCAAGGTTAAGCAAGTTAACCAAAGTTGGGTAAGAAACTAACCATGGTTAGTTGAATGGGTAAATATTTAACCATGGTTAAAGAGTAAGAATAAAGTTTACTGAATAAAATTAACTATTGTTAATGGTGGGACTAATTTCAATAGATAAATAAAGAAAATGGACCTAAATGCAAGAGGTAGGGCTTTTCCATTGAATATATTGAATAAAAGGACTAAATTGCAACTTTTTGGGCTAAGTATAAAAGGAAGCTTTATTTAATTAGTAATTAAAAATGAAAAATCTGCTACAGTTCTTCTCCTCTCTACCATTTTCGGCCAGCCAGGAAACCAAAGACAAGGATATTGAAAACATTGTAATTTCTTCATTTCTTCATCAAATCAAGTGAAATCAGGGTCCATTTTCATTGGATTTTTTAGTAGAAGCTGATTTTAGAAGAATCGCCATCAATTTCCATCAATTTCTAGAGGTTTTGGTGAGTTTTCTTTTCTAGGTTTTGGGTTCAAAGTTGTGGGTTTTTGTTTTATGGGTTGGGGTTGGTTTGAATATTTAAAATTTGTAGAAATATAAGTAAGATAACATGTTTTGAGTCTTAATTTTATGATCTAAAATGAATTGAGATTGGGAATAATGAATTTATAGAAAAAGTGTACTAGACCATGAAAATTAATATTAGTGTCCATGGATGACTTTTTGAAGTTTTCTCTGGGATTGTAAAACTTAAATCATTTTTAAGTTGTTTATGGTTTTAAACATATGTAGAATTAGAATTGAATCTAAGATGCAACAACTCAATATTTGAACATGAAATAGACTTTGGCTTATCCTTAAGCTACTGTTTTGTTATTGAACTTAGGGGCTGTTTTGCAGTCTTTGCTTATGGGGCTGTTTTGGGGTCCCGAGATGGTGTTATCATGTCTTAAAATGAAGTATGATCGGTATTAAAGATTAATTGTTTATAAGGGGCTGTTTTCGATAACCTTAATATAATTGTTGCTTAATATATTATGAATGTTTAATAAATGGAAATTAAGGTGTTATTGTGTATAAATGTTGTTTTGTGTAGGTAAAGGATCAAATAACTCCAAGATGTTCAAGCAAGATACTTTATATCACAAGGTGGGATCAAAAAAAATTTCAAGTATTTTTTATGTTTGATTTTTGTATGATGTTTTGCTATGCATTTTGGTGTTTAAGCTTGGGAAGAATGAGTAAGACAAGAAAGGGGTTAAGTGGGGGATAAGTTTAGAAATTGTTTCCTTGACTAAACTAGCATGGTTATGGAATTGAGGTAGGATCCTATCATAGAGGTCTAGGTTTCAAATTATTAGAAACGAGAATTAATTTCTTTGTGGGAGGTACTCTAGGCTAAAAGGAATAAGAGTTGTAGCTTGCTTTGGGTTATGGAAGTTTAGGTTGAAATAAGACTTCACCAAAGGGTATACGTGTTATCTTGGAAAGAAATTGGTATCATTTAAGAAGGAATGTCAGATTTTTTGACACCATATAAGTGTAGGAAGCCATGGATGGAACTCAAAACTAAAAACACTATTGTTGGCCATTTAAGGTATTCCTAATTTTCCTAATTTTGAAGTTTTCTTAGCTTTCTCTTAATGTCTTTTAATTCTAGTATATTTGGGGGTTTAAATACTTATTTTACAAAAGAAAAGCAAGTTAGGAACTCCAACCAATGATTTCTCAAAAAGCACCCAAGAGGCCAAAATCACCACTTTTCCATTTGGCTAGTTTTGAGATTTTTTTTTAGTTCAAACCGGGTTCCAGAGTTAATTAACTGTTCTTACTGAATTATGTATGATATAATAAGAATATTTGAAGGTTATTTATAGATAATGATTGTAGGGAAAAGTAATTTTGAGCCGGGCCTCAAAAGCTAACTAGCGAAGGTGAGAATAAAGCGGGTTTTGTAATGGCGCGAGACAGTTGGATACCATTTGAGTTATGGGTATTATGGTATGGGTTTGAGGTATTGGGGTTGATTGTTGAACGTGTTTAGACCCTAAAGGTAAAGAAGGAAAGTATGTGTTAGTTGAGGATGAATCTTGTAGTCGAGAGGTAGACGGGTTGTGACCCGGGTGCGTTAGATGCGAGTTGAGAATTTTTTTATTAAAATCCATACCTTCGCTTTATATTCTGATTTGGAGGATGATATTACCATAGATTTACAGGTTGTGGTTGCTTGTGAATGGTGTGAGGTGGTTTTAAATTCGACATGGCTGACAGTAAAATTTGGTGTCGGAATACGATGAGGGAATGAGTATTGTGAAGAAGACGAGCTAGACTTGACAAGTTGTCGAGTTTACGGAACAAATGACTATTGACTTGCATTTTATTTGTTGTTTGTATTCTTCTCTTACATCTTTTAATTTCATTATCACATGGTCGAGTTAAAGATCGAGTCATGTACTGAATTGGGCCATATTTATGCATACTTGACATGTTTACGGGCTATGCACGATGGCTGTTATGGAAAAGCTTAGAAAGGGAATTTCTTGAAAAGTGCACAAAGAATTATATGATTTTGAGCCTAACACGTTTTGTGATTGAGATTTTGATATACGATATTTACTAAAAGCAAACATGCCAATCTCATTACATCTCATAACATATCACTCGTGCATATCATGCTTTCAGTTTGTGACCATGGGGTCGTAACCCGTGTAATGGTGTGTTGTTTGTTGGACGTTAAACGTGGTTACCGTGGCGGATGTGGTGTAGCTCTGAGGCGTTATGTGGTGGATGGCCTAGATGCTAGAGTGGTTATTACGAGAACCTGAAAGATTATGTGGAGCTACGGCTCGAGTGGGAATGTGGTAGTATGTGTAAAGTGCGTAGTGAAACGTGTAAATGATAATTGAAAGAGTGTGTTGTTTGAAAGATTGTGTGGAAAAAGGAACATGAAATGGTTGTGCTTACTTGACACAGTTTGTTCAACATGCATGCTTAAGTTTTCATTGCACATATTATGCATTCATTGATATTTGACTCCTTGAGCATAGCATCGTGAGCATCACATCTAGATCATTTCATTATGCCATTAACCCATATCGAGATAGTTTCCAAGATCATCGGTGCACGATAAGATGTGTGGAAAGTGAAATTACTAATCGATACTCGGGATTGATGACACTTTGATCATATCAAATGTTTAGCTTTCTTGTTAACTCACTTGATTGATTTTAAATGTATCATAACATTACAATAATTTCATTTACTTCCATACATGCTTATTCCCCAAGCTGCTTGATGTGAATACCTTCAGGATAGTCGAGGTAGTGGAGCGGGTTTAAAGAAGGTGCATAGGTAGAAGAGGTAATGTGCATTGGTTATGTTAGAAAGGATGGTAGAAAGAGTGTTGAACTTAAACGTATTAAGAGGGTATTGCTAGATAGATACAATGATCATGTGATGATAATGCGAGATGTAATGATTATCGAGTGGAGGTCGATAGAGGACGGAATAAGGAGGATGAATAGATTGGAGACCGGGTTGAGATGTGAGTTTAATTGTAATGTGAGAATGTCTATAAAGAGCTTTTTGTTTTTGAATAGTTTGTAGTGGTTTGAAAGTTTATTTTAGTTGCGAATCGTTCGTTTTTTTATCGGGAATGTGAGAAGCTTAGTTTGGGTACGAGAAGAACTATAGGAGGTAGTTTCTCTAGTGGAGGCAAAGACTCGGTGAGGGGCGAAAGACTTCGAAACTTGGACGTTTTTTGACCATGAACTTCATGCATAAATTTACTTTCTTTTCTTTTTGTTTCTTACTGAGTGTCATGCTCAGAGGTGCTACATATCACCTTTCAGGTTTCTGTAGCGGTCGATGTTGTGACTAGGAAGATGGTATGCGTTGAAGCTTGGATGCCGGACTTTAGGATGGGACTAGTTGTCGTCAAATCTCGAGCTCGAGTTGGATTAGTTACATAAGAGTTAACTTATGTAAAACTAATTGTGGTTATGTAATATTTAAAGTTTATTGAGCTTTGTTTTCAAGTCATTGAAATCATGTTGTAAAGGTGTAACCTTTGGTAATTTCTATGCGTTTGATATTTCAAATGTTTTCATTTTCTACAAACCGGGGAATGTGCATTCCCGTGATTTGTTTATGATCTATCTGGTTGAAAAAAAATGTATTACAGGTTTTAGCATCGTCTAAGTTTCAAACGGCAACATGCCAAATTTTCTTTATAAAAATTGTTATATTTTATTTGAAATTCATGTTTTTCTACACTTCCATTGAGACTACTCGCGGCCTAGCCTTTGTTTTGGATCGGGTCATTACAATTATGAACTCCTGTTCGTAAGAGACAAGCCTTTGATTTGCATAGGTGAGAGTGACTCGATATAGTTCGCTCAATATGCCTCCTACTTTGAGAATTGCATCTTGCTTATAGCTGGGAACGTAATTACACAAGAATGGAATTCACTATTTAGTTCTCTTATGGACTGATTCGGTCTTGAACAACGAAGCACCATATTCCTCTGATCAAGGAAAAGGTAAAGACACATAATGGAGATTATGTAAGGTTGTTCATTGGAGAATCAATTGGGTTAAGGAACAAGATGTATCATGGAGGTTAATACGGTGCAAATACCTAGCCATGGATACGAACTAACTTGTGAAGGATCAAAGTGTAGTTAATGATATTAGCCAATAGACATAACTATGTCTATAGTACTAAAAGTGCAACTCTAGATATTTAGTGGAGTTATCTAGGAGTTAATGAATAAGAATTAATTGATGGAAGAAGTTCAATCAATGTAATTCTAGATCATTGGAGCTTAGTCCTATAGGTCCATTAAGTCCTCCGAGCTAACGCATGTAATTGAGAACATAAATTAATGATGATTAATTTCTTTGGAAAAACGATTTCAAGTAGTTGATTTGAAGTTGTCAAATCAATTAAGACAAATATAAATAGAGGAGTCTATTTGATTAATTAAATGAAATTAAATAGAGGGGTCTATTTAATTATTTAATTAATGGTGAAATTAAATAAAAGAGTCTATTTAATTATTTATTAAATAGATGAGTTTATTTAATTATAAAATAGAGAGATTAAGTAGAGGAGTCTATTTAATTAAATTAAATTTGAAGTTGTCAAAAATTAATGGGGATTTAAATAGAGGAGTCTATTTAAATATTTAATTTGAAGAAGTCAAATTAAAGAGGAAATAAATAAAAGGAGTTTTATTTATTTATTTAATGGAATTGTTCTATTAAATAAAAAGAAAAATAAAATGTCCAATATTGTCATAAATATGACATGGTGGGCGTGTGACCCATGGGTAGGGTCACACGCCCCATTGTTTAAAGAGATATTTACACCAATAATCAAATCGGTAATCATATTTACAAAAAAAACTGACTATACCAATTTATTTACAAAAATGGACAAATCAGGCCTTATACGGTGGTTATTAAAAAATATTCTGATTGATTTGCCCTTTTCAATTTATAAACGTATATTTCCTTTTTTGTTTATATCTGTCTGAATTTATGTCTGATTTAAAATTACAGTTTTCTAGCCATGATTTCCGCCCCTTATTCCACGTTCATGTAGTTGTCTTTTTTATTTTTATTTTTGTAATTAATTTCTTAATGTAATCGTAACAGCAATTGCAAGTTCATATGTAAGAATCCTAGTTTTTTTCTTACAAACTTTCTTCTATGAATTCTTCTACGAATATCCGATTCTGTCATGGGTCGTTTTATTGAATGCAATTTGCTGTATGATGGAAGATTTGATGATAAGAAGGAGTACGTGGATTATCAGTCACCTTCATTTCATAACAAAGCGAACGACACACTTTCACAACAAATTGATTTTGATGAATACTACAGAATGAAGGTATAAAGGATGATGAAGGAGAAGAAATGGACGAGGTAAATTGTTTATTATATATAAACACTTTTAAACATTTATATTTAATAAATATAGATAAATGTTTTTCTTTGTAACTAAAATGATGATATTCCGCTTGTGCGAAAGAATTCTAAGAAATCAAGGTTGAATCAAGCTGTGGTTGAGAAGAAAGAGGAGTTAAAGGGCAAAGGAAAGAAAGTGTAACTTATTACAAAGAGTAGACCCAATAAGCTTCAAGTTGTTAGACCAAGATCACAAAGAATTCAAAACAGGCAGCATGCAACTATAAAGCCATCTACAGCAAAATTCGGATCCGGTTTAACAACAATACAAGGAGGGAGCTCACAACTGGATCACTCACAACCAACGTTCAAAATTAGTTTAAGTCCACCTAGTGTTCTTAAAAAATGAAGTTGATTTTTTTTTCATGTGTTAAGAATTTATGTTTTTTGATATGATAAACCAGTTATGACAGTTTGGATAGTTTGCTTTGTTTTGCACATTTTCAATATTTTTTTGATAATCATGTCAAATTACAGTGTTATTTGATATGGTTTATACCATTGCATCTTACTATTTATTGTGGATAAATTTATACTATTTATATTATCTTAAGTATAATGTTTGTTTAATAACGTTTACTAATAATAAATGTAGAAATCGTATAATATCAGTTTAAAAATCAAAGTATGAGTAAACCATAAATAACTTAACTTATAAGTCAACTGTTAACATGGTTAACAACATTACTCATTTCCAAATAAACATAGTCTTAAGTTACAATATTAACTTAAATATATTGTTTACTTATGAAATTTGCATTTAATTTAGTTTAATTATATTAAACATTTATATGCTTTTAAGAGAGCAACAGAGTTAATAATTTGCAACAGGCAATAGTAATAACATATAAATATTTCTTTTAATATCGTTTAACTATAGAAAACATTTATATGCATTCAAGAAAATAAAATAACATTTATAATAGAGCAATAAACAAAAAAAATCAAAACATTCAATTAGAAAGAATTATGTTAACACAAGCATCCATTATTCTTACAACTTAAAAGTAAATTGAAAATATTTGAAAACAAACAATGCATAATTAAAGTAGCCACAAACTTAAGAATTACATAGGCCATAAACACATATTCCTACGTAGATGATGGATATCCAGCAGATGATGAAGAAGAAAATCCTTGACTCAGAGCATTACGACATGCCTTTTTGTTATGTCCTAATGTACCACAACGAGAACACTTTTTCCGCCTCGTAACAACTGATTCAATAGCAGAAATATGACGTTTTGTTCTAGGCCATCCAACTCATGTAATCAGTAATTACAAAAATCAAATTACAAATTTATTTATTAATAATGTTTAAGAAATATAAATTAAATTAACTATTTATGAAATATAAACGAAACTAAATGTTTAATAAGTAACCCGTGTTTGAAATATTACCTCCATTAGAGCTTTCTTCCTCATCTTCATACATTTCTTCTTTTTCCTCAGAGTCTTCTATTTGTTTTTTCTTTCTTTTTCTTTTTTCAATTCTTTTCGTTCATGCTTTCTCTTTCTATGAATTTCTTGTTTTTCATCACCAACCTGTTGAAATTTTTTAAAAACAATATACAAACATAAACAAGATATAAGACAGAAGTATTAATTTACGAAAATGTTTAACTTCGTTTACTGAAAATAAATTTATATATATAGAAATTTGCAATTTATGTACTGAGTATGATTGATTCCTGTTTAACAATGTTTAATTTTTTTTATTGAATATAAATACTTATTCCAGTAATCTTTAAATACAACTCACAGCTTTATCTTCTTCAACTTTACTCTGTTTTTGAACATTAATATCATCATCAGTCTCAAAATTCTCAATGCTATCTTCTTCAAATGAATCTTCCTCATTTCTTGTTTTTTGTTCTTCATCGGGTTGAATATCTTCCACATCCACTTTATTACTTGTTTCTCCACCAATTTTCTGATATTAAACCCAAACATAAGGAAAATCGTTTATTATAACAAAGGCATGCAAAATAGAAAAAAAAAATTAAATTAAATTAACTTTACTTCATTTTACAAGGAAAATATGATACCTCTTCATCTTTCTTTTCTTCCATTAAATCATCTACTTTTTCCTGACTTTATTTACATGAAGCATTCTCCTTATTGATCGCTTCAAGATACTTCTTGTGACTTTCCTCCAATATCTTCTTCTTTGAATACATTGTAATTTTTTGTTTGCCGATTTCTTATTCCTCCGCTTCGATTCTCTTGTACGGCAAGACTTCGATTTACTTTGTTCTGGGTTTTGGTTAACTTTTCGTAAATACAGATTTGGAAAATATGAGGGAAACCAAATTTGTGATTTTTGAAAACTTCCATTGAAATGAATTAACCGCTTAAACTTTTCATTAAAGCCTGAAAAAAAATTCCCTATTTTCACGCCTTATATCTTGTCTAACCTGTTAGGAATGGTGTCCTAGAACTTGTAATTATTTAATAATAATAATTTATTAAGAATAAATTAAATAAATAAACATAAGTTCTTTATATTATCTAGATTGATTCAATTAAAGATATTAGGAATATATGGAAATATATAAATATCAAACATTCAAATAGTAAGCCCTAAGTTACTCTTATGAAATCACGACTTAGTATGTGAGTCATACGAGAGGATTAAAGTCGAGATGAGTAACTTAAAAGTGTCTACCGAAGAAATGGATAACGTTTGGGAACCTTATCCTGGTAACATTGTTGATAGCTTCGCATTTTGTTTATAGACAAATGATCTAATCCTGATCATTCATGTGGGAGACATGAAATGGAAGTATCATATGCAATGTTGATTGTATAAGATAGGACCACGATGTTCGATCAAATTTCTCATTAGTACCGTTTACGAGAAATAATCGAATATCAAACTAAGTTTATCAACCGTGATAGATCTCAATCCTGAGTGAAATGCGGACTCCTATTTGTGGAGTTATGTTCTTTGATTCACATAGTTGAGAGCGATCTGTAAGAACGTTCAATACACTCCTGTTTTGGGAACATGACTAGATAAGTAGCTGGGAACTCATTTTCACGAGATGGAATTCATAACTTTCCTATAAATTAACGGTATCAGTGCGATACCTAAACATTTTAGGAACTTTAGGAAACTCCCTTGATGTACTGATTCGAGACATGAACAAGTGGCGCCACGACTTCTATTGATCACAGAAGTAACTTATCTCTAGTTCGACTAAAGATAAAGTTCATTGGAGAATCAGCGGGAACACAAGGATAAAGCGGTAATTACAGGGGCAAAACGGTAAATTTATCCGTCTGTAATTATGAGGGTTCCACGTGAAGGATATATCACAAATATAAATAAAGATAAACTAAATGGACATAACTCATCTATAGTGAGGGGAGTTCAGCTATGAATCTATAGTGGAATCATTCATAGTTAGATAATATGTAATTAACTGATTATGTGTTAATCACTTAATTGACTAATTATTAAGCCCATGATCTATAGGTCCATCGGGTCCCTATGCTAGCCCAAATATCGTAGTCGCGAAATCAAGTAGAAGAAATGGAAATTTTTTAAGTAAAGTGAATTACTTAAAATAGGCAATATTAATTGTTTAAATATTGAGTATATTTAAACGGTAATTAATATAAACATTATTAATTGTTTAAATAATGAGTTTATTTAAACATGAAATTAATAATGAAATATTATTAATTAGATATTATTAATTATTTAAATATTGAGTATATTTAAATGGTAATTAATAATTTGAAATTAATTAACAATTATTAATTGTTTAAATAATAAATTTTATTTGAACGGAATTAATAATTAATTAATTAATAATAAAATGTTATCAATAAAATTATTAATTAAATAATGAGTTTATTTAATGGAAATTAATAATTAAAATATTTATTATTAATTATTTAAATAATGAAAATTATTTAAATGGAAATTAATAATTAAATATAATTTGATAATATTTAGTCAGGAGAAAATATTAATATTATTAATTGTTTAAATAAAATATTTTATTTAAATGGTAATTAATAAATAAATTAATTAAGTTGGACTTATTAATTTAAGAGAGAGTTTCAAGCCCAATTGGATTAATGAACCCAATTGAAATTGGCCCAAAATAATTAATTAAATAAATTTGATTTATTAATTATTTATTATTAATTTTGGCCTTCATAGATAATTTGTAGGAGATAATTATTTGAATTATATCCTATAATAATTATATAGATTTATTTACCCAAGATAAATAAAATAAAGAAAAGAAAATAATCTCCTATTTATCTATGGCATTTTCGAAATTGCAAGATAAAGGAAAGAGATAATCTTTTTTCTTTTTGTATTTATCTCTATAGATTAATCCTAATGGGATTAGGATTCCTATTTTTCTATAAATAGGAGGATTAGGTCATTCATAAATCATACAATTAAATTCCTTAGAAATTCGGAATTCTCTCTTCCTTCTCCCTCCCCCCTTAGTCGATTTTCCCTAGTCCATTGGGAAGAAAATATTTTTTCTTCTTCTCAATTTCTTCTAAAGTTCGATCCCACAATCGGGTTTCGTTTGATCGATCGGGATATAGCGTAGAAGATCCGGTGCTGCTGAGGATTTGATGCTGTAAAGAAACCTCCAACCGATTCTCCATTTATTACTCAATGTAAGTTTTGATTTTAATTTTCGAAATTTAAAGCATGAATCTACATGTTTTTATCACAAATTGCATGATATTAATAGATCCTAAATTAAGTGTTAATTTGTGTTACTAAATAAATTCCGCTAATTTAGTAAATCATCCCTTCAATTGGTATCAGAGCTAATTTTAATTATCATGCAAATTTGTGTTTTTTCGAAAATTTGGTGGGTTGCATAAAAATCGTTTTATGTATGTTTATATAAATTGTGCTATATAAATTGTGGAGGTTTGCTAATTGACTGTTTAGGTATTCTTAAGGCACTTAGGATTTTAAATTTTAGTAGAAAATTTGTAAACCCTAATTTTATGGTATAGGAAAAATTTGTAATTTTCCCATACCAAAGAGACAAAAATCGGCTACACCAAGGGAGGAAGAGAAGAAAATTTTTCTCCACCATTCCATGAGGTCCACGCCCAAAGAGGAGATAAAGAAAAGATAAGGTAAGATATGGTAAGGTATTTTAACGTAATTATCTTGTTATCTCAATTTAAAAATTTAAATATTTAAGATAAGGATAAAATCTTTTTAAAGATTATATCCCTATCTTAAATTATGAATTTAGAAATTGATATAAGATTACATGGAAAATATTTTCTTTATTTTTTCCATTTAATTAAAAGATAATTATTTTAAAACAAGTATTTATGGAAATATTAAGGAGATAATATTTGCCCCATAAATACCCATGCCCACGCCTACACCATGGAGGAGAGAGAAAGTTGAAGCCTCAAGTTCTACAATGGAAGATTTAAATTAAGTTGTAATTTAATTTTTCGTTATAGAAATAGTGCCAAGAATACCGGTCAATTTAGCTATTTATTATTTAAATTGTTTATATGTATGATATAATTGTTTTAAATAATATTCATGCATAAGAGTATGTCATGTAGAAAATCCCACCATAGGTTGTATGATTTTTATTAATTGTACATACATGCATCATGATATAATATGTGTTATTATATGCTAATGTATGTGAAGCATGCTATAATTTTATTTTATAAATGTTATTATCGAAAATTATATTCTAATTGTTTTAGAATTAAAAGCATGCTTATTTAGTTAAAATTCAAAAGTTAAATCTAGTTTAAAAGTTGAATAGAAACTAAATGAATTATTTGTAATATGGAATTATTGTTTAAACAATTGGGCCAAAATCCATATAAGATAAACAAATAGAAACTTTTAATTAAGGGTTAATTAAAAATTAATAATTAAGATTAATTAAATTGAACGGATCTCTGGCGAGAAAGCTCTGCCCAAGCGATGAGGTTTCATAAAGTTCCCTTAACACGGAGCGCCTCTAACTGGGAGCGATCTGGGAGAAAAGTTCAAATTAATTAATCGAAATTATTAAGACGGCTCATAATGTGATTAGTTTTAATTAGGAAAAATTGAACAATCACTTTATAAAATTAATCTAACCGATTTAAGAGTTAAAGTTGATTAGGTTGATTAAAACTTGGATTAATGAGTTAGCCTGAATTAGTCTAAGTTATGAAACCCTAACTCAAAATATTAAGTGGGAGAAGGAAACATGTCAATGTATCCTATGGTCTCCACTAATGGGCTCGAAACGTGAGATTTATACATGGCCTCTGTAACACTGCTGCAGGTGTTCATTCCCATAGGAAGGTTTATTGTATAAATCAATATCAAGTTGGGTCTCCTGAAAGGGATAAAGAATTTTAAATGAGATTGATTGAAGACTGAATCTACACTTCGTAGACACTCTTCAATTTTATTTAAAAGACTAAATTAGTGGGTCACACTTAAAAGGAAATTTGATAAAGTTTGTTATCAAAATTCTTGACCAAATACACGGTAAACAATGACATAGGAATATGAGTTATTCTGGAGTTGTCAATTGTTCGAGTGACATCTCGTTTTAATGATGGTAACTGACCTATCATTCGACGACACTTCACTGGTATCATTAAAATATCGTGACATAGTAACATGTTTTAGGGCTTTTCTGTTCATTAATATGTTCGCATTCATGCATCATATTTAATTATATGTCAAAACTTTTGAGTATTTGAATGTTGAATGCATGTTAGATTATTAAGATAAAGTTTATTTAAATTTAAGTAATATAGCATCTGTTTTAGTCACTATACTTGGAAAGAACAAACTGAACGATGAAACTATGTTTCCTAGAAAAAGGAAATGAATAATTTAAGTAAAGCAGTTTACTTAAATAAACTGACAATATTAATTATTTAAATAATGAGTTTATTTAAATGGAAATCAATATCATTGTTATTAATTACTTAAATAATGTGTTTATTTAAATGGTAATTAATAATAAAATATTATTGATAAATAATTATTAATTATTTAGGTAATGTGTTTACCTAAATGGAAATTAATAATTAACATTTATCATTAATTTTAAATAACAGTGATTATTTAAAAGGATAATAGTAAATAACATATTTATTATTAATTTAAATAATGTCGATTATTTAAATAGAAAATAATAAATATTTATTAATAATATACAAAATCGGAATATGATATTTTATTTAAATAATTGATTTAATTAAATAAATATCAAGATTTAATAAATAAGATTTATTAATAAGGAAGAACCTATAATTGAATTAATGAATTCAATGGATTTTGGTTCAAATTATTTGAATTATTATATACCAAAATCGACTCATATATAATATTTTAGGAAATAATTGTTGAATTATTTTGTCTAAAATAAATATATAAAAGAATGTTCAACCAAAGATAAATTAAACAAAGAAAAATTAGTTTTTCTTATTGATTTTATACACATAAAATCGGCACGTAAGATAAATAAGGAATAAAATTTGATTTTATTCTTGGCATTTATCTTGTATTTATTTTAATAGTATTTCCTAATTCGATTGGAAAACTGTTTTGCGTATAAATACAAACGTCTTGGTTGTTCATTCAAAAGCTTCTAATTTTAATTTTCGAAATTGAAAACTGTTCTTCTTCCTATTCTCCTCGTAACCGATTTTACAATAGTCTAAAAGGGAAGAAAATATTTCTCTTCCCAAACCGTAGTTTTCGAGTTTAGTTTAGTTATCAATTTGTTTTTTATTTTGAATTATGTAATAACTATTGGTTCTCATTTCGTATGAACCAAGTTTGAGAATATTTTAAATAAGAGTTATTCAGGTAGATATTCCTCTACAACTATATTACAAAGTTCCAAAGTGTGATTGGATGGTTATTCAAAATACTTAGTATAAAACAAATAAATTCCAAAACCAAATTCTAAACTCCAAAATATCTAAACAAGTTATAAAGGTTTAAAAATGTTTAAATACTTAAGTCTAAAATTACTTAAATAAGTTAGAGGGATTAATCTCTTAAAGATGGTTCTCAAGGAGTTTGAGATGATAACCATATTAATCCACGAACTTATGGGATAAGTAAAATCAAATATCTTTGATTTATCAAAGATAACTAGACTTAAATATCACTAAAGTTGAACATTTAGATGTTAGAACTTAAGTGATAAGTAAACATTAAATCGATTTCTTATATTCCAAACATTCGATTATTTAAAAGGATGTTTTAAAGGTAATAACCGATATGGAATAAACAAAACAGAAATCGAGAGTAATAATTAGTGAATAATTGAATTCACAAATTATCAAAGAAAGGTTCATAAATCGGTGATCCTGAAAAAGTTTAAACCATACTTAAGATAGAAAAGAATTACAATGATTTTATTTCACAATAAAACAAGTAGTCATTTAAAAGTTTAAATGGTAAAACTACTTATAGAACTTTATTTGAGTGGGAGCGTCATAATACGAACCAAAGGACTTTCGAAGTCCAAGTGAAACTCATTGACTTCAAAATCAATGAATAAAGTTCAAAATAAGTGAAATAAAAATGACACGAATTTTCAATAGTGGAGTTGAAAAATGGTCACTTATACTTATACATTATTTTTGAAATAATAACAAGTATAAAATTGTAATCATTAAACAAATGAAAGTAATGGAGAATTACTTTGTAGTGGGAGCTGGAGCTTAAGAATTTCGAGAATCCTAGAACCAATGTGACTAAAATAAAATTTACAAATAGTATGTTAGTGCACATAGATAAAATGGGAGATTTTATGAGTTGCACGGGCTCAAATTCGAACATGAATTTACTTCCATGTAAGAATTTGATAAAAGACCTTTGCGAATTAATCATTGAATGAGTTAAGTATAAGTAAAATGAGTTTTTACTAACTAAACTCTAAATTCGCTTAAAATTACTAAGTTGTTAGTAAATGAAAAGGTGTTTGAACATGATAGTTTCAAATCAATAGTTAATAGAGTTTATTTTATGGCGATAAAATATGGAATCTATTACACTTAATGAAACTAACATCAGACAAAAGAAATACATACTAAACAGATGAAAACGTTACTAATAAAGTATTAAAATGACTACCATGGCTAAATAGTTGATAGTCATCCAGTTTGATTGGAATTACAAGTCAAATCTCAAAAGATCTAGGACAAGTGGGAGATTGTTAGGAATGGTGTCCTAGAACTTGTAATTATTTAATAATAATAATTTATTAAGAATAAATTAAATAAATAAACATAAGTTCTTTATATTATCTAGATTGATTCAATTAAAGATATTAGGAATATATGGAAATATATAAATATCAAACATTCAAATAGTAAACCCTAAGTTACTCTTATGAAATCACGACTTAGTATGTGAGTCATACGAGAGGATTAAAGTCGAGATGAGTAACTTAAAAGTGTCTACAGTAAATGGATAACGTTTGGGAACCTTATCCTGGTAACACTGTTGATAGCTTCGCATTTTGTTTATAGACAAATGATCTAATCCTGATCATTCATGTGGGAGACATGAAATGGAAGTATCATATGCAATGTTGATTGTATAAGATAGGACCACGATGTTCGATCAAATTTCTCATTAGTACCGTTTACGAGAAATAATCGAATATCAAACTAAGTTTATCAACCGTGATAGATCTCAATCCTGAGTGAAATGCGGACTCCTATTTGTGGAGTTATGTTCTTTGATTCACATAGTTGAGAGCGATCTGTAAGAACGTTCAATACACTCCTGTTTTGGGAACATGACTAGATAAGTAGCTGGGAACTCATTTTCACGAGATGGAATTCATAACTTTCCTATAAATTAACCTGGTATCGGTGCGATACCTAAACATTTTAGGAACTTTAGGAAACTCCTTGATGTACCGATTCGAGACATGAACAAGTGGCGCCACGACTTCTATTGATCACAGAAGTAACTTATCTCTAGTTCGACTAAAGATAAAGTTCATTGGAGAATCAGCGGGAACACAAGGATAAAGCGGTAATTACAGGGGCAAAACGGTAAATTTATCCGTCTGTAATTATGAGGGTTCCATGTGAAGGATATATCACAGATATAAATAATGATAAACTAAATGGACATAACTAATCTATAGTGAGGGGAGTTCAGCTATGAATCTATAGTGGAATCATTCATAGTTAGATAATATGTAATTAACTGATTATGTGTTAATTACTTAATTGACTAATTATTAAGCCCATGATCTATAGGTCCATCGGGTCCCTATGCTAGCCCAAATATCGTAGTCGCGAAATCAAGTAGAAGAAATGGAAATTTTTTAAGTAAAGTGAATTACTTAAAATAGGCAATATTAATTGTTTAAATATTGAGTATATTTAAACGGTAATTAATATAAACATTATTAATTGTTTAAATAATGAGTTTATTTAAACATGAAATTAATAATGAAATATTATTAATTAGATATTATTAATTATTTAAATATTGAGTATATTTAAATGGTAATTAATAATTTGAAATTAATTAACAATTATTAATTGTTTAAATAATAAATTTTTAATTAAATAATGAGTTTATTTAATGGAAATTAATAATTAAAATATTTATTATTAATTATTTAAATAATGAAAATTATTTAAATGGAAATTAATAATTAAATATAATTTGATAATATTTAGTCAGGGAGAAAATATTAATATTATTAATTGTTTAAATAAAATATTTTATTTAAATGGTAATTAATAAATAAATTAATTAAGTTGGACTTATTAATTTAAGAGAGAGTTTCAAGCCCAATTGGATTAATGAACCCAATTGAAATTGGCCCAAAATAATTAATTAAATAAATTTGATTTATTAATTATTTATTATTAATTTTGGCCTTCATAGATAATTTGTAGGAGATAATTATTTGAATTATATCCTATAATAATTATATAGATTTATTTACCCAAGATAAATAAAATAAAGAAAAGAAAATAATCTCCTATTTATCTATGGCATTTTCGAAATTGCAAGATAAAGGAAAGAGATAATCTTTTTTCTTTTTGTATTTATCTCTATAGATTAATCCTAATGGGATTAGGATTCCTATTTTTCTATAAATAGGAGGGTTAGGTCATTCATAAATCATACAATTAAATTCCTTAGAAATTCGGAATTCTCTCTTCCTTCTCCCTCCCCCCTTAGCCGATTTTCCCTAGTCCATTGGGAAGAAAATATTTTTTCTTCTTCTCAATTTCTTCTAAAGTTCGATCCCACAATCGGGTTTCGTTTGATCGATCGGGATATAGCGTAGAAGATCCGGTGCTGCTGAGGATTTGATGCTGTAAAGAAACCTCCAACCGATTCTCCATTTATTACTCAATGTAAGTTTTGATTTTAATTTTCGAAATTTAAAGCATGAATCTACATGTTTTTATCACAAATTGCATGATATTAATAGATCCTAAATTAAGTGTTAATTTGTGTTACTAAATAAATTCCGCTAATTTAGTAAATCATCCCTTCATAACCGCCATGACATCATCAAGCGTGCAATTGAGATGCGTGTCTGAGTAATTATTATATGGAGGGCAAATCGGGCATGAATCTAATTTATGTGGTGGTAGTTGGCTAAAATTGTTAATAATTTATACATCCTTGTATTTTTATAATTAGTGTAAAGGATTTGGTCATATATGAAATTAACCCTTGTTTAAATGGTAACCAATTATTTTCATTTTATTTTAATATATGAATATCTTAATGGTTAAGATATGGAATAATTATTTTAAATTAATAGAGATTAATTTAAATAAAAGGTATGGGATTATCTTATTATGGAATAAGATATTATATCTTAATTATTTAAAATATATTTTAGAATATCTTTAATAATTATTTAATAATTAAAAAGATATTCAAAGATTTTCTGAGGTCTTGGTTTTCCTATAAATAGGACCTTTGGGGTGATCCCAAAACACACACGGTTAAGCAACCAAGAGAAGGCTTAGAAAATTCATCTCCCTCTCTCATTGTCACCGCCCCTAGGGTATAGGGAAGATGTTTTTTCTTCCCTCTTCCTTTTTCCAAAGAGGATAGTGCCCACGCACCGATTCTCTTTTATGCTTAGTGAGGAAGATCTTTTTGGTGGTCCCAGGATCGTAACCATCGAAGAACGAGGAAGAGCCAGACACATCTCGACAAGGGTTAGTATTCGATTTTATGCATTTAGTTTTTTTTTAATATTATACTACAAGGAAAGATCCTTGGGACTTCCGTTTAAGAACTCTTTTAGAGGCCTCAATCCCAACAGATTCAACGCAAACCCTCTCATGTTTGGATTCCATAGCTAAGATTTAAACATCAAGTTTCTTCTTAGTCGTTTAAGTTTTTTCTTCAACCCATACAACATGTTCTTCAAACTTTTCTAGAGCATTTGACAAAGTCTTAGACTCCTGCTTCTTCAACCTCCAGCCTATTCGATAGTCCTTCAACACCGGCAAGGACAAATAAGCAATCGGTCCCTCTTAATCCAGAATCCTCAATTGGTCCAATAATCTTAGGGTAAACTTACACTTCAATCCATATCTCATAAATCATTCATTGGAGCTATTATCAAAAGCTCATGGCCTTGCTAACACAACTCAAAATTCCAACGTCAATTATCTACACATCTCTCATGCCCACTCTAAGCATCATATTAGACCTCAGTGAACATTTTAAAAAGGATCAGATGCCTTGATCCAACTTTAAAGTAATTGGTACCATATTCAACTCTCAAAAGCTTTTTCAAATACATATGAGCCCAAGTTTCCACTCAAAAGTATAATGATTATGAGAATATATGGAAGTGTGAATTATAATGATTATAAGATTTCTGTTTTAGTTCATAATTGAGAATCTGTTTAAGTATTAATACTTCCGACTCTGATTTATTTCCCTTGTATGTTGGTCATCTGAGAGTCTATATGACTTGAGAATCTGTTTATGAGTATGGAGATCTTGAATATTCGTTATTTTTTGTGCATGATAAAGGTAACTAAGGCTATAAGGACCGTTGATGTCTTATAATCTTAGGTTGCCCATTGATTGCTAAGATTATGGTAAATTTTGTTAGATAATGCATAGACTACATGTGCTTGCAATATTGTTTGTTCTTATGCTCGTTTACATATATGTATCATGAGGAATGCTAAAGACTGCGTGTACTTTGCATGATTGGGGGGATGGATAATGATATATTGTGTCTGACTGCATGAACTTACATTATTTGGTATTATCCATGAATGATGTGACACATATATGAGAGAAGTATAAAGACTGCGTGTACTTTGCCTGTTTAGGTGAGAAAATGAGATAATGTTTAGACTACCGTGTACTTTCATTATCTATCATTATTCACATGTTGTTGAAAGTAAGTAATGTAAAGACTGTGTATGAGATAATGTATAGACTGTGTGTAATTTCATTATCTATCATTATTTACATGTTGTTGAAAGTAAGTAATGTAAAGACTGTGTGTACTTTGCATGTTTTAGGCAAGTTAATGAATAATGCTGAGACTGCGTGTACTTATATTATTGTCATTATTCGCAGGTTAGCTGTGTTTGAAGCATGTCATTACAAAAAAAAAAGTCTATTTGCGACCAAAAATTTGCGACCAACAGGTCATTTTTGTTGTAGAATGCGACCAAAAAAGCGACCAAGACGGTGGGGCAAAAAAGCTGGTCGTTCTGGAATTTTGTGCTACTGGATAGTCATAAAAATACGACAAAAATCGTTTTAAAAAAACGACCAGATGGTCGCTTTAAAAGGGACCATCTGGTCGTAATTTAAGTTGAAGACAAGTGACCAGTTGGTCACATGAAAAAGTGACCACGTGGTCGTTTTTATGAGCGACCAAATGGTCAATTTTGGACTCAGGCAAAAAGCGACCAGATGATCGTGTTTTAGGGATAAAAAATGACCATCTGGTCGTTTATCTTCTAGGCAAAATGCGACCAGATGGTCGTTTATCTTATAAAGTAAATGCGACCATCTGGTCGTATTTAATAATTTTTTTTATTTAATTATTATTTATTTATTTAATTAATATTAAAAGTATTAGTTATTTATTTATTTAATATTAATTAATTATTATTTATTTATTTAATGAATATTAAAATTTAATAATAAAAAAATGGAATTAAAATAAAATATATATAAATCAAATATTCAAAAAATGTTGTATACAAAAAGAAATCATCTATCTACTGCGGATGGGGGGGTGGCGGAGGCGGCGTCGATGATGAAGGCCCGCCGTCTCGGGATCTGAAGTACGCGGCCAAAGATGCTGCGACCTGGGCCTCGACCCGTGCCTGCATAGCCGCCTCAATCGTAGCGACTCGAGAAACGAAGTCATCGCGCATAGCGTCCATGTCGGTGTGAAGTTGCTGAACCTCCTCGCGCAGCTGCTACTCAACCGGAGAAGGGCCGGAGCTAGTGCTCGCTTCGCTCCGCTGGGGCCGAGGCACATCCACGTAAAGACGCCTCCCGTACGTGCCGAGACCAGGAACGGATCCATCTAGACGAACGATTCCAGCAGCCTCCAAGAACGCCTGTCGACGGTCTTCCTGAGTCGGTTGCGAGTCGGGTGTGGGTAACCTCTGACTCAAAAACTCCTTGAAACGGTCCTAAATATTTAAAATCCAGAAAGTATGTAAAAGTTAGAAAATGATGAACAAATTCTAAGTAATAATTGAAAAAACATATTAAATACCTGAGTTTGTTGCGCATTGTCGTCGACGATCGTCCCGTCCTTCTTCGTGTGAAGGACCAGGTGCAGCTCATCAAGCGGAACAAGACGACCGTACTTTTCTTCTTAAACATATTATAAAAAGAGACATAAATTAAATTAATAAATAATTGAAACAAAAAACAAAAAAAATGACGTGAAAGAAAAATGACAATTACTTACCAATATACAATGGTGCTCGTCGTGAGGCTTCGCGCCACCGGTGTGCTTCCTTGGGTTCTTGGCCCGGTTGGCCTTATTCTTCGTAGACACTTTTTTGCCCTCTTGAGACTGCAAGCTCGCGAGGAGTCATGCATGCTCCTCCTCGCTCATCCACACAGGCCGGTGTTCAGCTTGCTTCTACCGCACCTGGTACATGAGGTCCTTAAATCGATCCTGCACGTGTCTGTCCCATAGAGGGAACATCCGACCGTTCGTGACATCGGGATCGATCATAGGAAACTTGCCCTGAAAAAATTTGAAATAAGAAAACGTTAAAGTAATAAATTGATTTCTACAAATTTATAAATTAATTAATTATAAAAATAAGTGAAGTTATTTACCTTCCAGTTGTCGTACATCCGACGCTTCTCCGTCGTCGAAATCTTTGTCCAGCGAAGCTCGCTGGGTAGAGGCATGCTCTGGAGGACCTGTCGAAACCGCTTTGAAGCGGTTTGATGCAGTTGTATTCTGCAAAAAAAAAAAGTAAAAAATATTGTTAGGTTATAAATAACATGAATATTTAATTAAAAAAATTTCTTGTCTGCTTACATATCCCCTTCTATCCGAAGGGTCGGGTTGGCGGTGGCCCGAGGACGGCCAGTGCCAGAAGCTCCAGCTCCCGCTAAATTGGGTGTGGTGCCAGAAGTGGAGAGTCCTGCGACAGTAGTGGCTGGAGCCTGTGAGTCCTCCCTCAAACACGGTGTCGCAATCTGCTACTCGGGTACTGCGGAGGGATATGTTGGGTGGGGATTGTCGTCCAACCGTAATATCTCGTCTAGGTCAAGATGCGTCGTCGGCCCCCACATCCGAGAACTGTCCAACTCCGGTGGGTCATCCTCTGGCGGTAGATCAGTGCGGTCCTGCGCATCATCGCCGGACATCGGATGTCGACGTGGAATTTTGAAATAGTTAATTAAATAAGCTAAACTAAAGTATTAAATTAAAGTAAGTAAACTACACTAATTATTTAACTAAATTAATTAATTAAATTGAAGAAAAATAGTTGAGTAAGTAATTAAAGTAATCTAATATATTTAATTTACTAAATTAAATTAATTAATTAATTAATGAAACTAAAGTAAATTAAATTAATTAAAGTAAGTAAACTACACTAATTAATCAACCTAATTAAATTGAATTAATTTAAAAAAAAGTAATCTAAACTCATACTGTGACTAAATTAAATTAATAATTTATTAAACTAAATTTAATTAAGTAATGAAACTAAATTTAATTAAGTAATTAAACTAAATTAAATTAATTAACTAAGTTTAACTAAACAAATTAAAGTAACTAACTAATTAAGTAATTAATCACACTAATTTAAAGTTAAACTAAACAATTTAATTAAATGTAACTAAATTTAATTAAGTAATTAAACTAAATTAAATTAATTAACTAAGTTTAACTAAACAAATTAAAGTAACTAACTAAACATAATTAATTACACTAATTTAATGTTAGACTAAACTATTAAATTAAATGTAACTAAATTTAACGAAACGAAAAATAATTTATAATAAGTTAATTAAAACGAAAACGAAAACTAACCTCGAATACGCTACCGGGTTTTGGAGGTTTTTGAAACGGGAATAGGTGAAAAACGGGGAACGGGAAATGTAAGTAAGAACGGGGTTTAGGGGAACGGGCAAAAAGCAACGGGGGAACGGGAACGAGGAAAGAGAGAAAAGGAAAGAAAAGAAAGGAAAAGAGAATCGGGTGGGGGAGTTTAAATTAAGAATTGCGACCAGATGGTCGCAATTTTGTAATTATGACGAGAAACGAAAAGTCGCTTTATTACAACCATTTGGTCGCATTATGGTTCAAAAATACGACCAGATGGTCGTATTTTAAGAAGAATGCGACCAACTGGTCGTAATCGTGTCCTAATGACAACCAGCTGTCACATCACACTTCCCATCAAGAATTGCGACCAAATGGTCGTAATTGTCAAATTCACCGCCAAATTTTGCGACCAAATGGTCGTAATTATCAAATTCACCGCCAAAAATTTCATGAAAATTTAAATTTACAGCTGAATAAAGCGACCAGATAGTCACTAAAATACGACCAAATGGTCATAAATTAATACAAATTTTTAAAAAACTTAAGTCTACATTTACATAGTTACGACCATATGGTCGCATTTTTGATTTACAATACGACCAGATGGTCGTATTTTTGAAGCAAAATACGACCATTTGGTCGTAATTATACCTCTATATTTTTTTTATATATGTAAATTAATGGAGATTAAAACATATTTATATATATTGTTTAATGAAACACAACAATGACGATATTATAAAACATAAAGTGAATCATATAAATTTACAAAGTGTATTATTCTTCATCCTCAGTTTCTTCAGTCATTGCTTCTTCTTCTTCTTCTTCTTCTTCTTCTTCTTCTTCTTCTTCTTCATCATCTCGAATAAATTCAGCATCAATGTCACGTTCAGGAAGTGGAAGCATTTGTATCGTCATCATGCAATGTTATCGTTCCATCGTTCAAAGGGCGTGCGGTACTGCGATTCTGGCCATCGTCTATTGCACGACATATTATCTGATCTTCTTGAAAAGCACCGGCTTCGTCTGCATGGTCGTCTTTCTCGGACAGGTTTTCTTCTACCTGTCGTGGTTTAACTTTACAAACAACTAACCAATCTGTCAAATCTCGTCTATTACTCGGATAGTTCAGGTAATAAACTTGAATCACCTGTGAAGCGAGGACAAACCTATCAGCGGTGCGCATATGCTTGTACTTGTTTTCCTCAACGATTTGTAAATGATCAATCTTACGGACCCCGCCTCGTCTGGTTGTCTCGAACCAAGTGCATTTGAACAGAATAATGCGTTTTAGCGTCGGACTTGCGTATTGAATCTCAAAAATCTCATCGATTACTCCAAAGTAATCGTCTTCGGTGTCGAACACTTGACCTTTTATGCAAACACCACTGTTGTTTGTTGCCCTGTTAACAGAATGTGCCTTCGTTTGAAATCTGAATCCGTTACCGACGTATCCAGTATATGACCTTGCAATCCGTGCAGGTCCCTTTGCCAAAGAAATCATACAAGGATCATCTACCGGTAATGTAGGGGAGTCCACCTGTCATTCAGCACACATAAAGTATAATTAGAAGGATATAGTATTTTTCAACAAATGACTTGACATGATATTTTTGACAATTTCAAATAACTCACGTATGCACTGAACCAGGAACGAAACTCCTTCTCGATTATTGACCCCTCTTCAGCGGCTGTAAGACCGACTCTTGTCATTCGAACGTATACGTTCAGAAATAGTCTGTATGTTACGAAAATAGTAAGAAAATATTTTAAACAGTTGTGATTGTTAAGTCAATGGAATAATGTAACGTTACGAGAACTCACTCGATGTAAGGATCGACTTACGGGCATCGCATAACACGTAGGTCCGCATTACGTGATACTCGGAATCGGCCAACGGCCTACGACCGATCTTCCAAGCGTCATGTTAGGTTCAATAAATATGGGCGGTCGTTTACGCCAACAACTTCAAGTAAATTTTCGACAACGTTTCGTGTCGTTGGACGAAAATCGCCAAAGAATGTGTTGATCAAAGTAGTATGAACAAAACGTGGTAGTCTTTTGCGTTAGGTACGCACTACGGATAGATCATTCGACTCTTGCTTTATTTCCGATCGTCTTTTTCAACCGACGTAAGTACCTGTGGGTTACAAACAATTAAGTAAACCTTCGATATGTTTAACATTAAAAAACTTGAATTATATACAAAGTAAGTTTGCTAACCTTTCAAATGGGTACATCCAGCGATAATGGACCGGGACCCTCTAAGAATGCCTCGTATGGAAGATGCACTGGAAGATGCTCCATTGAGTCAAAAAAGTCAGGTGGGAACATTCGCTCCAACTTACAGATAATAACAGCGATCTCCGAACTCATTGAAGCGACAGTAGCTTCAGTCAGCTCTGTACACGTCAACTCCCTGAAAAAAACACTCAACTGGGCAAGCGGCTCCCAATGTCTGTTCTCTAGGAACGGTCTGAACGCGATGGGCATCAATCATTGCATGAATACATGAAAGTCGTGGCTTTTCATACCGAACATGACATGTTTTTTACTGTCTATACACCGACTCAGATTCGAACCGTATCCGTCAGGGAATTTGATGGATTTGATCCACTCAAATAGTGTTTTCTTTTCATCCGTCGTCAACATGTACTTTGCTTTTGCGTAATTATCATTGTCGTCAAGCTCTAACTCAGGACGGTTACATATCTCCCGTATATCGTAATGTGCCTTCAGATTGTCCTTTGTTTTGCCAAGAACGTTCAAAACCGTATTGAAAATGTTGTCGAAGAAGTTCTTCTCGATATGCATTACATCCAGGTTATGTCTGACAAGTAGATCTTTCCAATACGGTAGATCCCAAAAAATACTCCGTTTCTTCCAACCCGTGTTCTTTCCAGCCGCATTGTTTGCAACCTCTGCACCTTCCACTGTAATCTTTCGCATCCCTATAGCATCTATACCGTGCAGAATCTGCCTTCCACTGTACATTATCGGGGGGGTTTCCTTTCTTACTCGCCGACCCTTCTTCCAGTCCAAGACCGTTTGAACGAACGCGTGATTCAACGGCGAATCGACGGTGGCAATAAAACCAACAGGTTTTTTCCCGTTCATCGAGGTAAAAACGCATCCGTGTCTAGCATGCAATGTGGACATGCGTATTTACCAGCCATACTCCATCCTTGAATAGAGGATGGGGATCGATATTTACAATTACTAAACTAATGAACGCTAAGCAAAACAATAACAAAACTCATACTCAAGAAATAATGAACGTGAACGCAACATACCTGACAACATTGAATACGCAGGGAAGTCACTGATCGTCCAAATTAACGCCGCGCGCAACAAGAAATTTTGTTTCTTCGAGATGTCGTACGTCTTGACACCGTCTGTCCACAACCTCTTCAACTCTGCGATAAGTGGTTGTAAATACACATCCACCTTCTGTTTTGGACTTTTCGGGCCAGGTACAATCACTGTGAGAAAAATCATCGGGCCTCTCATACACATCGAGGGTGGCAAGTTATACGGGGTTACCATCACTGGCCAAACTGAATATTGCGCCCCGAATGTCCCGAACGGGTTAAAGCCATCTGTGCATAAGCCCAATCTTACGTTTCTCGGATCTTGTGCAAAATCAGGATGACAATTATTTAAATGCTTCCAAGCCGCAGCGTCTGAGGGATGTCGCATAACACTTTCATCTTGTGCGTGCTCGTGATGCCATCTCATGTGTGAAGCTTGTGACATCCGATGCATACAACCGTTGCAGACGTGGGGTCAGCGGTAAATAAAACATCCAGGGGTACAGAATCATCCCGCGTTTCCCCTGTTTATATCTTGGAAGGAAACAGAATTTACAGTGATGCAGATCCGCATCCACATCCCAGTAGATCATGCATTTGTTTCGACACGAATCTATCTTCTCTACGAGTAACCTGAGTCCCTCCACTAGCTTTTTCGTGTCGTACAAACTTTGCAGCATCAGGTTTTCTTGTGGAGAGCATCGACGAAACCACGATGCGACCGAATCAAATCCTCTAGCAGGTAAGTTATACTGCGCTTTTATATTTAAAAGTTCTGTAGCAGCAGCAAGTTGACTAACCTGACAACCTTCGTACAACGGTCGGCTCGCTGTCTTCAGTAGATCGTGCATCTTGCGACCTTTCGTTTCTGTTCATTATTACATATTTGCGACCAGTTGGTCGCAAATTATGATTTAAATTCCCATCAATTTTCCTTTCCCCCGTTTCTTCTTTTCTTCCCCCGTTTCTTCTTTTCTTCCTTTCTCTTTTTCTTCCTCTCTTTTTGTTCTTTTCTCTCTTTCCCCTCTCCCGTTCCCCGTTATTTCTTCCCGTTCCCGTTCCTGTTCTTACTCTAAACCTAAAACCCTCAACCCCCAATCCCGGTTTCTATTACGAGGTTAGTTTTCGTATAAAATTGAAGTTTAGTTTAAGAATTTAGTTTACTTAGTTTTAGTTTTTAGTTTTCAATTAAGTAGTTTAGTTTTGTTAATTTAATTAGTTTTAGTTTAATGAATCTAAATTTGTGTAATCAATTACTTAATTTACTTTTGTTTAATTCATAGCATTTTAGTTTACATTAACTAATTAATTAGTTTAGTTTAATTTTGTTACTTTAAGTAATTTTAGTTTAATTAATCTAATAGTTTAATTAATCTAACTTAGTTTACTTTAATTCAATTTAAGTAGTAATTAATTTAATTACTTAATCTAATTTAGTTTAATTACTTATTTAGTTTATTTAAGATAGTTTACTTTAATTTAATAAAATTAAACTAAATTAAACACTAGTTTAGCATTTAATTTTAGTTTAATTAATGTAATTTAGATTACTTTAATTAAATCAATTAATTTAAAGTAGGGTAATTAATTCAAATAGTTTAACTTCAATTATACTTAAGTAGTTTAAATTAATGAATTACACTAATTTAATTAATTAATTTTAGTTTAATTATTAAATAAAAATTGTTTAATTACTTAATTTTAGTTAAATTTGATTAAAGTAAAGTACAATTAGATTAATTAATTAGAATAATTTTGTTTAAGTCTTCTAATCAATTAATTTGAAATAAAGTAAATTAAAATTAGATTAATTGAAACTAAAATTAATTCAATTAAACTTATGATTGATTAATTAAAACTAACATAAACTAATCATTTAATTTGAATTAAAGTAAATTAAAATTAGATTAATTGAAACTAAAATTAATTCAATTAAACTTATGATTGATTAATTAAAACTAAAATAAACTAATCATTTAATTTGAATTAAAGTAAATTAAAATTAGATTAATTGAAACTAAAATTAATTCAATTAAACTTATGATTGATTAATTAAAACTAACATAAACTAATCATTTAATTTGAATTAAAGTAAATTAAAATTAGATTAATTGAACCTAAAATTAATTCAATTAAACTTAAGATTCATTAATTAAAACTAAAATAAACTAATAATTTAATTTGAATTAAAGTAAATTAAAATTAGATTAATTGAAACTAAAATTAATTCAATTAAACTTATGATTGATTAATTAAAACTAACATAAACTAATCATTTAATTTGAATTAAAGTAAATTAAAATTAGATTAATTGAAACTAAAATTAATTCAATTAAACTTATGATTGATTAATTAAAACTAAAATAAACTAATCATTTAATTTGAATTAAAGCAAATTAAAATTAGATTAATTGAAACTAAAATTAATTCAATTAAACTTATGATTGATTAATTAAAACTAACATAAACTAATCATTTAATTTGAATTAAAGTAAATTAAAATTAGATTAATTGAACCTAAAATTAATTCAATTAAACTTAAGATTCATTAATTAAAACTAAAATAAACTAATCATTTAATTTGAATTAAAGTAAATTAAACTTAGATTAATTGAAACTAAAATTAATTCAATTAAACTTATGATTGATTAATTAAAACTAACATAAACTAATCATTTAATTTGAATTAAAGTAAATTAAAATTAGATTAATTGAAACTAAAATTAATTCAATTAAACTTATGATTGATAAATTAAAACTAACATAAACTAATCATTTAATTTGAATAAAAGTAAATTAAAATTAGATAAATTGAACTAAAATTAATTCAATTAAACTTAAGATTGATTAATTAAAACTAAAATAAACTAATCATTTAATTTGAATTAAAGTAAATTAAAATTAGATTAATTGAAACTAAAATTAATTGAATTAAATTAATTTTAATTCAATTAATCTAATTTTACTTTACTTTATTTCAAATTAAATGATTAGTTTATTTTAGTTTTAATTCATTAATCTTAAGTTTAATTGAATTAATTTTAGTTCAATTAATCTAATTTTAATTTACTTTTGTTCAAATTAATTTGATTAGTTTATTTTTAATTATTTACTTAATTTATGTTAGTTTAATTTACATTATTTCATTAATTAATTAATTAAATTTATTTCAATATTTTACTTACGTAATTAGTATTAAATTAGTTTATTTTGGTTGTAGGATTATGATGGGCAGACGACGTCCTCCCCAGTCAGACGAGCCTGACGACGCAGGTGACGAGGGGTCTCCACAGACGCCTGCTGGCGCTGCCCTTGATGCGGACCTGACTACGGAGGAGTTGGACATCCTCTTTAGTTACGAGACGGGACTTGCTGCCACGCTCGATGATGTAGTCCCTGAGACCGCGTCTGCGACACCACGACTGCCGCAGGACTCCCTGGCCACGACTCCTGGTTTAGCATCAGGGTATGCGTCCGGGTCTGCATCAGGGTCGAATCCAGCTGGCCCCTCCACTTCATGCACGCGGCCGTCTCGGGCCGCAGACTCTACCCTTCGGATTGAAGGGGATACGTAAGTAATTTTGTTTATTATTTTTCAAAGTGTTTTTTATTCCTGTTAACTAATAGTTTCTAATAGCACAATAATTTTTTATGATTTTGCGAGTACAAACCGCATACAACCGTTTCAAAACGGTAGCCGAGGTCCTCAGAGCATGCCTCTACCCAGCGACCTTCTGGCGGAAGATTCCGACGACGGAGAAACGGTCGAATGTACGACAATTGGAAGGTAAAAAACATCATTTATTTTCATAATTAATTAATTTTGAAATTTATAGAAATAATTTTATTACTTTAACAATTTTTTATTTCATTTTTTTCAGGGCAAGTTTCGTTATCGATCCCGATATCACCGACGGTAGATTGTTCCCCCTATGGGACAGTCACGTCCGAGATCGATTGAAGGACCTCATGTACGGGGGCGCAGAAAGCAAGCAACAAACCACCCCGTGTGGATGAGCTCGGAGGACCACGCCGGCTTGCCGAGCTTGAGCACTCCCTGAGGGCAAGGAAGTGTCAAGCAGGAATAAGGCCAACCGCGCGAAGAATCCCACAAAACACACATGGGGCGCGGACCCACGACGAGCACCATCGTCGATTGGTATGTTTTTTTTTCGTCGTTTTCTTACTTACGTACTTTTTTTCGTTTTCTTTTTTCAATTACTTATTAATTTATTATGTTTTATTCTTCACTCTTTAATTTTTTAGGAAGCGAAGCACGGGCGCCTGTCGCTTTGATGAGCCGCACCGCGTTCTTCACACGAAGAAGGACCGGGACGTTAAATCGACGATAAGGCGAAAGCGATTAGTATTTAATAATTTTTTCAATTATTATTTTTTCTTTAAAATTTTTCCTACCTTATATATTAACCATTTTATTTTCTGAATTTTAAATGTTTAGGAACGTTTCACGGAGTCCTTGACTCAGCGGTTGCCCATACCAGACTCGCAACCAACTCAGGAGGACCGTAGAGAGGCATTCTTAGAGGCTGTTGGAGGGGTTTGGCCTGATGGGTCAGTTCCTGGGCTCGGCTCGTACGGGCGACATCTTTATGCAGATGTGCCCCGGCCTCAGTGGAGCGGAGCGAGCACTAGCTCCGGCCCTTCTTCGGTTGAGCAGCAGCTGCGCGCGGACATGGAGGCTATGCGCGAGGACTTCGTTACTCGAGTCGCTGCTATTGAGGCCGACATGCAGGCACGAGTCGAGGCCCAGGTCGCATCCGCTTTGGCTCGTACTTGGATCTCAGGCGCGGCCCTTCATCATCAACGTCTCCTCCCCCACCCCTGCCTCATGAGTAGTTCTAGGATTCTTTCGACTGTATAAAACGTTTTTTGAATATTTGATATATATATATTTTTTATTTTAATTCCAATTTTTTTTATTAAATTTTAATATTAATTAAATAAATAATTAATAATTAATAATTAATTAATAATTAATTAACTAATTATTGAAATTTAAATTTAAAAAAAAAAATTCTTGAATGCGACCAGATGGTCACTTTTAAAGCGACCATCTGGTCGTATTTTTACTTAGTCTAAAAGTGACCATTTGGTCACATAACATACGACCATTTGGTCACTTATTTTTCACATATATTACGACCAGATGGTCACTTTTTAGGCGACCATCTGGTCGTATTTTAACTGAGTCTAAAAGTGACCATTTGGTCACATAAACTACGACCATTTGGTCACTTTTTTATGTGACCAGTTGGTCACTTATCTTCCAGATAAATTACGACCAAATGGTCACTTTTAACGTGACCATATGGTTGTATTTTCAAAAGGTTGACTTTTTTGCGACCAAAAATTTTTGGTCGTATATTTATGACTATCCAGTCGCACAAATTCTGGACCGACCAGCTTTTTGGCCACCACTTATTTTGTCGCTTTTTTGGTCGCATTTTAGGCAAAAAACGACCATTTGGTCGCAATTTTGTGGTCGCAAATTGACAGTTTTTTTGTAGTGAAGGTTATGTTTCGGGTAGTCAGGAGATAGTAAGACTTTTGGACATAAATATGTATTCGTATTTGGGACCTAAAGTTAATTACTTTATCTTCTGTTTATTGTTTTTCACTCATGATACTACTTTTTAGGTGCGGGACGTGGTCGCAGTCAAGGTCGTGGAGCTGGTGCGGTTTGATCTTGAGTGATGGTGATGATGAGATGGACAAGAGTTGTTGTATTGTCCATGGATTGATTATGTTTTTCTTTCATTATATTTGGTTTGTTAGCTCATGAGAGCCTAACTTTAGTTATTTGATATTACTTTCATGGATTTATGGATTTTCTGAACTTTGAATCACATACTTGCTTAATTATGAAAAAGGGATGTGCATCCCCAATTTTGAAATGACATCCCACACTTTGAAATAATTATGGATTTTATCCCATCTTTGGAGATGGATGGAGGATTCATTCATTTAATTACAGGTTTTAATGATTTAAAGTCTTCCGCTTGCGTCAATATTGTTTTATTTTCAAAATTAAAGAGCTGGGTCTTTATAATTATGAAGTCAGATTCAAAAGTCTCCTTCTTTTGAATGCTAATACAACAAGCTCCCCTTATTGAAATTAGATACCAATAAGACTCCCTTCGATGTATGTTTGCGTTTTGGTGATTTCTTCCTCGACTTAAGGTTTGATATAAAAATAGCATAAACTCACAAAAATTGTCTACAAAAAAAATGTCTCAAGATATAAAATAACTAAAGCTTATACAATTAAATTTTGAATCAATAGCAATGGAACAGATCATCTAAAAAATAACCAATGGCCTCTCTAAATAATAAAAAAAATCAAGACTTCTTTAAGGAAAGGAGAAGCAAATTGCGTCAAATGAAAGGTAAAGAATTGTTGTTTGCTTAATTCTTAAGAAAAGTTGTCCTTACGAGTTTAAGGCGGTGCGGAAAAAAATTCTCTTTTTTTCTTGAAACCTGACATGGAGGAAGATTTAGCCAAGATCTTAGAAAAGTTCCAACTACATGATGACGAAGAAGCAATTACTGTCATCCCCAATGATTTGAAGTTTGAGGTGGTGGAAGAGAGTCAGTGGTGTTTGATTGGGGAGTTGTTGACATCAAAAAAATATAATAGGAATGCCCTCAAGAAGGCGTTGTTGTTGGCCTGGAGTTGCAGAGAGGATGTTCGATTCACGAAATCGAAGATAATATTTTTCAAATAGTGTTTCCTAATGCACCGGATGTTGAATTATGTTCTAACCCAAGGTCCATGGTTATTTGAAGACAATCTATTGTTAGTTACCAAATGGGAGAAGGAGATGAAATCAAAGAAAGACTTGCTTGAAAATGTCAATTCCGGATACAATTACATGGATTGCCATATGATCGTAGGGGTCGTGAAATAATAAACCCGTTAGCCACACGGGTGGGACGTGTAGTCCTTGATGAAGGATTGCTAATGAGTGATGGTGTTTCTCAACGACGCTTTATTCGAGTAAAGGTGGAGCTGGATGTGACTAAGGCTTTAATTCGGGGACTAATTATTGAAAATGAAGGGGTGAAAAAATGGATTTGGATCAAATATGAACGTCTACCAAGATTTTGCTCGTATTGTGGAAAAGTTGGGCATGATATTTTGGTGTGTGAGGAGAAGAATTTGGCAGAGATCAATGGAGAGCAACCAACAACTGGTATGTTTGGAGATTGGTTAAGAGCTGGAAGTAACAGATTGAGTAACTCTAGCCCTCGTGCTTCTGTGTCCAATCATCATACTAGTTCTGGGAATACTTGGTTTAGAGAAAAGATGGCTGAAGCGGTGGTATATGGTGGTTCGGCGAGGAAGGTATCAGGGAAGGGAACAGCGAGTATTACGGAGACAGTTATTGCTGATGTACTGGTTGATAGAGTGGATGAGGTGATTGTGGGGGAGGATATTGAGAAGGATAGTCAGGAGCAATTCATGGATGGCTTAATTCAGGAGACTCCCTCTAATTTAGTCAATATCCCGGTGGGATACGATTTAACGATCCCTGGTGAGGCTTCATTTAAGGGAAGTGGGCCTGAAGCCCAACAAACCAAACATCCTGATAATCCAGGCCTCTCAATCAGAGTCAGTTCTTCAGGTACGGATGTGGGAAAAGCCATAAATTTGAAAGCTCAACAATTAGAAATAAATCCAAAACAGAGTTTGGGAAAGAAGTACAGGGGGAAACGAAAATTACTCAGCATTGATGATTCTTTGTTGCTTGGGAACAAAGGAAAGCTAATGGGAGAAAATAAAAAGATGAAAGGTGAATGTCTGATTAAGGATATCAGCATGGAAGACAAAGTGGAGATCAGCAAGGACTGGTCTCCACGAGCATTATGAAACTCTTAAGTTGGAATTGTCAGGGGATGGGAGGTCTCCTGACAATTCATTGTTTGAAGGAGCAGATGTTGCTTCTTCAACCTGATCTTTTATTTTTGTCTGAAACAAAAAATAAAAAATCTTTTATTCAGACAATAAAAAATCAAATTTTTTACCAGTCATGCTACATTGTTGATCCTGTTGGTTTGAATGGGGGGCTTTGCCTGATGTGGAGAGATTATATGAAGGTGACTATTAAAAAAAGTGCCTCTTTTCTTATTGAAGCTTTGATTGAGGATGTTAAGCTTTGTCTCACATGGAGCCTTATGTGCATTTACTTAAGTCCTGAGGATGATGTGCGAGATACTCAGCTAGTTCTTATTCAAGAGAGGTTAGCAGTGAATCCTAAGGAAGTGTTGTTGATTGGTGATTTCAATGATCTACTCCATAGAGAAGAGAAGCGTGGTGGTTGTCCAAGATCTGTTCAGAGTATGCGTGCTTTCAGGAGCTTTGTGTACTACAATAATCTCCTTGATTTAGGATATAATGGATATCCTTTTACCTGGTCTAATAAACGTGAGTCGTCTGTCTTTATACAGGAGAGGTTAGATAGAGGTATTGCCTCAGACTTTTGGTTGAATTGCTACCCAAATGCAATGGTACACCATTTAAATTCTTATGGTTCTGACCATCGTATGATCATTCTGGAAACTGAATCAAAAGCTCAGAAAAGGTATTCGTATTTTAAATACGACCAGCGTTGCAGTAAGGAAGCTGAATGTGTGGAGATTATTAAAAAGGCTTGGAGTTTGCAATGTGTTGGGAGTTCGGCTTATAGAGTGGTGGAAAAAATAAAGGATACGCGCAAGGGGTTGCTGGAATGGAAGAGGAAGGATAAAAGGTTCAGAACAGGGGTTTATTACAGACATTAAAGATGATTTACTCAAAGCTCAAGACGCAGGTACCATTAATATAATGGAGGTGAAGAGATTGGAAGGAGAGTTAAAATCAGCTATCTCCTCAAATGAACATTATTGGCGTATTAAATCTCGATCGCTGTGGCTTAAGGAGGGGGATAAAAACACTAGTTTTTTCCATTCCCAAGTCAAGATGAGGAGGAGGCTAAATACGTTGAGAGGCCTGGAGGATGAAAATGGTGTATGGAGAGAGGGGGATGATCAGGTGGCAGGGATTGGAATTTATTATTTCCAATCTCTTTTTCACTCGGTACCTCCAGTGAAGTTAGGAGATTGCTTGGATGGTTTAAGCCCAAAGGTAAATTATGAAGATAATGTCAACCTCACCAAGGCAATTTCTGTTAGTGAAATTGAGCATGCCTTATTTCAAATGCATCCTAATAAATCTCCGGATCCGGACGGTATGACAGCTGGTTTTTTTCAGGACCATTGGCAAATTGTTCGCTCAGATGTTATCAAAATGGTGAAAGAATTTTTTGTGAGTGGCAGGCTTCTTCGGAAATTGAACCATACTTTTATCACGCTCATTCCCAAAGTTAAATGTCCAAAGAATATGAAACAATTGCGTCCCATCTCCCTATGTAATGTTATTTATAAGCTGATCTCCAAGGTGCTTTGTAATCGTCTGAAACTGTTGCTTCCACAACTCATTAGTGACTGCCAAACTGCCTTTGTGGGGGGACGGAAAATTACAGATAATATTCTCATTGCTCATGAAATTTTGCATACTTTTAAAAATAGAAGAAAAGGGAAGAATTGGGATGTTGATGTCAAGCTTGATATGGCGAAGGCTTACGACCGCATTGAATGGCATTTTATAGAGGCAATCATGGTGAAATTGGGTTTCTGTAGGACTTGGGTGGATTGGATTCTCGAATGTGTTTCCTCAACATCTTTTAGTATTTTGGTTAATGGGTCTCCGCAGGGTTTTTTCTCTCCTTCTAGGGGGCTTCGTCAAGGAGACCCCCTCTCACCATATTTGTTTGTGTTGTGTACTGAAGGATTAACGAATATGTTGGATATTGCTGCTAGATCTAAACTTCTTCATGGTTTCAGATTCTCCAAGGAGGGGCCTCAGATTAATAATCTATTCTTTGCTGATGACTCATTGCTTTTCTGCAAAGCTCAATCAAAAGAAATTACCGAGTTGCTTCGAGTTCTTAAGGTGTATGGAGAAAATTCAGGTCAAGAAATTAATTTTGATAAAAGCAGTCTTGCTTTTAGTAAAAACACCCCTTCTGATGTTCGAGAGACTATTTCTCAAGCCCTGGGGATTCCGGGGATGGAGATTGGAAAATATCTTGGCTTACAGGTTGATTTTGGAAGCTCAAAAGTTAAAATGTTTCAAGATATTAGGGACAAAGTTGAGAGGAAAGCTCTTGGATGGTCTGAACAATTTCTTTCTCAAGCAGAGAAGGAGGTTCTTATTAAGGCTGTAGCAATGGCGATGCCGAATTATGCTATGAATTGCTTCAAAATTCCGGTCTCTATTTGCAAAGACATTAATTCTATCGTTGGCCGGTTCTGGTGGCAAACTAATCGTGAGAAAAGAGGCATTCATTGGGGGAATTGGAAGGATATGTGTGCTCCTAAAAATCAGGGAGGTCTTAATTTTAAAGATCTTCAAAGTTTCAATCTGGCACTCTTGGCTAAACAGGGGTGGTCTTTGATTCATAATCCAACCTCTTTACTTGCTAACGTTTTAAAAGATAAATACTTCAAAAATTCTTCATTCATGGAGGCTAGAGTTGGTGCAAAAGCTTCGTGGGGATGGAGGAGTATTGTGGCTGGAAGGGAAGTTTTAAATCAAGGATGTCTGTGGAGAGTTGGCAATGGGAGATCTATTAGAATCTGGGATGACTCTTGGATTCCTAGACCTTCTACTTTCAAGCCCATTTCAGTCAGAAAAGAGAGTCCGATTTTTGTTTCTGATCTTCTTGATGATAGTCAAAGATTCTGGGATGCAAGCATTCTTAACAGGCTTTTTAATCCGGTTGATGTGCACTTTATCCTTGCAATCCCTGTTAGTCAAAGTTTGAAGCCTGATAAGATCCAGTGGTTTTTCAATTCCTCTGGTTCTTATTCTGTTAAATCCGGGTATCAAACAGCTCTTAAATTGTTGAATTCCAAAGGAGTTTCGAGTGAGAATTCGGTTGGAAGTAGCAATTATTTCCCAGGTAATGATTGGCTTCGAATTTGGCAGCTTCGGATCCCTTCAAAAATTAAGAACTTTATATGGCGTGCGTGTCGGGGATTTCTTGCAACTAATCGGAATCTTAAAGCAAGGGGAGTTAATGTTGATTTAGATTGTGATATTTGTAAGGATCAGGTTGAATCAATCAATCATATCCTTCTATCTTGTGAAATAGCAAAACGGTTTTGGTTTGGCGACCCCATTCAGCTGGATTCTAGCATCTTTGAAGGAGGTGATTTCCTTGAGAGTTGGATGTTTATCTCGAAGAGATTTCGTAGGGCTAATGGAGATGGTTCTAATTCGTTGATCTTTTTCTGTTTTTGGATCGTGGAGGTTGTGGAAAATTCGCAATAACAGAGTGCATTCGAGTTCTCGTCCTCGTATTGAAGATGGTATCTCTAAAGCGTTGGAGGATTTCTTGGAATTTGATGCTCTTCAGGTTCAATCTCTTCATCCCCCCCATCCCTATTATCCCTAATTTCAACTTCCAAATTCAGGGGTTTTCTTTGTTTTGCGATGCTTCTTGGTCCGAGAACACTTTTGATTGTGGTTTGGGTTGGATTAGAAAAACTCAATGGGTGAAGAAGCTTCGGCTATGGCCGTTTTTGGAGGGAGTTCTCTTTCTGTTCTTCATGCGGAATCCAAAGCCATCATCCAAGGTCTTAAAGATGCCATCCGCCTTCGTGTCGACTGTATTTCGGTCTTCTCAGATGCGAAATCTCTAATTGATTTCATCAATGGAACTAGCGAGAGCCCGAGTCATTTAGATTGTCTTTTGGAAGAGATTGTGTTGTTAAAAGCTTCATTCTCTTCAATTTCTTTTTGTTTCATTTCTAGAACTCTTAACCTTCAGGCTCATGTTTTGGCCAAGAAAGGTCGTATGTTAAATTTGTGTTCTCTTGTCCTCTTTTGAGGTTTAGCTATGAAAAAAAAAAAAAAAAAAATTATGGCTCCAATTACCAATGGTACAAACATGAGGGGCACAAATGGAAAGTCTGGATATTTTATATTTTATTGAAAAAGTTATTAGTTATTTGAACAAAAAAAAAAAAAAAAAAAGGTAAAGAATTGCCAATTAAAACCATCCGGCAATTCATATAAAGTCAAAAGGAAATTAGATTAGAGAAGGCCATAAGAGAACCAATCAAAAAATTTCACTCACGATATACAAGTTGTCAATTAGATCAAATCAAATTTTAGAGATTTTAACTATAAAATAATATTATATATAAAGCGAAATTGCCAGCAAAAAGTTACCAAAGCAAAGGAAGGCAGTTATGACTTTCCTTCACAAAAAGTTGGATAAAGAAACAAAATGAAACTTACCAAATCAAAACCAAGTAAAGGCTGGCCAAAATCAAATGACAAACAAGAATAAATAATTTAAATATCAATTATGTTTTTATCATATTAAATGTCAAAAAAAAAATATTCCATGAGAATTTCTCAACAAAATCGAAAGAAAACATTTCGGGTTAAAGAGAGGAAATGGTTTAGTGAGGTGAATAAATCAAGAGAAAAATATTTCTTGAGGTGGAGGGAGGCGGCGTAGCAGACAAACATCAACGATGATATTTTTAGGAAACTGATCGTCATATATTTCATCTCTGACCAGCCGCTTCTCTTCGCCAGAGATGACGATGTCGTTAATGGCGTCTTCATGAGATTTTACCGATTCAACACATCGGTGATCAGATTCTCTCCAAATCTTGAAGGTTATATCCCAATGTTGGAGCTCGCCTGTCGTGTAGCCGCCAAGATCTGGGTAACAATATCATCGTTGGATCTGGTTAGAATGAGGGTTAGGGTTTGAATGTGTGATTCGATTGTAGAACGAGGTCCTTTAAATCAAATGTTTATTTTTATTCAATATTTATTTTAATTTTCTATTTACATATCTTTAGAAACTGTGACCTCTTTTTCATCTTCAATTTTGTGCCTTCACTCAATTTTAAGTACATATCAATAAATGTTTACTAAAAGTACACGGTTTATAAAAAAATTTACCTTCAATTCTCCGGTGAACTCGCTTTCTCTGTATTTTGTAGAATAAGTTACTTTTAATCAAATGTTTATTTTTATTAAATATTTATTTTAAAAGCCTATTTACATATCTTTTCAAAAATGTTTCCTCAATTTGTGTCCGGTATCAATTTTAAGTGCACATCAATAAACTGTTTACTTTTTATCTCTGTATTTTGTTGAAGGACGAACAAGAAAGACATTTGAATTTTCCTGGAAGAAGAAGTCAGAAGTTTGAAGATTTTTATTTTATTTTTTGTTATAGTTTTATTTCTGTTTAGATTTGATTTTTCCATTAATTTTGTAAAATTGAAGGGATTTTATAAATTTCCTTAAATTTTGCACAAATTAAGGAGAAATTAAATCGGGGGTATGTTTTGTCTTTTCACAATATAATTTAATTTGGCTGGTGGTGGTTTTGAGTACTATTGATAATTAATAAAAACTTCTGGTATATTTGATATATCCCTATTTTTTTTATTATTAATGAAATTAACTCTATTTTTTAGGAGAATACTTGCCTCCTAACAAGCCAAGAGGATCTCCTCCTACAATATTATTGTGGGGTTAAATTAGATAACACGTGGAATTTTACAACTTGACAAAAATTTCTACGCACCTCGTCTGACCGTAGTACCTAGGCACCTCATTTGACCGCAGTATCTAGGTACCTCGTCTGACCGCAATACTTGGGCACCTGGTCCGACCGTAGTACCAGGGCACTTGGTCCAACCACAGTATGGTCCAACCGCAGTACCAAGGCACCTGGTTCGATCGCAGTACCAGGGCACCTCGTCTAACCACAGTACTTAGTCATAAAGTCTACGCACCTGAAAAGATCTGAGTATGCTGTCTCTAACATATACCAACATATTTAAACCGAATTCAAGTGTCTGACTAGGAAATGACAAGTGGCATGATGATGTCATCAACATATTCTCCTATAAATAGGAGACGAAATTCATTCATTAGGTAACTAATTTCTACTACAATTCTACTCGAATTCTCTTTGGCACACTAGCTCTGACTTAAGCATCGAAGGGTGTTAGGTCGGCACCACATAGGTGCTCTGCTTCTTTTCTATGCAGATACGCTCGTCAACTATCCAGAACACTGCCTACGTAGCACCTCTAGTGCAGCGCACGACCTCCAACTCATCCCATCTTCTAAGTTCGTTGCTTACGTGGAAGCTCTCCATTTTTAGGCAACAACAAATATGATGTGTCCTATTAAATCCATTGACAAGTGTCCAATTATTAATTCTATTTCTCCTTAAAGAAATAGTGTATCTCACTCAAATCTCCTCTTTTTTCTCTTATCACATTTAAACTGTACGCACAAATGGCGGAGAGATAAAATTCCTTTTCATTTTTTTTCTTTCCAATTCTCATACTACATCTTTTCGTATAGAAGGTAAAAAACATTGTTTTTTTCATTTATTTTCTATTTTTAAATTTTGATAAACACTTTCTCTGAAATTTTGTTTCTAAATTTAATATTTTTAATTTCATATCAAACCTTCAAATTAATATGTGAAATTAAATCTATATTATCTCAAAATAGAAAAAGAATCTTAGTAAATTTTAATTTAGATTTAGTGTTTATTTTCTTGAAATAAGATACGATTTTGCGGAAAAAATAAAAAATATCAATATATTATTTTTTAAATCTTTTTGTATTTAAATTGTTTTGCATCTTTTTTTTTTTTTTTATAAAAAAACTTCATAATTTTTTTCTTTAATTTTTTCTCCTGATATTTTTTATTTTAACATTTTTAGTAGAAATTATTCAATATGTTATTGAAAAAAAATTAATTTTTCATTTCATTTCACATTAGAAATACTTTCAACCATCATTTCTGTATCAAATTTAATTTTATTATAGTCAATAAAATGTTGTATCTAACTCTCACCAATTAATAAAATGTTGTATGACTTTTTATCAAAATAATTTTTTTGAACAATTCAATTCAAAGGTAATTCTTAAAAAATAAATGATAGGTCAAAATTAAATTAAGAATAACATCCCACAATGTACATAAATTCATAACATAGAATAACATCCCAAACTGACGACAGAATACATCGTTGAAAGTCAACTCTTGCTTGGACGATGCAGATCATCGTTATCTAGGGACGCATTGCGTTCTGTCACTATTCCGACAGTTTCTTGCAGTGGTAACTCGAGAATGATTTTATTACAATTTAAAAATAAAAAAAAACAGGATTATATAGAGATAATAAATGTGAAATTTTAAATGCCAAACACCCGAATAATAACAATAGTTGATGTTTCATTTTTTCTTTAGTTATGGGTCATTTAAATAGCAAGTGATGTTACATTTTTTACCCTAAACCCTAAAAAACCAAAAAAACATTATTTTATAATGGAAAAGAAAGAAAAAAAAAACATTATTCAATTTAAGCTTACATATTTAATCTTACCTTGCTTGTTATGATTATTGAAATAAATAAATAATGTGCTAGATAGTTGCATGACATTAGTAAATTACAAATAATCAGTAACATAAAAATATGAAACTAACTTCTCTAAAATAGTTTTATGAAAACTAACGATTACAATAATAAAATCATAATTAAAAATTTGAATAAACATTGTAAATTTTTATCTAACAACTATGTTAATAATATTAGCTAATAATAGTAAAATATTATATAATCATCATTAATATTACAAATTTTCACTAATAAAAAAGATTACATCGATTTGAGATTAATAAGCGTCTGCATTCCAAAATACACGACTGCAAATAGAGGGATTACACTAATCTGCTACTTGGATGAAATGAACCAAAATTGTGCACAATCATATTGGAACTTAACTTTAAAAATTAAAAAGAAGAGAAAATCAAGAAGAATATCACTCAAGTAAAAGGGAGGAGCTCGAATGAAGTTGTGTGTTAAAATTTGTGGTGGGAAATTGTAAGGGCCCGAGATTTGTTATAGAATTCCTTATTGTTGGTATAAATTAAATAATAATTTTGGTTAATTAGTTATTTAAAGTGTGTAAATTATTTTCTATGAGTATTTTGGTTAATTAGAAATTAACCATAGTTAATTTAACCATGAGTGGAGAATTTAGTATAAAGGGAAGTTTTAACCATGGTTAGTTTAGTGGAGAGGTTGGTTAGTAAAAGAATTAGAGGGCAAGGACTTTTTAGCAAAAGAAAAGAGGAGGAAGGGTTTAGTTTAATTGTTGGAGGTGGAGGGAGTTAAGGGATAAATTTAGGAGGTGGAAGGATTTGTGGGTAATTAGCTTTTAGTTATTTATTTTAATTATGGAAATTAAAAGTGAATATAGTGAATTAAAGGAAAAGGAATTTTTTTTTTTTAAACAAAGACATCATCTTTCTCTTCTCCCCCTTCATACCCATGAGCCCCTTCCCCCTTTCCCCTTCAATTTTTTTTCATTTGTTTCTTCATCTAATCTTGATGTTTGTGGGTTAATTCAAGAGGGTTCTTGGTGATTCATGGTAGATTCATCATAGGAGGAAGCTTTATTCAAGAATCAAGAGAAATTAAGCAAGTTCAAGGTAATTTCATAACCTAGGGTTTATGGTTTTTTAAGGTTTTCCATGGAGTTGTTTTGGGATTTTCTTAATTGATGTTTAAGTTGTGTTGTGTGGGGTTTTCTTCTTTGTGTAAATTCTGGAAATTGAATTTAGATTGATACTCATCAAGTCCCTAAGATCTAATATATTAAGAATGGTTGTAATTGGAAGCCATGGATGAACACCAAGCTCAAATCCTCCATTAATGGCTATTTTCAAGTTTTTCTAGTTTTTTTTCAATTTTGGTTTTTCATGAGTTTTAATTAGCGTCTTTCAATTCTGGATTATATGTGTGCCTAAATATGTATTTTACATATGGAAAACAACTTGGAAGAGTAAGGAAATGAATTCTTGAAAATTCTCAAATTTGGCCAAAATACTAGTCTTTAGCTTAGCTAGTTTTGGGATTTTCTTGAGTAATTTTGAAAGGTTATTAAATCTGGAATATATGAGTGTTTAAATATATTTATTGAAAGGGGAAAAGATGAAAACCATTGGGTGGGTGTAAGCTTTCAAGAAACCCCATTAATGGAGTTTTATCAAGCTTCTATTTTTCTCAATTTTGTGTTTTCTTTGCTATTAATGGAAGGTTGTTAAATCTGGAAATTTTGGGTGTTTATATGTGTTAAATCTACATTAAAAACACATTAGAAGTTCCACCCAATGAATAATTGATTATTTTCCAATTGGCCGAAAATTTCATATTGAAATTGTCTAGTTTTGGAATTTTCCTCCACTAACCGGGTTGAGTTGTGTTTTATTGTATTGGGCTAAGGTAATTCTATTATTATGAACTTAAATGTGTTTGTAATAGTTTGGTGTAGGAAGAAGACAAGCATAAAGCAATTTGGAGTTGATTGTAAAGGTGAGAACATAAAGAATCGGAAGGGTATTGGTGATGTGAATCACAGATCTTTTTCGAGTTATCTTGGATGTGGGTGTTTATGGTTTTAAGTAGTAATGGCTTGTGATGTATGGTTAGTAAGGTGATGAACGTGCGAGAAGTAACGGGAAGTGGAAAATGACTCGGCGTTGCTAAAAGAGCCCGACGAGCTAGTAGCTCAAAACCGATATGTTTTATGAATAATCATTTTTATGAGCATGCTTACTTGATGTTATTTTTATGCTCTTAGTCCATGATCGAGTCATATGCTGATTTGGGCTATTAACTTGAACACGTGAATGATTATTTATTATGCCATCGATTATTGCTCTATGAAAAGGAATGCAAATGAACTATTGAAAGTAGTATGTGAAATGGGAATTATACACTTATATGAATATTGAGCAAGATGTGAATTGGGCTAGACGTATAAACACTTACTATGTTATTATAGGTTCTTAGTGAATAGCACGCGAATATGATTAAAGACTTCAAGCTTGAAATGTGTTTTACATGTATCATGTGGAAATAATATGAGATGCGAGTTATGATGAGAGTTGTTAGTAAGCATGATTACTCACTCATTTCCATTTCATCTCATAACACTTCATACATGCATATCATATAATAGATTTGTGGCCATGGGGTCGTAACCCATGTAACGGTGTGTGGGTGTTGGACGTTACACGTGGTTACCATGGCAGAGTTGTGATTAACCTGTGTAACGGTGTGTGGGTGTTGGACGTTACACGTGGTTACCGTGGTGGAGATGTGATGGGCTCCGGTGTGCTATATGATAAATGGCCCGGATGCTAATGGGTATTGAGATAATTTAAGTTTGAAAAGAGCTACGGCTCAGATGATGATTGATCATGTGACTTGGGCGTAGAGAGATGTCGGGGGTATGATGGCATGGCTTGTGAAATTAAAGAGGATGGAAATTGTGATATGTGATATATGGTAATGGTTTGGCTAAAGTACATGTTAGCGGACTTGTGGTTGTTTTGATGACATTTATACATAATGCATTGTTCTTATTTGCACTTTAAGTATGTCATTACTTTCTATTCATTTTATTACAATCATACCGAATCACCGTTCATATTCTTTTATTTTCACTGAGTGTTATGCTCAAAGGTGCTCTAAATCACCTTTCAGGTATCGGACGAGGCGCGGCAAGTGGTGCTCGTTGATTCGTCGAAATGGAGCTTTTGGGTTTGGTCTCTGGTCATGCGAGCCGCACTTTTTGGGAATGTAGGAGTCTTAGTTTGGATTGTGTTCCCTTTTGATTTTGAGTCAAATTTCAAAGTCAAATTATGTATATTATGTTTGTATAACACTTTTAAACCGGTGCACCGACCTTATTTTGTTTTAAGTTGATGTGATACTCTGAACCGGCCGACGAGCCGATGTTTTCTGGAAAACAGGTTTTTATGTTGTATGTGAGGCTTGGAATTTACGAATACTACTGTGACGACCCGTCATTTTTAAATAAATTAAATTCAGAGAAAACAGCGGAAGTCTTTTAATTTACGAAAAATTGGCGTGGTTTTGTTTGAAAATTGGCATGCCGAAAACCTGTTTACAACCTAATTTCAAATCTAATCAAAATCTCATGGACTTTAAGTCCAAATCAGGAGTTCAAATGTTTCATCACATAAAAACCACATCAAAAGCTCTTATGAGCTATATACAACATCAAAGTGTTCAAAAATTTATAAAAGTGTTACACAAACTTTACAAAGACAAGTCCATCTCGAGGCCAGGCATTCCTCGATCACGCAACACCACCTCCTTCTCCTCGACCTCTAGCCAAGGCATTACCTGAAATTGGTTGTAATATCATGAGCTAACAAACTAAGCCCAGTGAGAATAAATAGCATAAAAAGTAAAGATAGACCTCAAACTCGCATTTCGATTTGTGTCCAAATAACTGACACAATACACTCCTAAAGTCATCCAAACTCTAGGTGAAATCATTTTTACATTCTCTAAAGGATAATACTACTAACTCTCGTAGTCTTAATCTCATCCAAATTCTTGTTATGACATAAACAGGAAAAGTAAATAACCTTTCATAACGGTAAATTATCTCGATCCTCTATCCAAGTTATATATATATATATTTTCATCAACCATATGCATGGAATGCATGAAGAAGGAAATGCGGACAATCCCCGAAGGGTCCAACATTCTGTACTTCTTTTCTTTCTCATTTTCATTCTTTTTCTCAGAAGGAAATGCGGATAATACCCGTAGGCTCCAACATTCTGTACTTCTGTTATTTCTCATTTTCATTCTTTTTCTCAGAAGGAAATGCGGATAATACCCGTAGGCTCCAACATTCTGTACTTCTTTTATGCGAGATGTCATGGTGCAATATGTCATGGTGCGAGATGCAATGATATGCTCGCACATACTTACAAAGTAAATAAAATAGAGTGCGAATAATAAAGTAACTGAAATAAACATAAAGTAGAATACATAAAGTAAATAACATTAAGTAAAAAGAAAGGAATAGATTGTAACCTCGGATGAACGATATGTCGATCGAACTCCAATATCAATAATAAAAGTATAATCATTACTTAAACGATTAACTATACCTTCCAGGATTCTAAACTTTCAATAAATCGAGGTTCTATTAATCGTTCTAATTACAAGTTGGATTCTTAACTTCCAATGATCCAACCTTAGTTTCGTATCGAATCTAACTTAGAATCTTCTAAGATTCAAGTCTTTCTCGAGAACTTCTAAGTTCTCACTTGAAGGATTAACTTCTAATCCTAAGGGCACTAACTCATAACCCTCTAATCTTAGATTCGGATTCTAATCTTAGTTTCAAACTCTTCAAACCAATACACTCATTTGCTTTCTATAATTACTTTACATACTAATCATTCTCACCTTAATAAAAGTGAAGACTTTGCTCCTAAACACCGAAAGAGCAATCAACCACGAAGTTCAAAAACACCTACAAACGAATTATATCGTAACAATCAATAACGAAACCAACTATCATTCAAACAACTACTAAACATACAAAGCAACGAAAACCCAATAAAACCCACAAAGAGGCCCACGGCCCTATCATCAAAAACGAGTCTCGGGTTTGGTTTTTCGGCTTTTTGGCAATTCAAATACGTTTTGAGTTGGTTTTAATCAAATTCGATAATCCCGATTTCAATGGGTATCGATGAATAGTGTTTTTGAACATTACTCCCTTTCCCGAATTGAATTTAAATAAATATTCATTCATTAATTTCTAACCCATTTTCAATCCCAAAAGGGTAAATTTCAAACGGAAAGGGTTTCGACTGAAACTCGGTTTTAGGGTTATGGAATAGTTTCCAAAAACACTTAAAACTACTCCCGAATTGACAAACACCGAGTTTCACGGCAAGAAATCGAAAGAAAACAAGCAAAACTCCATTAAAACACTATTTGGAGCTTAGGGTTTGAAGAGATTCTTACCGAGAACTCCTCGGATCTCGAGAGAAACAGACGATGGCTAGGTGGGAAATGATCCTTGACCCGAGGGCTTTCCTGGATGGATCTAAGATCAAGCCGATCCGACAAGAAACGAACGAAATCGAAATTTGGAAAAACCAATGAGGAGGCTCACGGCCTTGGAGAGAAAAGAAGAAGAAAAAAGATGAAGCTTGGTCAATTTGTGGTCAAAGTTGTGTTTTTAAAGACAAATGAATAGTGTTTTTAGATATTTTGCAAATTGGGTAATTACAACTTTGCCCTTTTATGACTTTTGGCTTAAAACGAATCCCGAACATCTCAAACTACCCCAATGGTGATTAATAATTATTAATTGGCCCGTTAATAATTATTAACACCATTAAAACGTAATTAAATAAATAAAGCCATTAAAAGGAATTAAAATGAAATAAATTACTAATTTCTAATTTAATAATAAATAAATGAATTTTAATTACTCAAATTAAAATAAAATAAATAAAAGTTTTTTTTTTATCACAAAATAACGGGACGTTACAACTACATGCCGAAATTTTCTATCTTTGACTAAAATAATTGTTTTAAGCTTAAGTTCTTTGCTTCCGTTTGCGTACTCGCGTCTCGGGCTTTTAGAATAAGTCGGGTCGTCACAGAAATATCACCTTTTATAGTAGTAGGGGATGAGGTAGTTTTAAACCCATGAAATTCCATAATTAATTTAGATGATTAAGAAGTTATGACAAATCCATTAAATTTTAGGGAGGTACTAAACTTATCACATTCAAACTTTTCATATTCACCATTTCATTCAAGCCTATTATACTTCCACTCTTATTTAATTATCATTTTATTAGTCATTAATTAAAATATATAAATTTTATAATAACACTTTTTAACAATAATAATAATAAAAATTTGTTTATCATGTGATTTTTGTTGGAATAAATTCAATAATTGGGGACCACACGTGTAATAAATTAAATGTGTATGCTATTTTTAATTAGCCAATTAAAGTGATCTAATAAAGTTTAGGTATTGACTTAATAGAGTAATTAGATATTTCCATGGACTTACATATATGCATAGATATCATTTAATATTTATAATTTAATGAGGGGCTAAATTATAAATATATAAACTTGTAAACTGTCTAAGCAGTTATCACGGTGGGTTATAGTCCCCATTCCCTGTTAGTTTTCACGAATCTTTTTCTTCTCTTCAGAGAAGTCTCTCACAGTGAAACTACAGATGAGTTGGAAGATCTAAACCCGTTCGATAATCGTTTTCGATCATGAAGTAAGGTACACTTTCGCTTTCGCTTTCGGTATTAGTTTCTCTTGAATTCAGTCATGGGTTAGTTTAAATTCTCCCAACAATTTTATCTAATTATGATTTAAAAGAACTACAAAGTAAACTACACTATTGTATAATATAATTAGAAATATTGTAAGGATTATTTAAAAATCAATTAATTATTGACAAGTTTTGTGATTTTAGAAATTATTTAAGGGCATAAGAGTCAAAAAAATATTTCTCCATGTTAACTCCTTTTAATATAGTAGAGATAGAGATAGAGATTTTATTTTTAAGTTCATTTATAAACTAATAAGGTTTTTTAATCATTAACAATAAATTTACATGATTTAATTAAATTATATGAAAAAACCAAACCTATAGGTTAAAACTTATGGTTTAATAAATATCTAAAATTATTATAATATTGATTTTTTAATATTACTACCGACTTCAATTTTTAATAATTGAGTTGAATTAAGGGGTTAAATTATAAACAAAAACAAATGTCTAAATATAAATTTTAACTATTTATATTAAAAAAAATTGATCAGTACACTATCAAAACTATTTTTTTCCCTTACTATTTCAAAATATTTCTCAAAATTTAATGTCATTTCATCGTATCAAAGAAAAATATTTTTATATCATATTATACTTTTTTTTTAATAATAAATATTAAGATAGATTCATAGAATTCATGAAACCAAGTATTAATTTGTTAGCAAATTTAAATTTAAACTTTCATATAAAATAAGAATTAATATATTTTAAGAATTAAATGATAAATTAATAATGATAATTAATGATTGGTAATGACACAAATTGTAAATATAAAAAATAAGATAAGGGTAAAAAGTCCAAAAATGATTCTCCAACATCCCGACTCTTAAGATATTAAAGATTAACTTGATTTTATTTCAAAAGCCAACTTGACTTTCCGCCAGACAATTGACTCTTCTCCACTCAACTGAAAGTTCATTTTCTTTTTTTACTTTCTTAATTTGAAAAACTAACAAGTCTTAGTACCAGTCAATTTTTAACACTATAATATACATAATTTTTCAACAAATGGAATTATAATTGATAAGATATAGATTTATGTAAACAATTTTGATAAACATCAAAATCTAGAGTTGGGTTGGGTTTAATAAAACTTGTGTGGGGAGTTGGGCTTAGTAAAACTAATAGAACTAGTTGAGCGGGTTAACTGAGTATATAGCCTGAAAATCATATAAATATGACACTAGGCCCCGTCTGAAAAAATAAAATAAAAGGAAATAGCCTATTTGATATGTAAAATACCCAAATCAACCTTACTAAACTTAATTAAGAAGGAATGAAAAAAGAGAATTAAGATTTGTAAGAGCTTAAATCAAGGAAATATTAAATATTAAAAAAATCATAAAAGAAAATAAGAGAAAATCAGAAAATGAAAAAAATTCAAAACTAAACAAAAAAAATTCAAAACCGATATTTTTTCCGGGGAATCTCAAGAAATATCTTTCGATGCACATTATATTATATATAGTGATAATGTACACACATCGAATATTATATTGTACAATATAATAAAATATAGTTATGTACAAAACGAAAAAGATGTAATAAAGTAAAAATATATATTGTACAATATTACATATGAAACATATGACGATTTACTAAAATAAAAGTAAATAATAATAATAAACACTATATTGTACGTTAACATAAAATAAAACAGAAGAAGAAGAAGAGGAAGAGGAACATAATAAAACGGAGGAGGAGGAGGACTAATCTAGATCATGGAAAATCTACCAATCTATGGGGGGAAGTAGGCATCGGAATAAATAAACGCAACCAAACGCAGGGCAAGCCCTGAGGGTGTGCGAGGTGGGCGATCGCATACTCGCTGGAAAATCTACCAATCTATTGAGCTTTTTATCTGCGCCCAAAACTATATTTTTACACTAGACCTGTTTTCTTAGGACCACCCTGACCAAACGTAGAGGATGAAAGAAATGGAATACCAAGAACAAATGGAAAAAAAAAGGCAAAAATTAAATAGGACGAACAAGATAGAGAGAGGGAGGAGAAATAAGGTGGGATATTAAAAGGAAAAGGAAAATAATAATAAATGAGGAGATATGGAGGGAGAGGAGAGATATAGTGGGATATTAAAAGGAAAAAATAATAATAAATGAAGGACAAATCAGGAATATTAAAAAACAACATATCAGAAATGGACTAAAAAACTTTTAAAAAATGGATGGGCTAAAAAAACAGAGCAAATAGCAGAATAGGATATATACTGAATTATCCTAGGGAGGAGATTGGGCTTAAATATAAAAATATTTATATATATTATTTTCGGGATTTAATTGGGGAACGGGGGGTCGGGGTCGGGGACGGCATTCCCCGTCCTCGTCCCCGAAACTAGAATGGGAAATTTTTCATCCCCATCCCCGTCACCTTCGGGCCGGGTGCCACCCACGGAAAAAATGAACATCCCTAATAATTTATAACCTTTATGAACAAATAGAATAAAAAGTGTTTTTTTCGTCACTTGGGGTTAAGGAAGAAAGACAAGTCCAAGGGACAAGATTGGAGAAAAAATGTTGTACGTAAATAGAGATAGAGACAGAAAATGACAACCGGTGGTTTTGAGTGAGCCCATTTTGTGGTGTTAGAGAATTCATTTTTATTTTGAGAAATGGTTTGTGTTTAAGTAGATTTTTTCAAAAATAACAAATTATAAATTGATATTTATAATTTTTTTTTTTTACTTTCGCTCAAATCAAACATGAAAACAAACCATAAATACCTTTTGGAAGAACAAATTAAAAAAAAAAAAAATTCTTTTATAAAATAGATATTAAAAAACTGCATACAAATCAATTCTATACGAAAAGATGTAGTTTGAGAATTGGAAATATGAGAGATAGTGGAGAGAAAAAAAAGAAATGAAAAAGCATTTTATCTCTCCTCAATTTTGTCTAGGGATGGCAAAATTCCCCGCGGGTTAGGGGCCCCGACCCTATAGGGGCGGGGAATCCCCGCTTTATAGGGTTAGGGTTAGGGTTAGGGAGGAAATTTTTCCCAATTTTATTTTAGGGTTAGGGGATGGGAAAACATTCCCCGCTCGACCTCGACCCCGAACCCGATATTTTAATAACATCTTATATATTTTATTTACTTTTATCTTTATTTATTAGAAAAAATATATAAAATATGGTTATATTAACTTATAAATTATAAAATGTTTAATATTATGTTTTCTTTTTATCTTAAAAATGTATATTATAAATATATATTCTTTTTTTATATATCTTTTTAAATAAGAATTAAAATATAAAAAATAGAATTTCCCCCGCGGGGAACCCGATCCCCTAACGGGGAATCCCTGAACCCGCCCTGATTCTTTGATTAGGGGATAGGGTAGGGTATGGGGATTTAAAATCCCCGCGGGTTAGGGGATGGGAATGGAATCCCCGACCCCGCCCCGCCCCGTTGCCATCCCTAATTTTGTCCGTACAGTTTAAATGTGAGAAGAGAAAAAAAAAGAGATTTTGGTGAAATACACGATTACATTCATGAGAAATAGAATTAATAATTGGACACTTGTCAATGGATTTAATAAGACACGTCATATTGTAAGAGGAGATCCTTTTGACTTGCACGAGCAAATATTCTCCTATTATATATATATATATATATATAAATTTTGGGCTTGGTTCACTTAACTAGAAAAAACTGAAAAAAAATTAAACCGGGGCAACATAAAATATTGACAAAACTGAATCGTGATTTGTTACGGTTTTCTGTTTTTTGGATATTATACACATCCCTATTATTATTGTTTCGTGCATATCTCACTTTATCACTGTGTCTATCTCGAGGTTTTTCTGAAAGTGTTTAAGTGCTCGTTTGAGATAATTTTTTGTAGTGTTTAAAAGTGTTTTTGAATAAAGAAATTGTTTTTTATAACCATTAAAAATACTTTTAAAAGTTATCCCAAACGGACCCTAAATCTTACAACTTATCTTATGTTTCGAATTCGAGCATACTACTTACAACACGTTTTTTAGTATTTGAATTAAAGGAAGATTGTTGTTTAAATTATTTTAAGAAGCACAACACACATTATCAAAGCCTTGATCATCGGGATGAAAAGATATTATTGATATAGATTAACCAATGGTATAAACTCATACTTATAGGGCTGACGTTCTACTAAATAATATAACAAACTCAGCTAAAACCACGACCCGACTTTCCAGCCTAAACCCCGCCAAACCCGCTTAATAAATGGGGCGGGGGCGGGGGCGGGGGAATTTCCCCCCCCCCCCCTCATTTACACTTTGCCCAGCCCGTTTATCTACTTTATTTTTTTTCCTTTTAATTTAGTTTTTATATGTTTATTTGTATATGAATTAGATGGATAGTTTTATTTGTTTATTTCTATGGTTTATTAGGTACTATTATCATTGAAAAAAATGATTTTTCAGTTTAAAAAATATATTAAATCAAGCATTTTTCACATTATTCTCCACTTCCGTTTATCCCCTGCCCCGGGCCCCGCCCTCCCCCATTTAATAAATGGGGCGGGGTCCAGGGCGGGGGATTGAGTTAATTGGGGTGGGGAAAAATAGCTTAAATGGGACGGGGTACCCCGTTTACGCCCTGCCCCGCTCCGTTTACACCCCTAGTTGTAGTTCACCACGCATATACTGATTGAACAATAATAAGATAGGGGCAAATATAGATTAACTAAAAAAATATTCGTAAATATAGCAAATTTTTACACGCGTGAATCAGTAATTAACAATTATCAATACTAAATGACAAAATTGATTGGGGTGAAGCTGATCACTTAATCACTGATTCACATAAAAAAAAGTTATTTTTACAAATACTTTGGTTGAAATTTCCAAACAACAATTACTTAACGTAAAATGGATGGTTTTAAATGCACAATAAAGAAAATGAAAGCAACAATTTTTTCATAGGTGGTTTTGAGTTTGGAAACTAATAAATCTTGTCATGCCTTCAACGTTTCATCCCTTCTTGAGCGTCAACTGGAGTCATTGCTATTCCTACTCCCCTGTTCTGTTTCTTCACATTTTCTTCCCAACCTTCCAATCAATTGCACCATATAAGTAAATTAGATATTTTATAAAATATCGTTTCTTTTTTCAACTACCATAATATAATGAAGTTATTAAAATTGCAAAAAATTAACTAAACGTAAATAATTAGTACATTTTATTTAAAAATATAAAAAATAACAATAACATCGATCTTTCAATAATATAAAAATAATTCATGTAAATGTATTTATTTATTAATCAAAACAATTAATTTTAGAAAAAGTAATAAAATCCTATAGTTTAAAATAAATAAATTTTTTAATACTTTTAAAAATAGGATAGAAAAAGTATTATTCATAGTAATTTCTCTAAGGCCATATATTTACTTCATGGGAGTGAGAATGGATTTTTCTCATTTCCATTAATGTTGTTTACCAAAACTTTGGAATGAGAATGAATATGTGAGACTCACACAATTTAAGAATCACTCTCTTAATTTTTAAGCAATTTCATTCCCTTATAAAAACTGCATTCTCTTTCCCAATTTTGAGCATTCTACTAACTTTTTATTTTACTAGTTTTTTTAGCACGCGAACCCTAGTTTTTTTTAGCACTAGCGTGCATATTTGTATTTTATATTTAATATTTGATAGAACACCTATTTTTGTATAACTTTCTTCCATCTCTTTATAATTTTTAACTTTATATTGACGGGAGATTAGTGTGTGTTTATATGATACTATTTCTCTTTAAAATACTATTTCATTATGATCATCCATTTTTTTTAAATGACTTTAAACTTTTGTTGGGAACATAAGCACTCTAATTAAAGAGATTGAGATAATATATTATTGGAATAAGATAAACGAAGTTTTTTTTTCATTAATGAAAATGAAGAAATCCTCAAAAGAATTTGTGCAGAAAAACTCATGAAAGCAAGTGATTTATAACTTGGACAAATAATTATATTTTATTTTTAGAATGGATGTATCAAAGTAGATTTTCACCTCTCAAAGAATATTTATTAATTTTTTATAGTTGATTTAAATATTTTTTATGATTAATCCTCAAGAATCTTTTCAAATATTATTCATTAATTTTTTATGTTTAACTAAAAATATGTATGATAATTTTTTTAATATTTATTATGATATTTATTATAATTGCAGTCATTCATTAATATATATGATATTTAATATTTAAATTGAGGAATAATAGTAGTTTAGATATTTACTAATAGTGGGAGGGTATTAGTGTCTAAAAAAAGTTTCTCCCATTAGTACAAGTAGTAATAGATAATTGATTATTTTTCCTTTCTCTCTATTTATTTTGGGTCCTTCATCGATTAATAATTTATTCTCATTCCAAATATTGTTAAACAAGGTCGTAATTCTTTTCATTCCAGTTCCAATTCTATATTTTTTAGTAAACCTAATCAAAGAACTTTTATTTTCATTCTATAATTTTTGTATCCGATTCTTTCTCTTTCTCTTTCTCATTCCCGTTAAATAAACAATGTTTAAATATATTAGCAAATAATTGAATCAGAATCAGCATTTAAATAGAGAGAAGAGAAAAGGTTAATACCAATACACAAGTCGAAACCACGATTCTTGAGCTCACGATACTCTTGACACATAGCACATGGCAAACACCAACAATGGACACAACAGTCGGCGCAAGGAGTTTCTTTCAGTCTATATTTTCCCCTTAATCGAGATCGATAAAGGCAAGAGTACAAACAAAGAAATGGTGTAAAGTATGCAAGCAAACAGAATATTAGCCCATTCCCGCAGCAAGCTGCACCACAAAATCATAAAGATAACTAGCTTAGAATAGCGTGGAATTCTTCATTTCTACTCCTCTTATGTTTAATTACAAATTTAATCTCTATAACGTCTGGTCTATTATTATTAGTTTTTACAATTTTAAAGGTTTAATCTAATTTTATAATTTTATAAAAAGAAAAAAAACTCTTCAAACGTCCATGGTATTATTAAACAGTTAATTTCGAGCTCTATGTTATGGTCACTTCAAAAACTTCAATATCGTCAATAAATAAAAGAATTTATTATCATCAAAATATTAGGTATGATTTAAGAAATTAACCTCTTTCTTTACTGATGACTTAAAACTTTCAAGTGACCATAACGTAGATTCCAAAACATTTTGAATCATTCAAATCGAAATTCAAACAAAGAACTTATGGCTAAAGCAACGTTGGAGGGGAGAAGTCTTATTGACATAAATTGAAACCACATAGTGTGATTTACCATTTTTAAACTACAAGAGTATACAAGAATTTGACCGAAACCACAATGGTGCTATTTACAATTTACGCTTTATAAATGATATATTTATAAATATTATAGAAAATTCTCTGTCTAAAGAAATTTCCCTTTTATTTTTGTAGTTTACTTTTCCCTTAAGCTGGGATTATTTAGACTTTCTATATTATTTTAGGCACCGACTTAAATCTTTGAAGTTATAAAGATAATGCTTACAAGTTGATCCTTCATCTATAATCTCAGAAGATTGCCCAAAAGCCACACATGGACACCAGCTTATCAAGCAACCTGTAAAAATAGATGCTGTTATAAACAAGATGTCTTTTGCCCATAGAATGCCATTAAAACTGTTGTGATTATATATCGTTCGATTTTTACCATTCATACCTATCAGTTAAATTCTTTTGATATTTTTAGTATAATTGAAATATGCGACAGACGTAAAATAAATACGTATCATGAATTTATTACAGCTAACTAGCTAGTAGAGAGGTGTGATTTATAATTTTATAAAACTAAAGAGGTATTGATAATTGTTTTAAATTACAAATATGTGATTTGTAAATGAGATAAACAACGTGAGATTTGTAATCGACTTTAGAAAATGAAAAGAAGAATGAAAGAAAGAATAGCAAATAGAGAAGAGAGAGAATTTACAGGATTCAATGTCAGAGAAGCAGTGACAGAGGCCAGTGGACCATTTGTTTGTTGAGCTCACAGGAATGTCAGACATCTTTGCCAAAACAAAGCTTGAGAGAATTGAAGTAAGAATGACTACACTTTCTTGCTATAAAACCAAATTTATAGTGCTTTTATTAAGAGATATGGAAGAAGAGAGAAAGCTATAGGAAAGGAAGACCTTTCCCCATGACTAAGTCAATAAGAATTTTCACACGTCAATAATCGAGTTAAATGCAAAATACAGCTTCGTGGTTTAGATTATTGTTAAATCATATCCATACTTTTTTAAAATATTATTAAACACCTTTACACTTGTAATATTGTATATCACACTATCTATTAGTTTTAACGAAATTGAGACAAATACATACTTTACGTACATCACGTATTCTAATTTTATGAAAAACTAAAGAAAATTTAACAAATAAGTAGATTTTTAAAAGTAAATTATTATTTTAATAAGATATAAAATCTATAAATTACACTCATATGTTTAGATTTTTCGTTAATATTAACGGTATTAGAACAACGTGATATGTGTAGAATATGTATGTGTCTCAATTTCGTTAAAACTAAGTGATAGAATGATGTAATTTACAATTTTACAAAGTGTACGGTGTTTAAAAATATTTTTTAAAATGTACGAGTATGATTTAGCAATAATTTAAAATTCGGAGGCATGTTTAACATTTAAAAGATGGAAGTTCAAACTTCACCCTCAGTCAAAATACCTCCCCTTCTATTGATTTGATAGTTTAAAAGGAAAAAAAAATAAAAAAAATTCACTCATTCTTTCCATTTTCTTATCCACCAATGGAGGATGGATGTTGAAAATTTTCAGGTTAAAAAAAATGATTCCATTTTAAACGGTCTCTACCATAAAAATATAATAAATTGTATTTTTTTAAAGCAAATAATAAATTGTATTTTTTTAAAGCAAATAATAAATTGTATTTTTTTAAAAGCAAATAATAAATTGTATTTTTTTAAAAGCAAATAATAAATTGTATTTTTGATAAAGTAATTTATACCTTTTTCCGTTCATTTTTCGTTTCTTCATAATTTTTTTTTCTTTTCAAATTAAATGAATCAATCAAACACCACCTAAATTCCTCTTTTGGCATTGCAAAATTTTTATAATAATCCATTTTCATCCTTGCAAATAAATTTTAAAATTAGGTGAAAACACAAAAATCTTTTTTAAAGTTTATATATATATATATATATATATATATATATATATATATATATATATATATATTATAAAATATTGAGGTGGGGATTGAACAACTCTCTTAAAAGTGAAACTACATGAATCGGCTATGTCTTGATTGACTTATAAAATTTAAGATCCAACACAAGTGGCTTAAAACCATAAATTCTCATTTGGGTGTTATATAAAATTTGTATTATGTGTATAATGAAGCTCCACTGAAATTAGAAAAAATAAAATAAAACTTTTTTTATACAACAGGTAAAAAGGAAAAGATTTGAAATCTAATTTAGATTTCGAGAGGGAGTTCGATAGACTAGCAAAGTTTGCTCAATATCAGGTTGCTACACTTGAACTGAGGATGCAAAGGTTCATGATGGCGTTAGATGATGATCTGAGAGGACAACTTGAGGCCATTGAACCAGTGGATTATGCTTCATCCTTGAATAAGGCAATTGCCCGCGATCCTAAAAGTAGGGGTAAAACAGTTGTGAAAGAAACTATTGAACCAGTTGTGGGTCAGAAAAGGAAAGTTGAAGCTGAGCAGGGTCAGAAACAGTAATTGTATTTTTTTAAAGCAAATAATAAATTGTATTTTTTTAAAAGCAAATAATAAATTGTATTTTTTTAAAAGCAAATAATAAATTGAATTTTAGATAAAGTAATTGATACCTTTTTCCGTTCATTTTTTGTTTCTTCATAATTTTTTTCTTTTCAAATTAAATGAATCAATCAGACACCACCTAAATTCCTCTTTTGGCATTGCAAATTTTTTATAATAATCCATTTTCATCCTTGCAAATAAATTTTAAAATTAGTTGAAAACACAAAAATCTTTTTTAAAGTTTATATATATATATATATTATAAAATATTGAGGTGGGGATTGAACAATATAGAGAGATTAGATTGAGTACTCAAAGTGAATTCTTCATTGATTGTGTAAGAGAATTAACAAAGACTATTTATAATCAATCGTTACAAGAAATGCTCTGTAACTACCTAACCATTAATTTACAAAATATCTCACTAACTCTAACTTTAATAATTTGTTAGTTCAATGGGCTGACTTAATACCCTCCTGCAAACCCATGTCAGCTAAAGAAAGAACTCCAAGCTGCTGTCTCCATTTGTGAAATGTAGATGATGATAAGGGTTTGGTAAAAACGTCAGCTAGTTGAGCAGTGGCTGGTAGGTGTTGTATAGCTATTCTTTTCAAACGAACAAGATCTCTGACAAAGTAAATATCCAATTCCATATGTTTCGTGCGTGCGTGCAAAACCGTATTGGCACTAAGATGAACGGCACCAAGGTTGTCACACCAAAGAATTGGAGGAGAAGACAAAGGAATATGCAATTCATGAAGAAGAGACATTAACCATAGCAATTCTGCAGAAGAAAGAGCCAAGCTTCTATACTCAGCCTCGGTGCTTGAACGTGACACTACATGTTGCTTTTTAGAGCTCCAAGAAATTAGATTTCCACCAAATAAAATACTAAATCCTGAAGTTGATCGTCGGTCATCCGGATCAGAAGCCCAATCAGAGTCTGAAGAAAAGATGTGAATGATCTAAATTCCCACATTATTAATATGGTATCAGAGCCCAAAAAGCCCAAACGGGCATTCGATCCAAAAATAGGATTCGACCCAAGAATGGTGAGCCCAAAAGAGGCACCATCTTGAGGGGGCATGTTGAGAATCCCACATCGGAAAGATGTAGGGAACTCACAAGGTTTATAAACTCTAAGGGCCACTCCTCTCATTACCAATTGGTTTTGAGATGGATGCCCACATTATTAATAAACAACTCTCTTAAAAGTGGAGCTACATGAATCGGCTACGTCTTGATTGACTTTTAAAATTTAAGATCCAACACAAGTGGCTTAAAACCATAAATTCTCATTTGGGTGTAATATAAAATTTGTATTATGTGTATAATGAAGCTCCACTGAAATTAGAAAAAAAAATAAAACTTTTTTTATACAACAGGTAAAAAGGAAAAGATTTGAAATTTAATTTAGATTTCGAGAGGGAGTTCGATAGACTAGCAAAGTTTGCTCAATATCAGGTTGCTACACTTGAACTGAGGATGCAGAGGTTTATGATGGCGTTAGATGATGATCTGAGAGGACAACTTGAGGCCATTGAACTAGTGGATTATGCTTCAACCTTGAATAAGGCAATTGCCCGCGATCCTAAAAGTAGGGGCAAAACAGTTGTGAAAGAAACTGTTGAACCAGTTGTGGGTCAGAAAAGGAAAGTTGAAGCTGAGCAGGGTCAGAAACAGGGTAATCAGGGGACTAGTAAAAAATCAATTTCAGCAAAATCGACAGTTCAATCAGAACAACAGACAGTTTCAGGGAGGAAATCAGCAAAAATAGAAACCTAAATGTAGAAATTGCAGGCAAAGACATTGGGGCAATTGTACTTTGCCACGCAAGTGTTTTATCTGCCAACAGGAAGGTCACATTTCTACTGAGTGTAAGAAGAAACAGGATAGGCCTGTTGAACAGAACAAGCCTAGGCAGAATGTAAACTTTTTGCTACAAACAACGAAGAGGCTGAGGCGACAGGAAATGTGGTGACAGGTACCTTATCTCTTTTTTGTCATGGTGTCTTTGTTTTATTTGATTCTGGAGCGAGCCATTCCTTCATATCTGCTGCATTTGTTGAACATGCTGGTTTAGACACTTTGCCATTAGATTATGTTTTATTTGTATCTACTCCAGTAGGATTGACTGTGAATGTCGATAGGAAGGTAGAAACTGTTGAGCTTTGCATATTAGGAAAGTGTGTGCCTGCCACTTTTACTGTTTTGCCTATGGATGATTTGATGTGATTTTGGGAATGGATTGGTTAAAAGCCAACTATGCTGTAATAGACTGTCATAGGAGGGAAGTCAAATTTAAGGGTCCAGATGGAACTGAGTTCAGGTTTAGGGGATCCAACTGAAAATTAGCACCTGTAGTCATATATGTGCTACAAGCTAATAAACTTGTTGATTATTTGGCTTAGGCATATTTGGCCAATGTGATAGATATCACTGCTAAAGAGGTCAGTATGGAGTCAGTGCCTATAGTGAGAGAGTTTGTTGATATCTTTCCTGAATTAATTTCATGTTTAAGTAAACTCATTATTTAAACAATTAATAATGTTTATATTAATTACCGTTTAAATATACTCAATATTTAAACAATTAATATTGCCTATTTTAAGTAATTCACTTTACTTAAAATTTCCATTTCTTCTACTTGATTTCGCGACTACGATATTTGGGCTAGCATAGGGACCCGATGGACCTATAGATCATGGGCTTAATAATTAGTCAATTAAGTGATTAACACATAATCAGTTAATTACATATTATCTAACTATGAATGATTCCACTATAGATTCATAGCTGAACTCCCCTCACTATAGATGAGTTATGTCCATTTAGTTTATCATTATTTATATCTTGTGATATATCCTTCACGTGGAACCCTCATAATTACAAGCGGATAAATTTACCGTTTTGCCCCTGTAATTACCGCTTTATCCTTGTGTTCCCGCTGATTCTCCAATGAACTTTATCTTTAGTCGAACTAGAGTTAAGATACTTCTGGGATCAATAGAAGTCGTGACGTCACTTGTTCATGTCTCGAATCAGTACATCAAGGGAGTTTCCTAAAGTTCCTAAAATGTTTAGGTATCGCACTGATACCGTTAATTTATAGGAAAGTTATGAATTCCATCTCGTGAAAATGAGTTTCCAGCTACTTATCTAGTCATGTTCCCAAAACAGGAGTGTATTGAGCATTCTTACAGATCGCTCTCAACTATGTGAATCAAAGAACATAACTCCACAAATAGGAGTCCGCATTTCACTCAGGATTGAGATCTATCACGGTTGATAAACTTAGTTTGATATTCGATTATTTCTCGTAAACGGTACTAATGAGAAATTTGATCGAACATCGTGGTCCTGTCTTATACAATCAACATTGCATATGATACTTCCATTTCATGCCTCCCACATGAATGATCAGGATTCGATCATTTATCTATAAACAAAATGCGAAGCTATCAACAGTGTTACCAGGATAAGGTTCCCAAACGTTATCCGTTTACTGTAGCATGTTTAAGTTACTCATCTCGACTTTAATCCTCTCGTATGACTCACATACTAAGTCGTGATTTCATAAGAGTGACTTAGGGTTTTACTGTTTGAATGTTTGATATTTATATATTTCCATATATTCCTAATATCATTAATTGAATCAATTTAGATAATATAAAGAACTTATGTTTATTTATTTAATTTATTCTTAATAAATTATTATTATTAAATAATTACAAGTTCTAGGACACCATTCCTAACAACATTTGTAATAGTGTACATAGATGATATCTTAGTATATTCTAAGACTAGAGAGTTACACGCTGGGCATTTGATGATTGTACTGACCACATTGAGGAATGAGAAGGTTTATGCCAAGTTTAGCAAATATGAGTTTTGGCTAGATAAAGTTGCATTTCTGGGACATGTGGTGTCAAATAAGGGAATATCAGTGGATCCAACTAAAATTGAAGCAGTTAGTAGTTGGCCTCGACCTACTAATGTGACTGAAATCCGTAGCTTTCTAGGTTTAGCTGGTTATTACAGAAGGTTTGTGTAAGATTTTGCAAAGATTGCCTCACCTTTGACTAAGCTAACTAGGAAGGGTGTGACTTATGTCTGGGATGATGAGTGTGAAAAGAGTTTCGAAGAACTCAAGAAGAGACTAGTTGCAGCCCCAGTTTTGATAACACCAGATGATTCGGGTGGTTTGACTATTTATAGTGACGCCTCGAAGAAAGGGTTGGGATGTGTGTTGATGCAATATGGCAAGGTTGTAGCCTATGCTTCTAAACAGCTTAAGGAGCATGAGAAAAATTATCCCACCCATGATTTGGAGTTAGCTGCTGTGATTCATGCTTTGAAGTATGAAGAAAAGATCCTTATCTTCACTGATCACAAAAGCTTAAAATATTTCTTCACCCAGAAAGAGTTTAACATGAGACATCGTAGATGGCTAGAACTGGTCAAAGATTATGATTGTGACATCCAGTATCACCCTGGAAAAGCTAATGTGGTAGTAGATGCCCTTAGTAGGAACTCAGCTCATAGTGCAACATTGCTTACAAGACATCCTAGACTTCAGTGGGAGATGGATAGGGCTGAGATTGAGATACTTACTTATGAGATGACTGTCAGTATGGCCAATTTGAGTGTGACACCTTTGTTGAGGTAGAGGATTATTGAGGCACAGAAAACTGATGAGAGTCTTAGAGGTTATATACTTGATGTGAAGACAAGTTTGCCTGGATATTTTGCCTATGCCACTGACGGTGCCTTAGTTTACAAGGATCGTTTGTGTGTGCCTAGTGCTGAGACCTTGAAGAAAGAAGTATTAACAGAAGCCCATAGTTCTATGTTTTCTATTCATCCTGGGAGCACCAAAATGTACAATGACCTCAAAGTACATTATTGGTGGCCTGGAATGAAGAAGGATGTAACAGAATATGTGAGTAAGTGTTTAGTGTGTCAAGTGAAAGCATTGAGAAAATGTCCATATGGACATTTGAAGCCTTTGAGTGTACCAGAATGGAAGTAGGAGGAAATTGCCATGGATTTCATTTGTGGGTTGCCTAGAACACAGAAGGTTTATAATGTTATCTGGGTTATTGTGGACAGATTGACTAAATCTGCACACTTTTTACCGAGAAAGTCAACTTATTCAGTGGAAACTTGGGCTAAGATTTATCTGAGGGAAATAGTGAAACTGCATGGAGTTCCAGTATAGATTGTATTAGATTGAGATACTAGGTTTGTGTTCAAATTCTGGAAGAGTTTGCATAGTGCAATGGGTACCAAGTTACTGTTTTGTTCTGCCTTCCACCCTCAGACAGATGGACAGACTGAACGACTAAATCAGATTCTGGATGCTTAGGGCCTGTGTGTTAGACTTTGGGGGTAGTTAGTATGAACAATTGTACCTAGTCGAATTTTCTTATGATAACAGTTTTCAGGCTACAATTGAGATGGCACCTTTTGAGGCATTGTATGGTAGAAAATGTAGATCTCCAATTCATTGGGATGAGGTTGGAGAAAGAAAATTGTTGGGACCCGAGTTAGTTCAGATGACTAATAAATCAGTGGAACTGATTAGAGAAAGAATGAAGATTGCTCATAGTAGGCAAAAGAGTTATGCTGATGTGAGGAGGACAGATCTTGAGTTCTCTATTGAGGATCACGTATTTCTCAAGATAGCTCCGATGAAGGGAGTTATGAGATTTGGAAAGAAAGGAATGAAAGAAATGGAATACCAAGAACAAATGGAAAAAAAAAAAAGCAAAAACTAAATAGGACGAACGAGATAGAGAGAGAGGAGAAATAAGGTGGGATATTAAAAGGAAACAGAAAATAATAATAAATGAGGAGATATGGAGGGAGAGGAGAGATATGGAGGGATATTAAAAGAAAAAATAATAATAAATGAAAGACAAATCAGGAATATTAAAAAAAACAATATCAGAAATGGACTAAAAAGCTTTAAAAAAATGGATGGGCTAAAAAAACAGAGCAAATAGTAGAATAGGCTATATACTGGATTATCCTAGGGAGGAGATTGGGCTTAAATATAAAAATATTTATATATATTATTTTCGGGATTTAATTGGGGAACTGGGGGTCGGGGTGGGGGACGGCATTCCCAGTCCTCGTCCCCGAAACTAGAATGGGGAATTTTTCATCCACATCCCCGTCACCTTCGGGCGTGGTGCCACCCACGGAAAAAATGAACACCCCTAATAATTTATAACCTTTATGAACAAATAGAATTCAAAGTGATTCTTTCGTCACGGGCCCTGCCCGCCGGAATAATGAACACCCGTAATATAACCTTTGTGAACAAATAGAATAAAAAGTGTTTCTTTCGTCACTTGGGGTTAAGGAAGAAAGACAAGTCCAAGGGACAAGATTGGAGAAAAAATGTTGTACGTAAATAGAGATAGAGACAGAAAATGACAACCGGTGGTTTTGAGTGATCCCATTTTGTGGTGATAGAGAATTGATTTTTATTTTGAGAAATGGTTTGTGTTTAAGTAGATTTTTTCAAAAATAACAAATTATAAATTGATATTTATAATTTTTTTTTTACTTTCGCTCAAATCAAACATGAAAACAAACCATAAATACCTTTTGGAAAAACAAATTAAAAAAAAAAATTCTTTTATAAAATAGATATTAAAAAAACTGCATACAAATCAATTCTATACGAAAAGATGTAGTTTGAGAATTGGAAATATGAGAGATAGTGGAGAGAAAAAAAAGAAATGAAAAGGCATTTTATCTCTCCTCAATTTTGTCCGTACAGTTTAAATGTGAGAAGAGAAAAAAAATGAGATTTTGGTGAAATACACGATTACATTCATGAGAAATAGAATTAATAATTGAACACTTGTCAATGGATTTAATAAGACACGTCATATTGTAAGAGGAGATCCTTCTGACTTGCACGAGCAAATATTCTCCTATTATATATATATATATATATATATATATATAAATGTTGGGCTGGGTTCACTTAACTAGAAAAAACTGAAAAAAAATTAAACCGGGGCAACATAAAATATTGACAAAACTGAATCGTGATTTGTTACGGTTTTCTGTTTTTTTGATATTATACACATCCCTATTATTATTGTTTCGTGCATATCTCACTTTATCACTGTGTCTATCTCGAGGTTTTTCTGAAAGTGTTTAAGTGCTCGTTTGAGATAATTTTTTGTAGTGTTTAAAAGTGTTTTTTAATAAAGAAATTGTGTTTGATAACCATTAAAAATACTTTTAAAAGTTATCCCAAACGGACCCTAAATCTTACAACTTATCTTATGTTTCGAATTCGAGCATACTATTTACAACACGTTTTTTAGTATTTGAATTAAAGGAAGATTGTTGTTTAAATTATTTTAAGAAGCACAACACACATTATCAAAGCTTTGATCATCGGGATGAAAAGATATTATTGATATAGATTAACCAATTGTATAAACTCATACTTATAGAGCTGACATTCTACTAAATAATATAACAAACTCAGCTAAAACCACGACCCGGCTTTCCAGCCTCAACCCCGCTAAACCCGCTTAATAAATGGGGCGGGGGCGGGGAAATTTTTTTTCCCCCCATTTACACTTTGCCCAGCCCCGTTTATCTATTTATTTTTTTTTCCTTTTAATTTAGTTTTTATATGTTTATTTGTATATGAATTAGATGGATAGTTTTATTTGTTTATTTCTATGGTTTATTAGGTACTATTATCATTGAAAAAAATGATTTTTCAGTTTAAAAAATATATTAAATCAAGCATTTTTCACATTATTCTCCACTTTCGTTTATCCCCCCCCGGGCCGCCCCGCCCCATTTAATAAATGGGGCGGGGTCCAGGGCGGGGGATTGAGTTAATTGGGGTGGGGAAAAATAGCTTAAATGGGACGGGGTACCCCGTTTACGCCCTGCCCCGCCCCGCCCCGCTCTGTTTACACCCCTAGTTGTAGTTCACCACGCATATACTGATTGAACAATAATAAGATAGGGGCAAATATAGATTAACTTAAAAAATATTCGTAAATAGAGCAAATTTTTACACGTGAATCAGTAATTAACAATTATCAATACTAAATGACAAAATTAATTGGTGCCGAAGCTGATCACTTAATCACTGATTCACATAAAAAAAAGTTATTTTTACAAATACTTTTGTTGAAATTTCCAAACAACAATTACTTAACGTAAAATGGATGGTTTTAAATGCACAATAAAGAAAATGAAAGCAACAATTTTTTCATAGGTGGTTTTGAGTTTGGAAACTAACAAATCTTGTCATGCCTTCAACGTTTCATCCCTTCTTGAGCGTCAACTGGAGTCATTGCTATTCCTACTGCCCTGTTCTGTTTCTTCACATTTTCTTCCCAACCTTCCAATCAATTGCACCATATAAGTAAATTAGATATTTTATAAAATATCGTTTCTTTTTTCAACTACCATAATATAATGAAGTTATTAAAATTGCAAAAAATTAACTAAACGTAAATAATTAGTACATTTTATTTAAAAATATAAAAAAATAACAATAACATCGATCTTTCAATAGTATAAAAATAATTCATGTAAATGTATTTATTTATTAATGAAAACAATTAATTTTAGAAAAAGTAATAAAATCCTATAGTTTAAAATAAATAAATTTTTTAATACTTTTAAAAATAGGATAGAAAAAGTATTATTCATAGTAATTTCTCTAAGGCCATATATTTACTTCATGGGAGTGAGAATGGATTTTTCTCATTTCCATTAATGTTGTTTACCAAAACTTTGGAATGAGAATGAATATGTGAGACTCACACAATTTAAGAATCACTCTCTTAATTTTTAAGCAATTTCATTCCCTTATAAAAACTGCATTCTCTTTCCCAATTTTGAGCATTCCACTAACTTTTTATTTTACTAGTTTTTTTAGCACGTGCGTGGATATTTGTATTTTATATTTAATATTTGATAGAACACCTATTTTTGTATAACTTTCTTCCATCTCATTATAATTTTTAACTTTATATTGATGGGAGATTAGTGTGTGCTTAAATGATACTATTTCTCTTTAAAATACTATTTCCTTATGATCATCCTTTTTTTTTAAATGACTTTAAATTTTGTTGAGAACATAAGCACTCTAATTAAAGAGATTAAGATAATATACTATTGGAATAAGATAAACAAAGTTTTTTTTTTTCGATAATGAAAATGAATAAATCCTCAAAAGAATTTGTGCACGAAAACTCATGAAAGCAAGTGATTTATAACTTGGACAAATAATTATATTTTATTTTTAGAATGGATGTATCAAAGTAGTTTTTCACGTCTCAAAGATTATTTATTAATTTTTTTATAGTTGATTTAAATATTTTTTATGATTAATCCAGAAGAATCTTTTCAAATATTATTTATTAATTTTTTATGTTTAAGTAAAAATATGTATGATAATTTTTTTAATATTTATTATAATTGCAGTCATTCATTAATATATATGATATTTATTTTTTGTTTTTTTAATATTTAGAATGATATTTATTATAATTTTGATCATTTATTATTTAGCATAAATTGATATTTAATATTTAAATTGAGGAATAATAGTAGTTTAGACATTTACTAATAGTGGGAGGGTATTAGTGTCTAAAAAAGGTTTCTCCCATTAGTACAAGCAGTAATAGATAATAGATTATTTTTCCTTTCTCTCTATTTATTTTGGGTCCTTCATCGATTAATAATTTATTCTCATTCCAAATATTGTTAAACAAGGTTGTAATTCTTTTCATTCCAGTTCCAATTCTATATTTTTTTAGTAAACCTAATCAAAGAACTTTTATTCTCATTCTATAATTTTTGTATCCGATTCTTTCTCGTTCTCATTCTCATTCCCGTCAAATAAACGATGTTTAAATATATTAGCAAATAATTGAATCAGAATCAGCATTTAAATAGAGAGAAGAGAAAAGGTTAATACCAATACACAAGTCGAAACCACGATTCTTGAGCTCACGATACTCTTGACACATAGCACATGGCAAACACCAACAATGGACACAACAGTCGGCGCAAGGAGTTTCTTTCAGTCTATATTTTTCCCTTAATCGAGATCGATAACGGCAAGAGTACAAACAAATAAATGGTGTAAAGTATGCAAGCAAACAGAATATTAGCCCATTCCCGCAGCAAGCTGCACCACAAAATCATAAAGATAACTAGCTTAGAATAGCGTGGAATTCTTCATTTCTACTCCTCTTATGTTTAATTACAAATTTAATCTCTATAACGTCTGGTCTATTATTATTAGTTTTTACAATTTTAAAGGTTTAATTTAATTTTATAATTTTATAAAAAGAAAAAAACTCTTCAAACGTCCATGGTATTATTAAACAGTTAATTTCGAGCTCTATGTTATGGTCACTTCAAAATCGTCAATAAATAAAAGAATTTATTATCATCAAAATATTAGGTATGATTGAAGAAATTAACCTCTTTGTTTACTGATGACTTAAAACTTTCAAGTGACCATAACGTAGATTCCAAAACATTTTGAATCATTCAAATCAGAATTCAAACGAATAACTTATGGCTAAAGCAACGTTGGAGGGGAGAAGTCTTATTGACATAAATTGAAACCACATGGTGTGATGTACCATTTTTAAACTACAAGAGTATACAAGAATTTGACCGAAACCACAATTGTGCTATTTACAATTTACGCTTTATAAATGATATATTTATAAATATTATAGAAAATTATCTGTCTAAAGAAATTTCCCTTTTATTTTTATAGTTTACTTTTCCCTTAAGCTGGGATTATTTAGACTTTCTATATTATTTTAGGCACCGACTTAAATCTTTGAAGTTATCAAGATAATGCTTACAAGTTGATCCTTCATCTATAATCTCAGAAGATTGCCCAAAAGCCACACATGGACACCAGCTTATCAAGCAACCTGTAAAAATAGATGCTGTTATAAACAAGATGTCTTTTGCCCATAGAATGCCATTAAAACTGTTGTGATTATATATCGTTTGATTTTTACCATTCATACCTATCAGTTAAATTTTTTTGATATTTTTAGTATAATTGAAATATGCGACAGACGTAAAATAAATATGTATGATGAATTTATTACAGCTAACTAGTTGAAAGGTGCGATTTATAATTTTACAAAACTAAAGAGGTATTGATAATTGTTTTAAATTACAAATATGTGATTTGTAAATGAGATAAACAACGTGAGATTTGTAATCGACTTTAGAAAATGAAAAGAAGAAGAAAGAAAGAATAGCAAATAGAGAAGAGAGAGAATTTACAGGATTCAATGTCAGAGAAGCAGTGACAGAGGCCAGTGGACCATTTGTTTGTTGAGCTCACAGGAATGTCAGACATCTTTGCCAAAACAAAGCTTGAGAGAATTGAAGTAAGAATGAATACACTTTCTTGCTATAAACCCAAATTTATAGTGCTTTTATTAAGAGATATGGAAGAAGAGAGAAAGCTATAGGAAAGGATGACCTTTCCCCAGGACTAAGTCAATAAGAATTTTCACACGTCAATAATTGAGTTAAATGCAAAATACAGCTTCGTAGTTTAGATTATTGTTAAATCATATCCATACTTTTTTAAAATATTATTAAACACCTTTACACTTGTAATATTGTATATCACACTTGTTGGGAAAAACACCCTTCCCACATTCACCGCTAAGAATAAAAGAAAGAACCCGAGAAAAATAAGGAAACAAACCCAATCAAACGACACAAGGATTTATACTGGTTCACCCCAATTGGCTACGTCCAGTTGCTACCACTGCGGATTTCACTATGATAAATCAAGAGTTACAGTGAAAAATATTCAATACACTAAATCGTGTATTACGCTCAAAAGCCCTCAAGAAAGTAAACCCTTTCTTTTACAATATTTCTCACACTCTCACCATAGCCCCCCCGCGAACCCAATACAAATACACTCACAGTATTTTTGGGATACTTTTGCCAACAAAGATTACCTCTATTTATAATACAAATAGCCTTGGTCACCAAGTTTAATCTAACGGTCATCATTTATTCTTGCCCACCAAGCAAATCCAATGGCCACAATCAAGACTTGGTCACCAAGTAAACTTGTTGAGCAAGTTTAGGGTTTTATCCATCATTTTCATATACTTGCCAAATCCCAACAACACTATCTATTAGTTTTAACGAAATTGAGACAAATACATACTTTACGTACATCACGTATGTTGGATTTTATACAATTTATAGTATAAAATTTAAGTGTGAAAGTAAGTGGAAGTGTAGAGAGAAAAGTTGGAAGTTGAGGTTTGTGGGAAAGTGAAAAATCACTTGTCCCACATTGGAAAGATCTCATTTCCAACTTCTCCTTTTATATCCTACACTTGCATTTTGGGATTGGGCCCTTAGGGGGTACCAAAGATTTTGCGAGGACCGAGCGCGCACCCAATGTGAATCAATCCACACGCGCGCGCGCCGCCCGCCCGCCCGTCACGACCCGACCCGACCAGGATCGGTCGGGCCGGGCCGGTCCGTCTTCTTTGATTAAATGATATTCTTTTTATTTAAAGAATATTTATTTAATTTCTTTTTGAAATTCGGAAAAACTGTAACAGTAGCTCATAAATGGTCATAACCGTTTCCGGCGTCGTGGAACCGTTTCAGATGACATCGAGCCGTTTCCGGTCACCGGCGTGCGTTTCAGGCCAACGGTCAGCTGTTACAGAGACAGATTTAATTCTGGAATTTAATCCAGAATTAATTTTCTGTCTGGAGTTACAAATCCGTCTCCCTATAAATAGAGACGGATTCTTCACTCTTCAACACACTACGAAATCTGTCATTTTCTGCTTTCTGTTTTCTCTCTTCCCTGTTCTTCGTTCCTCATTTTCTGTCCAATTTTGAGAGCTGTTCTAGAGGGGTTCTGCCAGGTTCTTGAAAATCTGATTGTTGTATTCAAGAAACCCTCCATCGAATCCTGCCGAGCCGAATTGCCGAAGAACCACAAACAATCTGAGCGGGGCAATATCGACTTCAGGACAACGGCCTGTCCGTGCTTTGGAGATTTCACGAGAACGTTGTCCTTCGTTTTCGTTATTATTTTCTTGTTATTATTGATCTGTTTGTTATTGTAATCAGTTTCATATCAATATCAAGTTCGATTATTGTTTCAAATTCCTTCTCTGTTCCAACAATCTGAAGTCGATAACATGGAATTTGTGAACACCTACGGATCGAACGACTCACCACTTGCTGAAATTGTCGCTGCCCCTTCTGCCGACAATGTTGCTGCGGCTCTCGCCGCCCTCGCCGCCAATGCGCGCCGCTACCGAAAATTCGCCGCCGCTCTTGCGTATCCCATCACACCGCACAAAACAGTGCACCAATTCTGGACAATTCCGTTGCTGCGAATCCGGTACCTGCGCGGGCTCAAGGAGATGCTTACAATGCTGCAGCATATCAGGCTAGTAAGTATCCTCCTTCTTACCCACCGAAGCCGGTCCACTCTAAGGATCCGCCTCAATTCAATGGTCAAGACTACAAGCGATGGCATCAAAAGATGATGTTCTTCCTCACTACACTCGGCCTTGCTTATGTCTCGAAAGATCCAATGCCTGGAAGTGCACGAAGACTATGTCACTTACGAGGGACTTATGGAACGAGATCAATGGGAGAATTTGATTATCTTTGTCGCAATTACATTTTAAATAGCTTAATTGATAGTCTATATAAAGTGTATGAAAACCTGTAAGAGTGCGAAAGAATTGTGGGATGCACTTGACTCAAGTATAGATCGGTTGGTGCAGGGGTTAAGAGGTTTATTGCGGGAAAGTTTAATGATTTTCAAATGGTTGACGGAAAATCCGTAATCAACCAAGGCGAGGAGCTACAAGTCATCATCAGTGACTTGCATAGCGAAGGAATGGGGATGAGTGAACCATTCCAAGTGGCAATCATGATTGAGAAATTGCCACCTTCCTGGAGTGACTTTAAGAATTATCTTAAACACAAGAGTAAGGAGTGTACGATGCAACACTTAATCCTAAAACTCCGAATAGAGGAAGATAATAGAAAAGGGATGGGTAATAATAGAGCCCCAAACCAAAGAAGTGGAGAAGCTAAGGCAAATCTCACCGAAACTAGGAGGAATAAGAATAGGCCAGCTAAAAAGAAGGTTGACCTAGGCCCCAAGCATGTCATCAACAAACGCATCACTGGGAATTGCTACACCTGTGGCAAAGCGGGCCACAGATCCTTTGATTGCAGGCACCGTAAGAATCCTGTGCCAAATAGACCCAATAATAGGTCCAACAATCAAGTCAATCTGACTGTGGATAATGGGGACGATATTCCGCTTGTTGCGATGATCTCCGAAGTGTGCATGACTACCACTGCTAAGGGTTGGTGGATTGATTCTGGTGCTACTAGGCACGTTTGTGCGGATAGATCTCTATTCTTCAACTACAAAGAAGCTGACGGCAATGAAAAGCTATACATGGGAAATTCTGCCACTTCTGATGTGGTTGGCAAAGGAAACATCCAGCTGAAATGGACATCTGGGAAGATACTCACCCTGAATGATGTCTACTATGTTCCTGACATTAGAAGGAACCTTGTATCTGGACCACTTCTGAACAAGAATGGGTTCAAACAAGTCTTTGAGTCTGACAAGTTTGTACTGTCCAAGGGCGGGATGTATGTGGGTCGTGGGTATTTTACTGAGAACATGTTCAAGCTGAATGTATTGGCTCAAAAGCCCAAAGTTATCAATAAAGTTGAATCTTCTTCTTATATTGTTGAGTTATTTAATATTTGGCATTCAAGATTAGGACATGTTAATAATCGATCCATACAAAGGATGATAAGTTTAGAATTAATACCTAAATTTGAAATTGATAATAGACATAAATGCGAAGTTTGTGTTGAATCAAAATTCGTGAGAAAATCTCATCCTTCTGTTGAACGAAATAATGAATTACTTAGCTTAATTCATAGTGATATTTGTGATTTCAGAAATAATCCTTCACGAGGAGGAAAGAAATATTTTATCACATTTATAGATGACTTTAGTAAATATTGTAAAGTATTTTTACTAAATAGTAAAGATGAAGCTTTAGAAGTCTTTAAGATTTATAAAGCAGAAGTTGAGAATCAACTTGGAAAGAAGTTAAAAATACTTCGATCAGATAGAGGTGGTGAATATGAGTCCACTTATATGACTGATTTTTGTGCAGAAGCTGGTATTATACATCAGACAACAGCACCTTATACACCACAACAAAATGGTGTAGCTGAAAGAAAGAACCGAACTCTTAAAGACATGATTAATTGCATGTTAAATAGTTCAGGTTTACCACAGAACTTGTGGGGGGAAGCATTGCTTACAGCAAACTTTATTTTAAACCGAATCCCACAAAAGAAGACTAATAAGTCGGCTTATGAGTTGTGGAATGGAAAACTCCCTACTTATAAAATGTTGAAAGTGTGGGGGTGTTTAGCAAAGGTACAAGTTCCTTTACCTAAAAGGACAAAACTTGGACCTAAGACGTTGATTGTGTGTTTATAGGTTATGCCTTAAACAGTGCAGCTTATCGATTCCTAGTAGTTAATTCTCAAGTGTCTGAAATTAACAATAACACTATAATGGAGTCTATTGAAGCTGAATTCTTTGAAAATGTGTTTCCATATAAGAAACATCATGACACTGGAACCAAGAGAAATTATGAAGCAAGTACTTCAAGAATTCAAGACGGTCCAGAATCTGAACATGAACAGGAAACTGATCATGATCAATCTGAACCCAGAAGAAGTAAAAGAAGTAAAATAGCTACTTCATTTGGTCCAGATTTTATTACCTATATGGTAGAAAGTGAACCTCAAACATATAAAGAGACAATGACTACTCCAGATTCTGTAAATTGGAAGGAAGCCATTGATAGTGAGATAACCTCCATTATGCAAAATAATACTTGGATATTAGTTGATTTACCACCTGGGAGTAAACCAATTGGTTGCAAATGGATCTTCAAGAGAAAGCTTAAAGCTGATGGTTCTATAGATAAATATAAAGCTCGTGTAGTAGCTAAAGGCTATAGACAAAAAGAGGGAATAGATTTCTTTGATACCTATTCTCCTGTGACCCGGAATCACATCTATTCGTGTGTTAATTGCTATTGCATCTATACTTAATTTGGAAATTCATCAAATGGATGTGAAAACGCCTTTCTAAATGGAGACTTAGATGAAGAAGTCTACATGGAACAACCCGAAGGGTTTGTTGTAAAAGGATATGAAAATAAAGTTTGTAAACTTGTAAAGTCATTATATGGCTTAAAACAAGCACCCAAACAAGTGGCATGAGAAATTTGATTACACTTTGATATCTAATGGGTTTAGAATCAATGAGTGTGACAAATGTGTCTATTTCAAAAGTGTAAATAATCAATGTGTTATTATTTGCTTATATGTGGATGACATGTTAATCATGGGCACCACAAAAGAGATAATAGAATCAACAAAGAAAATGTTGAATTCTAATTTTGATATGAAAGACATGGGTCTTGCTGATGTTATTCTAGGGATAAGAATAACTAGAGATTCTAAAGGATATATCCTTTCTCAGTCACACTACATAGAAAATGTGTTGAAAAAGTTTGGACAATTTGAAAGCAAACCCAGGTATTCACTCCGTTTGATCCTAGTATCAAACCGTGTAAGAATACAAGGTGTTGGTGTATCATCTTTAGAATATTCTAGAGTGATTGGAAGTCTTATGTACATAATGAATTGTACAAGACCAGATATAGCTTACTCTGTAAGTAGATTAGCAAGATACACCAGCAATCCAGGTCGTGATCATTGGGATGCACTAGTGAGAGTGTTGAGATATCTCAAATATACTATAGATTATGGATTGCACTATACACAGTATCCACCTGTACTGGAAGGATTTAGTGATGCTAATTGGATATCTGATAGCTTGGAAACTAAATCAACCAGTGGGTATGTCTTCACCTTAGGTGGAGCAGCTGTGTCTTGGAAGTCATCTAAACAAACGTGTATTGCACGCTCTACGATGGAATCAGAATTCATAGCTTTAGATAAAGCTAGTGAAGAAGGAGAATGGCTAAGGAATTTTCTAGAAAACATTCCATTATGGCCAAAACCTGTAAACGCTATATGTATATATTGTGATAATTTAGCTGCATCAATGAGAGCTAAAAATACAGTGGCAAGTCTAGGCATATACGGCGTAGACATAACTCGATTAGACAGTTGCTCACTAATTCAATAATCTCAATAGATTATGTGAAATCAAAAGAAAATATTGCTGATCCTTTAACCAAAGGAGTAACGAAAGAGCAAGTGTTGTATACATCGAGGGAAATGGGATTAAAGCCTAAGAAATGAGTTATCTGGTGGAAACCTAACCTTGTTGACTGGAGATCCCAAGATCTAGGTTTAATAGGCAAACTAAACCGGAATAACTCATAGTAGACACACTAAGACTTTTTAAGTCAAAACCCATTTTCATTAACATGTGTGTGTATCTGGGAATGTTAAGATAATATTGATACATGGATATTTTGAGAAAATATAAAATCAATAGTTATCTATATGAGAGAAGAATTGGGTCGGTTCAATGAGAACAGTACAGGCTTATGTTCTCTAAATCTCTCACGAACTGCGGGATCGAGTCCAGGACCAAAAAGGACTCAAACGAATAGAACTCAATAGAATGAGTTAAATTATGTGTGACAGATTGTTGTCTCAATTTATCAAACAGAAGGAAAGTTTAAGAAATACGTTTCACTATTTCTTCGGTAAATTCGATAGTCTATCACTAAGGAAGGTTTAAGTTCAAAAGACACCTTTCCTGATGCATAACTTAACCAATGCTCTCAAAAGTGACAGAATTTTTTGTTTTCATGTTTCCTGGGATAACTTACTTTCATGTGGGGGATTGTTGGATTTTATACAATTTATAGTATAAAATTTAAGTGTGAAAGTAAGTGGAAGTGTAGAGAGAAAAGTTGGAAGTTGAGGTTTGTGGGAAAGTGAAAAATCACTTGTCCCACATTGGAAAGATCTCATTTCCAACTTCTCCTTTTATATCCTACACTTGCATTTTGGGATTGGGCCCTTAGGGGTACCAAAGATTTTGCGAGGACCGAGCGCGCACCCAATGTGAATCAATCCACGCGCGCGCCGCCCGCCCGCACGTCACGACCCGGACCGGTCGGGTCGGGTCGGGCTCGGGTTCGGGTTCGGGCCGGGCCGGGCCGGTCCGTCTTCTTTGATTAAATGATATTCTTTTTATTTAAAGAATATTTATTTAATTTCTTTTTGAAATTCGGAAAAACTGTAACAGTAGCTCATAAATGGTCATAACCGTTTCCGGCGTCGTGGAACCGTTTCAGATGACATCGAGCCGTTTCAGGCCACCGGCGTGCGTTTAGCCAACGGTCACGTTATTCAGAGACGGATTTAATTCGAATTTAATCCAGGAATTAATTTTCGTCTGGAGTTACAAATCCGTCTCCCTATAAATAGAGACGGATTCTTCACTCTTCAACACACTACGAAATCTGTCATTTTCTTGCTCTGTTTTCTCTCTTCCCTGTTCTTCGTTCCTCATTTTCTGTCCAATTTTGAGAGTCGTTCTGGGGGTTCGCCAGGTTCTTGAAAATCGATTGTTGTATTCAAGAAACCCTCCATCGAATCGCCGAGCCGAATTGCCGAAGAACCACAAACAAATCGAGCGGGGCAATATCGACTTCAGGACAACGGCCTGTCCGTGCTTTGGAGATTTCACAGTAACGTTGTCCTTCCGTTTCTGTTATTATTTTCTTGTTATTATTGATCTGTTTGTTATTGTAATCAGTTTCATATCAATATCAAGTTCGATTATTGTTTCAAATTCCTTCTCTGTTCCAACAACGTATTCTAATTTTATGAAAAAATAAAGAAAATTTAACAAATAAGTAGATTTTTAAAAGTAAATTATTATTTTAATAAGATATAAAATCTATAAATTACACTCATATGTTTAGATTTTTCGTTAATATTAACGGTATTAGAACAACGTGATATGTGTAGAATATGTATGTGTCTCAATTTCGTTAAAACTAACTGATAGAATGATGTAATTTACAATTTTACAAAGTGTACGGTGTCTAAAAATATTTTTTAAAATGTACGAGTACGATTTAGCAATAATTTAAAATTCGGAGGCATTTTAACATTTAAAAGATGGAAGTTCAAACTTCACCCTCAGTCAAAATACCTCCCCTTCTATTGATTTGATAGTTTAAAAGGAAAAAAAAATTAAAAAAATTCACTCATTCTTTCCATTTTCTTATCCACAAATGGAGGATGGATGGTTAAAATTTTCAGGTTAAAAAAAATGATTCCATTTTAAACGGTCTCTACCATAAAAAAATAATAAATTGTATTTTTTTTAAAGCAAATAATAAATTGTATTTTTTTAAAGCAAATAATAAATTGTATTTTTTTAAAAAGCAAATAATAAATTGTATTTTAGATAAAGTAATTGATACCTTTTTCCGTTCATTTTTCGTTTCTTCATAATTTTTTTTTCTTTTAAAATTAAATGAATCAATCAAACACCACCTAAATTCCTCTTTTGGCATTGCAAAATTTTTATAATAATCCATTTTCATCCTTGCAAATAAATTTGAAAATTAGGTGAAAACACAAAAATCTTTTTTAAAGTTTATATATATATATATATATATATATATATATATATATATATATATATATATATATTATAAAATATTGAGGTGGGGATTGAACAACTCTCTTAAAAGTGAAACTACATGAATCGGCTATGTCTTGATTGACTTTTAAAATTTAAGACCCAACACAAGTGGCTTAAAACCATAAATTCTCATTTGGGTGTTATATAAAATTTGTATTATGTGTATAATGAAGCTCCACTGAAATTAGAAAAAATAAAATAAAACTTTTTTTATACAACAGGTAAAAAGGAAAAGATTTGAAATCTAATTTAGATTTCGAGAGGGAGTTCGATAGACTAGCAAAGTTTGCTCAATATCAGGTTGCTACACTTGAACTGAGGATGCAAAGGTTCATGATGGCGTTAGATGATGATCTGAGAGGACAACTTGAGGCCATTGAACCAGTGGATTATGCTTCAACCTTGAATAAGGCAATTGCCCGCGATCCTAAAAGTAGGGGCAAAACAGTTGTGAAAGAAACTATTAAACCAGTTGTGGGTCAGAAAAGGAAAGTTGAAGCTGAGCAGGGTCAGAAACAGGGTAATCAGTGGACTAGTAAAAAAACAATTTCAGCAAAATCGACAGTTCAATCAGAATAACAGACAGTTTCAGGGAGGAAATAAGCAAAAATAGAAACCTAAATGTAGAAACTGCAGGCAAAGACATTGGGGCAATTGTACTTTGCCACGCAAGTGTTTTATCTGCCAACAGGAAGGTCACATTTCTACTGAGTGTAAGAAGAAACAGGATAGGCCTGTTGAACAGAACCAGCCTATGCAGAATGTAAACTTTTTGCTACAAACAACGAAGAGGCGCTGAGGCTACAGGAAATGTGGTGACAGGTACCTTATCTCTTTTTGGCCATAATGTCTTTGTTTTATTTGATTCTGGAGCGAGCCATTCCTTCATATCTGCTGCATTTGTTGAACATGCTGGTTTAGACACTTTGCCATTAGATTATGTTTTATCTGTATCTACTCCAGTAGGATTGACTGTGAATGTAGATAGGAAGGTAGAAACTGTTGAGCTTTGCATATTAGGAAAGTGTGTGCCTGCCACTTTTACTGTTTTGCCTATGGATGATTTTGATGTGATTTTGGGAATGGATTGGTTAAAAGCCAACTATGCTGTAATAGACCGTCATAGGAGGGAAGTCAAATTTAAGGGTTCAGATGGAACTGAGTTCAGGTTTAGGGGATCCAACTGAAAATTAGCACCTATAGTCATATATGTGCTACAAGCTAATAAACTTGTTGATGATTTGGCTTAGGCATATTTAGCCAATGTGGTAGATATCACTGCTAAAAAGGTCAGTATGGAGTCAGTGCCTATAGTGAGAGAGTTTGTTGATATCTTTCCTGATGAGTTGTCTGGGTTACCCCCAGTTATACAGCTACATTTTCATATAGATGTCATCCCTGGGACAGCCCCTTTGTCAAAAGCACCTTACAGAATGTCCCCGGTAGAATTGAAAGAATTGAAAGTCCAGTTGCAAGAGTTGTTAGATTTGGAGTTTATACGACCCAGTGTGTCGCCCTGGGGAGCACCAGTTCTGTTTGTTAAGAAAAAGGATGGATCGATGAGACTTTGTATAGATTACCGAGAGTTGAATAAGGTAACTATAAATAATAAATATCCTTTTCCTAGAATCGAGGATTTGTTTGACCAATTGAAGGGAGCGATGGTATTCTCAAAGATTGATCTCCAATCAGGTTATCATCAATTGAGAATCAGGAATGAGGATATACCAAAGACAGCATTTAGGACTAGATATGGTCATTTTGAGTTCATAGTGATGTCTTTTGGCTTGACCAATGCTCCAGCCGCTTTTATGGACTTAATGCATACTATCTTTTAGAAATACCTGGATACATTTGTAATAGTGTACATAGATGATATCTTAGTATATTCTAAGACTAGAGAGTTACACGCTGGGCATTTGATAATTGTACTGACCACATTGAGGGATGAGAAGGTTTATGCCAAGTTTAGCAAATATGAGTTTTGGCTAGATAAAGTTGCATTTCTGGGACATGTGGTGTCAAATAAGGGAATATCAGTGGATCCAACTAAAATTGAAGCAGTTAGTAGTTGGCCTCGACCTACTAATGTGACTGAAATCCGTAGCTTTCTAGGTTTAGCTGGTTATTACAGAAGGTTTGTGCAAGATTTTGCAAAGATTGCCTCACCTATGACTAAGCTAACTAGGAAGGGTGTGACTTATGTCTGGGATGATGAGTGTGAAAAGAGTTTCGAAGAACTCAAGAAGAGACTAGTTTCAGCCCCAGTTTTGATAACACCAGATGATTCGGGTGGTTTGACTATTTATAGTGACGCCTCGAAGAAAGGGTTGGGATGTGTGTTGATGCAATATGGCAAGGTTGTAGCCTATGCTTCTAGACAGCTTAAGGAGCATGAGAAAAATTATCCCACCCATGATTTGGAGTATGCTGCTGTGATTCATGCTTTGAAGTATGAAGAAAAGATCCTTATCTTCACTGATCACAAAAGCTTAAAATATTTCTTCACCCAGAAAGAGTTGAACATGAGACAACGTAGATGGCTAGAACTGGTCAAAGATTATGATCGTGACATCCAGTATCACCCTGGAAAAGCTAATGTGGTAGTAGATGCCCTTAGTAGGAACTCAGCTCATAGTGCAGCATTGCTTACTAGACATCCTAGACTTTAGTGGGAGATGGATAGGGCTGAGATTGAGATACTTACTTATGAGATGACTGTCAGTATGGCCAATTTGAGTGTGACACCTTTGTTGAGGTAGAGGATTATTGAGGCACAGAAAACTGATGAGAGTCTGAGAGGTTATATACTTGATGTGAAGACAAGTTTGCCTGGATATTTTGCCTATGCCACTGACGATGCCTTAGTTTACAAGGATCGTTTGTGTGTGCCTAGTGCTGAGACCTTGAAGAAAGAAGTATTAACAGAAGCCCACAGTTCTATGTTTTCTATTCATCCTGGGAGCACCAAAATGTACAATGACCTCAAAGTACATTATTGGTGGCCTGGAATGAAGAAGGATGTAACCGAATATGTGAGTAAGTGTTTAGTGTGTCAAGTGAAAGCATTGAGAAAATGTTCATATGGACATTTGAAGCCTTTGAGTGTACCAGAATGGAAGTAGGAGGAAATTGCCATGGATTTCATTTGTGGGTTGCCTAGAACACAGAAGGTTTATAATGTTATCTGGGTTATTGTGGACAGATTGACAAATCTGCACACTTTTTACCGAGAAAGTCAACTTATTCAGTGGAAACTTGGGCTAAGATTTATCTGAGGGAAATAGTGAAACTGCATGGAGTTCCAGTATAGATTGTATTAGATTGAGATACTAGGTTTGTGTCCAAATTCTGGAAGAGTTTGCATAGTGCAATGGGTACCAAGTTACTGTTTTGTTCTGCCTTCCACCCTCAGACAGATGGACAGACTGAACGAGTAAATCAGATTCTGGAAGATATGCTCAGGGCCTGTGTGTTAGACTTTGGGGGTAGTTAGTATGAACAACTGTACCTAGTCGAATTTTCTTATGATAACAGTTTTCAGGCTACAATTGAGATGGCACCTTTTGAGGCATTGTATGGTAGAAAAAGTAGATCTCCGATTCATTGGGATGAGGTTGGAGAAAGAAAATTGTTGGGACCTGAGTTAGTTCAGATGACTAATAAATCAGTGGAACTGATTAGAGAAAGAATGAAGATTGCTCAGAGTAGGCAAAAGAGTTATGCTGATGAGAGGAGGACAGATCTTGAGTTCTCTATTGAGGATCACGTATTTCTCAAGATAGCTCCGATGAAGGGAGTTATGAGATTTGGAAAGAAAGGAATGAAAGAAATGGAATACCAAGAACAAATGGAAAAAAAAAAAGCAAAAATTAAGTAGGACGAACGAGATAGAGAGAGAGGAGAAATAAGGTGGGATATTAAAAGGAAACAGAAAATAATAATAAATGAGGAGATATGGAGGGAGAAGAGAGATATAGTGGGATATTAAAAGAAAAAAATAATAATAAATGAAAGACAAATCAGGAATATTAAAAAAAAACATATCAGAAATGGACTAAAAAGCTTTAAAAAAATGGATGGGCTAAAAACACAGAGCAAATAGCAGAATAGGCTATATACTGGATTATCCTAGGGAGGAGATTGGGCTTAAATATAAAAATATTTATATATATTATTTTCGGGATTTAATTGGGGAACGGGGGGTCGGGGTCGGGGACGGCATTCCTCGTCCTCGTCCCCGAAACTAGAATGGAGAATTTTTCATCCTCATCCCCGTCACCTTCGGGCGGGGTGCCACCCACGGAAAAAATGAACATTCCTAATAATTTATAACCTTTATGAACAAATAGAATTAAAAGTGATTCTTTCGTCACGGGCCTTGCCCGCGGGAATAATGAACACCCGTAATATAACCTTTGTGAACAAATAGAATAAAAAGTGTTTCTTTCGTCACTTGGGGTAAGGAAGAAAGACAAGTCCAAGGGACAAGATTGGAGAAAAAATGTTGTACGTAAATAGAGATAGAGACAGAAAATGACAACCGGTGGTTTTGAGTGATCCCATTTTGTGGTGTTAGAGAATTGATTTTTATTTTGAGAAATGGTTTGTGTTTAAGTAGATTTTTTCAAAAATAACAAATTATAAATTGATATTTATAATTTTTTTTTTTTTACTTTCGCTCAAATCAAACATGAAAACAAACCATAAATACCTTTTGGAAGAACAAATTAAAAAAAAAAAAAATTCTTTTATAAAATAGATATTAAAAAACTGCATACAAATCAATTCTATACGAAAAGATGTAGTTTGAGAATTGGAAATATGAGAGATAGTGGAGAGAAAAAAAAGAAATGAAAAGGCATTTTATCACTCCTCAATTTTGTCCGTACAGTTTAAATGTGAGAAGAGAAAAAAAATGAGATTTTGGTGAAATACACGATTACATTCATGAGAAATAGAATTAATAATTGGACACTTGTCAATGGATTTAATAAGACACGTTATATTGTAAGAGGAGATCCTTCTGACTTGCACGAGCAAATATTCTCCTATTATATATATATATATATATATATATAAATTTTGGGCTTGGTTCACTTAACTAGAAAAAACTGAAAAAAATTAAACCGGGGCAACATAAAATATTGACAAAACTGAATCGTAATTTGTTACGGTTTTCTGTTTTTTGGATATTATACACATCCCTATTATTATTGTTTCGTGCATATCTCACTTTATCACTGTGTCTATCTCGAGGTTTTTTTGAAAGTGTTTAAGTGCTCGTTTGAGTAATTTTTTGTAGTGTTTAAAAGTGTTTTTGAATAAAGAAATTGTTTTTGATAACCATTAAAAATACTTTTAAAAGTTATCCCAAACGGACCCTAAATCTTACAACTTATCTTATGTTTCGAATTCGAGCATACTATTTACAACACGTTTTTTAGTATTTGAATTAAAGGAAGATTGTTGTTTAAATTATTTTAAGAAGCACAACACACATTATCAAAGCCTTGATCATAGGGATGAAAAGATATTATTGATATAGATTAACCAATGGTATAAACTCATACGTATAGGGCTGACATTCTACTAAATAATATAACAAACTCAGCTAAAACCACGACCCGGCTTTCCAGCCTCAACCCCGCTTAATAAATGGGGCGGGGCGGGGGAATTTTTTTTCCCCCCATTTACACTTTGCCCAGCCCCGTTTATCTACTTTATTTTTTTTCCTTTTAATTTAGTTTTTATATGTTTATTTGTATATGAATTAGATTGATAGTTTTATTTGTTTATTTCTATGGTTTATTAGGTACTATTATCATTGAAAAAAATGATTTTTCAATTTAAAAAATATATTAAATCAAGCATTTTTCACATTATTCTCCACTTCCGTTTATCCCTCGCCCGGGCCCGCCCACCCCCATTTAATAAATGGGGCGGGGTCAGGCGGGATTGAGTTAATTGGGGTGGGGAAAAATAGCTTAAATGGGACGGGGTACCCGTTTACGCCCGCCCGCCCGCCCCGCTCCGTTTACACCCCTAGTTGTAGTTCACCACGCATATCTTGATTGAACAATAATAAGATAGGGGCAAATATAGATTAACTAAAAAATATTCGTAAATATAAGAAATTTTTACACGCGTGAATCAGGTAATTAACAATTATCAATACTAAATGACAAAATTGATTGGTCTGAAGCCGATCACTTAATCACCGATTCACATAAAAAAAAGTTATTTTTACAAATACTTTGGTTGAAATTTCCAAACAACAATTACTTAACGTAAAATGGATGGTTTTAAATGCACAATAAAGAAAATGAAAGCAACAATTTTTTCATAGGTGGTTTTGAGTTTGGAAACTAATAAATCTTGTCATGCCTTCAACGTTTCATCCCTTCTTGAGCGTCAACTGGAGTCATTGCTATTCCTACTCCCCTGTTCTGTTTCTTCACATTTTCTTCCCAACCTTCCAATCAATTGCACCATATAAGTAAATTAGATATTTTATAAAATATCGTTTCTTTTTTCAACTACCATAATATAATGAAGTTATTAAAATTGCAAAAAATTAACTAAACGTAAATAATTAGTACATTTTATTTAAAAATATAAAAAATAGCAATAACATCGATCTTTCAATAGTATAAAAATAATTCATGTAAATGTATTTATTTATTAATGAAAACAATTAATTTTAGAAAAAGTAATAAAATCCTATAGTTTAAAATAAATAAATTTTTTAATACTTTTAAAAATAGGATAGAAAAAGTATTATTCATAGTAATTTCTCTAAGGCCATATATTTACTTCATGGGAGTGAGAATGGATTTTTCTCATTTCCATTAATGTTGTTTACCAAAACTTTGGAATGAGAATGAATATGTGAGACTCACACAATTTAAGAATCACTCTCTTAATTTTTAAGCAATTTCATTCCCTTATAAAAACTGCATTCTCTTTCCCAATTTTGAGCATTCCACTAACTTTTTATTTTACTAGTTTTTTTAGCACGTGCGTGCATATTTATATTTTATATTTAATATTTGATAGAACACCTATTTTTGGTATAACTTTCTTCCATCTCATTATAATTTTTAACTTTATATTGATGGGAGATTAGTGTGTGTTTATATGATACTATTTCTCTTTAAAATACTATTTCATTATGATCATCCATTTTTTTTTAAATGACTTTAAACTTTTGTTGAGAACATAAGCACTCTAATTAAAGAGATTAAGATAATATATTATTGGAATAAGATAAACAAAGTTTTTTTTTCGATAATGAAAATGAATAAATCCTCAAAAGAATTTGTGCACGAAAACTCATGAAAGCAAGTGATTTATAACTTGGACAAATAATTATATTTTATTTTTAGAATGGATGTATCAAAGTAGTTTTTCACCTCTCAAAGAATATTTATTAATTTTTTTATAGTTGATTTAAATATTTTTTATGATTAATCCATAAGAATCTTTTCAAATATTATTTATTAATTTTTTATGTTTAAGTAAAAATATGTATGATAATTTTTTTAATATTTATTATGATATTTATTATAATTGCAGTCATTCATTAATATATATGATATTTATTTTTTGTTTTTTTTAATATTTAGAATGATATTTATTATAATTTTGATCATTTATTATTTAGCATAAATTGATATTTAATATTTAAATTGAGGAATAATAGTAGTTTAGACATTTACTAATAGTGGGAGGGTATTAGTGTCTAAAAAAGGTTTCTCCCATTAGTACAAGCAGTAATAGATAATAGATTATTTTTCCTTTCTCTCTATTTATTTTGGGTTCTTCATCAATTAATAATTTATTCTCATTCCAAATATTGTTAAACAAGGTTGTAATTCTTTTCATTCCGGTTCCAATTCTATTTTTTTTAGTAAAACTAATCAAAGAACTTTTATTCTCATTCTATAATTTTTGTTTCCGATTCTTTCTCATTCTCATTCTAATTCTCATTCCTGTTAAATAAACGATGTCTTAAGTATACCAGCAAATAATTGAATCACAATCAGCATTTAAATAGAGAGAAAAGAAAAGGTTAATACCAATACACAAGTCGAAACCACGATTCTTGAGCTCACGATACTCTTGACACATAGCACATTTCAAACACCAATAATGGACACAACAGTCGGCGCAAGGAGTTTCTTTCAGTCTATATTTTCCCCTTAATCGAGATCGATAAACGCAAGAGTACAAACAAATAAATGGTGTAAAGGATCCAAGCAAACAGAATACTAGCCCATTCCCGCAGCAAGCTGCACCACAAAATCATAAAGATTACTAGCTTAGATAAAGCACCTTAGCGTGGAATTCTTCAATTCTACTCCTCTTTTGTTTAATTACAAATTTAATCTCTATAACTTCTGGTCTATTATTATTAGTTTTTATAATTTTAAAGGTTTAATTTAATTAAAAAAAAAAAAAAAAAAAACTCTTCAAACGTCCATGGTATTATTAAACAGTTAATAAACTGCTTGTATGTTTGTTTTAAGTGAGTTTGACAGTTTTGTGACGAAAACTGGCGATGATATATAAAGATATACAAATTGTATAGGGAAATTTATATGAATGTTATAATTGGGTTAAATATTTACAAATTTATTAGGAAAAAAAATATTTACAAAAATGTTACAATTTTAAAAATTGAGTATATCAGGCAATCTATTAGTATATCAGTCAATAATTAATAGTATATCAGTGATAGACTATTAATGATCGACTGATAAACTATAATTGATATACTATTAGTATACCAATCAATAATTAATAGTATATCAGTGATAGAGTATTAATGATCGACTGATAAACTATAATTGATATACTAATAGTGATTGACTGATATACTCGTCATTTTTAAGATTCTAAAATTTTTGTAAATTTTTTTTTCATAACAAATTTGTAAATATTATAAAAATTTCTAATATGTTTGAAAATGTCCCAATTGCATAGAGCTTAATAATTTGAGAATTTTTTTAACAGTTGGCATTTTTTATTTGAGTAATTTTTGGTCCATGAATCACTTATTACCTTATGAGTTATCACTGATTTTCTTGATTAAGATGAATGAAGGTTTTTAAAAAACTCCTATATTTGCAAATACTTTATAAAAGGGATAAATTGCAAATAACACCTCTGTGGTATCTATAAAATTCATGAAAAGCCCATGTAGTTTAAAAATGGCAAATCACACCCCTGTAGTTCTAAATTATACCAATAAGACCCATCACTTTCAACATTGTAAACTTTTTTTTAGCCATAACTTCTTCGTTTGAACTCCTGTTTGTTTGAATGATTCAAGATGTTTTGAAATCTTCATTTCGAGCTCTATGTTATGGTCACTTCAAAAACTTCAAAATCGTCAATAAATAAAAGAGTTTATTATCATCAAAATATTAGGTATGATTAAAGCAATTAACCCCTTTGTTTACTGATCTTAAAACTTTCAAGTGACCATAACGTAGAGTCCAAAATAAGAATTCCAAAACATTTTGAATCATTCAAATCGGAATTCAAACGAAGAACTTATGACTAAATCAACGTTGGAGGGGAGAAGTCTTATTGACATAAATTTAAACCATATAGTGTGATTTACCATTTTTAAACTACAAGAGTATACAAGAATTTGATCGAAACCACAGTGGTGCTATTTATAATTTACCCTTTATAAAAATGATATATTTATAAATATTGTAGAAAAGTCTGTCTAAAAAAATTCCCTTTTATTTTTATAGTTTACTTTTCCCTTAAGCTGGGATTATTAAGACTTTCTATATTATTTTAGGCACTGACTTAAATCTTTGAAGTTATAAAGATAATGCTTACAAGTTGATCCTTCATCTATAATCTCAGAAGATTGCCCAAAAGCCACACATGGACACCAGTATATCAAGCAACCTGTAAAAATAGACGGTGTTATAAACAAGATGTCTTTTACTCATAGAATGCCATTAAAACTGTTGTGATTATATATCGTTTGATTTTTACCATTCATACTTATCAGTTAATTTTTTTTTTATATTTTCAGTATAATTGAAATATGTGACAAACGTAAAATAAATACGTATTATGAATTTATTACAGTTAACTAGTAGAGAGGTGTGATTTATAATTTTACAAACTAAAAAGGTATTGATAATTGTTTTAAATTACAAAAATGTGATTTGTAAATGAGATAAACAAAGTGAGATTTGTAATCAACTTTAGAAAATGAAAAGAAGAAGAAAGAAAGAATAGCAAATAGAGAAGTGAGAGAATTTACAGGATTCAATGTCAGAGAAGCAGTGACAGAGGCCAGAGGACCATTTGTTTGTTGAGCTCACAGGAATGTCAGACATCTATTGCCAAAACAAAGCTGAGAGAATTGAAGTAAGAATGAATACACTTTCTTGCTATAAACCCCCAAATTTATAGTGCTTTTATTAAGAGATATGGAAGAAGAGAGAAAGCTATAGGAAAGGAAGACTTTTCCCCATGACTAAGTCAATAAGAATTTTCACACGTCAATAATTGAGTTAAATGCAAAATACAGCTTCATAATTTAGATTATTTTTAAATCATATCTCTACTTTTTAAAAATATTATTAAACACCTTTACACTTCTGTAATATTGTATATCACACTATCTATTAGTTTTAACGAAATTGAGACACATATATGCTTTACGTACACCACGTGTTCTAATTTTATGAAAAATAAAGAAAATTTAACAAATAAGTAGATTTTTTTAAAGTAAATCGTTATTTTAATAAGATATAAAATCTATAAATTACACTCATGTTTAGATTTTCCGTTAATATTAATGGTATTAAAACAACGTGATATGTGTAGAATATGTATGTGTCTTAGGGCCAGTTTGGCATAGCTTCTTCTAAAAACGTTTTGAGTTAGAGATTTTAAAAGAAATACTAATTAAGTGTTTCTCCTAAAAACACTTGAGTATGCTAAAATGTGTTTTTGGAGAAAATACTTGATTTTTGATTTTTCCAAAAACACATTTTAGCATACTCAAGTGTTTTTAGAAGAAACACTTAATTAGTATTTCTTTTAAAATCTCTAACTCAAAATGTTTTTAGGAGAACCTATGTCAAACTGGCCCTTAATTTCGTTAAAACTAACTGATAGAATGGTATAATTTATAATTTTACAAAAGTGTAAGGTGTTTAAAAACATTTTTTAAAATGTACAGAGTATGATTTATTTAACATTTAAAAGATGGAAGCTCAAACTTTCACCCTCAGTCAAAATACCTCTCCTCTATTTGATTTGATAGTTTAAAAGAAAAAAAAATAAAAAAAATTCACTCATTCTTTCCATTTTCTTATCCACAAATGGAGGATGGATTTTGAAAATTTTCAGGTTAAAAAAATGGTTCCATTTTAAACGGTCTATACCATAAAAATATAATAAAGGGGCTCTAGTGAAAATAGCAAAAATATGTTCAATATTTATAAAGATAGCAGTAAAAAAACATATTTGTAAAAATAGCAAAAAAATTAAATTCATACCTAAAATATTACAAAATTGCCACTAGTAACTAGTGATATCTTCACAAGTAATCACTAATTAGTAATCATTGATTTATTGATATCCTAATTTTTGTGCAGGAATCACTGATTACCTGATAGTAATCACTGATTATTTATAAGTTATCACTGATATTCCTGATCACATGAAGGGGGTTTTTAAAAATCTGCTATATTTGCAAATACTTTTTAAAACTGCTATATTTATAAATATTGCTAAAAATTCTGCTACCCAATGAAATTTCCCTATAATAAATTGTATTTTTTTAAAGCAAATAATAAATTGTATTTTTTTTAAAGCAAATAATAAATTGTATTTTAAATAAAGTAATTGATACCTTTTTCCATTCATTTTTCGTTTCTTCATAAAAAAATTTTCTTTTCAAATTAAATGAATCAAATAATAAATTTTATTTTAAATAAGGGTTAAATGCATAATTAACCCCTGCATTTTGAGGGTTTTTCAATTTACACCCCTACATTTATAATTTGAAAATTTTCACCCCTGCACTTTCACAAGCCATCAAATGTTAACTTTTCCATCCAATTTGACTGCAGACCATTTTTATTATTATTTTTTCAATTTTTATTTATTTATTATAGATTAGCCATTGGTTAAAACTAACTTAACCAAAAGTAAAATAATAACTTTTATAATATATTCTACTAATTATAATTTTTTATTTAAATTAAAATAAAGTTAAGAATATGATTATTTTTTTAAAGAAATTAAATATATTCAAAATAAATTCATAAATATTGGGAAAATGAAAATTAAAACTTTATACATTCGTTTAAATTTTGATAAATTGAAAAGAAACACACGTGCAATGCATGTGGTATGAATCTAGTATACTTAAAAGCACTTAAAACTTTTAATAGGGATAATATTGTAAAAATACTTTGGTTACTTATGTTGGATAGCTTACCTAACTATAAATACTTGTACCTACTTTGTCATTAATGTAATTTATTCATTTCTTCAATTTTATCCTAATACTTGTACCTACTTTGTCATTAATATAATTTAGTTAGTTAGTGGAGGCACCTAGGGTTTTAACCCTTGGCACCGCTGCCCCTATAAAAACCTTTTTTTTTCATTGTGAGGGGCCAAGCGGTAGCAGCCTCCGGTACTGACTCCTTTGGTACCGGCCAGGATCCGGTTCGCTTTCTTTCTTTCGTCGTTTCAATCGATATTTCCATATGATTAAAACGAATACAAATTTTTCCTATACCCAAATCATGGGTTTACAAAATTTCTAGGAAAGAAAACCTAGGCCAATAAATCCTAATTCAACCAAAATGCAAATCCCTATTTTAAAACTCCTTTTAAAATCGATTTCAATTCCCATCATAAAATTTTTGAAAAATATTATATATACAAGATTGCTCTGATACTAGTTAATGGAATTGAAGCCTCTTAAAAAGAGTTCTCATGCGGAATTCCCATGGATCTTTCCTTGCAGTATAATATTATCAAAGACATAATTACATAAAAGAGTACTAACCTTTGTAGAGAAGTGTCTGACTCTTCCTCGTTCTTCTGGGTTACGATCTTGGGACCACCAAAAAGTTCTTCCTCATTAAGCACACAAGAGAATTGGTGCGTGGGCACTATCTCCTTTGGAAAAAATAAAGGGAAGAAAAATCTTCCCTATGACCACTATAGGGCCGGCGGCGGCAAGGAGAGAGAGGGAGGAGAGGAATTTTTCTGAGCCTTTCTTTTGCTCTTTTAGTTTTATGTTTGGGGTCACCCCAAGGTTTCTATTTATAAGGAAACTAAGGCCTTAGAAAATCTTTGAATATCTTTTTAATTATCAAATAATTAATAAAGATATTATAAAATATAGTTTAAATAATTAAGATATAATATCTTATTACATAATAAGATAATCCCATATCTTTATTTAAATTAATGTTTATTAATTTAAAATAATTATTCCATATCTTACTTATTTAAATTAATCATATTAATTTAAATTAAGATATTCCATACATATATTTTAAATAAAATAAAATGCAAATAATTGGTTAATTATTAACCATTGGGGCGTGTGATCCTACCCATGGGTCACACGCCCATATAATCATCTCCATGACAATATTGAGCATTTTATTTTCCTTTTTATTTAATAGAAAAATTCCATTAAATAAATAAATAAAACTCGTTTTATTTATTTCATCTTTAATTTGACTTCCTCAAATTAAATATTTAAATAGACTCCTCTATTTAAATCCTCATTAATTTTGGACAACTGCAAAATCAATTTAATTAAATAGACTCTTATATTTAATCTCTCTATTATATAATTAAATAGACTCCTCTATTTAATAAATAAATAAATATACTCTTCTATTTAATTTCACCATTAATTATATAATCAAATAGACTCCTCTATTTAATTTCATTTAATTAATCAAATAGACTCCTCTATTTGTATTTGCCTTAATTGATTTGACAACTTCAAATCAAATGCTAAAATCATTTTTCCAAAGAAATTAATTCATATTAATTTATGTTCTCAATTACATGCGTTAGTTCAGAGGACTTAATGGACCTATAGGACTAAGCTCCAATGATCTAGAATTACATTGATTAAACGTCTTCAATAAATTAATTCTTATTCATTAACTCCTAGATAACTCCACTAAATATCTAGAGTTGCACTCTTTGTACTATAGACATAGTTATGTCCATTGGCTAATATCATTAACTACTTTTTGATCATTCACAAGTTAGTTCGTATCCATGGCTAGGTAATTTTACCGTATTAATCTCCATGATACATCTTGTTCTTTAAGCCCAATTGATTCTCTAATGAACAACCTTACATATATAATCTTCATTATGCATCTTTACCATTTCCTTGATCAGAGGAATATGGGGCCGCGCTGTTCAAGCATCGAATCAATCCATAAGGGAACTATTTATCTGTTTTCCTATATAGAAAAAAGTGAATTCTATTCTTGTGTAATTACGTTCCCAGTTATAAGCAAGATGAAAAGATTAAGATCAATTGTACATGATCGACTGATTGATAAACGAAGTGTCTTTCTGTAATGGCTTTCCCAGAAGACAGTAAGTTTATCTTAGTTCAGTCTACTACAATCTTTATTGCGGCAACATCCACACTCACATGTCTTTACATGAGCGATCCAGATAAGATCACTTGTGCTGATTCACAAGTGGACCGTGTTAGTGGTCCAGAAATAAGGCACTCAATCTTTATTCATATACCACAGACTATTTGAGTTACACTTAAGTGAATCTTCCCGCATCATATGCTCACTTTAAGTTATCATAAGTAACTCTAGATCTTATGATGGATTACATTTATTAAACTAATAATAAATGACAATGTAAATATTACTAATTAATAATTCCTTTATTTATTTATAGTTTAATTGGATTACATAAGATTTAGGGTAGAAACCTCAGCAGGTCCAAGGGGTGCGTGACCCCCTCAATTTTATATGAATTATAAATATATATCATATGCAAATTACAATTAATTTTGGGCTCTTAATTTTTAAATAAATAAAATACGAGTGAAGAGTTTAGTATATAACAAAATGGCATGTTGGTTGAAGCTCTGACATGAGAATTCTTAGGCTCAAGTTTGAAACCTGCTTGCTGCACCCTCTGGAGTTTTTTTTTTTTTTTTTTTATCATATTCTTTTAATTATTTAAAGTTAATTCAGTTATATATATTTATTTACTTAATAAATTTGATAAAAAATGTACTTTTTTATATTTTAATTTATATATAACTAATATAAATACAGTATGTTTATTTTGTCTATTTTCAAGATTTTCAATCATAATATAATTTTTTTATATTATAAATATCATTTCTAAAAAAAATCCTTATTTATTTTCTATCTATCTATATGATTGTTATAAGAATATAATACTTTTTTAAAATAAAAAAACTCAATAGAGTAAAATATATTGATATTTACTCGACTTATTTTTCAATAAATTAAATACTAATAATGAATATATAGATTTTATTTTCATAGTTAATAATAGCATAATCAACAATTATAAGATTGCAAGTATTTCATGTTAGGAGTGTTTTAATTTCGGTTAATGTCAATTTGGGTTAAAATTGACACTAAAATTATTTAAATGAAAACATTTACAAACTGAAAATGAACCACATGTGTCAAAATTAAAATTTACTTTGTGCCCCCCTCTCCCCCAATTTAAATCTTGGCTCCGCCACTGTTTTCAAGAGAAGATATTCCAAATAGGAAAGAACAAGAAGTATAAGAGAGAAATCGATGTGGTATTATTTTGCTTCATATAAAAAACTTGGGTTGTTGAAAAAGAAAAGAGAATAAATTCAAATTCATGACTGATCTTTATGTTATTCTTTACTGTCTTAGCTTGCTAGCTCCATATTTTTCCAATGTAACCAAGATTTCAAATGGAGGGGATCTAGGGGAAGTTATGATTTATGAAGTCAAGCTGAGCAAAAAAAAAATCCTATTATAGTTATCTTTACTTGCAAGGTGAAAGTTACCCAACGTTGCTTAATTTGGGATGCACACATTAGCACGTCAGGCTTTATTGTGCTATATGTATTAATTAGGCTAGTTTTTAGGATTGCCTCAAGTTCAAAGAGTCTATGATGGAAAAAAGCCCTAATAAAAACCAATTAACTACTTGTTGAAAACTTGTTTCTTAATTAATTTCTTTATTTGAGTCAATGATTTTTTTGCATCACTCGAGGAAGAGGCAATGAGCTAAGTTTGGGGGTTTGATAACTCTATAAAATAGAACTTTTTTGTGACGACCCGGCTTATTCTAAAAGCTCAGGACGCGAGTACGCATACGGAAGCGAAGAACATAAAATTTAAAACAATTGATTTAGCAAATCCTTAAAAATTTCGGCATGTAGTATTCATAAATTCCAAAACTCACATACAAAATAAAACCTGTTTATCAGAAAACATCTGCTCGTCGGCCGGTTCACAATATCACATTTACCATTTCCTCTTAGTCCACAAACCTTTCCATCTCTAAACTCGGCATCTCACTACGCTCTATACACATACATTCATTAATCAGTACCGAGCCATAGCCTTTAAAGTATTACACTCCCTGGCTTTACATCAAGCCTTGGAGAACTATTACCATATTCCATTCACTTTCCGAGTCTCTTTCATTTTCCACTATTCATCCACTTCTCATTGCACACAATCAAAGCAAAAGAGATAGAAAAACATGGATGTATAAATGTTGCATAAATATGCTCAACACATAACATGAATACTTATGCAAGTAATCAACTTTCAAGTTTAAGATTTCACCAAACAACAATGCATAAGCCATCTCCACTTTTTCCTCTTCCTTTCAACTATCTTTTTTTTTTTGGTTCCTTACTTACAACCCACTTCTCACTACGCGTAAATCATGATTTGCCACATATCTCACTCGAGCCGCAGCTCATTTTACATCATCCGAGCCGAAGCTCATTTCACAACCTCAGGTTATCTCAATAACCACTAGCATCCGGGCCATTCATCACATAGCACTCTGGAGCTCCACAACAACACCGCCACGATAACCACATGTAACGTCCAACACCCACATACCGTTACACGGGTTACGACCCCATGGCCACAAACCGATCGCATGATATGCATAAATGAAGTGTTATGAGATGAAATGGAATGAAATGGCTAATCATGCTTTCTTACAATTCTCATCAAAAGTAATAAATCCGGGCTCAATGAGTACAAGTAGGCCAATTCCTCGAAGCCGTATATGACTCTTTCATATCATATGACTTGCTTAATATTCACATAAAGCATAAAAATCACATTTCAAGTACTAACTCTTAACATCTCATTAACGCACTAATCACCGTGCAATAACTGATAGCATATCATATAAAAATGAAATTATCCCCATTCCAGTATATGACTCGATCATGGACTAAAGAAAAGGCATACACTAGCAAGTAATCATGTTCAAACAAACACATAAATAAGTAAATAACATATCGTTTCGAGCAAACTTGCTCGTTGTGAGCCTTTTAAATAGCGCCGAGATCAATTCCCATTCCTTGTCACTTCCTCATACTCCGATCTTCTTATACTTCATAACCCATAGTCTCCAAACTAACCACAACCATAGCCAAACGCAATTCACAAAAACACTCCAAGAATCGCAAACAACATTGCCAACACCCCTCCGATTCTTTATGTTCTCACCTTTTCGAAAGGCTCTTGGTAGCTCGTTCTTGCCTCTTATCCTACAACCAATCATTCCAACATATTTAGATATATATAAGAAATCATTTATCTCAGCCCAATTCAAATACACACAAACTCATACCCGGTTAGAAGAACAAAACCCAAAACTAGTCGAAATAATCAATTATTCATTGGGTGGAACTTCTACTGTGTTTTTCATGTAGATTAAACTCATATAGACACCCAAAATTTCTAGATTTTACAACCTTCCATTAATAGCTAAGAAAACACAAAATTGAGAAAAATAGAAGCTTGAGAAAACTCCATTAATGGAGTTTCTTGAAAGCTTACACCCACCCAATGGTTTTCATCTTTTCCCCTTTCAATAAATACATTTAAGCACTCATATATTCCAAATTTAATAACCTTTCAAAATTACTCAAGAAAATCCCAAAACTAGCTAAGTTAAAGACTAGTATTATGGCCAAAATTTGAGAATTTTCAAGAATTCATTTCCTTGCTCTTCCAAGTTGTTTTCCATATGTAAAGTATATATTTAGGCACATATATATTCCAGAATTGAAAGATTCTAAGTAAAAGTCAAGAAAAGTCAAAAATTGAAAAAGCTAGAAGCTTGAAAAATTGCCATTAATGGAGGTTTTGAGCTTAGTGTTCATCCATGACTTCCAATCTCAAGAGAGCTTTAAGATAATAAATCCTAGGGTTTGCAATATGAGTTTGAAAGTCAATTTCCAGAATTTGAAATAAAGGAAAAACAACTTCAAAGTGATTTAAAATAGCCACCAAGAATAACCCACAACTTCCATGAATGAAACCTAGAAAACTTGAATTTCATGAATTGAAATCTTACCTTTGGAGCTTTCTAAACCAATAGTTTCTTGCTTCAATCTTCCTATTATGATGTTTCTTACACAAATCAACCAATTCCCCTTTTGATTTAGCTAAGAATCATGAAGATTGGAAGAAGTCAAAACTCACCTCTTGGTGAAATGGGGGGAGGGGCTGACGGTGGTGATGGAGGAAGGAGAAGAATTGAATTTTTGTTGTTTTCTTTTTTTTAAAACCCACTTTTACAGTTTTCAAAAATCAGAAATCTAAACCCCATAATTGCTATAGAGTCCCTCCACCTATTCACCTAACTTCTAAGGCCTCCCCCACTAACTTGTTTGTTTTCTACCCCTTGCTCCAGATTTATTTGCTATCCAACCCTTCCCTTCAACTTAACCATGGTTAAAAGTTTATCTTTTAAGCAAATCTTCCACCCTTAATTAATTTTAAACATGGTTAACCACCAAAAAATCAAATTAAAAAAAATAGAAAATAATTTCTAAAATGTTTATCATTCATTACACAAGCATACCATTTAAGTAAAATTTTAATTAACTACTTTTAAAAACTCGGGGCCTTACATTTTTAGTCCTATTTTAATGCTTTTTATATGAATATTTAAGGGATGGTTGTGTATATTCACATACTTTGAGCGTACAAATACATTAGTTATTGATTAGAACACCTCATGAGAATTTTTTGGATATTTAATATGGTCTTGGAGTGATTTCAATTTGTTTTTAGGTTTTCAATATTTTAGTTTAAGTGTTCACTTCTGGAAGAAAAGGTTAAATGAGTCGTGATTTCATTATAGGAACTTTAGAAAAAAAAAGTTGTTTTTCAGAATTTTACTACGGTACAGGGCCGTCGTTGGCATGGTGCAACTGGTGCGACCGAACAGGGCCCCCGAGCTTGGGGGGCCTCAAATATTGAATTAAAAATTTAGTATTAATAATATATAAATGAAAATTTATTCAAAGTTGTGTTGGCTGACTTTCTCCCTACAATATCTTTATATGTTCTCCGCCATTATGAGTTGAGTTCAATCCCAATATAAGTTTTAACTTCAATCTTTATATTTTTTTTATACTACATTGATAATTTTATGCTATTTTTTTATTGATATCGTGTTTTAATAGAAATAATTTTTTTATGTATATATTTTTATGGTTTTTCATATTAGGGATTATATAATCGAGGGTCCAAATTTATATATCGCACTGGGCCCTTATTTTTGTAGGAACGGCCCTGCTACAGTATTTTCCAAGGTCAATATTACACTACAAGGTCAATATTATACTACAAATTTTGCTCCAGCAAAATTGGCGGTTATGAACAACACGATTATAATCCCAAAAAAAAAAAAGAACTCTTTTGGGCCCGTTTTCTGGGAGTTTTGAAAGAAGCCCAAATCCATTCTTGAAGGAAAATTATCCATAAAAAGAGAAAAGTAAGGAAAAAGCCCTAGATTCAGTGAGGAAAAAATTTTGAACCTATAGAAGGAGGAACAAACTTTGTTCAAGAACATGAGATTTTAATTTTCCTTGAATTTTTGAGTAAATTTATTATTCTTGGATGAAGACTTGTTATGGGGAAGTTTTTCTTGAGATTACTTCTTCTTCCTCTACCTTATTCCACCATTGTTGAACCTTAAATTATGCTTAGAGTAGTTTATTATATATGTTTTTCGATGTTATTTTAGATTTTAGTATGAACTAATTGCATTAGGTTGGAATGGATTGATAAACCCCAAGGGGTATGAAACTTCAAGGTTTCATTGAATTCTATTTTCTTGCTCGATTCAAGTGTTTTTGTTAATTTTTAATTCTTGCTTTTGCTTGATCACCATAAGTAAGATATTTGGTTTGATTAATTCTAAAAAAGGTTAAGATTGAATGGTAACTACTTGATTGATAGGGGATTAGCTATTCTTTGAATGTTATAGTGTAGATATATATACATATGTATGTTTAACCCATAAAAGAAGAACTAAATGGAGCTAATAAATGGACTTTCTAATCTGATTTTACCTAGATATAGAAGTTAGATTGAACTAGACGGTTAGAAAGAACCATGCTAGGTTTGACGAAGTCACTTGTAAATTAAGTTTTGGCTTGCTTGAAATTGATTTCGTTAAAGCTGTTGCTGCAGCCTTTCTGCAGCAAAGTGAGGTTTAATACTTTTTAGGGAGATTCTTGACGTTCTAACTGTTTTTCTCTTCAATATAAACCTTAATTCTTTTTGCATATTTTAGGATTAATGTTATTAGTTTGAAGCATACATATCAGATCATTATATTCTTCATCATATTAATATTAGTCCTATTTACTTAGTTTCGCACTTAGTTGCATTCTAATTACATATCGACATTTCCACGTCTTTTTATTGCTTTAGTCACATCATTTATTTTATCTAAAATTATCATTTGTTTTAGTTTATTCTAGACTATTTGTTAAACATCTATTTAATCTTACTAATCCCTGTGGGAACGATACTTATCTTATTATTATATTACTTGTTTGATTGTGTACACTTACATATCATAATTTTCATAAGTTTTTGTCTGTGCGACACTTCTCCATTTTAAAAACTTTATGCAACTTCCTTGTTAAGTTTTTAACTATATAAAAGAGTCTAGTTGAAGGAATGTTAACGGTTTTCAACATCTATAACTTTTATTCCATTAATTTCCTAATCACAACGAAGAATTCTATACACGTCGTTAATTAAGGTTCACAAATATTGGGCACAATCCTTTTAGAGCCAGATACGTGGAGCAGGTAAGGTCGTCGTCTTCTTCAAGATTTTTAATCAGTGACGGCGTAATTGAAAGATTGAAGGTAAGGTGTAGTGGTGCTGAAGATGATGAACCTCTAAATTTAAAATTAAAATGATCGTGGTGTCGTTACTAACTTTAGTTATAGTTGAGCAGAATTGATCTACCTAGATAAATACAAGTCAATTGGTTAAGTATATCTTTTTTTTTTTCCACCGGTAATTTAATTATTTCAACAGTTCGATGCAATATTTTTCTGGATTCTCAAAATTATGAGTTGAAAATATTGTAATACGATAGTGAACAAGAAATTGAATGAAACAAATATGTAAATAAAATTTAATAAGCTGAAACATATTTGTCTCAAGTTTTAATTTAGTCTTTAATCTTTAAAGTTTTAATTAATCCCTCCTATTTTTTTAAAAAAAAAATGATAAGTCCTTATCATTATATTATTTTTAAAACAAAAATTAAAAGATACAGGTTCTTAAAGTGGCTGGCGAAGACCCTAAACACCTTGATGCTAAGAAAAAAACATAATATTGAAAATCAATTTTGAAAATGATTTACAATAGTTTTCGTCATATCAATGTAACAAACATGAGGCAGTGACTTTGATCCTGCAAACTCACTGCACAAAATGAACCCTCAGATGAATTTTAAATTAAAACTCTTCTTTTACAGTGGAAGGAATGGAAATCCAACCACTCTCTGGTAAAGTTTCGACCTAATATATTTACATACTAAGAATACAAAATGTATAAACAGAAAGAATTTTTCCTATTTAAAAAAGCTCTAACCTTCCATGGGACGTTTCCCACGAGTATCTAATCCTCGACCATCTGAAGTTGAAGCCGAAGAAGAGGCGGTAGCAGTAGCAGTAGGTGTTGCAGTTATTGTTCCAGTAATGGAATTCGATGTCGAAGAGGAATCAGTCACACCAGAAGTTCCAGCAGTAGACAATGACAAAGTCGGTCTACGAGATCTTCTATACCGAGAACCTGGTACACCCGGTCTCGTTGGTTCTTCTAAAGTACCAGTTCTCCTTGAAAGCATCACAACTACGCGTGGCATATTCGGTCGTAATTGTGGATCACCTTGTGTGCAAAGCAATCCTATCTGAACACACATAGCAACCTGATCAGGATCAGCTGATGGTGCCAATGTTGGATCCACGATCTCCAAGCTCCTGCCCTTCTTGTATAGCTTGTAAACCTGCAGTAAAAATTGAATCTCATTAGCAGCTTAAAAATAAATAAATTTTTGTTAAAAAACATCCTTTTGTTGGCCTTCCCATCCATCATTCTCTGAAACTAATGTAAACTAGCATGCATTTAAAATGGATGGCTTGTGTTAAATTATTTAGTTAGTTGAACGACCGAGTGTCTCGAAAGCTGATCTGCAGGTGGTCAGGCAAAGTTTATGTGCTCCAAAGAAAATATATAGATCGAGAAGTAATTATTAGACTAGAAAATGCCCTTGAGGTAGCTAATTTTAATGGGGACACACAACAGACATGCTTTAAACAAGATCAACAGCCGAGTATAAATCGCTAAAACATAAAATACATGATCTGAAGACAATTCATGTTCTGTTTCTCACCACGTGGATTGTTTAAATGATAAACAAGATACGGAAGTTGAAAGTACTACCCGATCAGTAGATTCTGCACCCTAAAACAACTTTACAATTAAATAGGTCTATATAGCTGAGGTAGTGAGGCCTTACCCAATCAAGTAGATTCTGAGCATCTACAAATGAACTAAATGAGGAGTTCCGCTGGCCACTGATGAGTTCCAAAACCAAAACACCAAAGCTAAAAACATCTGCTTTTACTGATAGATGTCCATGCATAACATATTCCGGAGCCATATATCCACTGATCATCCATGAAAAAAGAAAATTAATTCTGCCCACTTAGGTTTCAAGCAATTTAACTGAGATCTCATGTGACAGGAAACATACTTGGTACCAGCAACACGAGTATTGACATGTGTTTGATCTTCAGGGAAGAGACGGGCCATACCAAAGTCAGCAATCTTAGGGACCCATTTTTCATCCAATAAAATATTGCTAGCCTTAATGTCACGATGGATAATGATATTATGTGCATCTACATGAAGGTATTGCAAGCCTCGTGCTATGCCAAAGATTATGTCATACCTCCTCTTCCAATCAAGCTCTTCTCGTCTGCTAGATTCTAGACAATACCACGAAAACAATTATTTTACCTCTGAGACTTTCAATATATTTTGAACATCATATCAACAATAGATATAAATAATATAGAGTTCAAACGAAAAAAGACGGACTGCTAGATAGGTCAGAAATTATAAAGGGCTCATCCACATAGAATTTAGTAAAATCCAAGTCATTTTTAAATGTAAATTTCCAATTGCAAACTTCCAACAACATAAAAACATTTCAAATCCTAAATTCGCTGCAAGTTTGGGAAGAGGGGTGGAGAGATAATCTATCCATTGTTTATATGCTTCACTTTAACTCAATTTTTAATATTTTCATCGCGCAGAACCGTTACATTTCAAATTAGATTTTAACATCAGTTTATCAAATAAATCGCATTAAGAGATGTCTAGGACTTTTCCAATAAATTTAAAATTCTTGCCACAAAAACTAGATTATTTATGCCCAATAATAATTGAAACGGGACAATAATATCATGAATACATCATCCTTGAAAGAAGGAAATAAGTAGATAGAAAATCTTTAAGCAGTACTTACTGAAGAGAAGTTTATCAAGACTCTCATTGACGACATATTCATAAACTAGTAATTTTTCTGAACCATGCGTACAGTATCCTAACAAATTGACGACATTCCGATGCTGCACCCGAGCCAGTAACTTGGCCTCAGTCATAAACTCTCTCCTCCCCTGGTTTGAACCATGTGACAACTTCTTTACCGCAATCTCTCTTCCATCCTTCAACTTTCCCTACAAAAAGAAGCATAATTAAAGGGAAATCAGAAAAAATAACACACCGTTTCAAACACATATTAGGAAAATAAAATTAAGACTTGTTCAATTTGACATTTAAATAGTAAATTTCTTCATAACTAGCTCTTTCAAATCCTTCCAAAACTAATAAATGAAGGATAATGATAGTTTTCAAACTTCTTATTGTTCAATGTGAGTAATAGTCAAACATTAAGAACATTCCAATTTAAAGTAATAGTCAAATAGAGGACACAGATTGAAGAGAACGCTGCCAAATTAGTTAAAAAAAATAGCAGAAAGGGCAACAAATTAAATAATAAAATAACCAGAAGATGGAAAGATGAGTTTCTCTCACATCCAAACATAACGTAAATTATACGAAACACTGGTTAGTTATCGGTAATCCTAAGGTTTAATGTTCGAGTCTCCTCTCTCTCTCTCTCAATTTGATCTAAAAAAACATAAAATTATATATAAAAAAATGAGATCTAACCTTAAAAACAGGTCCAAATCCGCCTTCACCAAGCTTATGATTAGGGTGAAAATTATTGGTAGCTTCAATTAAAGTATCGTAAGGAATAAGCTTCTGTTCCTTAGCAGCAATCTGCTCCAAATCTTCCTCGTTCTGGCTCTCTAATTCAGCAACAACCAAAAAAAGAAATCAGAAGAAATATAAGAAAACGAATTGAGAATTGAGAAAGAGAGAATTTGCAGGAACCTGTTGAGGAACCGAATTTGAATGGTTTGATGAGATTATGAAGAAAACTTTTGGACTTCGTCATGCTCTATCTAGGCCATCAATCAAGTTGGAGAATGGAGACGACGAAATGAAACAAAATTGAAACGCCAATCTTTTTATTTTTATTTTGTTTCGTTTTGGTTTTCTGAGTTTATAAAAAACACGTATCTTGACTTCCTGTTTGACTTTGAATTTTCGTTTTTGTTTTGTTTTTCTTTGCCTTCATTTATTCAGGCAGGCAGAAAAGTCAAGGCCAGCTTGCAAGGTATCTTTCTTACTACCTGCTCTTTCTTTAAATCTTTTAAGTTCCGGTTTGTTTAGAAATAACATTTTACGAAGTAATATTTTAAAATTATATTTTTCAGACTCCAATCTACTCCTCTCAATTTGTAAAATATCATTTTTGAAATATTTTATAAAAAGAGTTAATTTCACTAATAATCAATAAATTAAATAATAAGATTTGTATAATATCATTTTTAAAATTATATAATATTATTTTTAAAATTGTTTGGATGAAAATTACAAAAAATAAAATAAAATAAAATTAGCATGTTTATATATAATAAACATAATTTTATTGATGGAAACTATAAGCGTTGACATGATGATTTTGCTAAAAGAGCTTGATAGACTTATTTGTTTGAAGGCAACATGAGAGGTTTTCATTTATGTCCCTGAAAGATTCCATCGGATTTGCTCTAACTAACAATATCTGTGCATTTTTATTGTGAACTTTGAACTTGGTTTCTTAGTGGAATCGTGGATCTGAGGTAATATTTGGGCGAAAAAGAGTCGTGGAGAATGCACGAGTTCGAATCTGGCAGACAGTATAGATTTTCTGAATCCACGATTCGTCGGGGTTGTCGATTTCGGAGAAACAACATCAGATGATTAGATCCTCGAAGAACTATAAAGTAACATCAACGCAGAAGAAAGTCGAATTGAAGATTGCGTTTGATGGGTATGAGTACTGGAGCAAAAAAATTCGAATAATGCGATCTAAGATGAGAAGGAAAGATAATGATTACGATATGAGGATGAGAAGGGAAGATAATAATTTTTAAAATAATTATCTAATTAAGGTTGAGTCTTAAATAATGATTCCTAAAATCAAGAAGATTGATTTGAATTCAAAAAAAAAATATATAAATTAAATGATATGTAATTAATAATATATAGTTAGGAGGAGAGATAAAAGGGTAAAGTGGTAAACAATAAAATCAGAAACCACCAAATCACCACCATAAATAGTGTTTTTTTGGGTATAGATGATAAAAGATAAAAACATTCAGTATTTATGTAATTGAGTGAATTAAATAGGTTATTGGTGTAATTAAGTCTTATAAAAAAGCTTATAAAAAAATTATCTTGAAATTTCTCTTATAAAAATGATGTTTTTAAGTTGTAAATTTTAAAAATCACAAAAAAATTTAAAATAATATTATCATTATATAATGAATTTATCAAAACTAACTTAAATTTAGAAATTATTAAACTTAATTTAAAATATTTCAATCGAAAACATAAAATAATAATATACTAATATTGATTAATTCAATAATACAAAGAGAAAAAAAGTTGAATGATAATGAGTTCATTAAATTTAATGAAAACAATTTTTTTTTATTTTATTAAAATAAAAATGTGTTATGTTCTAAAAATAAATCAATTTTTTTGTTACTTTTGAAAATAAAACAAAAAATAGACCGTAGCTATAATTTCTCTTCTTCTAATTTATATCCAAAAAGAAAAATTCTTAATCGTTGTGAATTGAGGTGGGAAATTTCTTAATTTACACGTGTGAGATTGAATTTTCTTTACAATAGTTAATTTATTGATTGATTATTGACGTAATGAAAGATGTAATGGTGTACGGTTCGAATATGAATCGAGAAAATCCAAATTGTGGAGAAAATAAATAAACGCGGTCATTGAAGAAATAAATTGTTGTTTGGAAGCTACGTCTGCTGTCATATCCGTTTTGCCATTTTTCTTCCACGCTCTTTTACCCTTTTTCAATAGGATATAATATATACATATATCCAAATAATATGGTATGGTCTACTCCATTTGTAAATAGTGGTTTGTACTATCATATGGTTTTTTTTAATGTTTTATTTGACAATTAAGTTTTGGGGCAATTTCAAATATGTTAAAAAAATATATAATATTTACAAATTTATTAGAGAAAAAAAATATTTACAAAAATATTATAATTTCAAACATTCTAAGTATATCAGTCAATCACTATTAGTATATCAGTGAATTATTTGTATATTAATGATAGTTTATTAGTTTACTATCACAGATATACTATGAATAATTGGCTGATATATTAATAGTTATTGACTGATATACTCGCCTTTTGAAATTCTAACATTTTTGTAAATATTTTTTTCTAATAAATTTATAAATATTTCACCAAATTATAACATTCATGTAAATTTCCCTTAAGTTTTAATAGATAAAGTATTTATAAAAGTAATAGTTTTTTTAATTGTAAATCAATGCATAACAATAATCAATACTAATCAGTTTAGACAATTAGTGTTAAATACTATTATTCAATTAAGAAGAAGATAAATCTGACTTGTATTAAGAATAATGATGGTTGCTAGCCTTTATACAAGAATGTAATAACTAATAACCAACTAACTAACATAACAAGAATCTAAGTGACGTAATTAATTATAACTAACGTGCAATACTCATCCTTAAGATGGAGAATGTAACTAAGATTGAGCTGAATCACAGGCATAGGCTTTGTAAAAGCATCAGCAAGATGGTTTGTTGAGCGAATGGGAAGTAGCTTGAGAGTTGAATCATTAATCCGATCACAAACAAAATAGAAATCAATCTCAATGTGTTTCGTTCGCTCATGAAACAAGGGATTTGTTGCAATATGAATGGCAGCCTGGTTATCACAAACAATAAGAGTAGGAGTAATAAGAAAACCAGTCAATAATTTGCTTAACCACAAAACCTCACTAACAACCATGGCTAAAGCCCGATATTCTGCTGCTGTCGAAGATCATGAAACTATTTGTTGTTTCTTAGACTTTCATGAAACAAATGGATCACCCAAAAACACACAAAAGCTAGTAATATAGAACGACTAGTATCAAGACAAGTACCGCAATCCGCGTTTGAAAACCACGATGCTGCAGAAAAGAAGAAGTAGAAAAGAAAACACTTTGGCTAGGAGAAAATTTCAAATAATACAATAAAGGATTGGCTGTATCAAGATGTGGCTGACGAGGTTGAGATACAAATTGACTAAGATGACGCACACATATGTGATATCATAATGAGTAAATATTAAGTAAAGCAGGCGCACAATGAGTCTTCTATATAATAAAGCATCAGGAAGTAGTTCATCAGTATCCTTCGACAATTTTAAGGTAGGATCCATGGAAAAAAAAATACATGGTTTAGCTGCCAAAAGTCCTGAATCATCTAATAGTTGAAGTGTATAATGTCTTTGAGAATGAAAATTTCCCTTAGAAGATCTTGCTACCTCAAGGCCCAAGAAATATTTTAATGAACCAAGATCTTTAAGCTTAAACTTAGTATTCAAAAACCATGAATAGCAGCCTTATTAGAAGTAACAAGAATAATATCATCAACATAGACCAAAAAGGCAAAAAAAGATGAACCAGACTTTGACTGAACAGATCCATGTAAGAGAAGAGCCTGAGTAAATTTAGAGAACCAGTACCTAGAGGCCTATTATAATCCATAGATGCACTTATGAAGTCTACAAACAAGCTTTGCATCCCGTTTTGGAGAACTAGAATGGGAATAACCCATAGGAAAATCCATGTACACTTCTTCAAATAAGTCTCCATTCAAGAAAGCTGTAATGTCCCGTTATTTTCATGTAGAATTAATTTTATTATTATTATTATTTATCTTTCCTATATTTATTTAATTAGTTTAATTCCGGTAATTTATAATTTAGAAGTTTAAATCTTTATTTGGTAATTTTAGATTTCAAGTATTTAATTTGAGCCAGGTGTATTAATTATTATTAATAGGCCAATTAATAATAATTAATTACCTTCTATCCTAGATTAATTGTGTTGATTAATTTTAAGGGATGAGTTATGTTTTAAGAGCATGGGGTAATTTTTAAAAGAAAAGGAAAAGGAAAAGGGTCTTTTTGCAATTTGAAAAATACATCTTCAATTTTTTAGAGGTCTTCTTCCTCATCTTTCATTTGAAGCAAAAGAAGAAAAAATAGAAATCTCTCTCCCTTTTCTCTCCCAAGGCCGCTGGCCCTATACACCTCCCAAGGTCTGAGATTTTCTCATCTCTTCTCCGATTCTCTTGTTTTCGGGTGCGTTAGATAGATCGGCCCCCGATCTATCTTTTGAACTAACCTTGGAAGAATTCCTCCAACTTCCAAGGGGCCTAAGACTAAGATTACTCGTTTTTTACTTTGGGTTTTATTTCCTTTTTTTAGCATTTTTGTAAATTTGAGTTGAAATCTTCAATTCCATTCTATGGAACTTGAAGATTTCAAATCAAAGTGTTGTTTAAGTTTTTTCTTGGTATTCTTGGCTTAAACTTCAAAGGAAATCACAAAACCTAAACCCTTGAATGTAGATTTGGCCAAAATCCTCTTTTTTTTTTCTTGGAGTGTAGTTAAATTTTAAAGTATTTTGGTCATAACTTCTTCGTCCGAACTCCATTTTGAAACTGTAAGGTATTTAAACTCTTCGTTTTTCCAAGATCTATCTTTTGAATCTATTTTTATAGCCATCAAAGTTCTGTGGAAAAAGTTATCATCAAAATACCTCTCGGCCTGTTGGGGAAATCTCGGGCTTTTTCTTCGTTCGCTTTGTTTTACGCGTCGTTTGTTGTTTGTTTGGTAATTAATGCAATTAGGATATATTTAATTGTAGGTAATTCTTGATTGCTCGCTCGATTGTTCGCTTGGGATTTCAATTTCAAGTTAATTATCAAAGGTGAGGATAAATAAAATCTGTGGTAAATTTAGGAACTAAATTCTTGAATGATATGTATGATTCGGGAGTTAAGTTAAAATTGGAATTAAGTGATTTGAGCATGCTAATTTTATGATTTAATAGGAATTAGGAGTATAGAATCGATATTGGGAAATTTAGATTTTACATATTCTTGGGAGTTAAAGTATGGAATTATTGGGTTTAAGTATGTTTATCATGTGCTCTTGGATGATTTTAATTTTACGATATTGAGATACTCTGATTTACTTGGGACTTATTTTCTAAGACTGGGTTTTTCCAGCAATTGGAGTCTTTGATTTTTAATATATTCGATTTTGCAGGATTATTGTGATCGATTAAAGTATGGGCTTATGAGCCTATACGTTCTATTGTTCTTGATTGATATTAATCTGCTGAGTTGTTCAGAAATTGGTCCTCTGTTTATTTTTCGATATTCGAATTTCTGATTCTTTACTATCACACTTGTTTGCATGGAGATGAATAATGAAATAATGCATAGACTACGTGTGCTTGCATTGTTTGGTATTATTCATGGTTCGATATATGTATCATGAGGAATACATAGACTACGAGAGCTGCATGAATGGAGGAGATGAATAATAAGATAATGTAGTTGTGTGAGCTAGCATTATCTGGTATTATTCATAATTGCTATGATACATATATATTCTAGACTGCTTAGACTACGTGAGCTTTGCATGTCATTGGTGAGATAACGGGATCATGTATTGACTGCGTGTGCTTACATCATCTAACGATTATTCACCAAGGAGGTTCTGGTTCTTGTTCTTGTTCTATAATGCAAAGACTACATGAACTTGCATTTGTTCTTGATAAGAAAGTAAAGGCTTTGTGAACTTTACTTGATATTGGAATGAGATAATGAGATCGTGAATAGACTACGTGAGCTTGCATCATCTGACATTATTCACAAAATCTGTGTTCTATGTTCTATGTTCTTTGATCTTGATTATGTTCTTTGTTAAGACTACATGAGCTTAACTCATTATTTTTATTTTTCTTGAAAGATTTTAATATTGATTACGTGTCCTGATTGTTATGAGTTTGGGAGACTTGACTACTTGCATGATCTTTATTCTTAGTTCTTTGCTCTTTGTTATTGGGAGAATTCCATGATTTTACTTTTGGAAGTTTGTTTGGGTAGTCAAGAGATAGTAGGTTTCGTTGGACACAAATCTGGATCACATTTGGGATCTAAAGTTACTTTATTTTCAATTTATCTTCACTGGGTCTCCCGCTCATGTATTACACTTTTAGGTACGGGACGTGGCCGTGGAGCTGGTGCGACATGATTCTGGATGATGACGATGGATGACTAGGGTTGTTGTAGTCCATAGCCTGCATGTGTCATGACACTTTTGTTTTATCTATTTATTTACATTTGGGTTGTTGAGCTTTCTTGAGCAATATTACTTACATTTACTCTTTCTTCGGATTTCTGGATTTATGATCTTATCTTATCTTAGATTTTGAACTTATAAAAAGGAAAGCGCTTCCATCTTTGAATGTTTAAGGATTTTGGATTTTATTTTGAAATGAAAGGATATTTTTATCAATTTACAGGTTTTCTATTTATTATTTCAAGTCTTCCGCTTGCGTTATTTATTTAAATCTATTTAAAGAGTCGTGTCTTTACAAAAGCATTATTGACGTCAAGTTGTACCAAATTCAACTTATTTATGGCTACAAGAGCTAATACAGTCTTAATAGTAACTAGCTTGGCCACAAGTAAGAAGATATCAAAAAAATCTAAACCCTCTTCTTGAGTATAACTTTAACTACTAATCTAGTTTTATATCTCTCAATGCTCCCATCAAACTTACTTTATCTTGTATACCCATTTAGAACCAATAGAATGTCTGTCTTTTGGAAGAGAAACAATAGACCAAATATCTTTGTAGCTGCCATGACATCCAACTCAGCCTTCATAGCTTCTTTCCAATGTTCAAATTTCACAACTTGGTGAAAAAATTGTGGCTTATAATGGGATGAAACATTCATAAGAAATTAGGCATGAGATGAAGAAAACTTATCATAAGAAAGAGAATTGTGTAAAGAATAAGGAGCACTAAAATGATGTAATAAATTATAATAGAAATCTTGCAAATAATTAGGAGGTTGAACAGTTCTATTACTCTTTCTTAGAGATAAAACAGAAGGAACATAAAAAACAAGAGGTATATTTGGAACAATAGGTACAGATGGAATAACATATTCATAAATAATAGAAGGAATAACAGGTTTAGTAGAGAAAGAAGAAGATGCAGGAGAAATAAAGACAGATGGATTAGATGGAGAAGAATCATGTGATGTAGTTGGAACAATAAATTTTGGTAAGACAAGATTAGGAAAAAGGTCAATAGGATTAGAAGAAATAGGAATAGAATCAAAAGGGACAATAGATTCGTGAAAAACAACATCCCTGAAGATAAAAGTAGTTTTACAAGAAATATCATATAAGAGATAATCTTTAACTCTAGGAGGATAGCCAATGAAAACACAACTTTGAACCCTAGTTTGAAACTTCTTTTTATGAGAAGGTAAGGTAGAAGAGAAGCAAAGACAACCAAAAACTCTTAAACAAGAATAATCAATATCCTTTTGAAAAAGAATGGAACGTTTAAGAAGCTTTGAAGGAGTTCTGTTGACTATATAAGTGGCAGTGAGCACACATGTAAGGACCCGACTTTTTAAAATAGAATTAAATAATAGCGCAAGCGGAAGACTTGAAATAATAATTAAGAACCTGTAATCGAAGAATATCATCCTTCATTTCAAAACAAAATCCGAAATCCTTAATATTTAAAGATGGGAAGCGCTTCCCTTTTTAAGTTCAAACCATAAGATGAGTTGTCACATAAATCCAGAAAATGCATAAGGACAAGTAACGTAAATAGTAATGCTCAAAAGAGCTCAACAAAATCGATAAGAAACGATATGAAATAAGGAAAGTAAGTCCATGGACTACACTGACTCAAGTCCATCCATCATCATCGATCTGTTAATCACGCTGCACCAACTCCACGAGCACGACCGCATCCCGTACCTGAAAGTGTAATATAATGAGCGGGAAACCCAGTGAAGATAAATTGAATAGAAAGTAACTTTAGAACACCAAATCCCATCCGGATTTGTGTCCAACAGATCCTACTGTCTCTTAACTACCCAATCATACTTTCGAAAGCAAGGTTATGCAATTCTTCTGAGGATAAGAGGGTAAGAACACGGTTACGGATCATATAAATAATCAGGCTTCTAACTCCAAATAGTCAGGGCATAATCATATGATAACACTCTTAGGATAAATTATAGAACGAGTTAAGCTCCCAAAGTCTTAACTAATAATAAGAACAAGATCATAGAACCAAGAACATAGAACATGTGAATAATGTCAGATGGTGCAGCTCACGTAGTCAATGCACAATCCCATTATCTCACTCCAATATCAAGTAAAGCTCACGAAGCCTTTACTTTCTTATCAAGAACCAATGCTCGCACACGTAGTCGATGCATTATAGAACAGATCAAATGCTAGCTCACATAGTCTAGGCTTAATAGAACATAGATCATGTAACATAGAACTTGGAATATAGAACAGGAACATAGAACATATGAATAATGTCAGATGGTGCAGCTCACATAGTCAATGCACGATCCCATTATCTCACTCCAATATCAAGTAAAGCTCACGAAGCCTTTACTTTCTTATCAGGAACCGATGCTCCCTCACGTAGTCGATGCATCATAGAACAGAACCTCCTGGGTGAATAACGTCAGATGGTGCATCTCACGTAGTCAATGCACGATCCCGTTGTCTCACCAATGACATGTAAAGCTCACGTAGTCTAAGCAGTCTATAATGTATATGTATCGTAGAAATTATGAATAATACCAGATAATACTAGCTCACACAATTAAATATTATCTCATTATTCAACTCCTCCGTTAATGCAGCTCATGCAGTCAATGCATACCTCATGATACATATACCGAACCATGAATAATACCAGAAAATACAAGCACACGTAGTCTATGCATTATCTCATTATTTATCACCAAGCAAACAAGTGTGATAGTAATGAATCATAAATATAGGAATCAGAATATTTAACCGAGAACCGATTTCGGAACTACTAAGTAACAGGATTCGAAAAAAAGAACGGGTATCATTGATTAAGAGCGTAAACACGTATGGCTTATAAGCACATGCATATAATTTAATCACGATAATCCTGTAAAATCGAATAATTGTACTATAGACCCAATGCTGGAAGACCCAGTCTCAGTAAGAACTCAATGTAATCAGAAGACACTGATATCATAAATAATTTCCAAGGGCATGACATAACCACTGCTGGGAAAGCCCAGTCTCAGTAAGAGTTAAATTGATCAGGAATATCTCGATAACTAAATTAAAACATCCAAGAGCATCCAAGAGCACATGGTAAACATTCTTTAAGCGGTAACCGAAGTAAACCCAATAGTTCATGCTTAAACTCCCAAGAATTGTAAATCCATAATTTCCCATATTAATTCTATACTCCCGATTCCTATAAATTCACGAAATTAGCATGCTTTAATATACTTAAATCCAATTTAACTTAACTCCCGAATCATACAAATCATTCAAGTATTTGATTTCTAAATTTACTGTAAAATTCTATTTATCCTCACCTTTGGCGATTAGCAATCAAGCAATAACTAAGAACCGGCTTTCAATTAAGCAAAAACAATGCCCCTAAAGTTGCTCGACACCTGAAAAATAATTAATTACAAATAATTAGTGAGAGAACCGGACCAAAATAGTGAGAACCAGCTTCAATTTTGAGAAAAACCAGCTGAACCAGACTGAACCGGTTCAACTAAACCGGCCAGCAGGTCCAGCTGGGCTGTTTCTCCTTCATCAAAACTGCCCACGCACAGCAGCTGAAACAAGGGAAGCTGATTTCTCACCTTTGATATTTTCTGGTCGTTTTCGAGGGTCACAGGGTGGAAATGGCTGGGCAAGGGTGGTTTGAAGTCGCGTGAGACTAGAGATCGAAGTGAGTCGACGAATATAGCCTCAAACGAAAAATCTTCTCCTCCGTTTGTCGTCATTCCTTTCCAGAATCCGGCGAGGCTAGAGGCAGCTATGGCTTGCGAAAAACAAAGGTTTTATTTACTTATAGAGTTGAGTTGAACAACCGAGAGAAAACCCTAAACGAAGATCTAAACATTACCTCTCAACATCAAAGAAACGCGACCCTTCTCTCTACGTTTTCCGGCGTCCTTGCCCAGAATCCGGTGAGCTCCCACAGTTTTCTTTTCTGACTTTAAGAAGTGATTAATGACGGCAAGATTAGGGGTTTTAAGCCTGAGTTTCTTAATGCTTGGTGAAGGGCTCGTCTCAACGGAAAATAGGAGAAAACACGAGGTGGTTGGCCGGCTGTTGGGTGATGAGTTCACGAGGGTGGTTGTATTATTAATTTTATTATTATTATTATTTATCTTTCCTATATTTATTTAATTAGTTTAATTCCGGTAATTTATAATTTAGAAGTTTAAATCTTTATTTGGTAATTTTAGATTTCAAGTATTTAATTTGAGCCAGGTGTATTAATTATTATTAATAGGCCAATTAATAATAATTAATTACCTTCTATCCTAGATTAATTGTGTTGATTAATTTTAAGGGATGGATTATGTTTTAAGAGCATAAGGTAATTTTTAAAAGAAAAGGAAAAGGAAAAGGGTCTTTTTGCTATTTGAAAAATACATCTTCAATTTTTTAGAGGTCTTCTTCCTCATCTTTCATTTAAAGCAAAAGAAGAAGAAATAGAAATCTCTTTCCCTTTTCTCTCCCAAGGCCGCCGACCCTATACACCTCCCAAGGTCTGAGATTTTCTCATCTCTTCTCCGATTCTCTTGTTTTCGGGTGCGTTAGATAGATCGGCCACGGATCTATCTTTTGAACTAACCTTGGAAGAATTCCTCCAACTTCCAAGGGGCCTAAGACTAAGATTACTCATTTTTTACTTTGGGTTTTATTTCCTTTTTTAGCATTTTTGTAAATTTGAGTTGAAATCTTCAATTCCATTCTATGGAACTTGAAGATTTCAAATCAAAGTGTTGTTTAAGTTTGTTCTTGGTATTCTTGGCTTAAATTTCAAAGGAAATCGCAAAACCTAAACCCTTGAATGTAGATTTGGCCAAAATCCTCTTTTTTTTTCTTGGAGTGTAGTTAAATTTTAAAGTATTTTGGTCATAACTTCTTTGTCCGAACTCCATTTTGAACCCGTAAGGTATTAAACTCTTCGTTTTTCCGAGATCTATCTTTTAAATCTAGTTTTATAGCCATCAAAGTTCTGTGGAAAAAGTTATCATCAAAATACCTCTCGGCCTATTGGGGAAATCTCAGGCTTTTTCTTCGTTCGTTTCGTTTTACGCGTCGTTTGTTGTTTGTTTGGTAATTAATGCAATTAGGATATATTTAATTGTAGGTAATTCTTGATTGCTCGCTCGATTGCTCGCTTGGGATTTCAATTTCAAGTTAATTATCAAAGGTGAGGATAAAAAAAAATATGGTAAATTTAGGAACTAAATTCTTGAATGATATGTATGATTCGGGAGTTAAGTTAAAATTGGAATTAAGTGATTTGAGCATGCTAATTTTATGATTTAATAGGAATTAGGAGTATAGAATCGATATTGAGAAATTTAGATTTTACATATTCTTGGGAGTTAAAGTATGAAATAATTGGGTTTAAGTATGTTTATCATGTGCTCTTGGATGATTTTAATTTTATGATATCGAGATACTCTGATTTACTTGGGACTTATTTTCTAAGACTGGGTTTTTCCAGGAATTGGAGTCTTTGGTTTTTAATATATTCGATTTAGGATTATTGTGATCGATTAAAGTATGGGCTTATGAGCCTATACGTTCTATTGTTCTTGATTGATATTAATCTGTTGAGTTGTTCAGAAATTGGTCCTCTGTTTATTTTTCAATATTCGAATTTCTGATTCTTTACTATCACACTTGTTTGCATGGAGATGAATAATGAATAATGCATAGACTACGTGTGCTTGCATTGTTTGGTATTATTCATGGTTCGATATATGTATCACGAGGAATACATAGACTACGTGTAACGCCCCGTTACTTTTGGAGGTAAATTTTTTATTTTATTTTAAATAAAGTATTTAAGTTTAGTTTAAACTTAGTAATTTCGATTTTAGTAGTTATTTCGTTCGAAAGTCTTTTTAATCCTTTTATTACTTTAAATTAGTTTTGGTGGCATTAATAATTATTAATGGGCCAATTAATAATTATTAATCACCTTTAGATTATTTTAAGATCTTCGGGTTTCGTATTTTTAATCAAATCATTTAAAAGGGACGTATACGTCATTTTCCAATTTCTTAAAAAATCACTATTCATCTCCTTTCTCATTAAATAGTCAACTTTGATCAAAAGGGACTTCATTTTTCATTTCTTTTCTTCTCCTTGGAGCCGAGCCCCTCACCCCCTCTCCCTCTCTCTTTGGCTTTTCTCCGTTACTCGGTGGATCGCCATAATTTTATGTCCGTTGAAAAGCCCTCGGTCCAAGGATCATTTCTAACCTAGCAATCGAGGTTTTCGTCCATTTTCTACAAGCCTCAAGGTATGACAAAGTTTCTAAATTCAAACTTTGAATAGTGTTTTAATGGAGGTTGAGATTGAAATCTTCAAATTCACACATCGAAGCTTGAAGATTTCAATCGAGGAAGTCGTTTTATGCAATTTTAGAAACTTTCCTAAACCCTAAAATCAAGTTTGAGTTGAAAACCCATCCCGTGTTAATTTCTCTCACTTGACCAAGATTAGGGTGTTTAGTTTGCTATGATTTTACGTTTTACTTAATTTTTCGGAAATCGATTATTATGTAAAACCCTAAAATATGGTGACCCATTGATATCTCGGTTTTCAAAGTATCCTAAATCAACCCGAAACGCCTCTAAAGTGCATAAAAGCTGGAAAATCGAACCCGAGCCCTTTATTCCTTGTAGGGCCGAGAGCATGCCTAGGCTCTTTCGCCGTGTTTTCGTCGTTTTATGCGTTTAGATGTCGTTTGCTCGATTTTCAGATAATTAACGATTGTTAGGTGTATTTGATATGTAGGTTTGTGATCGATTGCGTGACTTTAACTCCGGCACTTTGGAAGCTTGGATTTCACATCTAAGGTGAGTTTAAAATGGAAGTTAGTAATTTTATGAATTATGTTTCATTATGTTATTGTTTATCAATGTTAAGAGGGGAACTAACTTCCGGACGTTATACTTGGTTGGAGACTTTAAACTCGGATGTGAGTGGAGTTGTTTTGGTGTATTTATGGTTTTGGAAGTAAAAGAGGAAATATGAGTGGGTTGGAAGTCTTGTACGATGATTTGGAGACTTTAGATGAAAGTGAATGAATAAGGAACTTTAAGTGATTTGGGAGTCAAAGTGGCTTAAAAATTACACTTGAGTATTGACTCGTGTAATTCAAGCGGATTATGTTCTTTAGTAGTTTAGTGGAACTTTATCTAACTTACTAGGGAGCTTGATGAATTCTATGCGATGATATGTGATACGGCACATGATAGTATGTTGATACTCTCCATACGGTATCATGGTGCGATGATATGTGATACGGCATATGATAGTATGTTGATACGCTCCATACGGTATCATGGTGAGATGATATGTGATACGGCACATGATAGTATGTTGATACGCTCCATACGGTATCATGGTGCCATGATATGTGATACGGCACATGATAGTATGTTGATACGCTCCATACGGTATCATGGTGCCATGATATGTGATACGGCACATGATAGTATGTTGATACGCTCCATACGTATCATGGTGCGATGATATGTGATACAGCACATGATAGTATGTTGATACGTTGCATACGGTATCATGGTGCGATGATATGTGATACGACACATGATACTATGTTGATACGCTCCATATGGCATCATGGTGCGATGATATGTGATACGACACATGATACTATGTTGATACGATCCATACGGTATCGTGGTGCGATGATATGTGATACGACACATGATAGTATGTTGATACGCTCCATACGGTATCCTGGTGCGATGATATGTGATACGACACATGATAGTATGTTGATACGCTCCATACGGTATCATGGTGCGATGATATGTGATACGGCACATGATAGTATGTTGATACGCTCCATACGGTATCATGGTGCCATGATATGTGATACGGCACATGATAGTATGTTGATACGCTCCATACGGTATCATAGTGCCATGATATGTGATACGGCACATGATAGCATGTTGATACGCTCCATACGGTATCGTGGTGCGATGATATGTGATATGGCACATGATAGTATGTTGATACACTCCATACGGTATCATGGTGCGATGATTTGTGATATGGCACTTGGTATGTCGACTTCGGTCCATATGGTATTATGATACGACGAAACTTGTTTGGTAACAAAGATAGTTAGTAATACAATTACATAATCTTTAGACTTGTGTAGTAAGACTTAGTAATAACGGGTACTTTTACTTTAAGTCTTGATATCGTTACTTTTCAGGAAGTATATTATGTATGTTGATTATATGCGGAATTTGGAATGTGGAATGGGTAGTAAAAGTGAAATCTAGGCCTTTGGACACAATTTCTGACATGGAATGTTGTTCATAGGATTACTTGCTTTCATTTTACTCTCACTAGCATTTTTATGCTAATGTTGCTACAATTACAATTTTTTTCAGGTAAGATTCGTGGTAGAGGATGAGGTAGAGGTGGTGGCGCCGCGTGACCTATCAAGACAATGAACGGACAAGAACATATATGGTTTTTGGGTGAAGCATTCTTGAATGCTCATGAACATTTCATTACTTTTATTATGTTTCATTTTGAGCTCGATGGAGCAATTGTATATATTTTGGACTTTAAAACTTTCTTTAGAAATTTCATCATAATATGGAATGCGCATTCTAGGTTTATTGCTTTCTCTGATTTGAGCCAATGTATAAACAGGTTTTGGTTTATCCGAATTGTAAACGAAACCATGCCGTTTTTCTGTAAAATCAAGTATTTCCGCTGCGCATTTGTAACGTCCCGTTATTTTGTGATAATTTTTTTTTTAAAAATTATTATTTATTTTATTTTAATTTAAGTAATTAAAGTTTAGTTATTTAACGGTAAATTAGAATTTAGTAGTTTATTTCGTTTTAAGTCATTTTAATGGCTTTATTTATTTAAATAAGTTTTGGTGGTATTAATAATTATTAACGGGCCAATTAATAATTATTAATCACCATTGGGATAGTTTAAGATCATCGGGTTTCGTTTTATAAGTCAAAAGTCATAAAAGGACGCAACCGTCATTTCTAATTTCTTAAAAAACTATCCAAACACTATTCACTTCTTATTTAATTAACCATTTGACTTCATTTGACCAAATCTTCATCTTCATCTTCTTCCTTTCTTCCTCCCAAAACCGTGGGCCTTCTTTCCCAATTTCCCAAATTTGATTTTCGTTCGTTTCTTGCCTGATCGACTTGATTCCGGGTCCATTGGAAAGGTATCGGTCATACAAATTATTTCCACCTAACCATCGTACTTGCCACTCGTGTTATACGGAGATCTCGGTAAGTAAAGTTTCAAACCCTAAGCTCCAAATAGTGTTTTAATGGAGTTTTCTTTGATTTCTTTCGATTTCTTGTCGTGAAACTCGGTGTTTGTCAATACGGGAGTAGTTTTAAGTGTTTTTGGAAACTTTTCCTTAACCCTAAAACCGATTTTCAGTCGAAACCATTCCCGTTTGAAATTTACCCTTTTGGGTTTGATTTTGGGTTAGAATTTAATGAAATAATGCTTATTTAAATTCAATTCGGGAAAGGGCTTAATGTTCAAAAACCCACTATTTATCGATACCCATTGAAATCGGAAATATTGAATTTCCTTAAAACCAACTCAAAACACTTGTTGATTGCCTAAAAGCCGGAAAACCAAACCTGAGGCCCAATTTCCTTGTGAAGGCCGAGAGCCTCTTTATGGGGGTTTGATGGATTTTCATCGTTTTGTACATTTAGTTGATGTTTGATCGATAGTTGGTAAATTATTGATTGTGTGATATAAATTCAATTGTAGGTGATTTTGAACCGCTCGCTTGATCGCTCCTGCGGACTTAGGAGCAAAGTCATCTTTTATTAAGGTGAGAATAGTTAGAATTTAAAGTATCTATAGAAAGCAAATAAGTGTGAAGGTTTGTATAGTTTGAAACTAAGATTAGAATCCGAATATAAGATTAGAGGGTTGTGAGTTAGTGCCCTTAGGATTAGGAGTTAATCCTTTAAGTGAGAACTTAGGAGTTCTCGAGGAAAGTATTGAATCTTAGAAGATTCGAAGTTAGATTCGATTCGAAACTAAGATTGGATCATTGGAAGTTAAAAGATCCAAGCTTGTAATTAGAACGGTTAATAGAACCTCGGATTATTAGAAGTTTATAATCCTGGAAGGTATAGGTTAATCGTTTAAGTTATGATTCTACTTTTATTATTGATACCGGAGTTCGATCGATATGTCGTTTGTTCGAGATGCTTACCTACTTTTACCTTATGACAGTTACTTTTTGTCTTTTATTTTATACCTTTACTTTATGCTTGCATTCGATTACTTTAATTCCGCGTTTTATTTATTTACTTTTACAAGGTATGTAGGCATATGCATATCATTTTGCACCATACCATTATCGCATCATTCATGAAAAAGAGATGAAAGTGAAAAAGGAATGAAAGTGAAAAAGAAACGAAAGTGCAAAAGAAATGAAAGTGAAAAATGAATGAAAGTGAAAAAGAAACGAAAGTGAAAAAGAAATGAAAGTGAAGAGAAAAGAAAGTGAAAGAGAAAAGAAGGAAGATTGATGAACCCTACGTGGAGTTCACATCACCTTCAGAGAAAAGAAAAAATGTGAAAGAAAAGAAGTTAAATGGTAGCCTACGGGATGTACGCATTACTTCTTCATGCATAGGGAGTTAAATGGTAGCCTACGGGATGTACGCATTACTTCCTCATGCATAAGGTTGAATGGGAGCCTACGGGATGTCCGCATTACCTTCATTCACTCACAAAAGGGCAAATGCGAAAGCCTACGGGATGCTCTCATGCATTCATGTTTATGATAGATGAAAGAGAGAATTGAGAAGTTGTATGTTGTGCAAAGTATATTTACTTTTCTTACTTACGTTATAACAATGTTAATGGATGAGTATTGACTATGATTATTAGTAATATCATCCTTTAGTGAATATAAAATGAAATTACCTAGAGTTGGAGGACTTTAGGAGTGTATTGTGTCAGATTAATTGGACACAAATCGAAATGTGAGTTTGAGGTCTATCTTTACTTTTTATGCTTATTATTCTCACTGGGCTTAAGTTGTTAGCTCATGATATTACAAAAATTTCAGGTAATGCCCTGGTTAGAGGCCGTGGAAGGGGAGATGGTGCTGTGTGATCGAGGGATGCTGACCTCGAGATGGACTCGTTGTTGTAAAGTATATGTAATTATTTTTGTGAATTTCAAAGACTTTGATGATGTATATGTTGTATTTAGCTCAAAAGAGCTTTTGATGTGGTTTTTATGATATGAAATATTTGAACTCCTGATTTGGGACTTAAAGTCCATGAGATTTTATTAGATTTGAAAAAATTAGGATGTAAATAGGTTTTGGCTAGCCAACTTTCAAACAAAACCACGCAAATTTTTCTTAAAATAAAAGACTTCTGCTGTTTTCTCTGATTTAATTTATTTAAAAGTGTCGGGTCGTCACAGTTGGTATCAGAGCCGACGGGTTCTGTAGACTACATGCGATGCATGTTTGTATTTCATGTTTTGTTTTAAGTCCATTCTCAAAGTCATCATCTGAGATCAGCAACACCAGGTATTCCTATACCTTTATCTTTAAACTCGCATATTTATTTTGATTTGGTAAAAGAGTGGTGAATCCTCTTTTACTAGTAACTTATCAAGTTATTTTGACTATGGTGCAGTATGCCTCCTAGAAGGGGTGCTAGAAGAGCTGGTGTGAGGGCGGCTGCTCCTGTGAGGGGTAGAGGTCGAGCCCGTAACCCTACACCTCCACCACCACCTCCACCTGAGATTCCTGTTATTCCGCCACCTGTTCAGGGGCGAGGAGTTTATATCGCTGAGGATGTATATCTGGATTTATTACGAGATGCTGGTAGACCCATTTTGCCTGTTATACCTCCACCGAGAGCAACAGATATAGCAGTTGATCAGGCTGGAGTTACTGATGCTGCTAGGACTCTGAGGGAGTATAAACGATATGCACTACTGAGTTTGATGGTAGGTCATTAGATGCATTTGTTGCAGAGTTATGGATTGATAGGGTTGAGAGAGCCTTTGAGTTTATTGAGTGCTCGGACCGGCTGAAGGTCCACTATGGCACATATTCTCTTGTCAATGATGCTTTGTATTGGTGGAGAGGCCTTCATAGATCACTTTCTCTTACTATGGAGGTTACTTGGGATGTATTTCGAGAGAGTTTCATGAGAAATATTACTCAGCTGATTTGCAAGATCGATTAGAGGTGGAGTTTTTGACCTTGAAGCAGGGTGATAGATCAGTGACAGAGTATGAGCGAGAGTTCGATCGATTTTCTAGGTTTGCTCCTGGACAGATTGCAGACCCTCAGAGTAAGATGAAGAGGTTTTTGGTGGGATTGAGAGCCGAGATTAGGGGTCATTTACGCACCTTGCGTCTGACCACCTATGAGGAGGCTTTAGAGTTTGCAGTTTCTTTGGATTTTGCATCTGAGGAGAAGAAAGGAAAACTAGCTACTACAGGAGAGACTTCCTCTCATAAGAGGAAAGCAGGGGACGACCATGCTGACCGAGTTACACAGCCTCCGTTTAGACAGTATCAGCAGCAGCAGGCTCGGGGTGGAATCCAGTTTAGACTGCCGAGGACACAGGGACAGACTCCCCATTATTGCCAAAACTGTTCTAGTTATCATGTTGGGATGTGTACCCTACCACAGAGATGTTATATTTGTGGTCAGGAGGGTCATCTATCTAGACAGTGTAGGGCTCGTCAGACACAGCCACCATAGTATGGTTACCCAGGTCAGGGTGTTCGGCATAGACCATATCAGGCACCACCTGCTTTTTATGCTCCTCTGGTTAGGGGCAGAGGTCAAGACCGAGGCAGAGGTCAGTACAGGGGTATATGTCAGGGTGGACAGGCTCAGCAGTATAGACTTTCACCTGTTGTTCCACCACCACGGATTTTACCTCGACCGCCTTTGCCATTTCCTCCACCGCCACAACCAGTTCCTCCACCAGTTCAGCTTCAGGCTCGTGTATTTACCACCAGAGAGGAGGTCGAGGCTGCAGGTACTGTAGTTATTGGTACTCTGACAGTTTTGGGCCATTCAACTTTTGCTTTATTTGATTATGGGGCTAGCCACTCTTTTATTTCTTCTGAGTTTGTTGAGTTGGCTGCACTTGAGTCTGCACCGTTAGGTTTTGAGATGCGTGTTTCGACCCCAGTGGGGAAGTTTGTTATTGCTGATAGTATGATTAGCACCGATGATTTGTGTTTTATGGGTTGTTGCTTGCATGCTACTTTGATTATCATGCCTATGTCTGATTTTGATGTGATTTTGGGTATGGATTGGCTATCAGCTAATCGTGCCACCATTGATTGTACTGAGAGGGTTGTTGATTTTATGGGTCCATGTGGGACCAATTTACGTTTTCGTGGGACTAATAGTCGAGTAGCACCCACTTTGATATCTATGTTAGAAGCTAGTATGCTTCTAAGTGATGGAGCCTTGGGCTATATAGCTAGTGTGATTGACATTTCTGTACCAGAGGCTAGCTTGAGTTCTGTGCCAGTAGTGAGGGATTTCATTGATGTTTTCCCTGATGAGTTACCCGGTTTGCCACCGGTGAGACAGTTTGATTTTCAGATTGAGGTTGCTCCTGGGACAGCTCCATGGTTCAAAGCACCTTATCGTATGGCACCGGCTGAGTTGAAAGAACTCCAGAGCCAGTTACAGGGACTTTTAGACTTGGGGTTTATACGCCCAAGTGTTTCACCGTGGGGAGCTCCAGTGTTGTTTGTGAAGAAGAAGGATGGTTCTATGCGTTTATGCATCGATTATAGAGAGTTGAACCGTGTTACGGTGAAAAACAAGTATCCTTTGCTCAGGATAGAAGACTTGTTTGATCAGTTGAAGGGAACCACTATCTTTTCGAAGATAGATTTGATATCTGGCTATCATCAGTTGAGGATTCCGGATGAGGATATTCTCAAGACAGCATACAGGACGCATTATGGACATTATAAGTTCGTAGTTATGTCCTTTGGTTTGACTAACGCGCCTGCAGCTTTTATGGACCTTATGCACACGGTGTTCAGGAGGTTGATTGATGCTTTTGTGATTGTATTCATTGATGATATCTTGGTTTATTCCAAGACAGAGGAGTTGCACGCTATGCACCTTCGAGAGGTATTGACGGTACTACGAGATCAGAGATTGTATGCCAAGTTCTCCAAGTGTGAGTTTTGGCTGAGGGAAATGGCATTTTTAGGCCATGTAGTATCGAGTAGAGGAGTATCTGTTGATCCCTCTAAGATTGAGGCAGTTACTAACTGGCCTAGACCGACCAGTGTGGCTAATATTCGCAGTTTTCTGAGACTTGCAGGCTATTATAGACGGTTTGTGTAAGATTTCTCCAAAATTGCTTCAGCCTTGACACGTTTGACCTAGAAAGGGGTTGATTTTGTATGGTCTGAAGATTGTTCTTGTCCAATCATTTTTCAAGGTCAACGGCGCCAGGTATCCTTAGAACTTTCTCTTTTGACAATTCAATTGTAGTTTTGCTTTACCTTTCCTAGTATCTCATGAGAGGTTTTCTGATTGTGATTTCAGTATGCCTCCGAGGACAGTGGCACCTAGGAGAGGTCGGAGCAGAGTACCGGTTGGGGTACGAGATAAAGGTCGGGCAAGTGCAGTTACACCGCCACCCCTCCACCTGTTTATCGGGAGGATGAGCCTCCAGTTGATCAGCCACCTAGTCATGGTCGTAGTATCACCATTTCTAAGGAGTACTTTTTAGATCTATTACGAGGTGGTGGAGGACATGATGATCAGGTTATACCACCTGTTAGAGCACCTGCTCCAGTGGTAGATCAGTCTGGTATTACTGATGCTGTGAAAACTTTGAAAGAGTATATCAGGTATAATACTCCCGAGTTTGATGGGACATCTACTGATCCTGTAGTTTCTAAGAGATGGATCACCAGAGTAGAGAGGGTACTTGAATTCATTAAATGTCCGGATCATTTGAAGGTCCACTGTGGGACCTATTCTTTAGTAGATGATGCTTTGTACTGGTGGAAGGGTTTATTCCATACTCTCAGCCCTGAGTTGCAGGTTAGTTGGGAGATGTTCAGGGAAAAGTTCTTTGAAAAATACTATCTAGAGGATACACGAGATCAGTTAGAGATACAGTTTCTCACATTCAGACAGGGTGATATGTCTGTTGTGGAGTATGAGAGGGAGTTTGATAGGTTGTCAAAATTTGCTACTAAACATGTTATTGATCTTGAGAGCAAGAGGAAAAGGTTTATTGTAGGTTTGAGGGCAGAGCTACGAGGGCAGGTACGAGCTTTACAGCTTGCTACGTATGCTGATGCTTTGACTGCTGCTTTGGCCTTAGATATTGGTGATTCTGAGAAAATGGCTATTGAGATTGTTGCACTGACCTCTTCTGGGAAGAGGTAGGCTGTGGACGACCTCCCTGGTCGAGGAACACAGTCACATAGACAGCCTCCTGGTAGGGGCAAGAGACAGACAGGACCATAGTTCCATTCAGGTCAGTCTGGTGATTGGGCCCCTTCTTTGCCCTATTGTCCTGATTGTTCTGGGTACCACTTGGGTCAGTGTTATGTGCAGAAGTGCTACCATTGTGGACAGGTCGGACATGTTAGACGATTTTGTCCTAGTTTACAGACACCACAGCAGCGTGGGAGTCAGGGTCAGAGCTCAGGACAGGGTCAGAGTTCTGGACAGGGACAAGGCCGAGGGCAGGGTCAGGGCCGTGGACAGGCAGGTGGTAGAGGCCAGATTAGGCCTACTCAGCAGCAGAGAGCACCACCGACAGTTCAGGCACAGCCCTAGACACGACAGTAGGCACGTGTCTTTGCCACTACTCGAGAGGATGCTGAGGCATCTGGTACTGTTGTTACAGGTACTTTATCGGTATTAGGGCACTTTGCTCAGGTATTATTTGATTCTGGGGCTAGTCACTCATTTATTTCTGCTGAATTTGTCGAGTCTGCTGCCTTTGATTCTGAGCCGTTAGGACATGAGTTACATGTTACTACTACGCTCGGAAAATCTGTGATTGTGGATAGAGTGGTTTATACTGATGATTTTTGTATTATGGGTTGCTTTCTGCATGCTATGTTGATTGTGATGCCGATGTCTGACTTTGATATTATTTTGGGTATGGATTGGCTGTCAGCCAACCACGCCAACATCGGTTGTAGTGAGAAAGTGGTAGACTTTGTTGGTCCATGTGAGACTAATTTTCGATTTCATGGGACCCGAGGTAGGGTGACACCTGTAGTTATCTCGAGGATCCTGGCTAGAGCACTTTTGAGTGACGGTGTTTGGGGTTACTTAGCTAGTGTAGTGGACACGTCTGTTAGTGTGACTACCTTAGCTTCTGTACCTGTTGTGAGGGATATCATTGATGTCTTCCCTGATGAGTTACCTAGTTTGCCACCAGTGAGGGAGTTAGACTTCCAGATTGAGGTGATTCTTGGGACCGTTCCATTGTCCAAGGCACCTTATCGTATGGCTCCAGTTGAACTTAAAGAGTTGAAAAGTCAGTTGCAAGAACTTTTAGACTTGGGGTTTATACACCCAAGTGTATCACCTTGGGGAGCTCCGGTATTGTTTGTAAGGAAGAAAGATGGCTCCATGAGATTATGTATTGATTATAGGGAGCTGAACCGGGTCACAGTGCAAAACAAGTATCCTTTGCCCAGGATAGAGGACTTGTATGATCAGCTGAGGGGAGCTACTGTCTTTTCGAAGATAGATCTTCGATCGGGATATCATCAGTTGAGAATTAAAGATGAGGATATTCCCAAGACTGCCTTCAGGACACGTTATGGTCATTATGAGTTTGTTGTCATGTCTTTTGGCTTGACTAACGCTCCTGTGGCCTTTATGGACCTGATGCATACAGTGTTCAAGAGGTTCATTGACTCCTTTGTGATAGTGTTTATTGATGATATCCTTGTTTATTCGAGGACTGAGGAGTTACATGCTATACATTTAGAGAAGGTGTTATCGACTTTGAGAGTTCATAAATTGTATTCGAAGTTCTCTAAATGTGAATTCTGGTTGAAGGAAGTGGCTTTCCTTGGACATGTAGTATCTAGTAGAGGGATTTCTGTTGATCCTTCTAAGGTGGAAGCCGTTAGTGGGTGGCCCCGACCTACTAATGTGGCTGAGATACGGAATTTTCTTGGACTTGCAGGTTATTATAGACGATTTGTGCAAGATTTTTCCAAGATTGCATCCTCTTTGACTCATTTGACGAAAAAGGGGGTTGATTTTGTGTGGACTGATGAGTGTGAAAATAGCTTTTAGGAGCTTAAAAGACGACTTGTATCGGCCCCAGTTTTAGTATCACCTGATGAGTCTGGGGGTTTGACAGTGTATACTGATGCATCCAAAAAGGGTCTGGGATGCGTACTGATGCAGCATGGGAAAGTAATAGCTTATGCTTCGAGACAGTTAAAGGAGAATGAGAAAAAGTACCCGACTCATGATTTGGAGCTAGCAGCGGTGGTACATGCCTTGAAAATATGGAGACATTACTTGTATGGTGAGAAGATTCTGATTTTCACCGACCACAAGAGTCTCAAATACTTTTTCACTCAGAAATAGCTAAATATGAGACAAAGATGGTGGCTAGAGCTTGTGAAAGATTATGACTGCGACATACAATATCATCCGGGAAAGGCCAACGTAGTTGCCGATGCACTTAGTCGAAAGTCATCACACTTGTCTACTTTGAGTACTTTTCCGCTGAGGCTTAGATGGGAGATGGAAAGAGCTGAGATAGCCTTTCTTACATCGGAGGTTACTGTGAGTTTGGCAAGTTTGACTGTTGGCCCTACTCTGAGGCAGAGGATGATAGATGCACAGCGGGGTGAAAAGCACTTGACCGAGGGTTTTCGTGAGGCAGAGTCCGATTTACCTAGCCATTTTACCTTCTCCACTGATAATGCTTTGATGTATCGTAGGAGGCTGTGTGTGCCTCTAGAATTGACTTACAGGAAAGAGCTGTTGGAGGAGGCTCACAGTTCTATCTTTTCTGTGCATCCAGGTAGTACTAAGATGTACAGGGACCTGAGATCGCATTATTGGTGACCTGGGATGAAACGTGAAGTTGCTGACTTTGTTAGTAAGTGTTTGATTTGTCAGCAAGTGAAGGCTTTGAGGAAGAGTCCACCTGGTTACCTTAACCCTTTGAGCGTACCTGAGTGGAAATGGGAAGAAATATCGATGGAATTTATTAGTGGCTTGCTGAGGAACGCGAAGGGTTATGATACCATTTGGGTGAATGTGGACAGGTTGACTAAGAGTGCACATTTCATACCAGGGAAGATAACCTATCCTGTTGATACATGGGCACAGTTGTACATGAAGGATATTGTCAGACTTCATGGAGTGCCAGTCAGGATTGTTTCCGATCGAGACACCCGCTTTGTTTCGAAATTATGGCAGAGTCTGCATACTGCTATGCGCATTGGCTTTGATTTTAGTACTGCTTTTCATCCTCAGACAGATGGTCAGACCGAGAGGGTCAACCAGATTCTGGAGGATATGTTGAGAGCTTGCGCTCTAGATTTTGGTGGTAGTTGAGATACTCAGTTGTATCTTGTGGAGTTTGTTTATAACAACAGTTATCAGGCTACCATCGACATGACACCTTTTGAAGCACTTTACGGTAGAAAGTGCAGATCACCGGCTCATTGGGATGAAGTTGGTGAGAGGAAACTTCTGGGACCAGAGTTAGTGCAGATGACTAGTGAGTCCATTGCTCTTATAAGAGAAAGGATGAGAGTGGCTTAGAGTAGACAGAAAAGTTACGCTGATGAGTGGCGTAGTGCACTTGAGTTTGAAGTTGGTGACCATGTATTCCTGAAAGTGGCACATATGAAAGGTGTGATGAGATTTGGGAAGAAAGGCAAGTTGAGCCCTCGATTTATAGGCCCCTTCGAGATCTTGGATCGGATTGGGTCTGTTGCTTATCGTTTGGCCTTGCCACTGGCCTTGTCGGCATTACATAATGTGTTCCATGTGTCCATGCTTAGGAAATATATGGCCGACCCTTCACACATTATTGATTATGAGCCAGTTACATTGGATGCTAGTTGATAACTCTACAAAATAGAGTTATTTGGTCCTATTTTAATGCCTAAGTAATAATTATTTGATTGAACTTTGCTTATATTTTGTGCGCTTTGAACTCATTTAGAATAATTCTTTATTAAAGCGTATTTTGGAAAAATTCGGGTTTTTATCACTTTAAAGTATATTTAGGATTGTTCTTGGCTCTTGGTATTTAATTTTGTCAATTTGAATGAAAGAAAGTCCTAAAAGAATTGCAAATTTCACGCAGGAAATAGGAAAAAAGTGCAGAATTTTGAAAAGTGCTGTGGCAGTGCTGCAGCACACTGGGCAGAATCTGGACAGCAGCTTAGTCACGATTTTCAGCCCAAAAATATCAGTTTTTTTTGGCCCGCTTCAGCACATTCTTATCAAATAAAATAAGCCTATCATAGGGGTTCAACTTAGAAGCAAATTTGGAGGAGATTTAAGAAAAGCCCAAGCCCAAAACAAAGAAAAATAGAAGATTAACCTAGAAAAGAAAAGAAAAGGCAGCAGCTTGAGATTTGGATAGACTTGAACATGAAAAACCAGAAGGGGCTGAACGTGAAGAAGAGGGGTTTGACGATTCGCAAGGGAGTTTCTTCTTCTTCATTGGGATTTCGTTTGGATCCTTTCTTCCATTTATTACTCTTGCTTTTCATTATTCTTTCTTCTCCATTCTTCTTCCTCTCCATTGTTGAACTCAAGTTATGTTAGGTTTAGTTTTGATTTTGTTGAACTATTTTGTTTATTTGAATTTCATTATGAACTAAATTTTATTAGGTTGGAATTGATAGATGAACCCTAAGGGGAATTAGTTTTTCACAAGCTTTAATGAATTCAATTTTTATGCTCAATCAATAGTTTGATATTTCTTGTCTCTGTGCTTATGCTTGATCAACCTAAGTAAACTGTTTAGTTTAATTTTAATTCTGAAAAGGTTGAAATTAAATGGAAAAGTATTGATTGATAAGGGTTAACGATTCTTGAAATTGTTTTTGGTAATGCATAGACATATGTGTTTACACCTTAAAGCCTAAACCGGAGTATCAAAGTGTATTTTTAATCTAATTTAACCTAGACATAGGAATTAAGTTGGATTAAGAATTAGAATCATGCTAGGCTTGACAAAGTCACATGAACTTTTGAGTTTGCTTGCATAAAAGTGTCTTTATTAATGCAGTTTGCTGCAGCACAGCCACAGCACTGCTGCAGCATTTGTGAATTCTAAGACTTTTTAGGGGGATTCTTGATTTTCCAACCGTTTGTCTCTTCATAGTTTAATCATTTGAACATTCTTGCATATTTTAGGAGTAATTTAAGCCACTTTAGACCATCACATTTATTTTCCTTAATTAATTTAGAATTTATTTATTTAGTTTTGCACAATTTTAATTATTTAGTTTCATAAATCAAATCACCCCAATTTATCATTGTTTTTATTTTCTTTAAATTATTTGTTAAACACCATTTTAAATCACTAATCCTCGTGGGAACGATATCTTTCTTATCACTTTATTACTTGTTAGACTACGTGCACTTGTGTAACATGATTTCACACAACATTAGTCTATCTTATAAGGAAGTATCAGTTGAGATTCTTGCTACAGAACAAAAGGTGCTGAGGAATAAAACTAAAAACTTTGTTAAAGTACTTTGGGATAATCAAGTTTTAGAGGAAGCTATGTGGGAACGTGAGGATGAGATGCGGGCAAAGTATCCTCACCTTTTCACGTAGGGAGCCTACTTTTCGGGGATGAAAAGCCCTTTTAGGAGGGTAGAATGTAACGCCCTGTTACTTTTGGAGGTAAATTTTTTTTTATTTTAAATAAAGTATTTAAGTTCAGTTTAAACTTAGTAATTTCGATTTAGTAGTTATTTCATTCAAAAGTCTTTTTAATCCTTTTATTACTTTAAACTAGTTTCGGTGGCATTAATAATTATTAACGGGCCAATTAATAATTATTACTCACCTTTAGATTATTTTAAGATCTTCGGGTTTCGTATTTTTAATCAAATCATTTAAAAGGGACGTATACGTAATTTTCCAATTTCTTAAAAAATCACTACTCATCTCCTTTCTCATTAAATAGTCAACTTTGGTCGAAAGGGACTTCATTTTTCATTTCTTTTCTTCTCCTTGGAGCCGAGCCTCTCACCCCCTCTCCCTCTCTCTTTGGCTTTTCTCCGTTACTCGGTGGATCGCCATAATTTTATGTCCGTTGAAAAGCCTTCGGTCCAAGGATCATTTCTAACCTAGCAATCGAGGTTTTCGTCCGTTTTCTACAAGCCTCAAGGTATGACAAAGTTTCTAAATTCAAGCATTGAATAGTGTTTTAATGGACGTTGAGATTGAAATCTTCAAATTCACACACCGAAGCTTGAAGATTTCAATCAAGGAAGTCGTTTTATGCAATTTTAGAAACTTTCCTAAACCCTAAAATCAAGTTTGAGTTGAAAACCCGTCCCGTGTTAATTTCTCTCACTTGACCAAGATTAGGGTGTTTAGTTTGCTATGATTTTACGTTTTACTTAATTTTTCGGAAATCGATTATTATGTAAAACCCTAAAATATGGTGACCCATTGATATTTCGGTTTTCAAAGTATCCTAAATCAACCCGAAACGCCTCTAAAGTGCATAAAAGCCGGAAAACCGAACCCGAGCCCTTTATTCCTTGTAGTGTCGAGAGCATGCCTAGGCTCTTTCACTGTGTTTTCGTCGTTTTATGCGTTTAGATGTCGTTTGCTCAATTTTCAGATATTTAATGATTGTTAGGTGTATTTGATACGTAGGTTTTTGATAGATTGCGTGACTTTGACTCCGGCACTTTGGAAGCTTGGATTTCACATCTAAGGTGAGTTTAAAATGGAAGTTAGTAATTTTATGAATTATGTTTCATTACGTTATTATTTATCGAGGTTAAGAGGGGAACTAACTTCCGGAAGTTATACTTCGTTGGAGAATTTAAACTCGGATGTGAGTGGAGTGGTTTTGGTGTATTTATGGTTTTGGAAGTAAAAGAAGAAATATGAGTGGGTTGGAAGTCTTCTAAGATGATTTGGAGACTTTAGATGAAAGTGAATGAAGGAACTTTAAGTGATTTGGGAGTGAAAGTGGCTTAAAAATTACACTTGAGTATTGACTCGTGTAATTCAAGCGGATTATGTTCTTTAGTAGTTTAGTGGAACTTTATCTAACTGACTAGGGAGCTTGATGAATTCTATGCGATGATATGTGATACGACACATGATAGTATGTTGATACACTCCATACGGTATCATGGTGCGATGATATGTGATACGGCACATGATAGTATGTTGATACGCTCCATACGGAATCATGGTGCGATGATATGTGATACGATACATGATAGTATGTTGATACGCTCCATACGGTATCATGGTGCCATGATATGTGATACGGCACATGATAGCATGTTGATACGCTCCATACGGTATCGTGGTGCGATGATATGTGATATGGCACATGATAGTATGTTGATACACTCCATACGGTATCATGGTGCGATGATTTGTGATATGGCACTTGGTATGTCGACTTCGGTCCATACGGTATTATGATAGGACGAAACTTGTTTGGTAACAAAGATAGTTAGTAATACAATTACATAATCTTTAGACTTGTGTAGTAAGACTTAGTAATAACAGGTACTTTTACTTTAAGTCTTGACATCGTTACTTTTTAGGAAGTATATTATGTATGTTGATTATATGCGGAATTTGGAATGTGGAATGGGTAGTAAAAGTGAAATCTTAGACTTTGGACACAATTTCTGACATGGAATGTTGTTCATAGGATTACTTGCTTTCATTTTACTCTCACTAGCATTTTCATGCTAATGTTGCTACAATTACATTTTTTTTCAGGTAAGACTCGTGGTAGAGGATAAGGTAGAGGAGGTGGCGCCGTGTGACCTATCAAGACAATTAACGAACAAGAACATATATGGTTTTTGGGTAAAGCATTCTTGAATGCTCATGAACATTTCATTACTTTTATTATGTTTCATTTTGAGCTCGATGGAGCAATTGTATATATTTTGGACTTTAAAACATTCTTTAGAAGTTTCATCATAATATGGAATGCGCATTCCAGATTTATTACTTTCTCTGATTTTAGCCAATGTATAAAATGGTTTTGGTTTATCCGAATTTTAAACGAAACCATGCCGTTTTTCTGTAAAATCAAGTTTTTCCGCTGCGCATTTGTTTTAAAGGATTTTCGGAAAAATCGGGTCGTTACACTACGAGAGCCGCATGAATGAAGGAGATGAATAATAAGATAATGTAGTTGTGTGAGCTAGCATTATTTGGTATTATTCATAATTGCTATGATACATATATATTCTAGACTGCTTAGACTACGTGAGCTTTGCATGTCATTGGTGAGATAACGGGATCATGTATTGACTGCGTGTGCTTACATCATCTAATGATTATTCACCAAGGAAGTTCTGGTTCTTGTTCTGGTTCTATAATGCAAAGACTACATGAACTTGCATTTGTTCTTGATAAGAAAGTAAAGGCTTTGTGAACTTTACTTGATATTGGAATTAGATAATGAGATCGTGAATAGACTACGTGAGCTTGCATCATCTGACATTATTCACAAAATCTTTGTTCTATGTTCTTTGATCTTGATTATGTTCTTTGTTAAGACTACATGAGGTTAACTCATTATTTTTATTTTTCTTGAAAGATTTTAATGTTGATTACGTGTCGTGATTGTTATGAGTTTGGGAGACTTGACTACTTGCATGATCTTTATTCTTAGTTCTTTGCTCTTTGTTCTTGGAAGAATTCCATGATTTTGCTTTTGGAAGTTTGTTTGGGTAGTCAAGAGATAGTAGGTTTCGTTGGACACAAATCCGGATCAGATTTGGGATCTAAAGTTACTTTATTTTCAATTTATCTTCACTGGGTCTCCCGCTCATGTATTACACTTTTAGGTACGGGACGTGGCCGTGGAGCTGGTGCGACATGATTCTAGATGATGACGATGGATGACTAGAGTTGTTGTAGTCCATAGACTGCATGTGTCATAACACTTTTGTTTTATCTGTTTATTTACATTTGGGTTGTTGAGCTTTCTTGAGCAATATTACTTACATTTACTCTTTCTTTGGATTTCTGGATTTATGATCTTATCTTATCATAGATTTTGAACTTATAAAAAGGAAAGCGCTTTCCATCTTTGAATGTTTAAGGATTTTGGATTTCATTTTGAAATGAAAGGATATTTTATCAATTTACAGGTTTTTTTATTTATTATTTCAAGTCTTCCGCTTGCGTTATTTATTTAAATCTATTTAAAGAGTCGGGTCTTTACAAAAGCATTATTGACGTCAAGTTGTACTAAATTCAACTTATTTATGGCTGCAAGAGCTAATATAGTCTTAATAGTAACTAGCTTGGCCACAAGTAAGAAGATATCAAAAATATCTAAACCCTCTTGTTGAGTATAACTTTAACTACTAATCTAGTTTTATATCTCTCAATGCTCCCATCAAACTTACTTTATCTTGTATACCCATTTAGAACCAATAGAATGTCTATATTTTGGAAGAGAAACAATAGACCAAATATCTTTGTAGCTTCCATGACATCCAACTCAGCCTTCATAGCCTCTTTCCAATGTTCAAATTTCACAACTTGGTGAAAAAATTGTTGCTTATAATGGGATGAAACATTCATAAGAAATTAGTCATGAGATGAAGAAAACTTATCATAAGAAAGAGAATTGTGTAAAGAATAAGGAATAGAATAAGGAGCACTAAAATGATGTAATAAATTATAATAGAAATCTTGCAAATAACTAGGAGGTTGAACAGTTCTATTACTCTTTCTTAGAGATAAAACAGAAGGAACATAAAAAACAAGAGGTATATTTGGAACAATAGGTACAGATGGAATAACATATTCATAAATAATAGAAGGAATAACAGGTTTAGTAGAGAAAGAAGAAGATGCAGGAGAAATAAAGATAGATGAATTAGATGGAGAAGAATCATGTGATTTAGTTGGAACATTAAATTTTGGTAAGACAAGATCAGGAAAAAGGTCAATAGGATTAGAAGAAATAGGAATAGAATCAAAAGGGACAATAGATTCGTGAAAAACAACATCCCTGATGATAAAAGTAGTTTTACAAGAAATATCATATAAGAGATAATCTTTAACTCTAGGAGGATAGCCAATGAAAACACAACTTTGAACCCTAGTTTGAAACTTATTTTTATGAGAAGGTAATGTAGAAGAGAAGCAAAGACAACCAAAAACTCTTAAACAAGAATAATCAATATCCTTTTGGAAAAGAATTTGATAAGGAATGGAACGTTTAAGAAGCTTTGAAGGAGTTCTGTTGACTATATAAGTGGCAGTGAGCACACAATATCCCCAAAATGGAATTCTAGATTGGAAAAATAAGGCTCGAACAACATTAAGAAAATATTAATGTTTTCTCTCTATAACATAATTCTGTTGTGGTCTGTCAACACATGAAAAATGATGAAGAACGCCTTTACACTCAAAGAAATCAGTGAACTTCAATTCAAAGGCATTGTCTGATCTAAAAGACTTGATAGTTTTACCAAATTGAGTCCCTTTGAGGGAATTTTTTTCAGGTATAATAGAGGTAACTTCAGACTTATGTTTCATTAGAAAAATTCATGTATATCTATTATGATCATCCACTAGAGATAAGAAGAATCTATGGCCCTTGTATGTTTGTAAATGATATAGACCACAAACATCATAGTGAATGAGATCAAAAGAACTAGAAGACATATTGTTATTTGAAACAAATGTTAACCTTCTCAGTTTTTCCAAACGGTAAATATGACCGACATCTTTATTGATAATACTATCAGTAAAAGACAATTTTAGTGAATTCAAATCGTGAGAAGACAAATGTCCTAGCCTATCATGCCATAACTGAGCACTCACATTATTCATTATAGTATTACATGAGGGCAGACATGAAGGCTTGAACTTATTTGAAATAATATATAAACCATATTGCTTATCACCCCTGCCAATCCTCTTGAAGGTGGAAAGATCCTGAATTTCACATAAAATTCCATAAAACACAACTGTCATGTTTGAATGTTGAAGGAGAGCTAAGAGATAGAATATTAAAGTTGAAGAAAGGAACATATAAAATATTCTTCAGACATAAAAAAAAAGCTCAATTGTATAGTGCCCATATATGCAACAGGAATTATGTCCATATTAGGTATAGTAAAAAAACAGTTTTGGACAAATTCTAAGTGCTGGAAAGTATATTTAAGACAACATATATGACTAGATGCTCCAGAATATATGATCCAATCAGACAAAGAATTTGGAAAATAATTGTCATAACAGTTCTACAGGATACCTGAATAAGGAGAAATCTTATAAGAAGAAGCACTAGGAGAAGATGGCTTAGAATTTTCCATCTGATTATACAACATTCCTATCAGCTGTTGACAATAAGCATAATTCAAAGTCTGGACAGCATTATTGAACATAGGTGATAAGGCAGATTGCACATGATTCACATTAGCATAATGAAAAACATTATTTGGCTTCTGATTTAAAAAATGCCCAGTAGTAGTCATTGAGTTAAAAGACATTACATTTGGATTAGCATTGGCATAGTGAACCATATTTCTATTCTGAGGGGTATATTGATTTGTAGTAGAATAAGACACAAAATTATGTTGTTGAGATGGAGCTCTGTCATTCATATGAGCATTGGTTTATATCCAGGTGGATAACTATGAAGCTTATAACACTTTTCTATAGTGTGTCCCATATAGTTGCAATGAGTGCATATATGTCCTTTTTCTAGAAATTCTTTCGAGGTTGATATCGAGTCTGTGTGACAAAAGCCATAGAACCTAAACCCTGATCCCAAACCATTAATAGAAAGTTGAGCAATTAATCATTGTTGTTCATCCTGAAGGATGAAAGAAAAAAATTATTTATTGGAGGAAGAGGATCAGGAGCAAAATTTGTGCTTGTATTTGAGCATAGTTCTCATATAACCCCATGAGAAAGGCCGTAACATACTACAATTTAACCTAATTCAATATATCATTAGTCTTTCTGTTTACATGGTATCAGAGCCTCGGTTTTAAATTTTCTTGCCGTCTCTATTTTCGATCCCGTTTTGTTCCCTCGCCGGGGTAAGCTTTTCCGGTGAGGGAACACCTTCATCTGACCTTCTAAAATATTTATTAGCCCCTCAATTTAGGATTTCTTTCTTTTATAATCCCTAGATAAACCTAGGGTTTGGATCTTGTATTACAATCTTTGAGTGGTTGTTTGTTGTCACCAACCCCGTAGAAAGAACCACTACCCACTAGAGTCCTCCGCCGCCACCACTTCTTGCCAGAATCCGCCACTGCTCCGGTCACCAGAATCTACCACCGGAATCATGTTTTTCGACAGAATCTTAGTGGTACCAAATTTCCATCAGAATCAAATGGTTTTGGAATTTGTTCAATTTTCTCATTCGTTTGCTAATTTGAGACTCTTTGTTAGTTGTTCGTTGCATTTGGGTTTTGTGGATCTTGGTGTGCCGTTAGAGGTTCTTCCTCCATTATACCTAGATAAATCTAGGGTTTGGATTTTGGGTTAACATTATGTTGTGGTCATTTGTTGACTCTTCTTCACATAGGAGGGAAGAGAAACCGCCGGTGATACTGTCTATCCAAAAGCCGATCAACAGAAGTTGGTTTTGCTATGCTTTCGATGTCGGTTCTGCCGGACATCTTTGTTCGATGTCAGTTTTGTCTGATGGTTCGCTCTGCTTTCGATGTCGGTTCTGCCAGACGTCTTTGTTCGACATCAATTTCAACTGATCGTTGTTTCCACATTGTGATGATGATGGTTTCTCCGGGCATCTCTCATAGCTTCCGCTCAACGAAAACATTGATTCATAAAGTCATATTTGGGTCAAGTGTTTAGCAAACTCAAGTTGGTCTATGTTATACCATCTTGAGTTTGAGGGGGGATGTTAGAATATATATTTATGTTATTCCTTATTTAGAATAGGGATATTTTCCTTATCTTTTAGTTTACTTGTTGAAGTTGGTTTCCTAGTTTAGCTAGGTTTGCTTTTCTATATAAGTCAATGTAATCTCCATACAATTTAACCTAATTCAATATATCATTAGTCTTTCTGTTTACAGTGTAAAAGTGTTTTTTTAATGGTTATCAAAAACACTTTTTTTTATTCAAAAACACTTTTAAATACTTTCAAAAGCTATCCCAACGAGCACTAATAGACATTTACAGAAAGCTGATTTTGAGATAAACTAACCAAATCACGACGTAATTGAAAAATCCTTGGTGCATTTTGTTGATAATATCTTTCCTTCAAATCCAGCCACACAGCCTTAAGCGATTGAGAATAAAGAGCACTTCTTGAAATTTCCTTAATGTACGAATTGATGATCCAAAAGAATACAATATTGTGTTCCTAATCCATGCATTATATAGAGAATCAGTAGCAATAGGTTGAACAAGTGTTTCATTCATAAATTCAAACTTGTTCTTGGCAGATAATGCAATCAACATAAATCGACTACAAGAATTGTAATTATCACCATTGAGAAGTTGAGAAACAAGAGTTGTGTTTGGAGATTCAGCATGATGAAGATGAAATGGAACTTTGACCTAAATATACATTAGCCATTGAAAATGTAATCATATGGAAAGAAGAATTTCAGAGAGAATGAATTTGAAATCGTAAGAAATTCAGAATCAGTAGAGAGAAATGAATTTAATGAATTCAATCAAAAAAGAAATAAAATATTTTTAACAAATGTCAAATCAAAGGAATGCATGATGCATGAATCGAGCAGTGTGGAGAAGATGAGTCATTTCCCACTATGGAGCTCTGATACTATTATTCAATTAAGAAGAAGATAAATATGACTTGTATTAAGAATAATGACGGCTAATAGTATTTATATAAAAATATAATAAGTAATAACCAACTAACTAACATATCAAGATTCAAACTAACTTAATTAATCATAACTAATGTGTAATAACTATTAATCAATGATTCACTATATTTTTAAATACTTTTTTTATTTTATTTTATATTTATAACTACCATTAAATTTTAATGGATGAGATTGTATATAGGGAGTATTATACTTGTAGGTGGGTGTGCATATAATGTTCGGTAAAAGTGAGATACTATTGGAGTCTTCTATTCATTGTGACTTACAATATCTCGTTAACTGTAGATAATGACATAATTATTGACAGATCCATCATGTATAATACATCTAATTTCGCTTTTAAAATTGTCATATGAGGTAGAAGAATACTCACTCACATGCAAAATTGTAACTACTCGTCCTTCAGGCATATTTTTGGGGTAATATGGTCTTTTGGCAAGGGAGATATTTTGAGATTTTAAATTGGTACCCACTTTTTTATGGCTTATTACGTGGATTGTTAGTGAAGTTGTTTTATTTCAATTATGGTCATTTGTGATTTTGTCCATGAATTTTCTTATTTTCACCCCCTTCAAATCCCTTAATTATCTGATTTACATAGATTAAGTTTTTAAATTACGATCTCCTCCATCAATGTTTAATTGAAGGAATGTATATGTGATTTATTAATTAGAAATTTTATTGGGTAGCAGAATTTTCTATAATATTTATAAATATATCATTTTTTTAAAAGTATTTGTAAATATATCATTTTTTTAAAAGTATTTATAAATGTATCATTTTTTAAAAAAACCCTCATTTTATGTGATTTAAAGAAATCATTGATAACTTATAAAGTAATAAATGATTACATGCATGAAATATCAATTAATACAAGGTTTAATTACTAATTCAGTGTCTATGGTTTGGGATATGTTTCAATTTAGTTCTTATGGTTTTAAAACTTTCAATTTGGTCACTATAGTTTAGAATTGTCTCAATTTCGTTCTCATGGTACTAAGAGTTTCTGATGGGGAGTATGATAGATTAATTAGTATAGGTTTATTTATGAATTATTATTAGGATATTAGTTTACTTTGATGTATTTAATTAGTATTAGTTTTCTAGTTATTTTAGTTATATTAGGGGTTGTTGTTCTAAAATGTGTGCTATGGATGGAGGATGCAATTAAACTAAATGATAACGTGCAAGTATACACGGTCAACAAGTAATATCTTGTGGTGAGCAAGAGTCGATCCCACGAGGATAGAAAATCAATTAATCTTAAGTTGGTATTTAAGCTAAAAAGTGCAAAAACACGATCTTAAAGCAAATTAGGAAAGAGGGGAAGATTATGATGAGTTCAACAGTGTGTTTGGGAATGCAGAGTCGAGGATGGTTATTTTCATAACACTAGAATGTTTCATTGATACATTAGAATCTAAACACCAGTTATTCAAAACCATCTCTGTGAATTGAATTCTTGGTAGTTTTCTTGCTCCTCTCCTTAAACACTCAAGTTTCTCAACCTAAGCATTTAATATGTGTTAAGCAAAATTTCTCAACTCGTTAAACACTAAAAGCTACAGCCCTTAAATCAACTGAAAATATCTATTCATCCTTAGCAAAGATTCACACTGTCTTCTCCATCATAACCTCCTCCATATATTTAGCTACTCATAACGAAGCATAAACCGAATCTACAAAGATGTTCCAGCATAAACCAACTCATCTTCTAACTTATAAACAGCAATAGTGGAGATAATCAAACAATCTAAAATGAAGTTAATGAACTATAAATGCAGAAATGTGATTAAAATCACAGCTGAGGTGATGGATTGCTTGGCCTCTTCCTCTCGGATTCAGCTTTGGAAGAAACGATGGGGAGCAGCTTTCTTTCTTTTCCTTCTTAGCAGCGCCGCATACCCAAGTGGGAAAGATGACTCTCCTTTTATAGTGAGAATTCTGCCTCAATTTCAGGGCTGATACGACTCATTAGACCCAGCTGGCGTCCACGGTGGCAGGTTCTTCAGCGTCTTTGTCTAATTCACAAGTTGGCGCTAGCTGAATCTCCAATGGCTGGATCGATAGTCATGAAGCCCGAGTCTCCAACAACGACTGCTGCTCAAGGACGTGACCGTGGGCCTGAAAATTGACAGCCAAAAAGGCCCAAGTTAGAAGTAAAATTGCCCAAAAATTACATTAATTCTTCAATGTGATCAAAATGAATGTATATCTATGTTTTCCTTTTAATTACAAATTAAGTTAGGATTTAAATCATTTTCACTATGTAAAGCTCCCTTTTATGGACAATTAGGTATTGAAATTCCGTATGAAAGAGATAATTAACACACCCCCAAACTTGCTCATTTCTTGCCCTCAAGAAATGCATTCCTCTCAATTTAGACAATAAACAAGCTTTAGTATCAAATTTTATTAGAATGATCTGCCCTTCAATCAATCCAAACTGACTCAAAGCCTAACCAAACCCCCAAGAGAAAATCCTTTTGACCCAAATCTCTCTGATCCCCACAAACTTTCCTTAACTTCAGAAGACCTACTACTAATCACATTGCCTCAATCTTTCTGGAAGTTCATCATGCTTACTTTACTTCAACTCTCCCTATTTGGACACTTTGCAGTAAGACATTACCTCTTACTTTTTCCAAAAGGGGAGGGTTAAGTGCATCACTTTGGCCTAAATAAACGTTTTCACACGGTTTGTAGTATATAACTCCCTTTTTTTTTTCTTTTTTTTTTTTTAAACTCGTTTTCACTGGTGCTTGTTTGGTGATGGGTTTCTTTAGCCTCCGTCACCGCATAAGCTGCCTTAAAAAAAGGCTCACTCATTCCTATGGAAGAGGAGTGAAGAAAGCTGGAGCTAAAATGCACAAGAGCTTTTATTTTCCTTTCCCTCATACATGGGATAGTGCATTATGCACCTTTCTCTTATTTCTTGCAAACCTGACCATGCTTTATAAAGTAAAACAAGCCTGCTAGCATTTCCAGAAATTTGATCAATGGGATTGAGATTTGGTTTCTTTCAATTAAGAATCGAATGTACAGAAAAGGAAGGGATTGGAGACTAAAAAGAAATTCTCAAACAGGCTTAACCAAACGTTGACTCACTTCTCTTATGATTAAAGGCAGACTGTTACTTCTAAAATTTGCAAAAAGCTTGTTCATTCAAACATTAAAGATCAAGCAAATTAAAAAAAACTTCTCAGAATAAGGGCCTTTCTTTCACAAAAAAAAATAAAAATTTAGCAATTCAAACAAGAGAGCAAGACCATCTGCAACAATTGAGGTGGCTATTTGTTCATCCTTAGCCTTGAGAGATAAAAAGAAACCTCTCCCCCAAACCTAAACTGAGTTGTGCCCCACAACTTACCCACAAAATGACGTAAAAAGAGAACCTTGCACAGGCAATAAAAGCAAAAGTGTATCTTGGATGATATGTGTTCACAAAATAAAAAGAACAGCAAAAGAGATTAGACAAAAGTATCCCTTAATCAGAATCAGTGGCAGCGATGAAACCCAAGGGGTCGTCGAAAGATCCATGCCGTCAGAGTTAACACAATCCTCCTCCACATCAGATGGCTCTGTGCTAGGCAAGAAGTCTTCATCGGAGGCATCACTGTCAGCATCCATCTGATCTTCTTTCACTGGCTGCGCATGTGCCTCATCGACCGCGTTATTTGGAGGTTGGATTGGGGCTGTTAGAACTACATCATCTTCCTCTTTTTTGACTCCACTAGACTCTCCTAGTTCCTTGTCTTCTTGCTCCAGCACTGTTTCAAACTGAGATATCAAATCGAAAGGCAGTGGAGGGAATTTAGGGTATGGAAAAGGGAAATTGATGTGTAAAGCATTTTCAAGAGCGGAGTTGTATAATTGCTGATAACCAAAGTAGATGGTGGAATTCTTGTTCAGGGTGTCAAAAGCAGTATTTTGCTTGTGCAGAAGAGTTGCCAAGTTACAAACTTGGGTATGGAGTTGTTGAACTGTATCCATCAGGTGGAGAACCTCATCCCTTGATATGACAGTCACAGGCTCAGACTCCATTGGTCTATTTGGTTCTGACCTTGGTGCTGGGTTAGAGTTGGTGTGTGAGGCTCAGGCTCGATTTCCTCTTCCACAATCACGACAGATGGTGGTGCTTGAAGGCGTCTTTCAATCGGATTTGGGCTGTTGTAAATCCTTGTCATGCTTGTTTTATCAATGGGGGCCATATTCTTACGCACCTCGTCACTATCCCTTGGGACCACACCAGCATTTAAACAAAGCCCAGTTATTAGAGAAGGAAAATAAAGACGCCCTTGTCCCTCAGCGCTAAAAGCGATCCCTGCACGAATTAAACGTCCCACATTGATTGTCTTCTTCTTCAGGACACAGTAAAGCAAGTAGATCCGCTCAGCAAGGACAGTAGTTGTACTTGAAGTTGGGTTGACTCTAGATAAGAGAAAGAGCAACTAGATTCTTGATTCTGGCAAAAGCTCAGCCCGAGCGATCGAAAACCGATGAGTTGGTCCCTCTATCCATTGAGCTCCTGGAAATCCGACTTTTTCCAAAATCTTCTTGTAATGTTTTGGCTGTAAAAGGTTAACTGTCTGACTGTAGAAATCTTCCTGATCAGGGAGGAAGAAAAACTGGTTGATAGCGGCCTCAGAAATATCAATCGTTAATCCACGCACCATGACCTTTTCATCGATGATATCTATGTAATTAGCGTAGAACTCCCTAACGAGTGGCAAGATGGGATCGACAGGGTCATCGGCAAAAGCAGTCCAACCGAAATGACAAATAGGGTCACTCACAAAGTCAGGTAAACCCAGATTTGGTGCCCGAAGAATTGGAAACCCTCGTTCCCACCAACAGTCAGCATTCTTCAGAATGGTAAAGTAACGATGCTCAGCTTCAAGGGAGGAGAAACGAGCAGAGTTTCCTGCGAAGGATCGTCGTGTTCTCACCATTGTTCGGAATTGTGAAGAAAAGGGTAAACGAGAGAAGAAATGGATGTTGGTATGAGAAACGTGAAGAGAGACGATACTGGTTAGGGCGAAATTAATACGATGCTAGAGGTATTAATTTGGGGGAAGATGAAATGATATGAATTTGATAGGACGGGTCGGCCTCGAACAAGGATGTGAAGGGAGGAAAAGTCTAAAATGCCCCTCTGCACGCTCGTTTCCCGCTCTTTTCATTTGGAGGCGTGGAGACCTTAAGAGTCCGCAACAACTCATCATGCAAAACGGTGGGCTCCAATTTAATAATAAAAAAAAATGAAAGTGATAATAAAGAAAATGTAGTGCAAAGATAAAAACAAGGAGAGTATTGGGCTGCCCTGTTGGTCCAGAAAAACGTAAGCTCCATCTTGGATAAAGGTCCAATGCCCTGAAAATAAACCAAAGAAAAGGAAAGAAAAGAAACAAAAAAAAAACAAAAATAGAAAAAGAAATTGAGGAAAAAAAGAAAAAAAAATTTGACGTAACGTTATACACAGGTATGGGGAGGTCTTGAAGTAGATTGCCATGAAACTGTAGCACCTCCCCCCCAACTCAGATTTATCAAACAATTTCAGCAAGTGAGAAGGTTGAAGTCATTCTATCAACCTCCTCCCCCCAATAATGCTTTATACGTTGCCCATTGACTTTGAAAACGTCCTTCTCATCCTTTCCAACCAGATCCACTGCTCCATAGGGATAGACACGGATAATTGTAAATGGACTTGACCATTTAGATCGCAATTTCCCGGGAAACAATTTCAGTCTGGAATTATATAATAAAACTCTTTCTCCTTCAAAGAAATCACGCCGTATGATTTTTGCATCATGCCAGTTCTTGGTTTTCTCTTTATATATTTTGGCATTTTCATAGGCTTCATGTCGAAATTCATCAAGTTCTAGGAGCTGTAAACTTCGCTTATCTCCTGCAGCTTGCAAGTCCAAATTGAGTTCCTTCGATGCCCAATATGCTTTATGTTCCAATTCTAGTGGTAAATGGCAGGCCTTGCCAAAAACAAGTTGATATGGAGACATGCCTATTGGAGTTTTTAAGGCAGTTCGATAAGCCCATAGAGCTTCATCAAGCTTGCTCGACCAATCCTTCCGATTAGGGTGGACCACCTTTTCCAAAATTTGCTTAATTTCCCTGTTGCTAATTTCAGCCTGTCCATTACTCTGAGGATGATATGCAGTGGCCACTTTGTGCTTGAGGCTGTATTTAGCCAAGACAGTGGTCATGAGCCTATTGCAGAAATGAGTGCCTTCATCACTAATTAACGCCCTGGGTGTTCCAAAGCGGTTAAAAATATGTTTTTTTAAGAACTTGACAACCACCTTGGCATCATTAGTTGGAGTTGCAATGGCCTCTACCCATTTAGAGACATAGTCCACAGCTACCAGAATGTACTGATTACCATGTGATGAGGGAAATGGACCCATGAAATCAATCCCCCATACGTCAAACAATTCTACTTCAAGTATGTTGGTCAAGGGTAATTCATGGCGCCTAGATATATTTCCAGTTCTTTGACAGTTATCACACCTCTTAGTGAATTCCTTTGCGTCTTTGAAAAGTGTTGGCCAATAATACCCACTCTGTAAAACTTTAGAGGCTGTGCGAATACAACCGAAATGCCCTCCATATGGTGAGTTATGACATTTTTTAGAATGTCTTGCATCTCTTCTTCTGCCACACATCATCTCAACAATTGGTCAGCACATTTTTTGTAAAGGAAAGGCTCATCCCAAACATAGAATTTTGCTTCATGAAGAAAGCGTTTCAGCTGCTGTCGAGTTTTGCTAGGTGGCAGGCGATTACTAACGACATAATTGGCCAAATCTGCATACCATGGGCATGTGTGTAGTGTAAGAGAAAGAATTTTCTCATCAGGAAAGGTATCTGGCATTTCCACACCATCATAACCAGGCTGTGCATAGGTAAGTCTGTATAAATGATCTGCAACTGGATTGTCTGTTCCCTTTGTGTCTCGAATTTCCAGATCAAATTCTTGCAGAAGAAGAATCCACCGAATGAGACGTGGTTTGGCATCCTTCTTAATTAATAGATGTCTGAGGGCCGCATGATCACTGTACACAATAACCCGTGATCCTAACAAATAAGCCCGGAATTTATCAAGAGCAAACACTACAGCTAGCAATTCCTTCTCAGTGGTGGTGTAATTTTTCTGGGCACCATTAAGTGTTTTACTTGCGTAGTAAATAGTGTGAAATATCCTAAGCTTCCTCTGGCCAAGTACCGCACCAATAGCAAAATCACTTCCATCACACATAATTACAAAGGGTAATGACCAATCTGGTGGTTGCACAATGGGTGCAGAAATCAGTGCGAGCTGCAGGTGCTTGAAAGTGGAGTGGCATTCTGCATTAAACTGGAAGGACCTGTTATGCTCTAATAATTGACAAAGGGGTCGTGCAATCTTGGAGAAGTCTTTTATGAACCGACGATAAAATCTGGCGTGTCCCAAGAAGCTGCGTACACCTTTCACATCAGTTGGAGGAGTCAGATTTTGAATGGCATCAATTTTTGCTTTATCCACCTGAAGTCCCTCTCTTGAAACTTTATGCCCCAGCACAATACCTTCAGTCACCATGAAATGACATTTTTCCCAGTTGAGTACTAAGTGTGTTTCTTCACAACGCAGTAAGACGCTCTCTAAATTAGCAAGGCATTCGGAAAAAGAATTCCCAAACACAGAAAAGTCATCCATAAATATTTCCAGGGTTTCCTCGACCATGTCACTGAATATTGCCATCATACATCGTTGAAATGTAGCTGGAGCGTTACATAACCCAAATGGCATCCTTCGAAAAGCAAAAGTTCCAAAAGGACAAGTAAAGGTGGTTTTCTCCTGATCTTCAGGGGCAATATGAATCTGATTATATCCGGAATAACCATCAAGGAAGCAATAGTATTCTCTACCTGCTAATCGGTCGAGCATTTGATCAATGAAAGGTAAAGGAAAGTGGTCCTTCCGAGTAGCCTTATTCAGCTTGCGGTAATCCATACAAACTCGCCAACCAGTCACTGTTCGCTGTGGGATTAGCTCATTGTTTGCATTAGCGACGACTGTTATTCCACCCTTCTTTGGCACGCACTGTACATTACTAACCTAACTGCTATAAAAAATTGGGTAGATAATTCCAGCATCCAGCCATTTGATTATCTCCTTTTTCACAACTTCTTTCATCATTGGATTTAATCTCCGTTGTGGCTCAATAGATTTGAAATCACCATCCTCCAGAAGGATTTTATGCATACACAAGGCTGGACTAATTCCTTTAATATCTGCCATGGACCATCCAATAGCAGCTTTATGGTTCTTCAATACTAACAGTAGAGCTGCTTCCTTTTTGTCGTCTAACCTTGCATTGATGATGACAGGTAAAGTATCTTGATGGCCGAGAAATGCGTATTTTAAATGTTCTGGCAGCTGCTTCAGATCAAGGACAGGTGGTTCTATCAGAGAGGATTTAGGTCCCTGAAGGTAATTGGCTTCAATGGATAAGAACGGTGTCTTGACATGGTCCTCTGTTGGGAGTTGAATTAGTAAACTTTCTTCCTCATTTTGTGTTTCCTCATCTGCTGGGCGTGTGAAAACCGGTTTTCTCATGTTAACTGCAGCAGGATCAACTATGTCCAACATGGCACAAGTGTCAGGAGATGAGGTGGGGAACATAATTGAGTTAAAAACATTAAATACCACCTCGTCATCATTCACCCTCATTCTTAACTCTCCTTTTTGCACATCAATTAAGGCCCGGGCAGTTGCAAGGAAAGGGCGCCCCACTATAATTGGGACTTCTTCATCAGCATCAAAGTCTAGAATAACGAAATCAGCAGGGAAAATAAACCTTTCCACTTGTACCAACACATCCTCTATTTTTCCTTCTGGCAAGGCGAACGATCTATCAGCAAATTGCATTGTGGCTTTTGTTGGTCGAGCTTCCCCGATTCCTAAACTTCGGAAAATAGACAAGGGCATCAAGTTGATACTGGCACCCAAGTCGCATAATGCTCAGCCACAATATTTATTTCCAATTGTGCATGGTATAGTGAAACTTCCAGGATCCTTCAGCTTAGGAGGCAAATTTTGATGACTGTGAAGTGTTGAGCATACCTCAGTGACAGATGAGATAGTTTCTGATGCATCCAACTTCCGTTTCTTGGACAGAATTTCCTTCATGAATTTAACATAATTTGGCATTTTCTCTAGAGCTTCTACTAAAGGAATGTTGATATGCAGCTGCTTTAAGACTTCTAAAAATCTTTTAAACTGCTGGTCTTGTTCTTGTTTTTGAAACCGTTGTGGAAAAGGAGGAGGTGGCAGGTTTCGGACTGGGGTGGCAACTGAACCCTGAATAGGAAGCTGTTGAACAGAAGGCAATGATTGTGGTTCAGTAATGACAATCCCCTTCTGAAGAACGGGTTCAAAACTATTGATTTCAACTTCCTTTTCTTTCCCTTTTGCTTCTCTGCTAGCCATTGGCAATTCTCTTTTCCTCTTGGTGTTCTTGTCCATAGAATCCTGTTCAAGCTGTTTTCCTCCCCTCAAAGTAACAGCATTGCAATTCTCATTACTCTTCCCTTTTAGAGGATTTTCTGTGTTACTGGGTAAATTTCCCTGTGGTCTTGCAGACAGTGAAGATGTTATTTGACCAATTTGATTTTCCAAATTTCTTATAGATGCGTCAGTTCTTGTCATGTATTCTTTCATGAATTGTTCCCATGATCCAGAAGAATCTCCTCCTTGCTTGTTTTGATATGACAACTCCAGTGGGCTGAGGAACAGAAGGACGGGGATGTTGTATAAGTGGGTTTTGATTATTATATGGAGGTGGGTGAATGGGCATTGGTCCTGGATTTAGTTGTGCATGGTGTGGGCGTGGCATGATAGCAGGTGGTCCGGAATGCCCTGCATTGTTAACTCCACCCTGATTCCATGAAAAATTTGGGTGATGTTTCCATCCTGGGTTATAAGTGTTGGAATAAGGGTTAAAGTTTTTATTGTAATGCATATAGTTCACTGTCTCGGGATTATTGGTACATAACTCTACTGGATGGCCTTCACCACAAAATGTGCAAGTTACCCCATGATAGAATTGGGCAGATGCATTCAACTGATTCACTTGGTGAGGTGCCCCTTGCTGAGTAGAGATAGTATTCTTTTGTCCTATTCCCATCTGCATACCCAGATTCTTCATCAACATGGTGGCAATCTGTTGAGTCAAGGCATTCATACAACCTCATTACCCCTTCGTCCTTGACCAGCTGGTGCATAATACTCATTAGTAACAATCGTCTCAATAATGTCATAAGCCTCATCGTATGTCTTAGACATTAAAGCTCCTCCTGAAGATGAGTTGACAATCAATTGTTAGCATTCAATCCTTTATAAAAAGTTTCCATCTGAATCCAACAAGGAATTCCATGATGAGGACAATTTCGCAATAGTTCTTTCCATCTTTCCCATGCTTGTGCTAACGTTTCATCCGGTTCTTGCACAAAATTATTAATAGCTGCTTGAATCTCTGTTGTCTTGTTCGGTGGGAAGTATTTTGCCAGAAATTTTTTAGCTAAGACTGTCCATGTTTGGATAGATCCAGCAAGTTGAGAATGCAGCCACAGCCGAGCTTTGTCTTTCAAAGAGTAAGGAAACAATGTCAGCTTCAATGTTTCATCCGGCACTCCTGGGTTCTGGAAAGAGTCACAGACTTGGAGAAACAACCTCAGATGGTCGTGAGGGTCCTCATATAAATGTCCCCCAAATTGCCCTATTGTCTGTAGCATATGAAACATAACCGGTTTGAACTCAAAAGCGTGCTGAGTAGGTCTGGCAATAGGTGGACCTAATCCATCCAGGTTTGGTTGAGCAAAATCCCTCATAACCTTGTTTCTGTCATCCATTGGTGGAATAACCTGCAATGGTTCCCCTCGAGCAATGGGAATATTATCGTTAATATTCACCCTGGGATTGTCAGCCATCACTTCTGCTTGAGCTATATATTCCAGAAAAGTATCTTCTTCTTGACTGGAACGAGATTCTAGCCTTCTTTTTCTGAAAGTTCTTTCAATTTCGGGATCAAAAGGGTAAAGATCTTGTTCAAATCCCACTTCACCAAATGATTCACCAAGACTCATACACAATAAGAGCCCTGTGAACACAAAATAAAGAATGAGTTATTAGTGAGTTTTATAAAAGAAAATTAAAATGCTGCTGTAATATATTAAAAGAAAATTATCATGAATTAGGCTGGAACACTAAAGTTATGTGGCTTAAATACAGACAAAGGTAATCAGAACTTTTCTATCCCCGGCAACGGCGCCAAAAACTTGTTGTTCTAAAATGTGTGCTATGGATGGAGGATGCAATTAAACTAAATGATAACGTGCAAGTATACACGGTCAACAAGTAATATCTTCTGGTAAGCAAGAGTCGATCCCACGAGGATAGAAAATCAATTAATCTTAAGTTGGTATTTAAGCTAAAAAGTGCAAAAACACGATCTTAAAGCAAATTAGGAAAGAGGGGAAGATTATGATGAGTTCAACAGTGTGTTTGGGAATGCAGAGTAGAGGATGGTTATTTTCATAACACTAGAATGTTTCATTGATACATTAGAATCTAAACACCAGTTATTCAAAACCATCTCTGTGAATTGAATTCTTGGTAGTTTTCTTGCTCCTCTCCTTAAACACTCAAGTTTCTCAACCTAAGCATTTAATATGTGTTAAGCAAAATTTCTCAACTCGTTCAACACTAAAAGCTACAGCCATTAAATCAACTGAAAATATCTATTCATCCTTAGCAAAGATTCACACTGTCTTCTCCATCATAACCTCCTCCTTATATTTAGCTACTCATAACGAAGCATAAACCGAATCTACAAAGATGTTCCAGCATAAACCAACTCATCTTCTAACTTATAAACAGCAACAGTGGAGATAATCAAACAATCTAAAATGAAGTTAATGAACTATAAATGCAGAAATGTGATTAAAATCACAGCTGAGGTGATGGATTGCTTGGCCTCTTCCTCTCGGATTCAGCTTTGCAAGAAACGATGGGGAGCAACTTTATTTCTTTTCCTTCTTAGCAGCGCCGCATACCCAAATGGGAAAGATGACTCTCCTTTTATAGCGAGAATTCTGCCTCAATTTCAGGGCTGATGCGACTCATTAGACCCAGCTGGCGTCCACGGTGGCAGGTTCTTCAGCGTCTTTGTCTGATTCACAAGTTGGCGCTAGCTGAATCTCCAATGGCTGGATCGATAGTCATGAAGCCCGAGTCTCCAACAACGACTGCTGCTCAAGGACGTGACCGTGGACCTGAAAATTGACAGCCAAAAAGGCCCAAGTTAGAAGTAAAACTGCCCAAAAGTTACATTAATTCTTCAATGTGATCAAAATGAATGTATATCTATGTTTTCCTTTTAATTACAAATTAAGTTAGGATTTAAATCATTTTCACTATGTAAAGCTCCCTTTTATGGACAATTAGGTATTGAAATTCCGTATGAAAGAGGTAATTAACAGGGGTTTTTATAGGCTATAAATATCCCTATAGAGTTTTGTTTGGGATCATCTTATCTTTTATCATATCAATCAAATATACTCTTAAGAGAGCATTTATCCTTTTTAGTGATGAGTTTCCCCTAGTTTTTGGGATGGATTTCCCTTCAAGCATGAATTGGTTGAAGTTGTGGACTTCGACCTTGTGCTACATTAGTTTGGTATTAGAGTTTTGCCGTTCTGGGGAGGTCCGATCACAACGATAGTCGGAATTGAAGAATCGGAGGTGGATTAATGACCACCACAGTTGGCTATCGGTTACATATTTCTTGTAAGATACACTACTATCCATCCAATTTCAACTTCATCCACTCCATTTCTCATCTCTTAGTTACTGCTCCATCCAGTTTTTTTTTTTTTAAAAATCAATCTATCTAAAACCATCAAATCTTTCATTTCAATCTACTCATCAAACTTTTCTTTTCTTTCATTTCAATCTATCTTTCACTCTTTGTGACTATTTTTCTTTCCATTTAAAAAAAAAAGCAAGCGGAACCCCAACATGCAGAATAGCCCCATACTTCCATCATTCAACAACGTTCAGTTTCGAATTGTGGGAGAGGGTCGCACTACGACATTTGTCTTGGACAGAAGAGGAGTATCAAACCCTTTCATCTTATCCATCCCAATTAAATTCTGTAGAGGATGATTTCCGCTACAGTCAATCACGTGTGTTCTACGTGCGTTGCGTTTCCTTGATCTCGAATGTCTAAGAAACAAGAACAAGAAAACACCGGTGTGGTGCTTGCCAAACTGTCTCTGACGATCAAGTTAGAGATTTAGAGGTAGAAAATATGAATAGTATAAAGTAGAATAATGAATATTCATTAACGTTTTAGGGTTTGTAGAGCACTTTATATAATAGGATTCCTGGATCCAATTTGGTAGGCTTCCTTGGTATTAGGAAGATAATATCTTTTCTGAATAATATCTTTATCCAATGATCCTAGGAGAAGATATATTTGTATCATCAAATAAGGCAACTTTTGTTATGCTCCTTAGCCAAACGAACGGCCTACGATAATCCAAGCTAATTGGAAGCATTCTGAATGAAACTCCTGGTCCAAGCTCACTCCATTCCGGACACGGTTGGGTTTTGTCTTTGTGGCTTTTGAGTAATTCCTTTTCATTTGGATCGGGCCAATTAAGATTTGGGCTTTTGCCTAGTCTATGGTGAATTTTACCTCTACAAATTCTTAGCCCTTTTAATTTTTTCCTCTTATCTTCGTGGTTTCTTAGATCCATCTTTGGATCTAAAAATTAAATCTCGAATGTCTTTTCTTTTTTCTTAGATCAGTAGGTATGAGAAATTTCAGTTTGTAAAAAAAAAAACAGAAATCTCAATCTGTTAAAACAGCCCCATCGACCTTTCATCTTCTTTAACAGTCCAAAAAAAAAACACAGAGTACCCATTTCTTTAAATTATGTTCCAATGGGTAGCCATTTTCACAAAATTAGAATACCATCTTTTAGTGGATTCTCTAGGTTGGATAGATTTTGGGATTGGTTTGAAAAAGTGGATGAATTCTTTGAATGGTAGGATGTTGAATGGGACAAACAAGCATATTTAGTTGCTAGAAAATTCAAAGGATATGTGGTCTATTGGTGGGAATGGCTCTAAAATCATTGAATCTATCATGGAAGGAAGAAAATTTTGAAGTTGGGCAAAAATGAGACTGAAAATGATTGAGGAGTTCTGTCAATTTGATGAGGGAGAAGAAGAAGATGAAGAAATCTGGGTAGTGAAGGAATATTCCAGAAGAGATGACTTTTTCTTCAATCAGCTGTGCAAGATATTGACGACGGGGATAAAGAAATTGAAATCGTAGTTGATGACTACGTTGATGATGGCGCTGGTGAAATAGTTGATGAGGAAGGAAAAGGAGGCTGCTACATTTTTTAATGTATATTCTTTCTTATCCCATACCATAACCCTAAACCTAATGGAACCTTCAGACCAAATCCCAGTGGGCCCAACCAACTTTATTAGATTCAAGCCCATTCCTACATCATCTTTTCTTTCAAAAGTATTGGACCTATCTACTTTTATTAAGGCAATTTTTTTATGGACCCTTTTTTTTTTTACCCAATCATGCTAAACTCAATTTTATCCACTTATATTTTCCATCTTATTTTGAAGCCCATTTCCAAAAATGAAATTGTTTTGATTTAAATGTTAGAGAGATTGGCCAATTGCAACTTTTTTTTTTTACTTAAGCCAACATTATTCCCACTTGAACCATCAATTCCAATTCCACCAAAACCCATTTTATCATTCATTTTATTGGACCCATTTCTTATCCACCAAATTAATCCAAAAGAAGATTTTTCCATTTACTTTTCACCATCTTTTTTGAAGCTCAATTACCCGAATTTTAATTTCAAGAAGCGAACTTGATGAGAGCAAAGACCTTTGATTTTATTGTTTGCGTCTTCTTCGTGGTCCATTGCTTAGTGCCACTTTGGATTTGGGATGAAATTCGTAGAGAGAGTTCTTGATGACATCTTCTTTTCTTCTCTCGGATCGAACTCGAGGTCGAGTTTATTTTTTTCGTGTGGGTGAATGATGGGGAGTATGATAGGTAATTAGTATAGGTTTATTTATTAATTATTATTAGGATATTAGTTTACTTTGATGTATTTAATTAGTATTAGTTTCTAGTCATTTTAGTTAAATTTGGGGTTTTTATTGTAAGGCTATAAATAGCCATATAGGGTTTCATTTGGGATCATCTTATCTTTTATCATATCAATCAAATATACTCTTGAGAGAGCATTTCTCCTCTTTAGTGATGAGTTTCCCCAAGTTCTTGGGATGGATTTCTCTTCAAGCATGGATTTGCTTGGTTGAAGCCGTGGACTCTACCTCATGCTACATTAGTTTCAATTTACTCCTTATGATTTTATAAAACCTCAAAAACGTCACTAATTGTACCATATTTACAGGTCAAAAAATCACACATTTATACATTAGTAAACACAATACTGGCCTTTATCTTAATCAAGTGGTTGTTACTTTCTAAGAAACTAGACACATAATAAAAATGTTAATTTATGAATTTTTACAAAATCATAAGGACTAAATTGAAACTCTAAAAACCATAGGAACGAAAATTGACACATACCTCAAACCATAGGGATTAAATTGAAACTTTTAAAACCATAGGCACCCAATTGAAACAAACCCCAAGTCATACGGACTAGATTTGTAATTAAATCTTAATACAATGAATCAGCAAAATCAGTTATTACTTATGTGGTGAATCACTTATTACATGTGTAAAAATTAGTAATTACTTACGCGAAACTAGTTGCAATTTTGTAATATTATATGGGCAAATTTGAACTTTTTGTTATTTGCAAATAAGTTTTTTTGCTGTTTTTTTTCCTTATTTTACTATATATGAAAGAGCCATAAAGAAATGAACTATTACAATGGACAACTATGAAGGCTGTAGGATACCTTATTTTGTCCAAACTAAATTTATTTATCTCCAGTTTTATCATCTAAAATAAAATAAAAATATGAATGAAGAAACTTGAATTTTGATTGTTTTAAAGAGATAAAGACAATTTTATTTTTAAATTCTAAAGATAAAATTGACCCTTAAATTATAAAAAAAATGAATTTGATTTCAATTTAGTTTTAAATTTTAAAAGATAAGAACTATTTTTATTTTTAAATTTTAAATATAAAATTGGCTTTTTGATAAAAAAAAATGTTTGAAAAGAAATTATTGTTTGTGATTTAAATTAAATTGATGATAGAGATTCTAGAGATAAATTAATTGACTTGAGAAGAAATTCGAAATTATCAAAGATAAATGATATTTGGGATAATTAAGATAACTTCTTTTTTAAAATAATTTGGATTATTTAGAGAAATTATCTCATATACTTTATTTATCTCAATTTGGCTATAAATAAATCCCTCATAAAGGAAAAAAAGAAGAAGAGGAAAATGTAGAGAAAATCATATATCAATATGTGGGGGAGATAACACATATAAAAAGAGAGAGAAAATCATAGATCAAATTCTCTATCTCCTTCTCTTCCTCTCAAATTTATCTGATTCTATGTCTTGGGGAGAAAAATACAACAGAAATCACATATTTGAATCAAGGTAAGTTTAATTCTTCTTCAAAATTTGTTAGTCATATGACTCTGCTATTTTAATTAAAATCGTGATATTTATATATTTATTTATATTATATGGTTAATTTTATTTATTAAAAAATTGTTAATATTATTTTAAAATAGATTGATATACAAAGTTATAGGAAAAAGAATCAATCGATTTCGATTTCTGGTTTGAAAGTAATGATTTTTTTAGTTTAAAGGTTTAATAGGATTTGCTGTTTCAGGAAAAACTGCAGCGTCTTCTATTATGTATATTTTCAGTGATTATTATCTGATATCTATGTTTAAACTTTATTTTTCCTTGAAACTAGATTAATAAAGGAAAATCACCTCATTTGGCTTAATATATAAAAAAAGATGTGATTTTTCAAATTCGATGCAAATTCTGAAGTATTTTTTTACACAAAAAAACCTGATTCAGGTTTTTTTTAATATAAATTCTGATTTTTATTTATAAATTAATGCATTTTAACATTATAGGTCAATGATAAGTGATAACTCTATAAAATAGAGTTATTTGGTCATATTTTAATGCATATTTTATGAATAATTGATTGAACTTTTCTCACTATGTGCACACTTTGAACCCATTTTACATCATGCTTTAATAAAGCTTACTTTGAGAAACCTCGAGTTTTTAGCACTTTAAATAATATGTTGGAAATGTTTTAGGCTTTCGGTATTTTTATCTTGTCATTTTGAATGAAAGAAAGCCCTAAAAAGTTACAAATTTCATGCAGGAACAAAGAAGAAAGTAGCAGATTTTGGCACAGCTGTAGCACTCTGGAGCAGATTTGACAGCAGCCGAGTCATGATTTTTAGCCCTAAAAAGTCAATTTTCTAGGCCCGTTTTAGCTGATCCACGTGAGAAACAAATAGCCCAACAATGGGATCCATCTTGGAGCTATTATTTGGACATATTTGATGAAGCCCAAGCCCGGTTTAAGAGACAAGAATAAAAAAAGGTTTAACCTAATGAAAAAGGAGCAGCAACGTGAAAGACAGAGGGGAGAACGTGAGAAAAAGGGATAGAGACAGAAACGCATGAGGAGACTTCTTCTTCTTCATTGGGATTTCTTTGGATCCCCTCTTCCATTTATTACTCTTGATTTTCATTATTCTTTCTTCTCCATTCTTAAGAACTCCATTGTTGAATTGAAGTTATGTTAGGTTTAGATTTATTTTTAAAGAACACTTTTGTTAATTTAGCATTTATTATGAACTAAATTTCTTAGGTTGGAATGGATAGATGAACCCTAAGGGGAATTAGTTTTCATGGCTTGAATGAATTCAGTTTTTATGCTCTATCAATAGTTTCGATATTTTCGTCTCTTTGCTTATGCTTGATCAACCTAAGTGAATTGTTTTGTTTAGTTTTAATTCTGAAAAGGTTAAAATTGAATGGAAAAATATTGATTGATAGGGGTTAACGATTCTTGAAATTGTTTTTAGTAATGCATAGATATATGTATTTACACCCTAAAGCCTAAACCGGAATACTAAAACATATTTCTTAATCTAATTTTACCTAGACATAGGATTTAAATAGGATAAGAAATCACAATCATGCTAGGCTTGACGAAGTCACTTGAACAATTGGGTTTACTTGCATAAAAAGTGTATTTCTTATTGCAGATTGTTGTATCACAGCCGCAGCACTGCTGCAGCATTGTGTATTCTAAAGTTCTTTAGAGGGATTCTTGATTTTCCAACCACTTGTCTTTACATAGTTTAATCACTTGAATATTCTTGCATACTTTAGGAGTAATTTAAGCCACTTTAAATCATCTTAGTTATTTCTTATAATTAATTTAAAATTTAGTTATTTAGTTTTGCATAATTTCATAATTTTAATTATTTAGTTTCATAAATCACATCACCTTCAAAACATCATTGCTTTTTATTCCTTTAAACTATTTGTTAAACACCACTTTGAATCACTAATCCTCGTGGGAACGATATCTTTCTTATCACTTTATTACTTGTTAGACTACGTGCACTTGCGTATCACGATTTCACACAACAATAAGTTAATGAGGTATATTTAGAAGATAGAATCAAGTCAAAACAAAATTTGATTTACGAGTTCTGAATTTTTCAAGTTTAGACTTTGATTTTGTAAAGACCCGACTCCATTAAAAACCTTTAAATTAAAAGACATAGCGGAAGACTAAATTTTAACGAAAAATCGGCATGGTACCATTTAAAACAGGAATATGCCAAAATCAAAAACACGGAAATACGTATTTCCTTTTTTAAATTTAAATATCAAAAGTAAACATAATCCATAAAACAATCAAAATGCTTTCAAGAGCCCAGAATCAACAACATTTCAAAAGAAAGAAACAAAGTAGAGTGAAAGAGAAAGTTCAAGTTCATGCATTCCTAGAATGCCAAAAGAAACTAAAACCAAGTCTATTGTCCATCATTCATCGCTCATTAGTCAAGGGACACCACCTCCCCTACCACGTCCTCTACAACCTGGAGTACCTGAAAAAAAAAAAAGTGTAGCAACATTAGCATAAAATGTTAGTGAGAAAAAAATGAAGGCAAGTAGTCCTAAGTTCTGTCCAAAATCCTAATTTACTCTTTACTAACTATTTTATACTCCCGAAACAACTTAGCATATCACCAAGTATAAACCAAAATCCAAACACATGGAACCACATTTTGTATCACACTTACAACATTACAATTGAAACAAGAAATAAGAATAACTTTTCTATTTTCCATTTCTATAACGTACATTACAAAAAACAAAGGTTACTCAAATAAAGAACTCAAAATATCCACCGATCTTCTCATATAATAACACTCATAGCCCGTTTCATCTATGAATCCATTATATCCCAAGATCACATCACACAAATCCCGATATCCTCATATAACAACACTCATAGCCTGTTTCATCTATGAATCCATTATATCCCAAGATCACATCACACAAATCCCGATCTCCTCATATAATAACACCCATAACCTATTTCATTTATGAATCCATTATATCCCAAGATCATATCACATAAATCCCGATCTCCTCATATAATAACATCCATGGCCTGTTTCATATATAAATCCATTATATCCTAAGATCGTATCACACAAATCCCAATCTCCTCATATAATAACACATATAACCTGTTTCATCTATGAATCCATTATATTCCAAGATCGTATCACATATCGTCACAACTTACTTTTCCAATAACTAAAATATCACCATTACCAACCATAATCCACAATCATACATAAGTAACAAGTTAAATAAAAGAATACCGGTTCACTACCATTACCAAACCAACGAAAACCACGCAAAAACCAAGTAAGCAAGTAACAAGATTAAACATTACAAAAAATTCTAAAAGGAAAAAGAACACCTTGAATTACATAATCTCCTAAGAATAACATCCTCTAAGTTACCTTGATACAAACTACTCAACAGTTTCCATTTTCAAGAAGCACAACCTTTCAAGAATTCCAATTAACACTAAAGCTCACTAAAACCTTCAAACCCAATAACTAAAACTCTAAAGTACTAAGTAAAAACACAAATAGTTCAAATCTAACTTCCAAAGTTCATATCACCATCCAACAACTTATAATCTTAACAACAGGTGGAAACATCTTAACCTCGATCAAACAAGATCGTCATGCAACCCGAAATATAAAACTACGACACATTTTAAACTCACCTTGGAAAAGTAGATAAACTTCTAAGTGCCGGAGGATCGATCAAGTGAAACAGTTACCAACACCTACAATTAATATATCTAAAATGCATTAATTTAACCAAACGAGCAAATAATCGACATGTACACAAAACAAAAGACAAAAAAACCTAGGAAAGGGGAAGAAAGGCTCACGGCCTTAGGGGGCTATTTTGGGGAGGAAGGTTTTCAGGGTTTTGAGCAGTCTAGGGACGATCTAGGTTCGTTCTAGGTACTTTTAAGGTGGTATTTAATAATGGTAAAATGGTTTAGGGCATTCCGACATGATTTCATCACCTAAAACTTAAATAAAAACACAAAACAATGAGGAAAGAAAAAGAATTCTTGGGTGAACAGTGATCTCGGATGAAAAACTCATTTAAAAACAAAAAGGAAGAAAACTATAAGAAAAGTTTTGAAAACTTACTTTATAGGGCTTCCCTTTGAGAACGAGAAACGCCGCAAGAGCGGGATGAAAAGAAAGCTTGGAGTGAGAGGTTTCCAACTAACTAAGAATCGGAGCAAACGGTTGAGAAATGACAAAACCCCGAAACCTTCCCCTCCTCCAATGGAGTCCATGGCTTTGGTAGAGAGTGAGAGGCTTCTTTTCCTTTTTTTTTTTTTTTATTCAAGAATGAGGAAGATGATGGTGGTCTAAGAGATTGAAGAGTAGAAATTTCATTGCAAAAGAGCCCCTCCACTTTCCTCTTTCATTTAAAAAATTACCCCCATGCTTTAGTAAACACCAATCACCTCTAGATATTAACTATATACAATTAAACTAGCAATTGGTGATTAATGATTATTAATTGACCCGTTAATAATTATTAATACTCCTAATACTAATTCATGCTTCTAAATGAAATAAAAATTTATGAATGAATAAAACTTCTAAATTCTAAATTATTATCTCGAAAATTAAATTAAATACTTTAATTAAAATAAATTAAAAATTTACCTTGAACAAAATAACAGGACGTTACAGTTTTAGAATAATTGTTACCTTTTAATTGGCTTATTGTATTAGTACTTTAAAAAAAATCACAAAATTATCACGATAAAATTATTTTGTAGGGAAAGAGTAATATTCTTATCAAGATTCTTGATAAATGTGTGGAAATCGTCACAATCAGGGGCGTACTTACGAAGGGACTAAGGGGTCAATGTCCCCCCAAACTTTTTGTTAAAAACCCATATGATATATGGGTGAGTAGATGTGGCCCTTCCAATAAATTGGAGGGGCCACAATAATTTTTTTTTTTTTTAATTTCTTCTCCTGGGCTTATTTCTAAAACTATTTAGGGTCCATTAAAAGCTTTAGTATTTTAACCTAATAATAAAACAAATATCATAAGGATTTGATTAGCCTCCATCCAAATATCAACTGCACTTCTTTCTTTTCTTTCATAACATTAACGATAAATATATACATGTGTAAGCTTCATAAAAAAATTATAAGAACTTCAAATGTTACTTTTTCATATGAAGTTTCTAACTTTTTTCTTTTTGAATTTTTCATGTTTAGAAATTTCATCGTGAATGCAATACAAGCGTCGGAATTCAGGTTAGTTCTATCAATTGCATATTTTTTTTTAAATATGTATACTATTCATCTTTCAAATACTAAATTATAAATAAATATATACTTTTTTAGGTCAATATCTTTATTTTCATTGAAGACAATTTATTTATATAATGGGGAAACCTCGAAAAACACTTGATAATTTTTTCAATAGAAAGGATATTGATAGGTTAGAAATGATAACAACATCTAGTATGGAATTGTTGAGTCCTGAGCAGCATTAGTTTTCTAAAAAAACTAGAGTAGAATGAGAAGAATTTTATCAACCTTTAGAGCATGATCCAGGATTACAACATCATATTTGGGGGTATCCTATCAATTTACAAGATTAAATTCGTCGAGCTTGTATTAAAGAAGGAGCTTATCAATCTATTTTGTCTTAACATCCATGTTGTGGGTCAGATAAACATCCCCGTAAAATTTCAATTTGTCTGGTTCAAATTATTTTCTTGGTTAGAATATTCCCCATCAAAAGATGCTGCATTTTGTCTTCCATGTTTTCTTTTTTGAAAGAAACCATCAGGACGCCCCGGGTCAAGTGCATTTGCCATTGAAAGATTTCGTAATTGTAAGAAATTTAATGATGGTAAGAGATGTGCTCTTCTCAATCATATTGGTGATAGTCCTTGTTCACCTCATAATATTGTTATGCAATCATGTGATGGTCTTATAAATCAATCAAGGTATATTGATAAGGTGATAAATGCTCAAACATCAGAACAAATTTCAAATAATCGATTGCGACTTAAGACCTCAATTGACTCAATTAGATGGTTGACATTACAAGGTTGTGCCTATGGAGGTCACGATGAAAGTTCAAGTTCAAGAAATCAAGGAAATTTCATTGACATTATAAAACTTTTGTCAACCTACAATGAACAGATTGCAAATGTTGTTTTAGAGAATTCTCCTGGAAATGCGAAGTATATTGCACCATCAATTCAAAAGGAAATTCTGCACATTCTCTCATATAAAGTGAAAGATAAGATTCGTAGAGATATTGAAGATTCTAAATTTTTGTATTATTGTTGATGAAGCGCGAGATGAGTCAAAAAGAGAGCAAGTAGCTTTTATTTTAAGATTTATTGATCAAGATGGTTATATAAGAGAGCGATTTTTTTTGTCTTGCGCGTGTTAGTGATACTAAGGCACTAATTTTGAAAAAAGAATTATCAAATGTTTTTTCTCATTACAATCTTAGCATCAATAACATTCGAGGTCAAGGATATGATGGGGCTAGTAATATGCGAGGTGAATGGAATGGTTTACAAACATTATTTCTTAATGAGTGTCAAAATGCCTATTATATACATTGCTTTGCGCATAGATTGCAATTGGCCTTAGTTGCAGCATCAAGAGATGTTATTCCCGTTCATCAGTTTTTCTCACAATTAAATTTTGTGATCAATATCATTACTTCTTCTTGTAAACGACATAGTGAATTGCAGTCTTTTCAATCTATGTAAATCAATCAACTAGTGGACATGGATGAACTTGAGAGTGGTAAAGGAGAAAACCAAATTGGTTCTTTGCAAAGAGCTACAGATACTCGTTGGGGATCACATTTTTGCTCCATTTGTAGTTTGATATGAATGTTTGGTGAAACTGGTTTAGTACTACAAAACATTAGTGATGAAGGATCAACTTATTTCACAACGTGGAGATGCTGCTACCACCTATAAAGATATTATGTCTTTTGAATTTGTTCTCATTTTACACTTAATGAAAGAGATTATGGGCATTACTAATATTCTCTGTCAAGCTCTTCAAAAAAAGTCTCAAGACATATTAAATGCTATGCAATTGATCACAACAACAAAAAGGTTGATTCAAAACTTGAGGGAAGAACGTTGGATACAATGCTCGAAATGGTGAAATTATTTTTTGATAGATATGAAATTGAAATCCCTAATTTGAGTGCTCAGTTCATAAAAAGGTGTGGTAGATCTCGTCAACAACATGACAATATTACAATTGAGCATCACTATCAAATTGATATATTTACTGCAATAATTTATTCACAATTATATGAGTTAAATAGCATATTCAATGAGAAGACTGTTGAACTTCTTATACTAAGCTCAAAATTGAATCCTAATGATGGTTAAAAATTGTTTGATGTTGATTTTATTTGCAAGCTTACAGAGAAGTTCTATCCTCAAGATTTTACAGAACAAGAGATACTTCATTTGCGTTTCCAATTGCAACATTATATATTAGATATGCCTCAAGATCCTTTTATGAAGAACTTGTCTTCAATTTCTGAACTATGTCGTGGTTTAATTGAAATAGAAAAGTCAAGGGTTTATTACTTGATTGATCGACTCATTCGTCTTGTACTAACACTTCCTGTATCAACGACAACTGCATAACGGGCCTTTTCTGCTATGAAAATAGTTAAAACAAGATTATGCAACAAAATGGAAGATGAGTTCCTTGCAGATTATTTAACTGTCTACATTGAAAGAGAAATTTCTGAAATTTTTAGTTCTGATTCAATTATAGATGATTTTTACTCCATGAAGGAACAGTGGGCACAACTTTAATTATTATTTGTTATTGTTATTGAACTTGAACTTACTTTATTATAGTTACATATTTTTTTGTTAGACTTTTGATTAATATTGGTTGGCTCCCCCAAGTTATGAAGTCTGGATCCACCCCTAGTCATAATTGTGAAGGTTGAGTAATGTGTTTATCAAAATTCTCAATAAGTGTAAAAAAACAAACATAAAAAAATAAATAATAAAACATAAATATAATAGTTATTATTTAAAATAAAAACGAAGTATCTTAAATAAAAATAATGATAAAATATTTTAAAAAGTAAATACAATTTTGATGATGGGATTTTGAGATGTAACAATTCTCAATTTATTTAGGTGAGGAATTTTAATTCCAAGATTGTTCAAATAATGGTATAACACCACTCATTTTAATCTTCATACTTACTTCATTCTTGAAGTTAAGAAAAGATTAAATGAGACATTTGATTTCATAACTTAAAATCAATCTTTTTATAAATTAGTTGAATTAAGGACCATTATTTTTAAAGTAGATAATATAAGATAAGAATATGGTAACAGTTATTTTTAAGGACTAATCACACTCTGATTTGATTGGTGGCGACTTCAAATTTTTCCTTTTCACAAAAAGACCTATAAATTGGCATTGATGCTCCATGTCGTAAATACATTTTGACACAGGCATTAAAAGTAAAATAAATTCATAAAAGTAATCATAAAATAAAAAATCTAGCTACCGTGAAGGAAGGATGATAAAGATTCACCAAGTTGACTCCTCTTAAATATAAATCATATCCACAAAAATTAAAATTTCTCATATGAAAAAGATATTGCAAGGTAAATTAATGGTGTCAAATATTCAAAAGAGATTTTAAGAAAAAGATTTTTGAAAAGACCTTCCATTAATGAAAATTTGAAAGTACAAAATCAAAGATTAAGAATAAGATTTGTGACAAAATAAGATGTCTAACTAATTATAAAAATAAAAAAGAAAATCTACATTCAAAATTTTCAACACATGTAACATTTATAAATCTATCATCTTTAAAAAGTAGGGTAAATTGCAAATAACACCCTTGTGGTTTTGGTCCAATTTATGAATAGCCCCTGTAGTTTAAAAATGGCAAATCACACTCATGTACTTCCAAATTATGCCAATAAGACCTCTCCCCTTCAACGCTATAAATTTTTTTTTAGCCATAAATTTTTTGTTTGAACTTCGATTTTGATGTTTCAAGATGTTTTGGAATCCTCATTTCAGGCTCTACATTATGGTCATTTGAAAACTTCTAAATCATCAGTAAACTATGGGGTTAATTACTTCAATCATACCTAATATTTTGACGATAATAAAATCTTTTATTTATTAAATATTTTGAATTTTTGAAGTAACCATAATGTAGATCCCGAAATGAGGATTCCAAAACATGTTGAAATCATCAAAATCAGAGTTCAAACGAAGAAGTTAGGACTAAAAAGAAGTTTACAACGTTGGAAAGGAGGGGTTTTATTGACATAATTTGGAAGTACATTGGTATGATTTTCCATTTTTAAGCCACAGCAACTATTTATGAATTTGACTGAAACAACATGGGTGTTATTTGCAGTTTACCCTAAAAAGTATTTACAAATATTTAATTTTAAAAAAACAAGTCTATCACTAATTGGCTATGATAAATGACTAATTGTCGCTGAAAAAATTACTTCATGTAATAACTATTGATTGCCTGTTATATCTAGTAAATCATTGATTGATGTGCTCAACAAAAATGACATATTTGTAAATTTATAAAAAAATTTAAAAATTTGTAATTATTTTTTAAAAATAATATGTTTGTAAATATTATAAATTTTAATCTATTTAACTTTATAAAAGCTTTTTTGGGGCTCTTACACATATAGAGGAATTGGGTTCAATATTTACAAAAATAGCAGTGAAAAATTTATTTGTAAAAATAGTAAGATAAAAACTCAAATTTGCACCTAAAATATTACAAAATTACCACTAATTTTGCATAAGTAATCACTTATTTCTACACAAATAATCACTGATTCAACACACAGGTAATAAATGATTTTACTGATTCACTGTATCAACTAATACTTCGTGCATGTAATCATTGATTACCTAAGAAGTTATCACTGATTACCTTATAAATTATAACTTTTTTTATTCACCTGAACGAGGGTTTTTAAAACACTGCTATTTTATAAATGCTATATTTATAAATATTGCAGAAAATTCTGCTACCCGATAAAATTTCCCATCTTTTTTAGATATTGCATCAAATAAGAAGAGAGGGACTCAAACCTTTAAACTTATAAGAACATTTGATGTCTAACAAATTGGTCAATATCAGGATAATTTGTACTAAGTTGGATGAAAATTAGTCTGCAATGGATAACTTTCTTTCAGAGAATATTATCTTTACATCTCATAATTATCTCATATTTTTTAATTCTTATTAACATCAATTTTCTACTAAAGAATAAAAGGTATTCAATAATAATTTTATCAACTAGTATTAATTAAAATTTAAAAATAAAATTAAGAGAAATTATACTAAATAATATTTTTTTAACACTTCAAATAGAACAAAATTTTAATTTATTTTGAAAAATACCATTTATTTCATTATATTCATAATTTACTTTCATTAAATTACTAATTTTCCCCAATTTTCTTCTCTTCAATCGCAAAATAACTAATTTTATTCTTATTTTTTTATGTTCGTTATTTTAATTAAATTCATTATATTTTTAATAGTTTTTACTATTTTAATTAATTTATTACTTTCTGGTCACAAAATTAAGGAATGTTAAAAAAAAGTATATTTTTAAAATTTTGAATTTTTTTACAATTTTTAAAATTTGCTATGAAAAGGCTGTTTAGGGGTGTACGTGGGTTGCGTTGGTTCGGTTTGAGAAACTTTTTGAACCCAACCAAATTATTCGGGTAATAATTTAGTTCAACCCAAATGACCCTTATCAAGTAATGAACCCAACCCTATAAATTTGGGTTGGGTTGGTTTGCGTTATTAGGGTTGTTTATATTTAAAATTTGAAGAATAAGTGTGAAATAATAGTAATTTTTAGGATTTAGTAACTTATTTTTATATATTAAATTAAAAATAGAAGTTCAATATTACACATTATTCAATGAAAAATTATACTTCAATAACTTGAACTAATTATTTAATAAAAAAATGTAAGAAAGAATAAGAAAATTTCAAAGGGTCATAAGATATAGATGGAATTAATAAACACATACAAAAATATTTAGGTTATAAATAAATGAATATTTTTTTAGTTAATAAATTCGGGTTGGTTCGGCTCAACCCAAAATTATTTTAAGAGAACTCTGAACCAACCCAACCCATAAAATTTTAATTTATTTGAAACCAATCCAAACCGCATGTATTGAGTTGGGTAGGGTTGATCGGGTTTTTTAGGTTATCGAGTTTTTTTAACACCCCTACTATGCAAGTAAGAAACTTTAATGACAAAATTAAAAGTTTCGAATGTTTAAGAAATTAAATGGATCGATCAGGATCCACAACTAAAAAATAGACCGTGAGAATTAAACATATAGTTTAATGGGAAATTTTATTAAGTAGTAGAATTTTTGGTAATACTTTTAAATATAATATTTTTAAAAAGTATTGATAAATATAGTATTTTTTATTAAAAAAAACCAACATTCATAAATAAGTTATAACTTATAAGGTGAATCAGTGATTATTTGCGTGAAATATCAATTAATACTGTGAATCTATAAAATTAGTGATTAATTAGGTGGTGATCAGCAATTACATGTGCAGAAATCAACGATTATTTACGTGAAACTCAGTAAAATTTTTGTACCATTTTATGTGCAAATATGAATTCTATATTATTATGTAAATAAGTTTTTAGGCTGTTATTTTAATAAGGGTAAAATGCAAATAAGACCCCTGTGGTCTTTTTAAAATGCATGAGCACCCCCTGTACTTTGAAAATGGCAAATCGCACCCCTGTGGTTCCAAATTTTTTCAATCAGACCCCTCCCCTTCAATGTCAATAATTTTCTTTTAGTCATAACTTCTTCGTTTGAACTCCGATTTGGATGATTCAAGATGTTTTGGAATCTTCATTTCCGGCTTTACATAATCGTCTCTTCAAAACTTTGAAATCATCAATAACCAAAAGAGTTAACGATGTCAATCATACCTAGTGTTTCGATGTTAGTAAAATCTTTTATTTATTAATGATTTCAAAGTTTCGAAGTGACATTTATGTAGAGCCTAAAATGCGGATTCCAAAATATCTTGAATCGTCCAAATCGGAGTTCAAACGAAGAAGTTATGGCTAAAAGAAAATTATTGACATTGAAGGGGAGGGGTCTAATTGAAAAAAATTGGAACTACAGGGGTGCGATTTGCCATTTTCAAAATACAGGGGTTGTTCATGCATTTTGAAAAGACCACATGGGTCTTATTTGCATTTTACCCTTTTAATAAATATTGGACAAGTGCATCTAGTGAAATTGAGACCAACTGAAAATGAGACTGATTAGGTAGGTAGACAGAGAAAAGCTTTTGGACTTTGTGAAGAGAGCTGCAGAACAGGTAGGTTTAGGTAGAAAAATATAAAAGGCCAAACGTGTGGTAGAGGGAAAACAGATTGAAAAGTTCAAAAGTTATTTACTTAATCTAAGTCTTTTTTTAATCAAAATAAATAGCACCTTTTTCAGCTTATATTTTTTTCTTAAAAAAAAAAAGTAAATTGTAATTATACCCGTATACTTTTAAGTTATTAGTTTTTACCACGTATATATATTTTTATTTACTTTAATTTGATATAACAATATATTTTAAATTAATATTATTTATTAAACTTCAAAAGCATATAAATATTTCATTACTAGGGATCAAGACTCTAAGGGGCCGTTCATTTCCCAATATTTTAGATACCATGTAATCTAAGATTGCTAGGTATCTAGAATACATGGTATCTGGATTGTAGGAAATATAAGATTACAATGTTCATTTTGGATTATTTAAAAATGAGAATCTCATAGGTATGAAACATTACTTTGTTTGTCAAGCTGTATTTAAGGGAGAAAATATAATGAATTAACAAATTTTCCAATAATACCCTTGTTTATGTTTCTCATTAATAAATTTTATATATGAATTTAATTAATATTTTTTTGATAGATTAATATACCTAGACTATTTTTATAATTTAATTAGTTTATAACTTATTTATTTAAATATTTAATTAGCATATAAATATAAATATAAATTTATATACTTATTTGATACCAATGAATTTATTAAAGTATCACTAATTAGTGTAACGAAAAAATTGTTTATGTTTCTAAATTTAGTTATTGATGAGAAAATAACTATCTTATGTATTTCTATGTAAAAATAAAAATAAGTTTTTATAATATTGAAGGACAAAAAAGTAAAAAACAGAATACAGTCATAATGTAATATTAAAAACCCACTGGTGGAGGGCGTATTCTAAAATGGTCAGATACTTTTTATTATTTGATTACATGTAATCTAAGATATTCTTGTATATTTAAATATAAAAAATGAACAATGTTATCTGAATACCCATACCACCATAATCTTAGATAACATTGAAATGAACGGCCTCAGATCATTTTTCATTCAATTTATTGGGTAATCTAAATTATTATTAACTCTGAATTTTTTAAACACACATAACTATAAAAAAAAAGTCACTATAATAGTATATTAAAAAATACATTATTTCACCTCTCATTTGATTTTTAAATCTAAAGCTTAATAATATTAAAAAGAAAAAAAAAGAACTTAAAAAAACTATTTACCTTTGAATTTGAATGTTAGCATTTGGGAAAGAAATGATTTGTAAATCTAAAATGAAATGTAAATATTTGAACACAAAATGTGACGACCCAGCTTGTAAAACAAGCTTAGGACGCGATTACGCAAAGCGGGAGTGAAGACCCTCAAACTTTGTTAAAAAGGTATGACAAATAATAAAAATTTGGACATGAAGTACACGTAAATTCTTTATAAACCTGCTTAATATTCATACTCAGCTCGTCGGCCGTTTCAAAATCTCAAATATAATTCAAAACGTAAGTACGAGGTGCACCAGAAAAGAGTTATTACAAACCGATAAAAACAACATAAATATTTTAAAAAGTTTCAAAGCCTTGACCCATAGACAAGGACACAACATTTCGCAAAACAAACACTTCCAGGAAAACAGGGTTCGTGTGACCTGTGGCCTATCCAAAATTCCTCATCCCATAACGTCAACGAGCACCACCTGCCGCACCTCGCCCTCGACCTCTACCGGTACTTCTTCATATGTCAAATTTTCATCAAACACAATGGGCTGGAAATTAATGACATGTGACGGATCGGCCACGTATTTCCGGAGCATAGGCACATGAAATACATTATGCACCACCGAGAGCGCAGGTGGTAATGCCAACCGATAGGCCAGCTTCCCAACTCTGTCCAAGATTTCAAAAGGCCCAATAAACCGTGGACTGAGCTTTCCTCTTTTCCCGAACCGCATTACACTCTTCATAGGTGCAACTTTAAGAAAAACGTGGTCTCCCACCGCGAACTCTAATGCACTTCGCCGAACATCGGTATAACTCTTTTACCGGCTTTGAGCGACACTCATCCGCTTCCGTATTAAACTGATCTTCTCACAAGTTGTTTGCACAAGCTCGTGTCCCAAAAGTCTACGCTCACCCACTTCCTCCCAATGAACCGGTGACCGGCACTTCCTCCCATATAGTGCTTCGAAAGGGGCCATTTCAATTGAAGATTGGTAGCTGTTATTGTAAGCAAACTCCACGAGATACAAATGAGTATCCCAACTACCCCCAAAATCCATAATATAAGCCCTCAGCATGTCTTCCAAGATTTGGTTAACCCGCTCTGTTTGCCCATCAGTCTGAGGATGGAAAGCTGTACTGAACTCGAGTCGGGTTCCCATCGCCTCATGCAAAGTCTGCCAAAATTTGGAAAGAAAACGTGTATCCCGATCAGAAACAATTCTAACAGGAACACCATGCAAACTTACAATCTTCTTCAAGTAGAGCTGAGCCCAAGCCTCCACTGTATACGTGATCTTCCCCGATATGAAATGGGCAGTTTTAGTCAACCGATCCACTATTACCCAAATCGTATCGAACCCCTTGAGTATCCTTGGCAAGCCGGTAATAAAGTTCATTGATATGTCTTCCCACTTATACTCAGGAACACTCAATGGTTTAAGTAAACCCGACGGACACCGCTTAAGTGCCTTGACTTTCTGACAAACAAGACACTTGTTCACATACTCCGCTATTTCCCGCTCCATCCCTGTTCACCAGTAATGTTGAGGTAGGTCCCGATACATCTTGTTCCCACCTGGATGTACCAAAAATATAGAGTTATTGATATGAAACCCTAGGAAATTGAAATAGAATCCCTTTCAAAGCACAAAGAACCCCTAGATGCAAATCCTAAAACCCCGATGAACAATAAGGTAAAACCCTTGGAACACAAGAAGAGAAAGATTATTCCAATGATCTATGATCTTGAAATAAGAGAACTTGTTCTTATTTCAAGATTGAAACAATCCACAAACACAATAGATCAATTCATGCTTGAATGTTTCTAAAACATGCAACCTAGAACAAGGCTACAAAACTAAGCAATTTCGGCTAAGCAAAAAGCAATATTATTATCATATGAATTCTTAATATTTAGGGTTACAAATGAGGCCTTTAAATAGGCAAAGAAACCCTAAAAATAACAAGCAAATTCGGATTACAAGGAGGCACAAAATCTGCCAAATCTTTCCTTAAGTGCATTTGGTGCATTTTAGGAAAGTTTTGCCCTACAAGATATTATATCATTCCTAAACTATTCTAAGCATTAAAACTGATAAATAAAGGCCTAAAACATGTCCAAATACATTGTAAATTCGTGGACATCATATATGGCAAGTTCGAGAACAAATATGGAATGTGGTCCAAATAAGGAAAGTTTGCAAAAGTGATGCAACTTTCCTAATTTGCTCTTCTCTTCATTTCTGATTGAACAAGTCTCCAATACTCTTCTTCAACATGTATTTTTCATTGATTAAAGATCATCAAGTCCTCTTTCATAGCCTTCATGCTCAGATCTTCAAAGCTTGTCTTGACTTTTCTCATGTAGGCTTGTTATGGATGTTTTATGCTTGTCTTGAACTTTGATCTTGAGATTGATCCTTGAGATATTTGTGTCGTTCCATGATTCATATCAGTTATTAGCTTCATCCAACAACTCCTGTCAAAAAGTGGATCTCAAGGGTACACACAAACGCCTACGATAAATTAACGCATTATCTGAGGAGATAGTAAAGTGTCCAGGTAGGCTAGACTCCACCTCCTCGAAACCCGTGGCCAAATGAGATTCACCTCTCTAGTCCTAAGATGTGAGAAATGATTTTTCCCCCTTTTTAATTTCCTTTTATATTTTCAATTTTCAGAATTTAACAATTGGCTATTTTCAACTTAATCCCCTCCACCTCTTCACTTTAATTCAAACTCCCTCCACCTCCTACCTTTGCTATTCAATCCTTGGTCTAATTTTTTATTGCTAAGTAACTCCTTCTCCTTAACCAACCATGGTTAAAAGTTCACTTCTAATGAAATCTTCCACCCTTAGTTAGTTTTTAACTATGGTTAATCAATAAATAACCAAATTTACAAATAGAAAATAATTTCTAAAATGCTTAACATTAATCACAAGCTTACTATTATTGAATAAAATTTCAATTAACCTCTTTTAAAACCCGGGGCCTTACACAAAATCACTTGGCTCGATCTACAAATCTATAAATCAATAAGATAATTATGAAACTACCAATATTAGTTTAGAAAAATGTAACTTAAATAGAAATAAAAATACACAATAATTGAATTATACTAAAGAAAGGAAAACTATAAATCTACATTTTATCTATTAATCACCCAAACAAGAAAGATGTACAGAAAAGAGTGATGTTGGGGCTATGTTTATATAATGGAAAAAACTTGAAGTTACAAATTTGAAGCATGCCAAAAGTCTTGTTTAAATGTATACTTCGTCTCTTGGTTTTCTCTTTTGTGTAGGAAAAAAGAATATTTTATGTTTCCATAATTAAATATGAGACCACCCAACTCCTTTTAAATCATTTAAATATCAGAATGCAGTGGAAGACTTGATATTTAATAAAAATTTGGCATGGATACATTTAAAATTTGAACCATCCAAAGCCTGTTTACATTTTTCACAATCAGAGAAATCATAAAGACCAGGAAATGCGCATTTCCTGAAGTACAGTTCAAAGGAGTTTCAGAAATATTAGAGTTTAAAACCAAAAAGCTCTCATGAGTTTATATACAAATATACAACTCAACAAGAGAATACGAAATAACATGAGTTCATGGACTTTAAAACATCTCTAGTCCATCTTGTCATCATCGTAATCCAGATCAGACAGCACCAACTCCTCTCCCACAACCATGAACACGAGCATTACCTAAAATTTTTTGTAATATCATGAGTTAAAGCCAGCCCAGTGAAGATAAACGGAAAATAAAGTAACATTAGACTCCAAACCCGTATCCAGATTTGTGTCCAGATAAAGCTTACATACTCTTTTACCTTTCAACCACGTAAAAGGGTTTCATAACAAGTATTCCACTTTCACTTACCAAATCTCCCAAATAATGGAGAAACTAACTTCCAAGCTTCTAAGAGAACGAGTTTCATAACACACATAACATTCTTATTTCATTCTCTTTAATACTTTATACTATATGTAAGGTTTACATCAAATATTACAATATCCAACTTCAAGATCTTCTAAATAATTGAGAATCTAGTTCTCTCATATATGTATCATAATAATTATACAAGGTTTAATACACCCTTGCATTCTTTTATTATATAATTCAATCCCATTCCTTTTCCTATAGCACTTGGCTATACATCATATTTCATTTCTTTTCTCTATAGAAAATTAGGCTATAAAAAGGTTTACATTCCTTTATCTTTAATAATTAATACTAAGCTCACTCAGTCTTAACATATTCAAACAAGATAATTCGCGATTAATGACGACAATGTTAGCACACGCAGCCTCAACATTATTCATTAACTCGCTCTACAAATGTAAAGTACACTCAACATTTACATCAATATAATCATCAAATGCTTATAATGACAGTATTGAAAGCTCACACAGTCTAACAATACCTCATTATCATGCTTTCCAAAAACAAAGTATACGAAGTCTTTTCAATAATATCTTCCCACCTCTAGTAAATAATGACGGGTAATGAAGGTCACTCAGTCTAAGCATTCCCTCATTAACTCACCCACCGAATACAAGGTTCAATAGACCCCTGTACTCTTAAATATGTATCAAAGTAATTATGGATAATACTAGATAATGTGAACTCGCATAGTTCCATCATTATCTCATTATCCATCTCCTTTGATCATGCAAAGTTCACACAGCGTTTAGCATTCCTCATGATACATATATGTAAACATAAAACGAATAATACCAGACAATGCAAGCACACTCTATCTATGCATTGCCTCATTATTCCTCCCAAATATGATTATGCAAAATGAACATGAATGTGGTCTCAAATGCAAGTAAACATAAATATAAGCATTCAAAGTAATCGAAAGAATATAATGATAAATGATAATTAAATCGCGAATTACCCTTTATACATAAAACTAGAAATTAGGAACTTCTGAAAAACAATGAATAAGTCAAGCCAAACGGCCTTAAGATAAATTTGAATTACTAACTTTATCAAAAAAAAAAGTCTCCACCAATGATTCCATTGTTTGTAGTAAACATACAAAGTTCCATATCCAAATTCCTTATTCACCCTATTATACTTGGAACTTTCAACTTCTGATAAACATTAGTAAACGCCGAAGCAAATCTAAACTTATAACTTCCAAGGATTTAATCGTTTCCTTCAAAACACCTATGAGTTCTCTCAACTCAATTAGAACTAACTCCCAAGCCTAAGCAAGTTAGCTCACTCATTTTAATCCTTTCGATTCAAATCTTAATCTCAACTTCTGATTCTACAAATCATTAAACTTGTTCAGTTTTCTACGTTTACATTTAATTTCTATTTATCCTCACCTCGAATGTTCGCGTGACAACAAAGTTCCCACGAACCATCAAACGAGCAATCTCACCTACAATTCATCAATTGAACAACAATTTACAATTCATAACTAATATGAGACAAAGTGTGATTCTCAGGTGAATAGTGTTTTCAGATGAATAGTGTTTTTCCAATATCCGAGCTTGAAATCGTCAAATTCCTTGATGAAAATACATGATTACAACTTCAAAACTCATTTATAATCAAAAACAAAGAAAACCATATAAAAAGTTTTCAAAACTCACTTTTTAGGGTTTCCTTTAGAGAATGAGAAACACTACAATGCTAGGTTGGATAGGTAGCCTTCGTCTGGAGAAATCCAACACAACATAAATCGAGACGATCCGTCGAGAATTGACCAAAGCCCAAAGAAATGCCCCCCACAAATGGCCTCCACGGTTTTGAGGAGAAGAGAAAGATGAGGAGAAATGAATTTTTTGACTTTTTGGTCTTTTAAAGAAGATGTATGAATAGTGAATAGTGTTTAGATATTTTAAGAGTTCGAAAAATTACGAACTCGTCCCTCATGTTGTTTTGGCTTTTAAAAACAAAACCCAAACCACTTAAACTTTCCAAAAGGTGATTAATAATTATTAATTGGCCCGATAATAATTATTAATACTCCCTAAACTAATTTAAACTACTAAAGTAATAAACGTCAAATAATAGAATATAAATTCAAAAACCTAAATTCATTAACTCTAAAATGAAATTAAATGTTTTAAAAAAATAAATAATAATAATTTAATTTTTTTTTGCCTTGTGAAATAACGTGACGTTACAAAATACAAACATTACATTAAATTAAGGATGTATAAATGGTGGAGCAATATTATAGGGAAAGGCTATGCTAAAGTTGTTGGAGCAATATATATAGTAGAATCCGACCTAATATTTACAAAAATAACAGCCTAAAAATTTATTTGCAAATAACATAAATCTCAAATATGCTCATATAATATATCAAAATTCTCATTAATTTGGTACAACAAATCACTGATATCTGTACATGTAATTACTGATTTACTGGATAAGTTATCACTGATTTCATTGATTCACAATATTAATTTATATTTCGTATATCAATGATTCACCTTATAAGTTATCACAATATTAAAAGAAAGTGGTAATTTAATAAAGAAAAATGTCTAGTTTAGATATTAATTAGATGTACTAGGGATAAAAATGAAAATCAAAAGTTTTTCCATACTAGCCACTTTTATATATGGGTTAATTTCAGTAATGGACAAATTAAAATTGTCTATCTCAAAAAAAACACAATCTTTTATATATATATATATATATATATATATCAAAACTACCAAAAACCACCACAAGAAACATTAAATTACATTGTGAATAGACAAAACATACCCCCGATTTAATTTTCCTTAATTCATGAAAGATTTAAGGAAATTTATAAAATCCCTTAAATTTTGAAAAATTAATGAACAAATTAAATCTAAAAATAATTAAAAATATAACTAAAAAAAATCTTAAAGCTTTTGAATAGTTCTTTCTTCCAAAAAAACTCGAATTTCTTTCTTCTTCGATCATCCTCCAACCGACATTAATACTTCTTCAAACTCTGAAATTTTTATAAGAGAATCATCGTCAGTTTAACAATGTTAAATCGTGTATAATTGATAAACAAAAAGTAATTAGTATTCATTTTCTTAAAAAAAATGTTTAACAAAACTAAACAAACTAGAAGGTTAAATTAAAAATAAAACAAGAAAAAATAGAAAAATCAAATCAAACACGTTTATATTTGATAAATAGTATATAATTGAAAAACCAACATATAGGAACGACCATAAAAACTTATAGCAGTAGTTATAAACGGTTGTCTTTGTGAAAATTACAAAAAAAAAAAATCAGTTTAACATGTTTATATTTAATAAACAGTATATTATTGATAAACCAACCTACGACAGCCATTAACATCCGTAGCAGCCGCCATATAAATAAAATATTTATATTAAATAAACGGTGTATTATAGATCAACAAACCTGTAGCAGCAGCTATGAATAAAACGAAAAATTATGTCAATGTTCGATGTCGTAAAAAGCTTCTCTAGATTCAAAACCCTGACATCATTACCAAACTCACTGTGCAAACGACGGTTTGATCTACTCGCTTAGAATATCGCCATGTCTTTGTCGAATCTCGCGACAACAACGTTTTTCTCTCATCCATCTCAAAGCTTCCTCCTTTCTCCCGATCTACATCTTTTCTCTCCTCTCCACCATTATCACCATCTCCTCCACCGTCTAATCCTTCAATAGAAAACACCTTTCCTTCAAACCCTAAACCCCAATTTTCTTTCTCTCTCCTTCAATAGAAAACACCTGATTTCACCAATGAAGAATAAGCTCTCGATGAATCACCACCGGAACCACCGTTTCCGGTGAGATTTCTGTCAACGCCGCCATTGAATTTTTCCTCTTCCATAGAATTACGATAGTCGTCGTTTTGATGAAATTAGGGTTGCATAATCAATGTTGAGTTTTTTAAAACAAAAATAAGGATCCTTAAATCAAGGGATATTTATTTGAAATTCAATATTAAAAAAATATAAATTATTAATTAAATGATATGTAATTAATAAGATATAGTTATTAGGAGAGATAAAAGGATAAGATGGTAAACTATTAAATCGGAAATCACCAAATCACCACCATAATTGGTGGTTTTTGGTTAAAATTGATATTAATAATGAACCACCATAAATTCTGAAATATGGTGATTTAAAGTGGTTATTGGTGGAATTATTTCTTTATATATAGTATAGATAGATCCAACTTAATTAATTATTAAATTACATTTTAATTTTAACTACCATTTAAATAAATTACTTTATTTAAATAATTAATAACAACATTAATATTGTCTCCAATTAAATATCATAAAGAAATATTTAATTATTAAATTTCATTTAAAAAATCACATTATTTAAACCATTAATAATAATGATTGATAATATTTAATAGAATTAATTACACTAGGACCCTAAATAAATCACCCAATTTCAAAAATACTCATTTATTTATTTTTTTTCATTTATGCCCTATTACCACCGTTTTTGGTGGTGTCGGTTTCCAGTCTTTAATGTCAATTTACTTTTGTATCCTTTTTCTTTTATTTTTACCGTTTACCTTATATGTTTTATAAGTTTTGTTTTTCGGTTTTTAATTGCTGATTTCCAAGGATCTGTTTTTTTTTATACGTTTTTTTTTCCATGAATGATATTATCTCTCATCAATCCACGCTGATTTTCCAGATTTTCTCATTAACCCTAATTCTTTTCATCGTTCATTTCCTGCCATTCTTCTCTTTTGTCACCTTAGAAGTTGTCCTTCATCTTTTCCTTTTCATTCTTTTTCACTTATCATGAATCGTTCAACATCTGTTGATCTTTTGTATAATGGAGTATGGGATGAAGATCATAATTACAAAATCTTTGGTGATTTGTAAGGGTGGGAATTTTTCAGATCTGGTGAACAAAGTTAAATGGATGGTTTCTTTTAATCTAGAAACCAAATGTATTCTGATGGAAGTAGTTACTCGATCCGATGTCAAGGTCTATTTGGATGTGAAATATGATAATGACGTTGCTTTTATGAATTCCTTCATTTTTGACAATTCTTCTACGATTTTATCATTAGTTGTAGACCATAAAAAAGTTCCTGACATAATTCCCATTTCTCAAGATTACACTATTACTCCCACAAAACCTTCCAATAAAAATTTTCCAGTGTTTGATTTAGGTATTTACAGTAATCCAGAAGATGTTGTTTTTGACGAGGTCCCTGTTGGGTTTACTTTTGTTACTATGGCGAATGTTGAATGTCCACGTGAGTCATTTTATCTTAAGACTGAAAACACTATTTATATCTTAAAGCATGTCCTTAAAAAGGTTGTCGACATTCAAGCTTTGAAACACCAGTTTGTTATTCTTACTGTGAAGTTCGATTGTCTCGTTACTTCGCTTGTTGTAAGGATAAAGAGTGTAGTTGGTTTGTCAAGGCATCAAAATTTGAAGGTTCTGATTGGTGGACCATAAAGAAACATTGTTTGCAACATTCATGTTCCGTTGATATTATAAAGTCGAATCATCCTCAAGCTAGAGCTTCAATAATTGCTGATTATATTATAGACTATTTTAGGGTTGGCAGTGGTAAATTTATGACTGCTAATCAGATTGTATATTTCATGCAAGATAAGCATGGTATTCATGTTATTTATATGAAGGCATATCGTGCTCGTGAGTTGATTTTAAAAGAAATAATGGGTTGCCCAATCGAATCGTATGCGCTTGTTCCCCAATTCTGTCATGTTATTTGTCACCATAACCCTGGTATGTATTTTATTAAACATTTATTTTTTATCAATATTTATTTTTTTATCAACATCCATTTTTTGTTTTTTGTTTTTTCTTATTTGTAGGTTCTCATGTAAATTATCAATTGGTTGACGGAAATAAGTTTCAATTTCTCTTCATGAGTCTCAGTGCTTCCAAGTTAGGTTTTGTTCATTGTCGTCCAGTTGTTTCAGTTGATGGAACTTTCCTTAAATCTAAATTTGCTGGTGTATTATTGACTGCTTGTGCCTTAGATGGAAATAATCAAATATTTCCAATTGCTACTGTAGTGGTTGATTCAGAAAATGGCAATTCCTGGGATTGGTTTTTTAGAAATTTAAATATGATTATTGGTGGGACAGCTAATTTATCCATTATTTACGATAGGCATCCTAGTACTTATAAGGCTGTTTCTAATGTTATGCCTGACGTTCATTACGGTGTTTGCATGCATCATTTGGCTCAGAATATCAAAAAACATTTTCATAAAAAATCTTTAGCAGAACATTTCATTCGTTGTGCTGAAGCATACACAAAGGATGAACATAAATATTTATTTCATCAATTAGGACTGATCGAACCTATAATCATCCCTTCTTTGAACGATATTAGAAAGTGTGTTTAGTCTCGTGCATTCTTTCCGGTTGTTCGTTTTATTGTAATGACCACCAACATTTGCCAAGTGTACAATGTTGTTCAGAAAAATGTGAGGGAATTCCCTATTGTTAGTGCTTTAAAAGAAATCTGTTTGAAGCTGGATGAGTGGTTTTATCAACATCGTACTTCTGCATTCAACGTTCGTTCAAATATCACCCCATGGGCAGAGTCGCTTATGAGGGTCAATATTGATGTTGGTCATAAGATGATGGTACATTCCAGTTTAATTTTTTTGTTTATGATAGACTGTGTTTTTTTTTTGTTAAATGTTTATCTTTAATTTACATTTTTTTTCCAGGTACGTCATTTAAATGAGTTTGATTTTGTTGTAGTAACTACAAAAATGGAATATCATGTTAACATCGAAAAGAAGTCTTGCCAATGTAGACGTTGGAACCTTCTTAAGATTCCTTGTTGTCATGCATGTGCAGCTATTATTTCCAGAAATCTTACTCCTTCTGATTATGTTCATCATTCATATCTTATTGATACTCTTAGAAGTACTTATGCAGGTAAGGTTATGCCTATCGGCAAGAAGAAACAGTGGGTCGTACCGAACGAAGTAAAAGAAGTTTTAGTTCTACCTCCAGATGTTCGTCGTCCAATTGGTAGACCGAAGATGAAAAGACATATATCTCAATCAGAATGCTATTCTTCGAAGTCTAAGACGTGTTCTCATTGTTGAGGCAGTGGCCATAATCGGAAGACATGTAGGAATACAATTCCGAAATGATTTTTGTTTGATTTCATTTGTTCTGTTTGTTTGTGTAGTGTTCTTGTTATTTGGTAATGTGACATTTTGAATTAATTCTTATGGTAATTTTATGGTTTTGTTATGAATTTTTTACCTTTTGATGCTATAACAATTTATTCTTTCCCGGAATTTTTGGTAATGTCCTTTATATTTATGAAATTTTTATTAAAAAAAATGTTTATATTTGTTAAACATTTATTTTTTATATTTACAGTTTTTTACTTAATAGTTATTAATGTATACCTTTAATATTTTTTACCTTTTGGCTTTACTTAGTTATGTTTCATTTTTTTAAATCCCGGTTTTTATGTTTCATTCTTGTTTATAACATAAAACATTATGATGCTATAACAATTATGCTTTCCAGATTTTTTTAATAACTTTGTTTACTTTTTATAAACACTTATAAAGATGGCACATATTTGTTAATGTTTTTTTCAATAACTCATGTAAGTTTAATTGTAACGTCCCATTATTTTGAAGTGAATTTTTTTATTTTATTTTATGTTATTTATTTATTTATTTATTTCAATTAAAGTATTTAATTTAATTATTATTTTTGTAATTTAGAATTTAGTAGTTAATTTCGCCCGAAATTCTTTTTAATTGTTTTAATACTTTAAATTTGCTTCGGTGACATTAATAATTATTAATAGGCCAATTAATAATTATTTATCACCTTTAGATTAATTTAAGAGCTTCGGGTTTGGATTTATAAGTCAAAAGTCATTAAAGGACGCAACCGTCATTTTTAATTTCTTAAAATATCTAAAATCACTATTCACTCATCTTTAAAAATCACAAAATTGACCAAAAATCACATTTTCTCTTCTTCTTCTTCTTCTCTTATTGCCGTGAGCCACTTCCACCATGGGAGGGTTTTGGTTTTCTTTGGCTTTTCTTCGTTTCTCGGCGGATCGTCGTGTTTTCGGTTGCGTTGGATTGGTAGGGACGAGGGCTACCTATCCAACCTACCTTTTCGAAGTTTCCCGTTCTCTAAGGGGAGTCCCAAAAAGTAAGTTTTCAAAACTTTTTATATGGTTTTGTTTGTTTTTTATTATAAATGAGTTTTGAAGTTGAAATCATGAATTTCTATCATGGAATTTGACGATTTTGAGCCCGGATTTTCGAAAACACTATTCACCCGAAAACACTATTCATCCAAAAATTCAAACTTGTTCTCATCTTAGTTATGAGTTGTAATATGTTGTGCAATTGATGAATTGTAGGTGAGATTGCTCGGTTGTTGATTCGTGGGAACTTGGAGATTTGGAGCAAAACTAAATGGGCCAAGGTGAGAATAAATAGGATTTAAAGTAGTTTTAAAAACTGAATAAGTTGAACGGTTTATAGGATCGGAAGTGGAGATTAAGATTCGAATCTAAGAGTAAAGAAAAGTGAGCTAGTGACCTTAGGATTAGGAGCTAGTTCTTTGAATGAGAACTTTTGGAGTTTCTCGAGGGAAACATTGAACTTTTGAAAGTTCTAAGTTAGAATCGTTTCGGAGATTAGAATGGATCATTGGAAGTTAAAGGATCCAAACTTTTAGATAGAATGGCTAAAGGAACTTGAAAATAGAACCTTGGACTTTATTTTGAGAATTTAGAATCCTTGAAAGTGAAGATTATTGATTATGATGAGATCTTACTTTAACTAAAGTAACGGAAGTTCGATTTACTTATGTTTCTTCCGAATTTCCTATTTATTTACTTTATGCATAAGGACATCTATGATCCATTTACCTTATGCACTTTACTTTATGCCCTTTCGATTATGTTGAATGTTTATATTTACTTTACTTGCATTCGAAAGCATAATTCATATCATATCATATTGCATAATCGAAATTGGGAGGAATAATGAGACATGTAAAGGTTGCAGTACTTTGCATTGTCTTGTATTATTCGCTTTTTGTTTATGTATATGTATCATGAGGAATGTAAAGGTTGCAGTACTTTACATGATCGGAGGAAATGGATAATGAGATAATGATGAAACTATGCGAGTTCAAATTATCTAGTATTATCCATAATTACTATGATACATATACGAGGATACAGAGTATGACTTAGCCTACGGGAGTTCATGACCTATATCGGTGGGTGAGTTAATGAGGTGAATGAACTTAGCCTATGGGAGCTTCATTACCTGTCATTAATCACTAGATGTGGGAAGATATTATTGAAAAGACTTTATATATTTTATTATGAAAAGTGAGTTAATGAGGTGAATGAACTTAGCCTACGGGAGATTCATTACCTGTCATTAATCACTAGAGATGGAAGGACATTATTAAAAGGATTTTGTATATTTTATTTATGAAAGCGAGATAATGAGGTGAATGAACTTAGCCTACGGGAGTTTCATTAGCTTTCATTATTCACATGTGATGGTTATATTGATGTAAAAGTTATATGTCCTTTACGCTTGTTTAGCGAATTAATGAATAATGATTAGACTACGTGTACTAATATTATCGTCATTAATCGCAAATTGTGATTGTTGAATATGTTAAGTCCGAGTGAGCTTAACATTATTATATTAAAAATAACGGAAAGTAAACTTTTGATAGCCGAATGCTATAGGAAAAGAAATGAGATTAAATTGATAATGATAGAATACAAGGTGGTATTGAACCTTGTATATCTATTAAGTGATATATGTAAGAGAACTAGTTTCTAAACAAATTGGAAGATCTTGAAATTGGAGTTAAACTTTTTGTAACGTCCCGTGACTTTTGGGGGTAAATTTTTTTTTATTATTATTATTTATTTTATTTATTTATTTATTTTAAAAATAAAGCTTTTAAGATTAGTTTAAATTTAGAAATTTCGATTTTAGTAGTTATTTATATCCGAAATTGTTTTTAATCTTTTTAATACTTTAAATATGTTTCAGTGACATTAATAATTATTAACGGGCCAATTAATAATTATTAATCACCTTTAGATTAGTTTAAGAGCTTCGGGTTTCGTTTTTAAAAGCAAAAGTAAAAGAGGGACGTAGGCGTCATTTCCCAAATTGTTAAATATCTAAACACTATTCCTCCTTCTCTTTAAATAAGCCAAAATTATACAAAATATGAAATTTTCTTCTCATTTTTCATCCCAAACCCGTAGCTTAGAGAGAAAAAAAGAGGAGAGAAAGAAATCGTCGCCCCGGCTTCGTTTCTCGCCCGTTTACGTGATTTCGGATGCGTTGGAAAGCCTGCCGAGACCTTTCTACCCATCCTAACAATCGAGGTTTTTGCTCGTTTTCTCGAGGCTTAAAGGTATGTTAAAGTTTCTTAATTTTGATGTGAATAGTGTTTTAATGGTGGATTTGAGTTGTGATCTTCGAATTCGTTCACCGAAGCTTGAGGGTTTCATTCGGGGAAGTCTTTTTAGTCAATTTTAGAAACTTTCCCTAAACCCTAAAACCGAGTTTGAGCCGGAAACCCGTCCCTTGTGATTTTCCCTCTTTGGGCTATGTTTAGGATGTTAGGTTCTTTGTGTTTTTGCTTTTTAGTTATTTTTTCGAAAATGGATTAATATGCAAAACCCTATTTTTCGGTTACCCATTGATTTTGCAAACCTCCAAAGTATTCGAAACCAACCCAAAACACCTCAAAAATGTATAAAAGCCGGAAAACCAAACCCGAACCCCTTTTTCCCTAGCTTGGCCGAGAGCTCCATAAGGGTAGAATCCGGGATTTTCGTGGTTTTATGTGTTTAGATGTTGTTTGATTGCTTTTCGGTTAATTAATGTTAATTTAGGAATAATTCGTTTGTAGGATTGTGAATTGATCGTGAATTTACAACCTCGGATTATTCGGAGCTTGTCTTCAAGCTAAGGTGAGTTTAAAATGAAAGTTAGTTGTTTTATGAATTAAGTTTCGTTATGTTATTGTTTATCGAAGTTAAGCGGGATTTAGCTTCTTAGAATTTAAGTTTGGTTAGAAACTTTAATTCGGAAGTTAGTGAAGGAATTTTGGAACTATAATTAGTTCGATGAAAAGGAAACATCGGAGTGGTTTGAAAGTGTTACAAAGTGAATTGGAGATGATAGAGGAAAGTGGAATGAGAGTTACTTGAGTGTTTGAAAGTTAAAGTAGCTCAAGAGATACACTTGAGTGTTAACTCGTGTAATCTAGATAGTTAGGCTTCGTAAAAGCTTAGTAGAATTCTTTGAGATTAGCTAACTTTTAGGAAGCTTAACAGTTTGCGAAATGGTGAAAGTCCTGATATCCGAAATGGTGAAAGTCTTGATATCCGAAATGGTGAAAGTCCTGATATCCGAAATGGTGAAAGTCCTGATACGATGATTGTGATATGGTAATACCGTACGGGCTTAGTATGTGATTTTGATCCATATGGTATACCCGATACGATGATGGTGATATGGTAATACCGTACGGGCTTAGTATGTGATTTTGATCCATATGGTATACCCGATACGATGATTGTGATATGGTAATACCGTACGGGCTTAGTATGTGATTTTGATCCATACGGTATACCCGATACGATGATGGTGATATGGTAATACCGTACGGGCTTAGTATGTGATTTTGATCCATATGGTATACCCGATACGATGATGGTGATATGGTAATACCGTACGGGCTTAGTATGTGATTTTGATCCATACGGTATACCCGATACGATGATGGTGATATGGTAATACCGTACGGGCTTAGTATGTGATTTTGATCCATATGGTATACCCGATACGATGATTGTGATATGGTAATACCGCACGGGCTTAGTATGTGATTTTGATCCATATGGTATACCCGATACGATGATTGTGATATGGTAATACCGTACGGGCTTAGTATGTGATTTTGATCCATATGGTATACCCGATACGATGATTGTGATATGGTAATACCGTACGGGCTTAGTATGTGATTTTGATCCATATGGTATACCCGATACGATGATTGTGATATGGTAATACCGTACGGGCAAGTATGTTGATGTTGATCCATACGGTAAATCCGTTACGATGAAACTTGTTTGGTAATACCGTACGGGCAAGTATGTTGATGTTGATCCATACGGTAAATCCGTTACGATGAAACTTGTTTGGTAATAAAAGTAGTTAATGTTACATTTACATATTCCTTAGAATTGTGTAGTAAGACTTAGTGATGATTGTGCTTTACTTTAAGTCTTTGTTTCTATCTTATGGTATCGAATGACGAGTACGGGTAGTATGTTATTTTCGTTTGTTTGTATGGAAATTGGAACTGTGGATATGGGTAGTGATGAGCATTTAGGCCTTTGGACACGATTTCTGGTATGAAATTTAGTTCATAGGATTACTTGCTTTCGTTTTACTCTCACTAGCATGTTATGCTAATGGTGCTACACTTACAATTTTCAGGTAAACCTCGAGCTAAGAAGCGTGGTAGAGGAGGTGGAGCCGCGTGACTGATCGAGATGGTGTATGGACAATACTAAGAACTCATTTTTGTTTAGCATTCATTGAAATGCTTGTAAATTATTCCATCTTTACATACTTGTGTTTTTTTGAGCCCGAAAGGGTATTTGTGTAAAATATGTCTATGTTTTATGGTCTAAATGTCTTTTGGTATGCGAAATTCCCGATTTATCGCTTTTTCTAGAAATTTGGGTTGTAAACAGGTTTTGGTTATTAGATTTTTAAACGAACCCACGCCGTTTTTCTTTAAAGGTCGAGTCTTCCGCTGTGCATTTGAATTTAAAGAATTTAACGGGTTCGGGTCATTACACTTTTGAATATAAACCTTGTATATAGTATAAGGTATATAAAGAAAATGGGATATAAATGCTATATGCATTACGAAACCATACCTAAAAAATGCTTGGAATGTAGTTCCACAATTATATTGGAGAATTGGTAAGTAAAAGTGGAGCACTTGATATAAAACTTTTTGAATGGATTGATAACAAAGAGTAAGTAAGTTCTTGGACACGAATCTGGATACGGGTTTGGGGTCTAACTTTACTTTTTATTCTGTTCATTCTCACTAGGCTTTGTTGTTAGCTCATGATATTACAAACATTTTCAGGTGTTCGGGTCATGAGAGAGGAGCTGGTGCGGCTTGATCGAGAGGATGATGATGCGGAGATGGACTAGATGTCATTTTGTTTTTATTTCGGTCTTTGAGATATAAATTTGTTTATAAGCTCTTAAGAGCTTTTCGTCTTAAGTTTTATGGTTATAATCTTCTTTTAATTTTGGAAAAGGAATTGTATTTCCTTACTTTTAATTTCTCTGATTGTGAAAAATGTATACAGGTTGTGGATAGTCCAAGTTTTAAACATATGCATGCCAAATTTCTATTAAATTTAAAGTCTTCCGCTATCAATCTGATTTTAAATTATTTAAAAGAGTCGGGTCGTCACATTAATACTTGAGAATTTCCCAAAAAAATTTAAACAACATCACAAACAGTATCTATAATATCATGGTTTAATATTAAGAACCATAAATTGTATTCCATACCAAAATATTCTTCCAAAATATCTAAATTTAACACAAAATACCAGCCTAAAAAGCAAATTTTGTTCATCAATCAAATGCTTTTTAAACAAAATAATTGTTTTCTAATATTTTTTCTTTCAAACATCCTCTGTGATCATTCTTCCTGAGTTGGCGATGTTAGTACATGAAACGATGGACCCTTCAGATCCTTCTTCTTTTTCCCAAAATCATGTGTATGGTTCTCGTATATTCCTTGCTACTTTCTTCAATCTTTTGATCTTTTTACTTCCATAGACGGACCTGCATGCTCTGATTGTGTATTTAGGTTCCTTTTTAAGAAAACGACAGCTGCATCTTTTGTTGATCCCCCTCCTTTTTGTTTTTCAACTCTTTCCTCAGGTATATCTTTTCCACCATATTCATGTAAACATTTATTTAAGTTAAAAAGTACATTATTAATATATCTTTATTTTCTTTATAAATATTCATTCTTTGTAAATAGCATACATGTTGTGCAAGTGCGATTCCTTCATCTCCCACATCACTTCTCAAGTCTGTTATTAATCCACCATCATCAGACCTTTCATCAATTTCCTATATTTTAAAATTTTGGAAATGTTTAATACATTATTAAACGTATGTTTAACTTGAAATCACATTTATTACCTCTTCATCATTTATGTTCCCTTCTTTCTCTTTGATTTCACCTCTGGAATTCAAAACAACTTCTTTCAAATCATCCACCTTCTTTGACAAATCCAATAAGCTTTGTTTCATCATGTAGTTTTGTTCAACAATGATTTTCATGTCTTCCATCAATGCCTTCATCATTGGATCATCTTCCAAGTTCTTACTCATTCTTGATACTTTTAGTTTGCCCAAATCTATTTCACTTCTTGTATATTCCTCAATGATTGGTTTCAGGTAAGACGTTTCCATTCCTTCTTCTGTGGGAATCATTGGCTCTACCCTTACCTGCATCATTATTAATTTTTTTATAGTAATCTATCTTTAAAGACAATTAAATAATTTTAATAAATGTTTACTTATGTGAAACAGTGATATAATATAAATATACATACTAACCGGATCTTTAAAGACATCGTTCTCGTAGGAAGCCCATGTGCCGTGTTTAGTGTAATCCTAGTTTAGCATTCGTGGGTGTCCAATGACAATCCTCCTTGCATATTTTGAATTCAATGACAATGCCAGAAGAAGCTCACAAGCCCATATTATCAATGCTTGAGGAAATCCTGATAATCTTTGGAATTTCCTTCTAGGGAACTCACTGACTTTTTTCAAACTTGCAATAAATAGATAAAAACTTAGCCTACCCCATGAATAAGTGTTGAATACTGCATCTACCTCAACTAGTCTAAAATGCATTTTTGCAATGTTAGTATGGTATTGTTTTTCCACAACCATCGACTCAACCAAATACAGTTTTGCAAACTTCAACGATAGTTCTTCATCAGTAAAATCCATTGCTTTGAATTCTCTGTCAATATCATACCAATTGACATTTTCGTATCCTTCGAAGATAATTTCAAGCAACTCACTTTCTGGAAGTGTATCCAAATCAACATTCTTTACTGGACCGCATTCTAACCCAGTTATCATAAAATTCTCTCAATCCAAAAGTGTGAATTTCATCTCCCAGTTTGAAACTCATCTCATTTGGGTTTTCATTCTTTACATTCCTCCCCATTAGTTGTTGTATCAATTTTGGTGGAAATTTACGAACAGACATTCATAAGACATTTTTCACACATAACTCCTCTATACTATATATTACCCTATCAGTACACAGTTTCTTAACATCCATCAGTATATCATATTTTGCATATGTTGATGTTTTCTTCTCTCTATGCCAATCATCTACCTTAATAACATAATCTCGTTTCTGCAAAATTGTTACTCCTATCTATTAGTTTTTATAAATTACATTTAATAATCAATTAGAATATCATATCACTTACCATGACATCTCCTTCTTTATTCTGTCCATTTGTGAAGTATTCATCAATCCTCCTCCGCACCCTTTTACTTTGAGTCTGTATTTTATACATACATTTTAAAAAACATTGACTTTTTATCAATATTTATTTATTATATTTAAATATTTTGAATTCGAAAACTATGCACCTGTTTTATTTTTTTTACAGCACTTGAGTCTTCCTTTTTGTTAATCCTTCCTCTGTTACTGCCTCTGTCTATTCCTCTTGCCCTTCCCATGTTTGCAGGATTACTCCCCCTTGTTTCCTATGATTCATGCAATTTAGATATACATCATTACATTACTATTTAGTAGATTTAAAAGTCATAATTTAATTGATTAATTATGTTGAACATGGACCTTGCTAATATCTTCATCTTCTAAATCTTCATCTTCAGATTCAATTTCATCTTCTTCTTCACTTACCGCCCTTTAGGACTATCTTTTTGGACAATATTGTCGTCCATCTGAAATCATTACAAAATAAATTTCAATTATGTAAAAATCATACTTATTAATTTTATACATTTATTCATATAAATTTACCTCTATATCTTCATCTCCATCCGCAATGTAATCTATCTTCCCTTCATCAGGAACCTTTTCAGCATGTTCTCCCTGTTTTCCAATCATAGTTAACTTTTTTCCATATTTAATATTAGTAAATGTTTACTTTTAGTAAACATTAACATTCATTAATCTAATTATAAATCAAAATCACCTCTATTCCGTCAACATTGGAGCCAATAGTGTTGCCTTCTTTTTCAGCCCCATCATTTGTCAAAAACACCTTTATACTTTCCAAGTTAGATGCATCAGTGGTCATAGGTCTGTTCTTGCTTCCCTTGGATGATCTTTTAATTAACGGTTCAATATACAAGTTAATAAATTAAACATATAATAAGGTTTAAAACTCATCAACATTATATATTATCAACTAAAGTCATATTAATAATTATTAACGGGCCAATTAATAATTATTAATCATGTTTTGGAAAGTTTAAGTGTTTCGGGTTTTGTTTTAAAAGCTAAAAGAAAACGAGGGACGAGTTTGTAATTTTCGAATTCTTAAAAATATCTTGGCACTATTCACTTTCTCTTTAAAATCTCCCAAATAGTAACAAAATCACATTTCCTTCATATTTTTCTCCTCTTGGGTCGTGAGCATGGTTTCCGGGGGGGGGGGGGATTTCTTTGGGTTTTTGTCAATTCTCAATGGATCATCTTGATTTCTTTTTGAGTTGGATTGCTTCGGACAAGAGCTACCTATCTATCCTAGCTTTTCGGTGTTTCTCGTTCTCTAAAGGAAGCTCTAAAAAGTGAGTTTTCAAAACTTTTATATGGTTTTCTTTGTTTTTGTTTCTAAATGAATTTTTAAGTTGAAATCATGTATTTCCATCAAGAAATTTGACAATTTCAAGCTCGAATTTTCAAAAAACACTATTTATCCGAAATCACTATTCACCCGAGAATCACACTTTTTCTCATTTTAGTTATGGTTTGTAAATTGTATTCGATTGATGTATTAGGTGTTGATTTTCCATTTGATGGTTCATTGGAACTTTGTTTTCACGTGAATATTCGATGTGAGGGTAAATAGAATTTAAATGTAAACTTAGAAACCGAACAAGTTGAACGACTTGTAGGATAGGAAGTTGATTGATATTTGAATCGAAAGGATTAAAGTAAGTGAGCTAACTTGCTTAGGTTTGGGAGTTAGTTCTAAATTGAGTTGAGTGAACTCAAGGATATTTCAAAAGAAATGACTAACTCTTGGAAGTTCTAAGTTTAGGTTCGCTTCGACATTTCCTAATGATTATCGAAAGTTGAAGGTTTCAAGTATAATAGGGTGAATAAGGAATTTGGATATGGAACTTTGTATGTTTACTAAAAACAATGGAATCAATGGATTTGAGACTTTTATGTTAAGTTAATAACTTGTGATTATCTAAAGGCCGATTGACTTGACTTTTATATTGTCATGTGATTATCTGAAGGTCGATGGGCTTGACTTTAATATTATCATGTGACTATCTGAAGGCCGATGAGTTTTGTATTATTTCCTGCTATGAGAACTTATGGATTTGCATGTTATGAAATTTTATGAAAATTTCGAATTGTGAGACTATGGGTTCCTTCTTGTTTTATGCAAAGAAAGGTAACTAATGATATAGGCATCATTGATAGTTTATGATTCCTTTAGTTATTTGAATGGTTAAATTTATGTTTACTCTCACTTGAGACCTTGTTTATGTTTATTTTACATAATCGTATTTGGGAGGAATAATGAGACAATGCACAGACCGAGTGTGCTTGCTTTGTCTAGTATTATTCGTTTTATGTTTACATATATGTATCATGAGGAATGCTAAAGGCTGCGTGAACTTTGCATGATTGTGGGGATGGATAATGAGTTAATGTTGGGACTGCGTGTGCTCACATCATCTAGTATTATCCATAATTACTATGATACATATATGAGATAATGCAAGGGCTGAGTGTATCTTACATTTCGTGAGTGAGATAATGAGGTAATGATTAGGCTGTGTGAGCTTTTATTACCTGTCATTATTCACTAGAGGTGAGAAGATATTATTGAAAAGACTTCGTGTACTTTGTTCTGGAAAGCGAGATAATTAGGTATTGTTAGACTGCGTGAGCTTTCAATACTGTCAGTATAAGCTTGTTGATGGTTATATTGATGTAAAGGCTCCGTGTACTTTACATGTATTGAGCGAGTTGATGAATAATGTTGAGACTGTGTGTGCTAGCATTATTGACATTAATCGCGTGTTTTTCTTGTTTGAAGCATGTTAAGACCGAGTGGACTTAGCATGATTTTGATTATATTAATGTAAATGCCGAGTGTACTTTACATGTATTGAGTGAGTTAATGAATCATGTTGAGACTGCGTGTGCTAATATTATCAACATTAATCGCGAGTTATCTTGTTTGAATATGTTAAGACCGAGTGAGCTTAGCATAATCATTAAAGATAAAGGAACGTAAATGTTATGTATAGCCTAAGTTGTTATAGAGAAAAGAAATAAAATGTTATGTATAGCTTAAGTTGCTATAGAGAAAAGAAAGGAAACGTTAAGTATAGCCTAAGTTGCTATAGAGAAAATTGCTCGAGTGCTATATATAAAGGGATAAGATTGATTTGTGTAGTGAAATATACTAATTTGTTATGCTCGAGAGCTAGTTCTTGTCCCTTTGGAAGCTCTTGAAATGGGAAATTGTAATATTTGATGTGAATCCCTTTGAATGGTTGGGTAGCAAAGAGTAAGTAAGTTTTTGGACACAAATCTGAATACGGGTTTGGAGTCTAATGTTACTTTATTTTCCGTTTATCTTCAATGGGCCTTAGCTCATGATATTACAAATTTTTCAGGTATCGACCGTGGTTGAGGTCGTGGGAGAAGAGCTGGTGTTATTTGATCTGGATGACAATGATGGCGAGATGGACTAGAGATGGTTTTATAGTCCATGGACTCATGTTATTTCGTATTCTCTTTATGGGTTGTATATTTGTATATAAGCTCATGAGAGCTTTTTGGTTTATAAACTTTTATAATTCTGAAACTCCTTTGAACTTTACTTTAGGAAATGCGCATTTCCTTGTCTTTACGATTTCTCTGATTGTGAAAAATGTAAACATGTTTTGGATAGTTCAAATTTTAAACATATCCATGCTGTTTTTTTTTTTAAATACTAAGACTTCTGCTGCATTTTGATTTGTAAATGATTTAAAAGGAGTCGGCTCGTTACAGTTCCTTTTTCAACGAATCTTCTACGGTATATCCAAATTGAATAAGCAAAACCCGACAGTGAGATCAAACTTTAGAAGAAATTAAAAAGAAAAAAAGGAAATTTTCTTCCAAAAATAATAGGTGAAAATCGACAATGGCTAGGGAGGAAGAAGAAGAGAGAACTTCAATTTCTATAGAATTGAATTGAAGTGATTTATGAATAACCTAAGACTCCTATTTATATCCTAATGGAATATCTAATCAAATTAGAAAAATTCAATGGAGATAAATATAAAGGAAAAAGATTTTTCTCTCTCCTTTGTATCTCTTGGCCGAAAAAGGCTTTATAATAAAGAGAAAATTTTGATTTTTCTTTATTTGCTACTTGAGTAAATATAATCTATATAAATATTTTTAGAATATAATTCAAACAATTATCTTCCTAAAATATACATGTATGGCCGAAAATATCAATATAAATTAATTAATAAATCTAATTTATTTAATTAATACTTGGGCCATTTTCAATTGGGTTCATTAATCCAATTGGGCAAGAAATTCTCATTTAAATTAAATAAGTCCAACTGAATTAATTATAAACTTCAATATTAATTTATTTATTAATTACTATTTAAATAAAATACTTTATTTAAATAATTAATAATATTAATATTTTCTCCCAATTAAATATCATCAAACAATATTTAATTATTAATTTTCATTTAAATAATTAATAGTATTAAATAATATTGATTACCATTTAAATATACTCAATATTTAAATATTTAAATAATTAATTTTCTGTTTAAATATACTCATTATTTAAACCATTAACAATGTTTGTATTAATTATCATACCAAAAATGTTCTCAGTTTGATCGAACTTATTTAAAACACTAAATTCAGTTCATCGTTCAAACGTATAAACCAATAGTGATGAAACTCAATAAAAACATGTAAAATCCAACGTATTTCAAAAACACAATAAAACTCAAATAAAATGAGAGTCAACCCAACTAGACACTAGTAGAAGGAAATAAATGTTGTCGGCAGTGTAAATCCACTCCAACCATCCACCGATTACGAATTCCATCAGTGCCCGGCTTTCTTTTTCGTTTTTACCTGAAAAAAATAAGTGTAGCATCATGAGGCTATGCCCAATGAGTAGAAAAAGTTCAATGAAAATTTATGCCATGAGAAGATTCCTAAATTCATTAAGTCCAATATCGATCTCACCGACTTCCAACAATTCACTCAAACTTTTCAAACTGATACTTAAATCAACACCTCAAATCTCCTCTTTATCCGCAAATAAAGAGAGATTGCACTCGAAGAGGTTTTAAACACTATTTTTGTAACGTCCCGTTATTTTGTGATAAAAAAAAAACTTTTATTTATTTTATTTTAATTTGAGTAATTAAAATTCATTTATTTATTATTAAATTAGAATTTAGTAATTTATTTCATTTTAATTCATTTTAATGGCTTTATTTATTTAAATACGTTTTAATGATGTTAATAATTATTAACGGGCCAATTAATAATTATTAATCACCATTGGGATAGTTTGAGATGTTCGGGAATCGTTTTTAAGTCAAAAGTCGAAAAAGGGCAAAATCGTAATTACCCAATTTGCAAAATATCTAAAAACACTATTCATTTGTCTTTAAAAACACAACTTTGACTCAAATTGACCAAAATCTTCATTCTTTTCCTCCTCCTTTGCCGTGAGCTTCAAAGACCAAAAGAAGATTTTTGAATTTTGTTCGTTTCTTGCCGGATCGACTTGATTCTCGTTCCATTGGAAAGGTATCGATCCTACGATCCTTTTCCACCTAGCCTTAGTACTTGCCACTCGTGTTTTGCGAAGTTATTGGTAAGTAAAGTTTCAAACCCTAAGCTCCAAATAGTGTTTTAATGGAGTTTTACTTGTTTTCTTTCGATTTCTTGCCGTGAAACTCGGTGTTTGTCAATTCGGGAGTAGTTTTACGTGTTTTTGGAAACTATCCCATAACCCTAAAACCGAGTTTCAGTCGAAACCCTTTCCGTTTGAAATTTACCCTTTTGGGTTTGATTTTGGGTTAAAAATTAATGAATGAATGTTTATTTAAATTCAATTCGGGAAAGGGATTAATGTTCAAAAACCCTAATAATCGATACCCATTGAAATCAGGATTATCGAATTTGCTTAAAACCAACTCAAAACGTATTTAAATTGCCAAAAAGCCGAAAAACCAAACCCGAGACCTCATTTTGATGAGAGGGCCGAGAGCCTCTTATGGGGGGTTTGTTGAGTTTTTCGTCGTTTTGTATGTTTGGTCGTTGTTTAATCGTTGGTTGGTATTTTATTAATTTTCGGGATATTAATCCTTTTGTAGGTGTTTTTGAACCGTTTGTTTGATTGCTCTACCGGACTTAGGAGCAAGGTCATCTTTTGATTAAGGTGAGAATGATTAGAATTTAAAGTAACTATAGAAAGCAAATAAGTACGATGATTTGTAGAATCAGAAACTAAGATTAGAATCCAACCTAGGGTTAGAGGATGTGAGTTAGTGCCTTAGGATTTTGAGTTAATCCTTTAGGCGAGAAACTTAGGATTTCTCGTTGAAAACCTCGAATCTTAGAAGATTCTAAGTTAGATTAGTTTCGGAGTTTAGAATGGTTCACTTGGAAGTTTAGAATCCTTGAAAGTTTAGGTTAATCGTTATATTTTGACCTTTACTTTTATTATTGTTAGCGGAGTTCGATCGATACATCGTTCATCCGGGATTCTATCTATTTTATTTTATGCCCTTTACTTTATGTTCTTTACTTTATGCCCCTTTACTTTATGCTTGTTTCGGTTGCTTTATCATTTACATTTACTTTATTATTTTGCAAGCATATGCAACCATATGCATAACATCTCGCATTATTGAAAAGAAAAGAAAGTGAGAAAGAAAAACGAAAGGATAATGGTGGAATACGAGAAAGTCCACATTTCCTCCATGCATAAGTTTTGGTGGGATATTTTAAGTTGCCCACACTACTTCCATGCATAAGTTTTGGTGGGATATTTTAAGTTGCCCACACTACTTCCATGCATAAGTTTTGGTGGGATATTTTAAGTTGCCCACACTACTTCCATGCATAAGTTTTGGTGGGATATTTTAAGTTGCCCACACTACTTTATACATAAGGATAAGGGTGGATAGTATGTAAAAATCCACATTACCTTCATTTCATGCATAAATGGCGAATGCGTATCCTACGGGATGTACTCATTACTTTTATGCTTATGATAGATGAGAAAGAGAATCGAGATGTTATATGTTAAACAAAGATTATTCGCTTTACTTTATTTGTCATAACAAGTTAATGTTTGAGAATTGACTACAAGTGTAGTAATGTCATACTTTGGATTTCATGGAATAGAATTACCTAGAGTTTGGATGACTTTAGGAGTGTATGGTGTCAGATTAATTGGACACAAATCGAAATGCGAATTTGAGGTCTATCTTTACTTTTTATGCTATTTATTCTCACGGGGCTTAGTTTGTTAGCTCATGATATTACAACCACTTTCAGGTAATGCCTTGGCTAGAGGTCGAGGAGGAGGAGGTGGTGCTGCGTGATCGAGGGATGCTGACCTCGAGATGGACTAATGGAATTGTAAAGTTTATGTCATATTTTGGATGAACTTTAAGAACTTTAATAAATTGTATTTTGTATTTGGCTCCTAAGAGTCTAATGTTGATGTTAATATGATATACATATTTGAACTCCTGATCTTGGACTTAAAGTCCATGAGATTTTATTAGATTTGAAAATTAGGATGTAAACAGGTTTTCGGCATGCCAATTTTCAAACAAAACCACGCCAATTTTTCGTAAATTAAAAGACTTCCGCTGTTTTCTCTGAATTTAATTTATTTAAAAGTGACGGGTCGTCACAATTTTTCACAATTTAAACCTTTTGCGATAAATACCACTTAACTCAGTAATAACAATCACCTCACAACTTCCAACAAGTTTTCTCAACTTTAAAGAGTTCAATTTTACACAATGCCTTAACTCAACTATTGTTCATAAACAAAAGTGAGTTTCTCGCTCAAAAGCATCAAACACATGTTTCCACGTTTCAACCTTTTGAGGTGTGACGACCCATCACTTTTAAATAATTTAAATTATAAAACACAGCGGAAGTCTTTATATTTTAAGAAAATTGACATGATTATGATTGAAAATTGGCTAGCCAAAACCTATTTACATCTTAATTTCAAAATCTAAATAACACAAGGAACATAAGTTCCTATCCAGGAGTTCAAAAGCTTATAATCATAAGAATAAGGCAAAACTCTTAGAGCCATTTACAAATATACAACTCCAAAATTATATAAAATTCACAAAACCATGTACATGGATTTTTACATAACACCTAGTCCATCTCGAAATCATCATCATCTCGATCAAGCGCGCACCATCTCCTCTTCCACGATCCCAAACATTACCTGAAATGTTTGTAATATCATGAGCTAACAAACTAAGCCCAGTGAGAATAATAAGAATAAAAAGTAAGGATAGAACTCCAATTCGTATTCCGATTTGTGTCCAATTTACCTGACACAATTCACTCTTAAAGTCCTCCAAACTCTAGGTAATTTCATTCTAAACTTTCCAAAGGATGATATTATAACACTCGTAGTCAATCCTCATCCATTAACTTGTTATGACATAAAATAAGAAAAATAAATAACTTTGCATAGAATATAACATCTCGATTCTCTTTCTCATTAATCATAAACATGAATGCATGAGAGCATCCCGTAGGATTCGCATACGCCCTTATGCATGAAGAAGGTAATGTGGTCTATCCCGTAGGATCCATCGTTCTCCCTCCTTTTCTTTCTCACTTTCTTTTCTTTTTCTATGAAGGTGATGCGGACACTACCCGTAGGCTCCAACATTCTTCCCCCTTCATTTTCTTTCTCACTTTCTTTTCTTTTTCTATGAAGGTGATGCGGACACTACCCGTAGGCTCCAACATTCTTCCCCCTTCATTTTCTTTCTCACTTTCTTTTCCATGATGCGAGATGTTATGGTGCAATATGATATGTTTTGGAGTAAATAAATAAAATGCGGAATTAAAGTAGTCGATACAAACATAAAGTAAAAGGCATAACATAAAGGACATAAAGTAAATAATATGAAACTCCGGACGAACGATATATCAATCGAACTCCGCTAACAATAATAAAAGTGAAATCATAACTTAAGCTATTAACCTACACCTTCAAGGATTCTAACTTCCGACATAATCCGAGGTTCTATTAACCGTTCTATATAGAAGTTTGGATCTTCTAATCTCCAATGATCCATCTTAAGCTTCGAAACGAATCTAACCTAGAACTTTCTAAGGTTCAGTGCTTTCCTCGAGAACTCCTAAGTTCTCACTTAAAGAACTAGCTCCTAATCCTAGGGTACTAGCTCATTTCCCTCTAATCTTAGATTCGGTTTCTAGTCTTAGTTTCAAATGCTACAAACCTTCATACTCATTCACTTTCTATAGTTACTTTAAATCCTAACTATTCTCACCTTTGCAAAAGAAGATTTCGTTCCAAACCTTCGATAACGCGATCAACGAAAGGTTCAAAAACACCTACAATTAGAATTATATTTCACAATCAATAAATTACCAACTATCAATCAAACGACATCTAAGTACACAAAACAACGAAAAACCACTTTAATTCTCACATGAGGCTCTCGGCCCCCCCTTCATAAAAAGGGTTTCGGTTTTGGTTTTCCGGCTTTTAGGCAATTTAGATGTGTTTCGAGTTGGTTTCAAGCAATTTCGATATTCCCGATTTCAATGGGTATCGATAATTAGAGTTTTTGAACATTATGCCCTTTCCCGAATCGAATTTCAATAAACATTATTTCATTAATTTATAACCCATAATTAAACCCAAAAAGGTAAATTTCAAATGGAAAGGGTTTCGACTGAAACTCGGTTTTAGGGTTTAGGGAATGTTGTCAAAATCACTAAAAACAACTCCCGTAATAAAAGTCATCGAGTTTAACGGTAAGAAATCGAAGATTCAAAATGAAAACTCTATTAAAACACTATTTGGAGCTTAGGGTTTGAATATAAACTTACCGAGAACTCCGTGGATCTTGAGAGAAAAGCACGATCGTTGGGTGGAAAAGAATCCTAGATTCGAGGGCTTTCCGATGCAACCGAAATCAAGCCGATCCATCAAGAAACGAAGAAAAACCAAATCTCCCCTAATCCCCCATTGATGCCCACGACTTGGAGAAGAAAAATGGGAAGAAAATGGTCAAACCTTGGTCAATTGGTATATTTAAAGATAAATGAATAGTGTTTTGGCTATTTTTAAGAAATTAGAAATGACGGTTGCGTCCTTTTATGACTTTTGACTTCTAAATCGAAACCCGAAGCTCTTAAATAAATCTAAAGGTGATTAATAATTATTAATTGGCCTATTAATAATTATTAATGTCACCGAAACGAATTTAAAGTATTAAAACGATTAAAAAGGATTTCGGGCGAAATTAACTACTAAAATCGAAATTACAAAAATAATAATTAATTTAAATACTTAAATTGGAATAAATAAATAAATAAATAACATTTAATAAATAATAAAATAAAATAAATAAATAAATAAATAATTTCACTTCAAAATAACGGGACGTTACATGAGGTATTCTTCTTATGTGTTTGCAAGACACACAAGCGAACCTACTTGTATATTCTTTCTCATTGATCAAATGGAATGAACCTGCCCCACTAAGTGATATTATGTTGTGCACAACTATAACTATCCACTTAATGGCATATTCTTCACTAAGTATGGCCCTACTTAGTACGAACCTCCAACCATATTGTTTAAGGAACCAAAACAATATGATTTAACTAAAACATCACTACCAGAATGTTTTAGTAAGCCTATGTCCAGTTTATAGTCTAGAAAACCCGTTTATACCAAAATTGACTTTTTCGTGGCTTAAACTTGGAATTTCAAAATACTGGAAAAATAACATTTTCCCAACCTTTTAATGAGTTAAAAACACCCGAGGACACAATCCCAACTGAAAAGCATAGCTCCCAACAATTTTCAAGCCAATAGAGCAAAACTAGCCTAAACTAGTGTAGTTTTGCTCTATTTTCGGTCACTAGGTGTTGGTTTATTTTCCTAAATTCAACCAGCAGCTAAAAGGTCATATTTCCACTTCCATAAACTTTCTAACACACTTAGGAATCTCCCAAAAATAACTCATAATCAAACTCGCACAAATAGGCGAAATCCTAAGCTAGTTTCGAAACCTAGTCGGGACTAATCCTCCTAATACCACTAAATTTCAGCAGCTCAATATGTCTTAAAACCTCATTAAAATCATACTAAATAGCATACAAAATTTCAGAATTAATCACAAATGATTTTAACAATTATTGAGCAAAGTTACTCCTTTAACATGCATGTTTTCGCCTTTTTCGACATCCTTTAAAATTCAAAACATACATACTTAAGTTCAGCCCAAGAACATATTATTCATGCTTAAAATAACCTTAAAACTCCAAAAATCAGAGATAGCATACATCCTTTTTAATGAAAAAGAAAAACAACGCAAGAAACAAATTAACGCTTAACTAGTTCTACTCACCTTAGGTTCTTAAATTAAAGAATTAAAAATATTCTTTCCAAGAAATCCTACAACTTCTCTTGAAATTTAAAGAAACATTTATCAAATTTCATCCGCACTGCAAGGAAGAGCCTTTCTACATCTATACGAAAAATATACAAAATAAATTGATCAAGAAACGGAGAAAAAAAACATAATGGATCCGAACTATTTTTGGCCCATAATGTTTTCTACATAAGTCATATTACTACAAAACTATGCTCAAAGGAAAGACAATGAAAAACCAATAGAAATAGACAGCTTACTTGAGTAAATCGGAGTTCGGATGAGTGAGTTATGGCCAAAATACTATGGAGAATTTTATTTGGGCGAAAATTGAAGAAAATGATATTAATGGAGGCTGGTTTTCGGATTAGGGAAGAAGAAGAAGATTTTAGGGTTTAATCCCGATTTTAATTAATTACGAAAATGCCACTGTATTAAAAAATTCATAACTCATTCACTGGGACTCCGAATGATGATCCGTCAGTTGCGTTGGAATCGTAATAACGAGACGATCAACATCATGTAAAAATAATAAATTAAACTTTGGTTTTAATTTTGAGGTTTGGGAAATTACCAAAGTACCCTTACGAGAAAACGAGCCATTTTTCACCAAATTCATCAATCCAACTTCATTAGTATCATTTTAAGAGAATAGTAATAATTTCCAATTTTTTTATACTCTTACTTGGTAACGGGTCGTTACATGTTATGCATTTCTGTTTTTTACATAACAACTTTTTTGAAAATGTTATTTTATATTTACTGATATTAATTATTTAATTTTATCAATGTATATTTTTGTTAAATAGATTACCTCTTCTTCTTCATCTTTGCCCTCAATATTTTTTGTTCAATCTTGAATTCCATGTTATTGTTATTCTTCACATTTCATGAATTTCATCTTCTTTTTTCCCCTGTTGATCCTCCTCCTCACTTTGTTCCTATTTATAAGCGATTTAATGACAAACATTGTTTATTTTTTTGGTTGAAATTCATTTATGAATTTGTTTTATTTCTAACTTGTTGTTCTTCGTAAATATTGTTTTTATGATGCAATTTTTTTACATCCATATCATCTGGTTCTTCTTGTTCGTATGTGTATTCTTCTTTAGAACTTTCATCATCCTGAATGTCTTCCTTCTCGTCTTCTTCTTCAACACTTTCTTCTTCAGATTCTTCCATAGTTTATTATCCTTTTTCCATCTTCTTCCTTTTTCTACTATCAAATTTCATTTCCTATTTCATGATAAAAAATAAATACTTTTTTTCAGAACAAAGAAACAATGTAGAAAATAAAGCCTTTATTTTCTGTTATAAAATTTTCATTTTTTTTGCATACACTTACCTCTTCGACTGTTTCTGAATCAAAATCTTCTCCAACCTTCATGTTTTTCTCTTCAAATTGTTCATATTCTTTTTCATGTTCATGATCAGTCTCTTTCTCGCCATTAAGATATGTTTTTTGGTCACCATGTTTTTTTATCTCTCGCATACTTTCCGATTCTTCTCAGAACGATTTTAAGAAATTTTGAGTTTAGCCTTTTTTACGTCTTTGAATTTTAGGAGAACATGGATCTTGTATTTTGATTTTCCTTTTCCTTAGCGATTTCCCTTTTTTTAAATCCCACGATTATCGCTTGTAGTTTCCTTTTTTTTAAAGGCACATTAATAGGAGGGTCTTTTCGTCATTTCTATTGTCCATGTGGTGGTGGTTGCCCATTTTTGTAATTAATGAGTCCCTGTCAATATTGGTGTAATTATAGGAGTGTTTTTTTTTTTATTATTAATGAAATTAGCCCTAATTAGTATTATTAATTATTTAAATAATGAGTTTATTTAAATGAAAATTATTAATTATATTAATATTATTAAATAGAGTTAATTAAAGTAATATTTATTATATAAAAGTTTTTTTTCAAAATAGCCGTATGTTTTTATATAATAACAAAAGTACCCAACTCTGATCAACGTGCCTACCAGCCGAATTACGAAAAGATGCCTTCTGCCCTTGCATGCGTGAGGTGTCAAATATGTAATTATTATAGATATTTTTAAAAAACGTATTAATGAGGTAAACGGATTTGAAAAGCAGATTTGGAATAAAAAAATTCAAAAACCAAATCAAAAAAGGAAAACAAAGGAAAAAAAACCAAAAAGCATTCGAAAACCCTAAATCATAAAAGAAAAGGAACGAGGCGATGGAAAAATGGCGAGAACGAGAATGAAGAAAATGCTCGAAGAATCTTCAAGAGGAAGAGGGGTAAGATTTATACTGTACTTTAGTTGTTTTATATGAAATTTATGAAAGAAGTTGAACCAGTTTTTTAAAAATTAGAGACGTGGAAGAGGTCGAAACCAGATGGGTAGAAGGACAATCATTTTGGAGAATGAAGAACAAGAAGAAAGAAGAATTGACGAGGTAAATTTTAACGTATTTATAATCTGAGTTAGAACAATAAATTTAAATTATAAAATAATATACCTCAAAAGTAACGGGACATTACAGGAACCCTCCAACCGATTCTCTATAATTTACTCAATATAAGTAAAGGCTTTTAATTTTCAAAAATTAGCATGAATCTACATGTTTTTTTTCAATTTTACATGATATTAAAGTAGATCTGACTCTTCCATATTAATTAATTAGATTAATTAGAAAAATCTTTCACTACATTAACTTTGTAACATCCTTCAACTCCCTTGATCTAATGATTCGGGACTTGAACAATGAGGTATCAACTTCTCAATAGCCTGAGAATGACTTATTATATAGTTAGACGATGGAAATTATTCATTGGTGAATTATCGCATATACAAGGATAAAGAAATAATTATAGAGGTAAACGATAATTTTGACCCAGGTGTAATTATGAGATTACCATGTGAATGATATGTCATAAACTAACTTTGTGACAACCCAAGACTTTTAAGGTAAAAAAAAAATAAAGTTAGAACATGCATACCTGTTTGAGTTATGAATTGAATGTTAGATAAATGACTTGAACTAGTGTTTTACTTGAGTTGGGATGATAAGTAGGTTCGGTTAAATTAATTTTAAGGAAAAGTAAAGAGTAAGTGAAGGGCACTTAAACCTTTTCCTAAGGGTATTTTGGACTTTTTACCTGAAGTAGCTTGTAACGACCCGATTTTCCGTTAAATTCTTTAAATTCAAATGCACAGCGGAAGACTTAATTTTTAAAGAAAAACGGCATGGGTTCGTTTAAAAGTCGAATAACCAAAACCTGTTTTACAACCCAAAGTCCAGAGAAAGCTATAAATCGGGAATGCACATTCCAAAGTAAAGTTTAATCATAAAAACATCAAAATACTTTACACATACACCCTTCACGGGCTCAAAATGACACAAGTATGTAAAAAGTATATGATTTACAAGCTTTACTACTAATGCTTCAAAAGTGTTTAATATTGTCCTTACACCACCTCGGCCAGTCAAGCGACACCATTTCCTCTACCTTGCTTCTTAGGACGGGGTTCACCTGAAAATATTGTGGTGTAGCACCATTAGCAAACAATGCTAGTGAGAGTAAAATGAAAGCAAGTAATCCTATGAACTAAATCTCATACCAGAAATCGTGTCCAAAGGCCTAAATGTTCATTTCTACCAATAACCACATTCCAATTTCCATATAAACATACGGTAGTAACATACTACCCGTATTCGTCATTCAATACCATGAGATGGAAAAAAAAATAAAGACTTAAAGTAAAATTAACATTCACAACTAAGTCTCACTACACGTTTCTAAAGAATAGGTAAAAATAACATTAACTATCTTTATTACCAATCAAGTTTCATCGTATCGTGCTATTGTATGGATCGAAATCAACATACCACGTACGGTCATACCATGTCACAACCATCGCACCATGATACGTATGGATCCGAATCAACATACTATCATGTACCGTATCATAGATCATAATACCATGGTACGTACAGATCCGAATCCACGTACTACCATGTACCATATCACAACCATCGTACCGGGTATACCATATGGATAAATATCGCATACAAAGCCCGTACGGTATTACCATATCACAACCATCGTACCGGGTATACCATATGGATAAATATCGCATACTAAGCCCGTACGGTATTACCATATCACAACCATCGTACCGGGTATACCATATGGATAAATATCGCATACTAAGCCCGTACGGTATTACCATATCGGATATCAGGAATTTCACCATAGGTATCAGGAATTTCACCATAGGTATCAGGAATTTCACCATAGGTATCAGGAATTTCACCATAGGTATCAGGAATTTCACCATAGGTATCAGGAATTTCACCATAGGTATCAGGAATTTCACAATAGGTATCAGGAATTTCACCATATCGCAACATGATACGTATGGATCGAAATCGACATATTATCATGTGCTAGTTACAAACCAAAGTACCAACATCATACCATGACTACGTATGGATCGAAATCAACATACTATCATGTGCTAGTTACTAAGTGCTCAAAGTTCCCACAAATTCATCACACCATGATACGTATGGATCGAATCAACATACTATCATGTGTGAATCATTGTGCCCTAGGTCTCCAATAAGTTAGCTAAACTCCGAAGAAGTCTACTAAGTTAAATAGAAACCTAACTAACTAGAATACACGAGTTAACACTCAAGTGCATCTTCTAATTACTTTACTTCCAAAGTCATCCAAATGACTTCAAATCCATCAAAGTAACTTCTAAATCAACCGAAGTAACTTCCAAATCAACTTTCATCTAACATCTCCAAATCACGTTACCATACTTCCAAACTTCCCCGATGATCTCTAATCATCGAACTAACCATAAGTCCAACTTTCTCCACACACACTTCCGAATTAAAGTCTCCAACCAAACTATAATTCTAAGAAGCTAACCCCCTCTTAACATTGATAAACAATTACATAATGAAACTAAATTCATAAAATTGCTAACTATCATATTAAACTCACCTTAGCCAAATAACTCCAAATCACCACTTTCCACGAAACAACAACCGAGCAATCGCACCTACAATTCACCAATTGCACAACATATTACAACTCATAACTAATATGCGAACAAGTGTGCAATTTCGGGTGAATAGTGATTTCGGATGAATAGTGTTTTTCGAAAATCCGGGTTCAAAATCGTCAATTTCCATGATAGAAATTCATGATTTCAACTTCAAAACTCATTTATAATCAAAAACGAACAAAACCATATAAAAAGTTTTGAAAACTTACTTTTTGGGACTTCCCTTAGAGAACGGGAAACTTCGAAAAGGTAGGTTGGATAGGTAGCCCTCATCCCTACCAATCCAACGCAACTGAAATCAAGCCGATCAATCGAGAAACGAATGAGAAACGAAGAAAAGAAAAACTCACCCAATCCCCCATTGATGCCCACGGCTTGGAGAAGAAGGATGAAGAAGATGAAGTGGTTTTTGCTTAATGATTAAGTTAAAAGAAGATAGTAAAAAAAAATATCTAGATATTTTAGGGTTTGGGTAATTACGGTTTTGCCCTTTTTGACCTTTTGCTTATAAAACGAAAACCGACGGTCTTAAATAAATCTAAAGGTGTCTAATAATTATTAATTGGCCCGTTAATAATTATTAGAGTCACCGAAACGAATTAAAACGATAAAAAGGATTTTCGGACGGAAATAACTAATAAAACTGAAATTACTAATTTTAACTAATTTTAAAAGCTTTAAATAAATAAAAATAATAAATTAATAAAATAAAATAAAAATTTACCTCTAAAAGTAACGGGACGTTACATAGCTTATCATTTCTCACCTTAAACAATAGTAGCTTGTCAAGGTGAGTCTTGGTTAGTTTTTACAAATAATTACTAATTTACCATTTATTTCTCTTTTAGCAAGTTTCGTTAATGATGCTACACCAAAATATTTTAGGTTATGGCAGACGTGCAGCGCTTGATGACTCAAGGACTAGAGTTCATGTGGATTATCATTATGTCGAGTCGTGTCTTGTCGTTTTTAGCTTAAAAGCTATATGTATAATTTGTCTTATAACTTTTCCTACCGGTTTGTAATAACCTTATTACCATATGGATGATTTCTTATTGTTTTGAATGTTTTAAATTGAACTTGGAGTTTTGGAACTCTATTTTATTAAATGAACGAATTAGGTTTTGACTATTTTCAAGCTGCGTCATGTTAAATTTTAAGTGAAAATAGGTTGGGTCTTTACAGATTTGATAACAATAATGGACATAACTCATCTATAGTGAGGAAAAATCAACTATTCGTTTTTAGTGGATTAACCTTTAGTTAATAATTGTAAAAAAAATTGAAATTTACAATTCAAAAAATGTCATTTTTGAAAACACCCTTTTTAAAAATGACATGTATTTTTTTTATTTTATAGGTTTACTTTTATTACTTTGTTTTCTTATTTATAGAATGAAGAATTATTTTTATGGTTATTGGTATTATTTAAATTAAAACTAAATAATTTTCGTTTTTGTTTTTAATTATTAAATTAATGGATACCAAAGGTTTTTTATTTTATTAAATGGCATTTTAAGAATGGATATTTTCAAAAATAGCAAAAAATTTGAAAATATTAAAAAAAATGACATTTCTCATACTGAGATCCACCAATCTTAGACCGAGTGTAAAGACCCTACTTTTTAGAGAAAACAAATAACACAACAAAAAACTCTTAACTGAATAAACCTGTTTATTTAAATTTAAGGATGAAATCCATCCCAAAACAAATTAAATGAATAATAATAAAGTTCTCAAATCCCGGAATTTTACCTAAAACAAAATCAACATAAAAATCCAACTAGTAAGTTCCAAAATAAAGACTAAATTCAAAACACGAAAAATCCTTTTAAACAAAAATGAATAAAATAATCAAGTGAAAGTTTGACTGCCATCATAGTCTAGAACATACCTCCACATCCTCATTGCCCGCCATTTCCCGTCTTTTTACTACCTTAAAAATAAAAGTAGCATCATGAGGGTAAACCCAATGAGCAAACATTCAAGAGTTTTAGGTAATACTTTAGTAAGTCTCTAAACAAAATATATGTGTCCATTTAAGATCTAATAACGCCAATTCACTAAGTCTCAATCTAAATTCAGTTTCACTTTTAGTTAAGTTTTTAGTCTAAAGTTTGTTTCTTACAACAGTCTCACATAACAACTACTAATACACATTTGTTCCATCTTACTATAACTCATAATTTTATTCCACAACAATATAAGCACTAGCATGCAACGCCTAATAATGCGACCCCTCGAGAGACTCCTCACATTATTAGTACTTGGTTATAGGCAAACCTATAACTATCGCCTAATATTTCCTTTTGCGAGAAATAGAATATTAGTACCTGATTATGGAATCACCCATAACTAAATCGCCTAACAATGTAAGCTCGCAATGTTATTACGTGGGTTGTAAATTCTCATAATAATCACATGCAATATTCTATAAACCTCATTCACGTCATCTAAATATCATAATTTTCAGTTACAAACCAACAAGCACGTCATACTCAACATTCTTTTAAATAACAGTTTATGGTAACGTTACTTTAACGGAAATTGCCAAAAATTTCCTAAACATAACTTAGATGTTTTTCCACCAAAAATATCATAAAAATCCAAATAATTCCATAATAATAGTTCTAAAACAACTAAACTCAAAAGGATCACTAAAGCGCTAAAAATCTCCAATTTCGATAAACTAGCTAAAACGGTAGTTTTCGTGTAAAATAAACTTAATTAAAACTTCAACTGCATATTAAATCGCATACATCTAGAGACTTAAATATAAAAAATTATATCAAAAATTTTAGGAATAATCCTTTAGATTTCTCCAAAGGCTTTCCCAAAAGTCAAAAATGTTAACTTACCTCGATATCGATTAAATCCAACCGGTGAACGTAAAGTCTCTGAATATGAAAATATTAATTCTAAACTAATCAAAAAAATTCTAAATAACTAATTTAAAATGATTTGGATTCAAGGTTTAAGCCATGAAAAGTCTATGAAAAGGGCTCAGGGCTTCACGGTTGTTGGCTACATGTGGCATCAGGTATGGGGATGTTTTTTGCTCATTTTTTGTATGAAAAATCAGTATGAAATACTTGGATTCTTGGCCTTAATTTGGTTTGGTTGATCATTATCAATTTGGTTTAGGTTTTAGGTAAAATTGATAATGATTTAGGTTTTTGGATCTTGAAACCAGAAATGAGAACTGATGAGGTGAAAATGTTCTTGAAACAAATTCAGCATTTCATGAGAGGACAAAACACATTGAGCTTGACTGCCATTTTATACGAGAAAGGGTTGTTGATGGTTTGATCAAGCTTATGCCAATAAGATCTCATTTACAACTTGCTGATTTGTTTACGAAGCCACTTTCTTTACCTCTTTTTACTACTCTTTTATCCAAGATGGGTGTCTTAAATATTCATAGTCCATCTTGAGGGGAGTATTAGAGTGTATTGTATTTAGTTACTTCTAGTTAGTTTGTTACAGGTTGTTAGTAGAATTAGTTTGTTATATTATATTATATAAATACTTCTCATTGCAATGAATGAAAGATATCTCTCTCACACTTCTTCTTTCTTAATAGTTCCCTTCATCTTTTCGATGTGGGATTCTCAACATGCCCTCTCAAGATGGTGCCTCTTTTGGGCTCACCATTCTTAGGTCGAATCCCTTTTTTGGACCGAATGCCCATTTGAGCTTGTTGGGCTCTGATACCATCTTAATATTATGGGGTTCCATCTCAAAACCTACCATCTTGATATCATGGGATTCAATCTCAAAACCAATTGGCAATGAGAGAAGTAGCTCATGTATCTTATAAACATTGTGAGTTCCCTTCATTGAGAAGTATAAATTTTTTCTAAAATATTTATGAATATAGTATTTTTACAAAATAATTCCAAAATATAGTTTATTTTATTATTATTAAAAATACATAGGAAAATTTTCAATTTACACTTCTACTTAACAAGTTGTGTCAATTTAACAATTATGCTTTTACTTTCATGAATTTAAACCCTAAAGTTTAACAAGTGGTTCAATCAAATACACTCAATGAGAAAAAAGTACAACATTATCAATAATCAATGAGTAAAACACAAAAAATATCAAGGTTACAAAACATGTATAACTTAACCATAACAAACACACAATCTTATTCTTAACCATAATAACACTCGGTCACAAAATCAAATAGTAAAATAGAAGTTTTGATCTGGGGCACTAATATAGCCACTGTGAAAAATATTCAACGCAAAGACAAAAATCAATATCCACAAAATGACTTCATCCTACCTACCAAAAACTTGACAACTAACTCTAAATCTTAAAAAAAAAAAAATAGTAATTTAACTAGCAAATGATATTAATTTAACCACTCATTTTTATTCAAAGATTAAATTAATAAAATTAAAAGTTATGATTTAAATTGATAAACTCTTTTTTCAAAAAAAAAAAATTGATAAACTCTCCTCAGTTTAAAGGTATAAATTAAACTTCTCTCAATAACAAATATAACATTTTTTAAAAGCATGTCCATCGTTTATGGACTTTAATAGATGGTAGTTGATCCTACGATAATCATTTATTTAAATAATTCAAAATCGTCCATGATATTGATTGACAATAATGAGTTGGGAAATTTCATTGGGTGACAAATTTTTATACAATATTTGTAAAAATATCAATTCAAAAAAATATTTGCAAATATAGCAATTTTTATCATGTTTATCAGTGATAAACAGTGATTTATGTGTTTATCAGTGATAAACTTAGTGTAAAAATATGTAATTCAATGTTTATCACTTATAAACCTGATCAAAATTTGCTATATTTGTAAATATCTTTTTGAGTTTTTATTTTTACAAATATTACTAAAAAAAATTTCTAGATTTGCAAATACCCCTAATGAGTCATTGATATATTAAATAAATAACTATATTTATAATTATTTATATCATGTTTTATAATGATTTTATTAGATTTACAATTTCCCAGAAAAAATAATAGTTTTTAATAATACCAGCATTATTTGATTGATTATCTTCAATAAAATAAAATCAAAATATCAAATTTTAAATTAAAAAAACATATTTAATTCAAACTCTGGGAAGAGTTTTAAAATGAAGTGATTATAAATGTCGCAAGAAAAAAAATTATAAATCTAGCCAAGTTTTCTATAACTTTTATAAATAAATCTTTTCAATTGAGTACATCAATCATTGATATACTTGTTTTTTTAATGGATTACAGTATATTATAATTATTTTATGAAGTGATTGGTCTAACACACTCAAAAGATCATTTATCGTATTCAAGTAGTGAGACTCTTGTTTTTAAAAATTATAAATTTATAAATACTTAAATTGGGCTCATTTCCTACCGTCTCTCTATTTAGAAATGGAGGCCTTCTAGATTTTGAAGTCAAGGATTGAGAAGGAGCAACTTGAGTATAGTACGTAGGACCACAAAAAGTATTTTCTTTGGATTTTAGTAGTGGTGTTTACACCAATAAGCAGACAGATATCTTTCATGAATTTTAGTTATTGTACGAAATCAATGAGGTTGGAGAAGTCAAGTTCGTACTTTCCAGGTATTCTCATCTTAGAAACCTAAAATCAATAATAAATTATGTTCAAACCCCAGAGAGTAAAGATCTCAACCTTCAGCGTGTTATTCAAGGGCAAATTTATGTTTTTGAAATATGTTACAAGTCCTTTTGGCAACTGTCACGATCTTGAACAAATGACTTTTGCATCTTTCAAAATGGTTTGCCGATAATAACACTAGACTACAAGACTTTTGCCGTTGTCGTGCAAAAGTCTTTGGCAAAAGTCTTGTAGGAGGAATCTGCCTCATTGAAACTGTCTCTTGCATATGTCACACGTGGCAGTTTCCATTTTATATAACTAATGAAATAGAGAGAAGTTAATATTTAAAAGGGATTTTTATTTTTAAAATACCACGTGTCACACATGTAAGAGACAACCTCCTTCAATAATTTCTCCCACCCAAGTGGCCTCATATGGTGATGAATGATAATGTTTTAAAATGGGATGATCCTCTTCTTCACTGACACATGTTCTCATCAATTGATCTGTACATCTCCCATTAGAGGTAAGGTTCATCTCATACATAAAACTTAGCAAGGTAAAATTGTCAGGTACTAGACTGTTAAGCATGAAAAAGAAGAAAGAAAAGATGCAGCAAAAACAGATTAAGAAAATTCATAATTTCCTTTTCTTCTACACACTTTGTCCATTGCCTTATGTTGCTTTTCATTGCCTTTATTTTCTGTTATGATTCTTCCTTTTATATTTAGCCACGTGTAAAGCTATATGTCCATATATAGGTTTTCTCTCCTCAGCTTTATTTCGTAATCAGAGAATCAAATTCATTTTTCTTCCTTTTTGCTTTTCTTTCACCCTTTTCTTCCTCTCTTTTTTTGTTATTTAATTTTCATGGTATCAGAGCTGTAAAAGCTGTCATGGCATCAGGTTCTGGGACGTCTTCTTCATCTCAGGCGGATAATCAACGCCCTCATATCATGCTTCCACCTGCTACCCAACCAATCAATACCACTGCCGTTCAGACTCCAGTAGCTACATTAAATCCAAATAGGCAAACTCTGCCTCCCTTTCCTAACCTTACTCCACCTTCAATCCAAAGACAACCAATTTTCGTGAATCCAGGAGCTCATCAAAACACTCAACCTCATCCTGATATAGGTACAAATCCAGGAGCTCAATCCTTCTATGCACAAGATTTTACCCAAATCTACCACCAAATGGCTTTCAACAACCTCCATTTTAGCCCTTTCCACATTTTCCCTTTTCAAATACTTCATCCCAACAGCCAACAAATCTGGGCTCTTCTTCCTTAACTGTGAAATTAAAATATTCCAATTACCTACTTTGGAAAAATCAATTGCTAAATGTGATTATTTTCAACGGGTTAGAAGCCTTTATTGATGGAAGCCTTCCTCCTCCTCCTAAATTTTTAGATCCACACAATGTTCAAGTCAATCTTGAATATTATTTCTGGCAAAAGGCAAACAGATTGGTAATGGGATGGCTCTACTCCTCTTTCTCTGAAGACAAAATGAGAGAAATACTAAGTTGTGTTTCTGCTTTTGAAATATGGGAAACTCTTCGAAGAGTCTATGAATCTGTATCCACCGCAAGCATTATGAGTCTTAGATCCCAGCTGCAGAAAGCAAAGAAAGATGGAATATCTGTGTCTCAATTCCTCGCTCACATTAAACAAATTGCAGATAAACTAGCTGCCATTGGAGAGCCATTATCCTATAGAGACCATGTTGCATACATTCTTGATGGCCTTAGGGCTGAATATAATCCCTTTGTTACATCCATCCAAAACAGAACTGATAAACCATCATTAGAGGATATTCAAAGCCTTTTGCTGAGCTATGAAGTTCGATTAGAGAGGCAAACTTCAGTGGATCAACTTAATTTGGTCCAAGCTAATCTATCTAACTTTTCTTATAACAATTCCCGTCGCCCTCCTTGATCTTACTCCCCAAATTACACTCCACAACCACCTGTTCCTACCCCTACTGTGCAGCATCACACTCCCTCTTCAAATCCTTTATCCCAGTCTCCAAATCCAAACTTCTCTCCTAGACCAACTCAATCCAACACCAATTCCAGATGGGGAAGACAAAGGCCTCAATGCCAAATTTGCTCTAAAATGGGTCATACTGCATTGAATTGTTATGAACGAGATAATAGAGATAGATATCTAGCTGTCTCACCCCGCCCTCAAGGAAATCTTGCAGCACAGTTTTCTCCAAACCCCATACCTTCTGTGCAGACCCATAATTCCAACCCATCCACCTTTCAGGCCAATTTTGCAACACTGCCAGATCCTATTCAACCTTACTCTTCTCCCCAAAATCAATTTGCTCCTCCATACCAAAATACCATATCCCATAATTCTCACCTTCATACTTCCACATCTCAAAATACTCACCCTGATCAGGAGTGGTTCCTAGACTCTGGGGCAACACATCATATGACTCCCTCTCTCAACTCCTTATCTACTGTCACTCCTTACACTGGTTCAGAACAGGTTATGCTTGGAAATGGTAAGTATGTTTCAATTATAAACACTGATACTTCTTTTTTGCCATCCAAATGTCAGTCCCTAAAACTAAATTATGTTCTTCACATTCCCTCTCTGTCAAATAGACTAATCAGTGTTGCCAAACTTTGTTATGATAACAAAGCTTTTGTGGAATTTCACCCTTCTTTCTTTCTTGTGAAGGATCTCCACACCAGGGAAGTACTACTTCAAGGACTGCTTAAACATGGCCTCTACAGCATCAATATCACACCTGCATCTCCAGCCTTTTCATCATCATCCACTGTCTCCTCGCTTTAAGCAATTCCGTCTTCTCCAAATATATGGCATATTAGACTTGGTCACCCTGCTCCCACCATTGTTAGTAAAGTGTTGAGTCTTTGTAATCAGTCCTGTCAATTGGCTATGAGCCATAAATCATCTATGTTAGATTTTTGCAATGCTTGTCAATTGGCCAAGAGCCATCGTTTACCTTTTCCACAATCAACTAGTGTTTCTATTGTCCCTTTTGAACTTGTACATTCGGATTTATGGGGACCTTCACCCATTATGTCAATCAATGGTGCTCGTTATTTTCTACTTTTCATTGATGATTTCTCTGGTTTTACTTGGCTTTATCTGTTGCAATCAAAAGAACAAACACTTTACTACTTTACGCATTTTCTGAAAATGGTTGAGACACAATTTGATAGTAAGCTCAAAAGCTTACAAACTGACTGGGGAGGTGAATTCAAGGCTTTGTCTGCTACTCTTGCCAAGAAAGGGATACAACCCAGAATATCTAGTCCATATACTCCTCAACAAAATGGAAGAGTTGAGAGAAAGAATAGACATGTGGTAGAGGTTGGTTTGGCACTTTTAGCACATTCTACATTGCCTAAACAGTTCTGGTCCTATGCTTTCCAGACAGCCACTCACCTTATAAATCGCCTACCTTCTCTTGTGCTGGATAATCAATCCCTTTATGCCCTTCTCTACTCTAAACTCCCTGATTATCACCTTCTCAAGGCTTTTGGTTGTGCATGTTTCTCATACCTTAGACCATATAATAAGTCTAAGCTGCAATTCAGAACTTCCCAATGTATTTTTATTGGTTATAGTTCCAATCACCAGGGTTATTTATGCCTTGATCCCTCTTCTGGCAGAATTTATGTGTCTAGACATGTTATCTTCAATGAATCCTCCTTTCCTTACTCCTCTTTGTCCAAACCTCCATCCACTGTTCAAGCCTATCACAATGATATTTTTTCCTTTCCACACACTTTTATACTACCTTCCTTTTCTCCTAACCCTCCAACTGATAATTTCAATTCATTAATCTCTCAGACTACACCAAGTTCTACCACAAATCCATCCATTCCCACACCACCCCCTTCCTCTCCCTCTCAAAATGATACACCAATCAATTCCCATATCCCTACTCCCACTGCTACTGACACTGATCACTCTGATTCCCTTCCCACACCTACTGTTCAGCAGTCTCCAACAGCTCCTATCCCTTCTCTTCCAATTCAACATCCCATGATTACAAGATCCAAATATGGAATCTTCAAGCCCAAAGTCTGGCTATGTAAAACTTCATCTTTACAATCCTCTATCCAAGAACCAATTTCATTCAAACTGTTGCTCAACTACCAGTCTGGCAGAATGCTATGCACCAAGAATTTACAGCACTCCTTCAAAATCAAACATGGATTCTTACTCCCCCTCCATCCAACTGCAAATTAATCGGCTGTAAATGGGTTTACAAAACCAAATTGAAATCAAATGGGGATGTTGACAGATATAAGGCTCGCCTCGTAGCTCAGGGATATAATCAAGCTTATGGTATAGACTTTTTTGAGACTTTCAGCCCTGTAGTAAAGTCTGCTACAATTCGAATTCTCTTTAGCTTGGCTGTTTCTAAACAATGGCCTATTCAGCAATTAGATGTTCATAATGCATTTCTCAATGGGGATTTACTTGAAGATGTATTCATGAGTCAACCCCCTGGTTTTGTTGATTCTCACCATCCTGGCCATGTCTGCAAGCTCAAAAAGGCCCTCTACGGCTTAAAGCAAAGTCCACGAGCCTGGTTCACCAAGTTGAGTTCTTGTCTAACTTCATGGGGCTTTACTTCCTCCAAGTCTGATTCATCATTGTTCTTCTACAGGAAAAATGCTACTTTCATTGTCATTTTGATTTATGTGGATGACATAATCATTACTGGATCATCCCCTTCCCTCATTCAACATTACATTCAGTCCCTCAATTCTCTTTTTAAATTAAAAGACTTAGGTCCTTTACATTATTTCCTTGGAATCCAAGTTGTCCATCTCAATGGCCATCTACACCTCTCTCAAACCAAATACATTACAGACCTCCTTGCTAGAACATCAATGTCTGACTGCAAACCCTCACCCACACCAATGACCATAAATTCACCTTTATCAATCATGGATGGTGACCCTTAGAAGATGCCACTCATTACCGAAGTGTAGTTGGAGCTTTACAGTACTGTACAATTACACGGCCTGATCTGAGTTATGCAGTCAATAAAGTGTGTCAATTCATGCATAAACCTTCATCCACCCACTGGCTAGCTGTGAAAAGGATCCTTCGCTACCTCAAACATACAATCACACATGGTCTAACCTATTATCCTTCTTCCCAGCAGTCCATTACCTGCTACACTGATGCAGATTGGGCCTATTGCCCTGATGATAGATGTAGCACCTCTGGTTTTAGCACTTTTCTTGGCCATAATCTAGTTTCTTGGTCAAGTACAAAGCAAAAGGTGTACTCCCGTTCAAGCACTGAATCAGAGTATCAGTCACTCTCTAATGCAGCTGCAGAAATTATTTGGCTCCAATCTTTGCTGACTGAAATTGGATTCTTGGAACCAATCATTCCCTTGCTTCTTTGTGACAATATGAGTGCTATATATTTGGCAGAAAATCCAGTGATGCACAATCGAAGCAAGCACATGGAGATTGATCTTCACTTTGTCCAAAAAAAGGTCATATCCAAACAACTCCTTGTTCGCTTCGTATCCTCTGAAGATCAGCTTGCTAACATCTTAACAAAACCAGTGTCATCTCAGCGTTTTAGTAATCTTCGTACCAAGCTCAATGTTCACGTTGCTCCCATTCTCTTGCAGGGGGATGTTAAGCATGAAAAAGAAGAAAGAAAAGATGCAGCAAAAACGAATTAAGAAAATTCAGAATTTCCTTTTCTTCTGCACACTTTGTCCATTGCCTTATGTTGCTTTTCATTGCCTTTATTTTCTGTTATGATTCTTCCTTTTATATTTAGCCACGTGTAAAGCTATATGTCCATATATTGGTTTTCTCTCCTCAGCTTTATTTCGTAATTAGATAATCAAATTCATTTTTCTTCCTTTTCGCTTTTCTTTCACCCTTTTCTTCCTCTCTCTTTTTGTTATTTAATTTTCATAGACATCTCCACTTCCTTCAACTCATTTCATAAGGAAGATGAGAGAGGCAGGTTTGAAGGCATTCAGAGTTGATTGTTTATTTGTCTTTCTCAACTATCCCGAAGGTGTGGCAAAAGGGACTTTTACTTTTACAATAATAGGAGGAGAAATCAAAAGGTATTTCAAAGTTTTGTTCAAAAACATCGTCAGAGAACTTCTGTAGAGAAGGATTTCTCACGGCACTGCGGTCTTCTAATGATCTACAAGAACCCCCAAAGAAGGAATGAAACTTGTGGTATGCAAATAGACACGTTCAATTTGTAATAAGATTGGTGAGATTATGAGTGTTGAACCAATTTGTAATAGGATTGGTGAGATTATGAGAGTGTTGAACCCATTAGGATAGATGTTAATCAAAACATTTTTAGACCCTCCTAAAAATTATTTCAAACGGACCTTTCAATATTTTGATGCAATAATAAGTTGGGAATGAGAGTTCATGCAAGGTCAAGGCCTTAATAATTATAGATATGCAACTTGAAGCAAACTTGTTGCAGCAAAGGTTTAATTTTCCTTGGCAAGATTCTACAATGGTAAGATTTATTTTTCCATCAACTTTTCACTGTAATGTCAAATCAAATACTTGGTAAGCTATTTTTCGTAAAATTGTTTACTTATGTATTAAACACCTTTACAGTTCATCCTTGGGCATCATCAATTGGTATTTGAAACTTGGCTCTAATGATAGATCTAGTGTTAAGATAAAAGGGTATATCTCTAGGGATCTTTGACAATTAATAACTTAAATTCCCTAATCTTGTGTTAATTTCAATTGTTTCAACCTTTTGGCTTACTCAAATGCTCTTTTAACTTGGCTCTCACCAAGTATTACTGATAAGCATGTTTTATTCCTACTTATTCTCCATCTTTATTCTTAATGTTGGTTAGTCTTGGGAATTTTATTAACTTACTTTCTAATTTTATTTATTGTGGTTGAAAAACATGTTTTTATGGCATATTTTGAGACATAATAATTAGTGGGTCTCTGGAACGACCCGATTTTCCGTTAAATTCTTTAAATTCAAATGCACAGTGGAAGACTCAATTTTTAAAGAAAAACGGCATGGGTTCGTTTAAAAGTCGAATAACCTAAACCTGTTTTACAACCCATATTCAGAAAAAGCTATAAATCGGGAATACGTATTCCATCATCTAGTTTTAAACTCACAATCATACTTTAAATCATGAAAACTCATGATATTTAGACAAACACCCTCTCGAGCTCAAAAAGACACAAGTTAATAAAATTGGAAATAATTTACAAGCATTCTAAGGATGCTAAACCAAAAGAGTTCGATAATGTCCATTCACCACATCGACAAGTCAAGCAGCACCACCTCCTCTAACACGCTTCTTTGGACGAGGTTTACCTGAAAATTTGTAAGTGTAGCAACATTAGCATAAAAATGCTAGTGAGAGTAAAACGAAAGCAAGTAATCCTATGAACTAAATTTCATACCAGAAATCGTGTCCAAAGGCCTAAAATGCTCATTACTACCCATATCCACACTTCCAATTTCCATACAATCAACGATAGTAAATACTACCCGTAACCGTCATTCAATACCATAAGATAGAAACAAAGACTTAAAGTAAAGTAACATTCATTACTAAGTCTTACTACACAATTCTAAAGAATATGTAAATGTAACATTATCTATCTTTGTTACCAAACAAGTTTCATCGTAACGTGCTATTGTATGGATCGAAATCAACATACCACGTACGGTCGTACCATATCTCAAGTCACCGTACCATGATACTGTATGGACCGAAGTCAAGATACTATCATGTACCATATTACCATCATCGTAACGTGCTCGTATGGATCCGAATCAACATACCACGTACGATCGTACCATATCTCAATCATCGCACCATGATACGTATGGATCCGAATCAACATACTATCATGTGCCATATCACAAATCATAGTACCATATTACCATCATCGTAACGTGCTCGTATGGATCCGAATCAACATACTATCATGTGTCGTGTCACAAATCATAGTACCATGGTACCGTATGGATCCGAATCAACATACTACCATGTACCATACCACAAATCATCGCACTATGATACGTATGGATCCGAATCAACATACTATCATGTGCCGAATCAATGTGCTCAATGTCTCCAATAAGTTAGATAATCTCCAAGGAATTCTACTAAGTTATTAAAGAACCTAACTACTTAGATTACACGAGTCATCACTCAAGTGTAACATCTAAGCTACTTTAATTTCCATATCACTCAAAGTAACTTAACTTCCACTTTTAACTAACATCTCCAAGTCACTTTAGAATACTTTCAAACCACTCCGATGTTTCATTTTCACCGAACTAGCCATAATTCCAAATCCTCTCCACTCACTTCCGAATTAAAGTCTCCAACCAAAAAATAATTCTAAGAAGCTAATTCCCTCTTAACATCAATAAACAATATCATAACGAAACGTAATTCATAAAATTACTAACTTCCCTTTTAAACTCACCTTAGCTTGTAGAAAAGCTCCGATTAATCCGAGGTTGTCAACACCCGAACAATTCACAATCCTACAAATGAATTACACCTAATATCATTAATTAATCGGAAATTGAACAAACAACATCTAAACGCATAAAACGACGAAAATCCCGGATTTCCTCCCTATGGTGCTCTCGGCCATACAAGGGAAAAAGGGGTTCGGGTTTGGTTTTCCGGCTTTTATGCATTTTAGAGGTGTTTCGGTTTGGTTTCGGATACTTTGGAGGTTCACAACTACAATGGGTATACGTAAATTAAGGTTTTGTTCATTAATCGATTTCCGAAAAATTAAGTAAATAGCAAAAACACAATAACCCTAACATCCTAAACTTGGCCAAGTGAGGGAAAATCACATGGGATGGGTTTCCGGCTCAAACTCAGTTTTAGGGTTTAGGGGAAGTTTCTAAAATCGATCAAAACGACTTTCCTGATGGAAATCTTCAAGCTTCGGTGAACGAATTTGAAGATTTCAATCCAAACCACCATTAAAATACTATTCACATCAAATTTTAGAAACTTTGTCATACCTTAAGGCCTCAATAAAACAAGAGAAAACCTCGATTGTTAGGATGGGTAGAAAGTACGTCTCGAGAGCTTTCCAACTAGCTAAGGCACGATGAAAACGGTCGAGAAACGAAGCCGGGGTGACAAATTCTTTCTCTCCTCTTTTTTTCTCTCTAAGCTGCGGGTTTGGGATGAAAAAATGAGAAGAAATTTATGATTTTTGTCTGATTTTGGCTTGATAAAGGAGAAGGATGAATAGTGTTTAGATATTTAAGAAATCGGAAATGACGCCTACGTCCCTCTTTTGTTTTTACTTTAAAAACGAAACCCGAAGCTCTTTAATTAATCTAAAGGTGATTAATAATTATTAATTGGCCCATTAATAATTATTAATGTCACCGAAACGAATTTAAAGTATTAAAAGGATTAAAAGGGTTTTCGGACGAAAATAGCTACTAAAATCGAAATCACTATTTTTTTAAATTAACCTTAAATACTTTAATTAAAGAAAATAAATAAAATAAAATAAAAATTAAAAAAAAATTACCCCCAAAAGTAACGGGACGTTACAGTCTCACCTCCAGTAATGTAATAAACAATTTAGAAATTAATATTTAATGCGAGGTTGTTAAATAGTAAAAAATATTAAGCTTTAATCATGTTTGAGTTTGTTGGAAATAAGACTCTGTAACGTCCCGTTATTTTGTGATAAAAAAAATTATTTATTTTATTTTAAATTAAGTAATTAAAGTTTATTTATTAATCGGTAAATTAGAATTTAGTAGTTTATTTCGATTTAAGTCATTTTAATGGCTTTATTTATTTAAATGAGTTATGGTGATATTAATAATTATTAACGGGCCAATTAATAATTATTAATCACCATTGGGATAGTTTAAGAACTTCGGGTTTCGATTTATAAGTCAAAAGTCATAAAAGGACGCAACCGTCATTTCTAAAATTCCTAAATATCTAAACACTATTCCATTTTCTTCTTTAAAATACCATTGACCAAGCATTTGACCAAAAACGTCTCATTTTTCCTCTCCAAACCCGAGCAACAAGAGGAAGAAAAGAGAAGAGGAAGAAAGTGTCGCTTCGGCTTCGTTTCTTGGCCATTTTGCGTGATTTCAGATGCGTTGGAAAGCTCTCGCCGAGACCTTTCTACCCATTCCACTCTTGGAACGTTTCCAAACCTCTAAGGTAAGCCCTAGATTTCGAAGTCTCTTAATTTTTCCATGGAATTTGATTCAAGCTTTTGAGTTCTTGGCCAAAACTCTCATTCCCTTCCAATTTTGTTGTTGAATGTTGATGGAAAACTTATTGGATAACTATTACTTGACTTTCCCTTAACCCTAAAATCGAGTTTCAGTCGAAGCCCTTCCCGTTTGAAATTTATCTTTTGGGGTTTGATGATGGGTTAATTATTATTGAAATAATGTTTATTGTAATTCAATTCGGGAAATGGCATATTGTTTAAAAACCCGGTTTATCGTTACCCATTGAAAACCGGAATTTTCAAAGTACTTGAAATCAATCCAAAACACCTCTAAATTTTCTAAAAGCCGGAAAACCAAACTCGAGACCTATTTTTCCTTGCTTGGCCGAGAGCACCTTTTGGGGATTTTCAGGGTTTTTCGTTGTTTTATGCTTTTAGTTGTCAATCGTTCGATGTATGTTTATTTATTAATTGTTAGGTGTAATTTTAATTGTAGGTGTTTTTGAACCTTTCATTGATCGCGTTATCGAAGGTTTGGAACGAAATCTTCTTTTGCAAAGGTGAGAATAGTTAGGATTTAAAGTAACTATAGAAAGAAAATAAGTATAATGGTTTGTAGAATTGGGAACTAAGACTAGAATTCGAATCTAAGATAGAGGGAAGTGAGTTAGTGCCCTTAGGATTAGAAGTTAATCCTTTAAGTGAGAACTTAGGAGTCCTCGAGGAAAGCATTGAATCTTAGAAGATTCTAAGTTAGATTCGTTTCGAAGCTTAGGTTGGATCATTTGAAGTTAAAAGATCCAACTTGTTTTTAGAACGGTTAATAGAACCTCGGATTATATTGGAAGTTTAGAATTCTGGAAGGTATAGGTTAATCGTTTAAGTTATGGTTTTACTTTTATTATTGGTAGCGGAGTTCGATTGACATATCGTTCGTCCGGAGTTTCCTATCTATTTTACTTTATGTCCTTTACTTTATGCCTTTTACTTTATGCTTGTATCCACTACTTTAATTCCGCACTTTACTTATTTACTTTTACAAGGATATGCAGGCATCATATTGCACCATAACATGTTCGCATCATTCATTGAAAAAGAAAGGAAGGGAAGAATGTTGGAGCCTACGGGTAGTGTCCGCATCACCTTCAGAAAAAGAAAAGAAAGTAAAATAAGGAAAGAAGGTTGAATGGGTATCCTACGGGATGTTCTCGTTACTTCTCATGCATAAGGTTGAATGGGTATCCTACGGGATGTACCTATTATCTTCATTCATGCATAAAGGGCGAATGCCAAATCCTACGGGATGTCCTCATGCATTCATGTTTATGATCAATGAAATAGAGAATCGAGATGTTTTATTTTATGTAAAGTTTATTTACTTTTCTTATTTATGTTATAACAAGTTAATGGATGAGAATTTGACTACGAGTGTTAGTAATATCATCCTTCGGAGATTATAGAATGAAATTACCTAGAGTTGGAGAACTTTAGGATTGATTGTGTCAGGTAAAGTGGACACAAATCGGAATACGAGTTTGAGGTCTAACTTTACTTTTTAGTTGTTAGCTCATGATATTACAAAATTTCAGGTAATACCCTGGCTAGAGGTCGTGGGAGAGGAGATGGTGCTGCGTGATCGAGGGATGATGACCTCGAGATGGACTAGGTTGATTTAAAGTCCATGGACTTCGTTTTTGTGAACTTTATATAATTTTGGATTTGTATATTTGTAAATAGCTCTTAAGAGCTTTTGTCTTTGCTTTTATGTTTATAAACACCTTTTGAACTCCTGGTTAGGAACTTAATGTTCCTGGTGTATTTTAGATTTTGAAATTAAGATGTAAACAGGTTTTGGCTAGCCAATTTTCAAACATAACCACGCCATTTTTCTTAAAATATAAAGACTTCCGCTGTGTTTTCTAATTTAAATTATTTAAAAGTGGCGAGTCGTCACACTCCAAAGTACCCATAATTGATTGTCAATTATGTGGCTTTTAATTAAGAAATTTGGTTGTCCCACATTGGTAAAAACATAAAGCAATCATTCATATATAACTAAGGAAGCTCTCCTACTACAAATATGTGGCAAGGCAAAGGTTAATCTTGACCAATGCAAGCCACACGGTGATGCACAGACAAAGGCTATGATCTATACGTCCATCGAGTCCATCATATTGCTGAACATAAGGATATTGATTTCTTAATTAGGAGTGAACCGTTATTTTGACTCTCGAGAGAGTTATTTAAAAATTTATGTGTTCTTGACTTATAAGTGTTAATTTGTTATTCTTGAGTGAATTAATATTTTATTTCATAAACTAAAATAGTGAAATCATTCCTTTAGGGTCCATCTCTACAGCTTTTCTAATTTGTTTTTGTTACTTAGTTATTTTTATTTAATTATTGTAATTAAACAATCATTCAAATTTGTTTTATAAAGTTTAGTAAGACAATACTCAGATAGTAACTAAAATCCCAATCATAAAGGACGATAACTTTTTTCAAATCACAATATTAAAGCCTGACCCCATGCATTTGCAGGTATTTGATATTTTCGTCACGATTACAAAAGGATTGTGAGTAAAAGATTTTGGAGCTAAGGTCTTAATAACTCTTAACAAAGCGAATGAGTGAGTGTTCTTTGGATGATTTCATTTTGACTTTCACTAAATATTACAAAGGGATTAAAGAACTTAAAAAAATAACACTAAACCATGGATTTAATTAAATCATATTTTAGCTATGGAGATCCTCGGGTCACCCCATCTCTCTCATGTACTCTTACTAAAAGGATTTAGGTACTCATATTTGTAAATGATGCACATACAGTAAAATAAAAAGTATCTATTTGAAATAACTTTTAGAAATGTTTACAAGTGTGTTAGTTGTTTTTTATAATCATTAAAAAAACACTTTTAAACACTTTGAAAAATTATTTCAAACCCTCTAAACTTGAAATGAAACTCATCTGATTTATTGAATAATTGAGAAAGTAGCATGATCAAGATTACAACTTGAAGTTGAAGAAGTATATGCTGTTTTGAGACAGTTTTAAGCTTAGTAGTTTAAGCTTTTTGAACATATATTAACGATTGACAAAACATCATTAATTTATCAAAGATATTAGGTCAGATATTTCTTGTCCTCAAAATATCACACAAGTTGAGTACTCGAAATGTCGAGGGAACACTGTTTATTACTACATATTTACGAAGATAATAAAATAGTTCCATTGATCATTCCATTATCAAACCAAACAAAATGATTATGTTTATTCCTGTTTTCATTTTATTCAAATTCTGATGTCGCACTCTCAAATATAAAGTCCCTCAAACAGCTCCGACATTCGATTTATTATCCATCAATGCTTAATTTACAAAGAGAAATAAACAGGATAAAAATACGTAACGGATGATTTTATGCGCAAAAGAATACCTAAAATATTTGAACAGAATTAATGAAATAAGAATGAATTCATAAAATCTAGCCAAATTCTATGAACAATGCCGCTTACAATCAGCAAATATAGAACAGAATTCCAAGACTTCTGAAACCAACTCGAAATACTCATTTTAATTGCATTCACTACTTATTACACCTTTTCACTATTATTCACTCACTGGAAATTTCAACATCGCTGCTCAATCAATAAAATCCAGCCCTTTACATCCACCAAATATGAGAACCAAATCCGTGACTAAATTACACAAGTAAAACTCACCATTCACACTACAGAAGGCCAGTGCTTCCAAATGGATTACTCGCAGGCGGATGACTGGTATGGTTGGCAGCAGGAAATGCTCCGAAACCTGCATCACCAAAAGGATTAGTTGGGTCCACTGTGAAGGGTTGTGGATGCTGTGGGTAGGTAGGTTGGTATGGACCAAAAGGATTGGCCTGTTGCTGAGCAAATGGAGCCATTTGAACTGATGGAGGTGGCGCAATGGTAGTTGACAATGCAAATGGATCTTGCACCTCGAACGGATTTGGTGCTGGCTTTCCATACACAGGCTGCAGAGAAGCTCTATATGCACCTTCATCGTATAAACTGTCAAGAGTGAGCGTATCCAATCCACCAGCCTGGTTGATCATAGAATGATGATGATAAGATGATCAGTTTGATTCGAAGCACATGCGATCAGTGTTTATCCATGCAGTACAAATGTTCCCAAGAGAAGAAAATAGATCAATACTCAGATTTCCACTTTCTAATTCTTCAAGCTAAATTCAAATGCCTGATCATCTAACTAGAGTTCAAAGTTTGATAGCGAAACCTAAAGGATTTTTTTTAAAGGAACCAGCTGTTTCAGTTTCATATCAAACTTGTAATTAAGTAATACGAGCTCCCAGTATAATGGCCATTCAAGATATGTTAAAATCAAGAAGATGGTTTGGAAAATCACATTAACTTAAAACCTACCAGTTGTCTCTCATTAGCTGATGAAAGGTTGCTACTTGGAGCAGTGACCAAGGCCAGCTCCCATCCAGTAGGATCAAAATCCCTTGCCTGTACAGCATTGGAATCAAAAGTGGGTGCTGCCGCATCTGAAACAAGAAAGGTCCACGCAATTTTTTAATTGTTTTAAAAGACTCGTCAAAAGCTTGTTTCATTGACATAACGAAAGATTAACAAAAAAAAAAAATAATAATAAATAAAGTGGCATTCAAACCAAAAGCCACCAAAAAGCAAGAAAGATCTTCATCAATAAACACAAGTGGTCATGAAAAATTCTCAAGCAACCTAGCTGGAAAGGGTAGAGGAATGAAAATTTACCAGCAGAAGGAACTATAGCCAAAGCCAAAGCATTTCTATCCTCAATTGCAGATACTTCAGCTGTAGCAAAACTCAATCCCTGAATCCATCAAGAAAAAATTGTAAATTTATTTAGGGGTTTTTCAAAATAGCATCTTATGAATTGATATTTTCAAAAATAACAAAAGTTTTGAATTTTTTCAAGAATAGCATTTTTTCTCCAAAGCAAGGATGAAACCCAACCCACACGTCTAATAAAAATGTCATTTTTGAAAATAGCTATTCAAAAAATGTCATCTAGTAGAATTTCTCATTTATTTTTGTATTTTAAGAGTGAGGGGTGGTGGTGGAAGGCATTAACATTTACAACTTCAAAATGTATACTCACCAATAAATCTCCAGTCTCTAAGTTTCTTTCAGGAGCACTAGCAGGAGGTGGTGGTGGAGTTGATTCAACAGGAGTAATAGAAAGATCATCCGAAGGAAAAGCCTCAGGTTCATCACTGGATAGTGTAGGTTCTTCAGAAGGAGATTCTTCTGGTCTGTAAGTAAGTTGCAGCTGTCCAGAATAAGAGTGTTAATTTAAACGTTGTAAAAAAAATCTAATAGACACAAACAATATGCTCAAGGGCACAAACAGACAAGATTACATAATCTAGGTTTTCCACAAATCCACAAACCAAACGCCCTCAAAAAGTTTTTAGTTATGATGCGATAATAAGTAGATTCCAAAAATGAAAATAAATTCAAATAGTGAATTCTCACAAATGGTTAGGTAAAGTCCAATTTTTATGAAAGAATAGTTACGGAGAATATACTAACCAGTGGCTCACTTGGTACTGTAACCATCCGTGGTGCCTCTCTAATATACTCCTCCATTGTATTGAGAAATGATTGTGGAGGCTGGAAGTGAATATCAAAGCATAAGTAAATTTAAGAAGTTATTAATTCATACAATAGCTTTTGAGAACCATAAATCACTCTTACACCATCAATACCTCTCTTAAAACAGGAAACTGGAAATTTCGAGCGAGTTCTAACCCTTTGCAAACATCATAGAAATCTGAGAGGCTTCCGGCCTGCAGCAAGAAGCAAAGATATGTTGGTAAAGCAACCCAAAAACAAGCCTGTAATTCCTATTCGTTCACCTCAACTATCATGAAAAGGGCTGAGAGATATCTCGATGAAAAACAACCAGCAATATTGATAGATAACAAAAAAATACCATTGTCAAATATAACATATTATAATTGAACACAGAACTGAGTTCAAAAATACCTGTTGGCCAGCTCTTTTATAGATATCAAGGGCTTTGATGGCTTCATGTCTTGGCATCTCAAAAAACTGTAGGAAATCACATTATAGTTACCAATTGCTGTCTATAATCTAGTCCACAAGTCTAGCTACTAAAGATACTTACCTTGTCAACAAGATTTATAATTCCATCATTAATAGCACAATAGATTTTAAAGCTCTCTTTCAATACCTGAAAATAGAAAAATGACATCAAGATTGGGAATAAAGATTTCTCAAATGACAAATATCCTTTAAAAAAATAGATAAATGCAAAATACACCCTTGCACTTTGGGTTATTGTTAAATCATACCCCTGCACTTTTTGTTTGTTTTAAAATAAACTGCACTCAAGTAAAATTGTAAATCACACCGGGTTTTCAAGGATGTATCTTTAGATGTAATTTTTTGTGGGATCAGGTGGTTAGGTTTAGTTCCTTATGGGCTGCTAAACATAAATTGTTTTGTAATTATTCGCCTTCGATGATCGCCCCCAACTGGAGTAATTTTTTGTAATCCTTGGGGTGTTTTTTTGTTTCACTTCTTCTTTCATTCATCAATGAAATGTTTCTTATCCAAAAAAATTGTAAATCACACCCTTCAAACGATTAGTTTTAATGAAATTGAGATACATAATACATTTATATACTATGTATGTCATGTATTATGATTTCATGAAAAATAACAAAAAAAATTGAAAGATGTGTAGAATTTTAGAATAAAATCTTGTGTTAATAAGATGCAAAATCTATAAATCACACTCAAAGGTTCAAATTCTTTGAAATTTTTAATGGTTTTGGAACACGTGGTATGCGTATAATATAGATGTGTCTAAATTCCATTAAAACTAATTGATAGAAGAGTGTGATTTGCAATATTCCTAAAGTGCAAGGGTATTTTAGAAGAAAAAATAAGTGCAAGGATATGATTTAACAATAACCCAAAGTGGAGGTGAATTTTGCATTTATCCCTTAAAAAATAAAGAGATGGTTTTTCAAACTCTCCAAAATCCAGGCACGGTACATCCAAACAAGAAAAAAATGACCACTCTCTTGCCTTGCATAAGAAAACATAAAAGGGAAGAGGGTGACAGGTGAATTCACAAAATCAAAGATATCAGAGATTTTTTTATCTTTTTTTAAAGTGTATTCCCTCCCACCCCCAAGCTTTGATAATTAAGAATTGTCTATGGTACTAACCAACATGGGTTGGCCTAGGGAAACGGATTCTCAATCTCAATCTGTATTTATTTTTTTTTATTTTTTTTGATAGGAAACTGAGAATTTTCATTAATAAAAGAGAAAATACAAAAGTGGGTGATGAGAAATCAACCCTCACTAATCGGAATACAAAAGTTCTTCCAATCAGTGTTAATCAAAAGAACATCATAATTACAAAAAATTTTAGAAAGAGAAGCTAAAAGAGAAACTTTGAAGTGGACGCTCCCCCAAATCTCCATCGACTCATGCTTTTTGTTCTGAAAGATCCTAGCGTTTCTTTCCAACCAAATCTCCCACGGAATGACTTTGCCGCCACATCCCAAATCCATTTAGCTTTGTCCTTCAAGGGGTGACCCATAAGAAGAGACAAAAGGTTTGTTTTGGGGCAATTAGAGAAACACCCATTCAAACCAAAAGTATGCAACAACTTTCCCCAAATGAGGCCGGCAAACTCACAATTGAAGAATAAATGACTTTGAGTTTCAGCATCTTTGTTGCAGAGTCAGCAAACATTAGGAGACAAACAACTCTTCGGATTCCGCTTCTGAATGATGTCTGCCGTATTAAGCCCCCCATGAGCAAGGCTCCAAATAAAGAAATTGATTTTTTTCGGGCAGCCAGCTTTCCAAATGTCCTTCGCCAACTTTTCATCAAGAGCGCCCACATTATCTGTAAGATAATTAAAAAGAGAGGCTGAAGTAAAACCTCGAGAATCCAGAATCCAGAGACGTTCATCCTCCCTAACAGTGATTTGCTGAGAATGTAAACTTTGGAGTATCAAAATCAAATCGTCAATCTCTATATCATAGAGAGGTCTTTTCAAGATAGGATTCCAAGCTTCCAACCGCTCAGTCCAATAATCCGAGGCCAATGCCTTTTTATTACAAGCAATGGCAAAAATTCTCGGGTAAACTCTTTTCAGAGAAAGATCATTGATCCACCTATCATGCCAAAAACTAATCTTCCTGCCATTCCCCAACTTGAAGCTTACCAAGTCCACCAACTTCTTACCACAAGTAACCACAAATTTCCAAGGGCTCCAACCCTTAATACAAAGTCTTGTGTTAGTAAACCAACCATTGCTATCCCTGACCATGAATATTAGTAATCACAAGAATGCCACAAAGAACCAACTTCAATCGGAAAGCGCCACCACCATTTGGAGATAAGGGAAATATTTCTCTCCTTAAGGTTGCCTATGCCCAGACCTCCTTTCCCTTTTTGAGCTTTAACAACCTTCCAATTAACCAAGTGACTACCTTCCTCTGTACCAGTTCTCACCCAAAGAAAATTTCTAAACTTTTTCTCTAGCAACTTTATAACAGTGTTAGGCATTTGGAAAAGTGACATGAAATAAATTGGCATACTAGAAAGAACGGACTCGATGAGTGTTAGTCTCCCCCCTTTGGAAAACACAGCAGATTTCCATTTATCTAGACGACTAGACACTTTATCGATCACAGGAGCCCAAAAATTCAAACAAATCGGATTACCTCCAAGAGGAAGACCGAGATAGTCGAAAGGGAACTTACCTGGAGCTTACGACCCCAATTAGGCTGAATATCAACTTCCTCTTCTTCAATGTTTAAACCATACAAATAAGTCTTTTGCCAATTTATCTTGAGACCGGAGCCTTCTTGGAAAATTTGCAGAATTTGGAAAATCGTCTCCAACTCCAAATCATCATAAGAGCCTAAAATCAGAATATCATCAGCATATTGAAGATGATTCACCACAATGTTGCCAATTTTGACACCTTTCAGAGCATTGGAAGCTACTGCTTGAGAAAGCAATCTACTCAGAACATCAACAATCAAGACAAACAGGAAAGGAGAAAGAGGGTCACCCTGCCTAAGACCTCGAGAAGACTTAATTCTACCTCTAGGCCGACCATTCAGAAAGACCGAGAACTTAGTACCTGAAATACAGTTGTAGATCCAGTGTTGCCATTTATCATTGAAGCCCTTTTTCTCCAACACTGCCAAAAGAAAGTCCCAATCCACCATATCATAAGCCTTCTCCAGATCGATTTTCAAAAACCAAGCCTTTTTCTTGGACTCCTTTAGACTATTGACTATCTCATTTGCCACCAAAACCGAGTCCAGGATCTGCCTCCCTTGAATGAAAGCAAACTGATTCATAGTTATGGTGCTATGAATCACAGACCTGAGCCTATCTGCCAGCACCTTCCCAAGGATTTTGTAGACACTATGTACTAAGCTGATTGGTCTGAAATCCCTCATTTTACTGGCCCCTTTCTTCTTAGGAATTAAACATATGAAATTTTCCTTCAAACACGAATTCAAATTAGAGGTCTCAAAAAAATCTTGGAACACTGTCATCATATCAGCTTTAACAATGTTCCAACATTTTTTATAGAACTCCATAGAAAAACCATCGGGACCTGGGGCTTTATTCGAGCCAAGGCTATTAATGGCATTCCAGACTTCCTGATCTTCAAACGGCCGAGTGATAGCAGCATTATCTTCAGCACTAATCGGATCCCAGGATAAACCATCAAAAATAAATCTGTCGCTCTTGAGATTTGTGTAAAGAGATTGGAAATATGAAATAGCTTCATTCTCAATCTGGGAGTAAGACAACAACCTCTCACCCTGATCCGTAACTAGTTCAGTGATGAGGGACTTCTTTCTTCTATTATTGGCTATAGCATGAAAAAAGGTGGAGTTTTCATCTCCTTCTTTTAACCACTTGATTTTACTTTTCTAATACCATCTTTGATTTTCCAAGTGCAGAATTTTCAAAAAATTATCCCTCAAACTTTGTTTCTCTACTCTTTCATCGTCGGAGAGATTGACAGATTCTTCTTTCACATCCAAAGCTCTGATGGCATTCTGTAACTCTTTCTTTCTAATTCTGAGATCACCAAAATTTTCAGCATTCCAACTCTTTAGAGCACCCTTCAGACTTTTGAGCTTCTGATTTAGGCGGAAACCAGACCAACCTACAAAAAAATTACTAACCCACCAGTTTGAGATGAAAGAATTGAAACCAGGATGAGAAATCCAGAAATTTTCAAACTTGAACGGCATAGGACCCCAGGCAAAATCATCTGTCTGCAAAGACAGAGGAAAATGATCAGACACAACACGATCTTTCCGATGAACCCTGGAATTGGGGAATTTGAGAAGCCAATCCTTCAAAACCAAGAATCTATCTAGAAGAAAAAAAGTAGGGAGGCCTCTCATGCTTGACCAGGTAAACCGGCCATTCAGCAAGGGGAGATCCGTGAGATCCAACTCAGCAATCAAGTCATTAAATTTCCTCATACTTCTTGTGATTCTTCCTCCAGACGATTTCTCAGCTATCCATCTAACCACATTGAAGTCTCCAGCCACACACCACAAGCCATTGCATAACCCAGCCAAGTCGTAAATTTCTCTCCAGAAAGCTCCCCGACCCCGATGGGAGGAAGGACCATAAGCAGAGGTAATCCAAAAGACAGAATCATCCTCCCTCTTCGCTTTGATCGAGATAGAGAAAGAACCCTCTACCACCTCCAGGATATCAATATAATTCTCCTTCCACATTATAATCTGACCACCAGCTGAACCCACCGCACCAAGAAAAGACCAACCTAGATTCCTAGCACTCCAAATAGAATTGATCAACCCTCTATCAACCACAGACTTTTTAGATTCCTGGAGCAGAACAATATCAGGATCCACAGAACAAAGCAACTCACGAACCGCTTTACACTTATCCTGGTCTCCCAAACCCCTAACATTCCAGGAGATAATTAACATAAAGGGGGAAGCCCGCGAGAAGGAGAAAGAGCCGAACGAGGATCCTCTAAATCTGCATCTTTAAGGAGACCGGGATCTTCCACCTGCAAACTACCTTTCTGACTAAACCTCTGAACCGAAATAGGAGAAACTGCCAACCCTTTGCGTTGGAGATGATTGACAAGTTCCCTCCAATAAACTAAATACCCTTTCATCTCTTCGGATTCCAGAATCTCCTCAAGAGACTCACTTTCATTTTCTGCATCAAGATCTCCCTCTCGATCCTGAACGATTTTGAAAGGAGATTTTTGCAACTCAGCCAAATCTTGATGATCACCCAAACCTTCCAAAATTTCGATATCTACCAAGGCCCCTGCCATAGACTTGACCGGGGAAGCGTTGAAGAGCTTTTTGAGGGAATCTTCCACAAACTCATCAGAATTTACTTCCTCTTCCTCTTGAAAATCCCTTTCCAAATTTTCCAGAGAATTTGCCTGGCTGCTATAAGCAGATTGAGAACCAGATCCCTCCATTTCCTTTCTTTCCAACCGAGAAATTTTTTCATTTTCTTCGAAATCAGCTTGCAAAGACGGGCCACACGTTTCTGTCTCTTTTGGTGACAACTCACCCTCTGAAATGTAAAAAATCTCCACGTGTTGGCTTTTTCCTTTTTTAAGACCACCTGTAAGCAGCCCTTCAGGACTTATCTGTTTCTTTTCCAAATGGGCCGGACCCTCACAAACTTTAATGGGCTTAGGAGGGGTTATTAGAGCAAAAGAATTCTTAGCTCCTATTAATTTAGGGGACAAAGGCTCAGATTCAACCTTTCTTTTGAAAATTTGGACTGGCTCCGTAGTGGGCTTCCAACGGGCCCCTAACCTAGAACAAGAGGCCGTAGATAACTGTTGCTGGCGCACAGGGCTCGAGACCTTCAAGATAGACCTGTCTGAAGACTGTTGAAAAGACTTCTCCTTTCTCTTGAGAAAAACCAACGGACAAACACAGTTTGAAACTCTCCAAAAATCCGCTGGACAAAAATTTCTTTCTTCTCCGTTGAATCTCGCCGCGAAAAAGTCTAGCATCATAAAAAGAAACAACCTGGATTCTGACTTCTCGGTCCTCAGGCCCCTGAACCCTAATCTCTGAAGGGATGAATCCACAGAAATTTCCTTCAATCTTTAACACCACCTCCAAACAATCGAGCCCTCTATTCGTAATTTGAGAAGTTTGAACGAAACCTCCTAGCAAATCTCCCAACAATTTGAAAGTAGATTCCGACCACCAATCTATAGGAACGTTTCTGAGCTTGACCCATCCTCCATAGCTTGGAGTAACTACAGAGATTGCGTGCAAAGAAGGGTTCCAACTTTCGAATTTTAAGGAAAAATTTCCCACCAAAAACCATCCCTTATTAAGAATCAAGGATTTTCGATCTTTTTCCTCAAAACAAAAGAGAACAGCTTTATCAGCTTGAAAAGGGTTCAGAGAACATCTAATGTTGATTTTAGATCTCAGAGCTTCTAAAATCAAATTCCAGTTGTCATGGAAACACTGGCGCGTGACAATCACCGATCTCTCCCAATTAAAAAAACCACTAAGGTCTCCTGACAAAGAATCAGAAGAAGCAGAGGGTTCCACGTCAACCTCCTTCCCAACCAACAAGCCTTGGGTAAGGGGAGGAATAACTTCAGCAATTAAGTTTGTCTTAACTTCTTCCTCCTTGCCATTTAAAGCTTCCAGGTAATTACTTGTACTTTGCGAGCGAGGAGAAATTCTCTTGTTCTTTTTTTCCTTTTCTGGTGGGCCATTGAAGAAGTTTCTAATTAGCGTACTGAAACTCTTCCATCCTTTACAATCAATGCCCGCTGGTATTACAAGATTATTTTTCTTTCCATTGCCATAAATGCGTGTAATTTCTATTACACTTCCTCTCTTATTCGTAACCCTTTGGAACCAAAGAAAGCCATCATTTGAGCGAATTTGTCTGTAGAATTTTTGGTTTGAAGGAGTAATAAGAAGATCCTCTATCGCATCATCTATCCACACTACGAGTTCCCTTTCTAGAAACACTTCAAAAAATTGCTGATTATTCCTTTCTGAAATACAAATCTTAGTGCTACCTTTAGTCTTATCACGGAAGATGGTAAAGAACTTCCTTTCTATATGGCATTTTCCAGCCTGATCTCCCATAGCACGGAGGCAAGACCGGACAGAACAGAAGAAAAAGGTTAGGGATTTTCCTCACCGGTGTAGAAGACACCGGGAGGGGGTGGGGGAAAAGTTTACCTTGGTAAATGTGCCAGAAAGCGAATTAGTGTGTTATGCTTTTTAAAAAATCCCCACTCAATCTGTATTTATTTAAAGTGGTTTTGTTTTCGTATATGATCATGGGTTCAAACCATGTTGGCCACCTACTTAGGATATTATCCTACGAGTTTACCGATGCCAAGTATTGTAGAGTCGTATGGTTGTCCCGTGAGATTAATCGAAGTGCACGTAAGCTGGCATGGACACTCACAGTATCAAAAAACAAAAAAAAAATTAAAAAATAAAAATAAAAATACTGTCTATGGTACTTGTTAGACGTCAAATAATTCACTTCGCATCAAATAATCTCTCATTCACTTTTTTCTTTAGACTTTCTATTTGGGCAACTTATTATTAAGGATGTTTTTTTTTTATAAAAGACGTATATATATATATATATAATAGAAGTAAGAGGATACAAAAAGGTGATTTAGAGGATCACCAAAGGCCAAAGGATTTACAAAAAATTACTCCAGTTGGCATTGATTAAAAAACTATCGTAGTTACAAAAGTTCCTATCTAGAGAGCACCATTGGAAGACTTTAAAGTGCATAGTGTCCCAAACATCCTCCACAATCCTAGCCTTGTTGTTGAAGATTCTGTAATTTCTCTCCATCCATATTTCCCAAACAAGGCATTTGATGGCAAGCTCCCAAAGAGTTTTGGCTTTCTTTTTGAAAGGGTGGCCAATGAGGAGAATCTCCACAGTAGAGCTCACATTGTTGGGGAGGCAGAGATGGTAATTGAAGGCAGAGGCAAGCAAGGACCAAAGGGAAAGGGTAAAAGGGCAGTGAAGGAAGAGGTGGTCGTGGCTTTCATTGTTGTTGTAGCATAGGCAGCAAGCATTGAGAGAGATAGTGAGATTGGGGTTTCTTCTTTGCATAATGTCAGCAGTGTTGAGGCCTCCAAGGATTAAGTTCCAAACAAAAAACCTAATCTTTTTGGGTGCACCCTTTTTTCCAGATGCAGTTGTAGAGATGAGGTGGCATTATAGTGATTCTGTGGGTAAGGTGGGCAAATAAGGATCTGCAAGTGTAGATACCATCTCTTTCCAGTGGCCACGTGAGTGCATCATCGTTGTCATTGGGGGTGATTGGATGGATGATGGAGAGGAGGTTAACCATCTCATTAATCTCTCTATCATAGAAGTGCCTACCAAAATTGAGATCCCATGTGTTGAGGTTGTTGTCCCAGAAATCATTCACAGTAGCAGTTCGGGCAGTAGACAGTTGGAAGAGTCTAGGGAACTGCCCAGAAATTATTAAGGATGTTTTGCAATCACGTATGAACTGTCTCCCCATTTTTTTTTTTCTTTGTTAACGAAATTAGGAAACTGGTTCTCATCTTTTTCTGCGTTGTGATTTCACGGCCAAGCTTTAGTTTAAGCTTCTTTACCAATTTGATTTGAGTTGGGTTCCTCCAAAGGGAACTCGAAATTTATAATTTATTAGTATGGGTGTCTTTGGACAAAGCTTAAAATAATAGAGACTTTCTAAAAATGTGTTGTTTCTGCCTTGCTGTGAAGTCTTTGGATTGAACACAACTCTCAAATCATTAATGGAAAAGCTAATTCTTTGATGCTCACTTGGGATTCTATCATATTCCGCACTTTTAGTTGGGCTAATGTTGTAAATCACTCTTATTTTAATTTTCCGGTACATTCCATGTTCTAAAAATGGAATACTCTTATTTAGTTTTTTCAGCTATTTTTTCTACATTGAGGACTTCTCATCCCCTTGCTTTTTAGTACTTGTAATTATTTTTCCTTTGATTAATGAAAGTTCATCTTTCATTCACAACAAAAAAATTTGTATAACAGTTCCTTTCAGAGCTTCAAATTCCTTAATGAATAGTTTGGCTACCTTTTATTTTATTTCACATAAGTTTACCTCATAATATGGGATAATGTTCAAAACTAAGTAGAACCCTAATTATTAACAATTAACATAAAATTTTATGTACAAAAAACAAAATTTCTCATGTAGCAGACAAATACAATCGCTTAGGTGGTTTGTAATGTTAGTATGATTGGTTGAAACCCAAATTGAGAGATATCTGATCCTATTTTCATTGAATAAGTTCTCAAAATCCAAATGTCCTAGGATGAAGGGTATGTGAGCGATCCATGGTTTTCTGTGGACATAATTTGAGGGGGGAAGGCTAAGGTCGTTTGGCTTAATGCGGTACGTGCTATTTGTTGGCTTACATGGTAGCAAAGAAACAATAGGGTGTTCTAAGAATAAATCAAGTACTCTCAATATTTATGGGACTTGGTGGTGTAACATAAGCTCCTTAGATAAGACTTTTTGTAATTATAGTCCTTGGCCCTCAATTGGATTAACTTATTGTAACTTTTGAAGGCTTTTGTACATTTCATATCATATAATATGAAATTCTCTACTATTTTGAAAAAGAAACAAAAAGAGCCTGATCTCGAGATGGGACATTTGCTTTTGGTAAAACTAACATTTGACTTTCTCCAAAGATCATCTTCCTGTACTTCTTAGGCCCCAACAGTGTTGTCTTTGCAAGAAAGAGTATGAAGACTGCAACCACATTACGTGGTATTGTTCCTTCTTGAGCACATATGGCAGAGATTCTTCAATAAATTTGGTATCTCATGGGTTCCTAGTGAATCCTCTCAACAAACTATGGATGAGATCATTTTGAATCCTCGCTTCAAAGGAAGAGGAGATGCCTATGCAAGCAGGTTTCTTTGATAATATATGTGGGACTTGGCTAGGAAAAAAAAATAAAGAAGGGGAGGAACAGTCTTAAGAAACCGTTCGGGAGTTGCCACATGTAAATGCTTCTTTATGGGTGTCAATTACCACCCGACTTTTTTATTTTTTTATTACCAACGATCGGCCCGATACTTGTAATTAGGTGGTGTCTCGAGCTTGTTTTTGTGGTTTCTTTTTGTTCTGGTTCACTTGCTTGTAATGTAAATAAGGTGGCTACTTCTTTTGTTCTTTGTTCTTTGTTTGCTTTTCATTTTTTCATTATTTTAATGAAATGAGCTTGCAAGCTTTCTCTTTCAAATAATATTTTCACAACCATACACATGAACAACTATAAGTTATTGATATATCTACATAAAAAATGATGATTTATGGCTTGATTAAGCTCCAATTAAAGTTTCATTCACTAATTTATTTAGTTTCTAAAGATATGTGGTATCCGTGATATTCTTCGAAATACCCCTCAACATCAACATCGACATCTTCATCTTTGAATATCACCTTTCCTAACAAACTTATTAGCTATTTTTTTTTTATAATAAACAAACAATAAAAAGCCCAAAAAGCAGGCCAAAGGAACCATTACAAAAAGACATTCCAGTTGGTAGCAATAGTTTTTTTTTTTTTTTTTGAAAAGTATGGCCCATAAGCCCATTTCATTGATATAATGAAAGAAGACGGAAAAAGTGAAAAATACAAAAGCAGACATAATGTAGACAAGTAAGTTAACCGTATACCCCACCACATGCCCCGACCGCCACCTAATTACAAGTATGTGGCCCCAATTGTTAGTAATAAAAAAAAGAGCGTAATTATAAAAAAGTTTGGTAGATGACACCCAAAAGGATGCATTTACATGGGCCATCACCCAAACATAATCCATTGATCGGCTCACATCATTAAAGATTCTCCTATTGTTGGCAGCAATAGTAGCAGCAGAGTAATTACAAAAACAATTACAAAAGGCACTCCAAGGAGAGGCATGAAGAACACAAATCTCCCAAAGGTCATTCCACAAAAGATGTTTCATCTAAAAAATTCTTCTATTTCATTCCACCCACACATTCCAACAAATAGCTTTTAACGCAATTCTCCCAGATAATCCCTTTTCTTTTTTAAAAAAATTCCCATTCAAAAGCGAATCAAGGTTAGTATTCGTATCATTTGAGAAAACCTAGGCCATATTACAAGAAGTCAAAAGCATTCTACAAAGTCTCTGAGAGAATCCACACTGAAAAAGCAAATGGCAGGAGTCCTCAGAGCTGGCATAGCATAGAGAACACCAATTAAGTTGAAGATAGAGAGAAGGCCTGCTAGCCTGAATTTTAGCATTCGTATTAAGCCCATCTTTCATCAAAATCCACGGAAAAACTTTAATTTTTTATATGCCCCTATTAACATTACATTCCTAAAGATGAAGACTATAAAGAAATAGTCCACAGTCCACAATTTCTTCAATGGGAGAAGAAAAGAGAACCAGATCATGAGTCTAGGGTAATTTTGAGACAATTTTAGACAAATAGCAACAAATATAGAAACAGAAATCACTAATTTCTAAATTTTATAGAACTCTTTACACTAAAGTGCGCAACTCTAGGTTATATGTAGCTAGTTTTGCTTCTCGGGACAATGTTTAAAACTTAATTGTATTTCATTCTTTTTCTTGGGCTAAATCTATAAAGCCCCATGTCTTTGAGTTTCCTTTCTAATCCATGATCTATAAATGGAATTCTATCCTGTAATTTTTACTTCCGGAGTCATCATCCTTCTTATTTATTTTCTTGATCAATGAACGTTTATTTTTCTATCAAAAAGTTATGAGTGACCAACCAACTAGAAATCATCAGACCTGTTTCCTTTCTTTACCTTTTAGATAATGAAGTAAAGTTTAGAGGACCAATCATTAGAGATCAAGAAGCAATCTAACAGTGGAAAAGTAGGAACTACCTCATATTCGACCAAGAGGAGCGGCCATTAGAGAGGAGTGTCATTTGGAGCTAAAGTTTCAATTGAGGCATTGAATTGCCTCATACTTCTAATAATACAATCCCAAGAAGATTTTTTGTTAACCCATGTCCATCTAACAAAATTGAAGTTCCCACCAATACATCAGCAACTATTACAAATGCCAGTGAGATCATAAATCTCCTACAATAATTGAGATCTCCCATCAATCAAGGAAGACCATAGACTCCTGTAATCCAACTCTTAAAGTTATCCTTAAAGGTGAAATTAAACGAAAGAGACAAAAGCCTCATTGAGAACATCTTCTAAAGTCAATCAATTCATTCCACATAGCATATCACCAACAGAGCCAAAAGTGCTGATGAAGTTCTACAAATGTTAAAGAAGCTCAAAACTGCTCTCACAAGACATCTATCCACAACCGATAATATCGTCCCGGGAGAAAAATCATATTTGGCCTTATGATATGGTGGATTGGAAGTTCCTCTAAGCAGTGATGGAAAATGTTAGGGAAGCTCAAAACTGCTCTCACAAGACATCTATCCACAACCAATAATATCATCCCCGGGAGAAAAATCATATTTGGGCTTATGATATGATATGGTGGATTGGGAGTTCCTCTAAGCAGTGTTGGAAAAAAGGAGTTTTGGAAGACGGTGGATTAGCTGGATGGAAGGACACCTAATAGGAACCCAGATTTTTTTCTTCATTCATGGAAGACATAGGGAGAGAGTGAAAGCTTCTAGGGTCCTTAGACAAGAGGGAATCCTCTTCCACCATTCCTTTTTGTCATAGTTGGAGGTGTGTGTTAAGATAATGAATAAAGAAAACACAAAGGAAACACACAATTCAGAACGAGAGACCCCTCTTAACCCTCCTCTTGTTTAGATTTATTTCTCAATGATCAAAAGATACCTGCAACCAACTATCCCTACTACATATATAGAACCTCACTCATAATAGAATACCCTTCTGCCCTTGACACTTACACACACCCTTTACATAATATTCTCTCGCTCTCACACTTGCTTTGCTTTCTTCTTTCTCTCATAAACCTTGTGATATGGACCTTATCATTGTGCTCGATTGATAACAAAAGGTGAAGATGAAGGTATGTTGGAGAGCTTCAGGATCGGAAAAGAGAAAATTCATGTTACCCACCTACAATTTGCTGATGATACAATAGTGTTCTGTGATGACGGCCAAGAAAAATTGATCAACTTTTTCAAGGTTTCGAAACTCTTCGAAGTGATTTCAGGCTTAAAATCAATTTGGTTAAATCCATGTGGATTTAACATAGCTATAAAAGACGAGAGATGGGTGAGATGTTTGGGTGTTCTACTTGCTCCCTTCCTTTCATTTATCTTGGCATGCCTCTCAGGGATAATCCCAGGAGGTAAGATTTTTGGAAACCCGTTATTGACAGAGTTTCCAGAAGAATAGTAGAATGGAGGAACTGTTGCATTTCAAAAGGTACTTTCAAACTTACCAACCTTGTATGTTATTTTTCCGATTCCTAGATCAACAGCACTGATACTAGAGAGGAAAATTATGAACTTCATATGGGAAGGTGGGCAATGAGGCAAACTCAATCATCTTGTGAATCGGAGAATTGCTCCATTGCCTATTTCACGTGGAAGTATTGGTGTTGGTAACTTGAGGGAGAGAAACAACGCACTGTTGATGAAGTGACTATGGAAATTTCCTAAAGAGTCCGAAGAGTTATGGTTCAAAATTGTGAGTAGCATAATGACATTGAAGAGTTCGGGTGGTTCTCCAAAGGAAGTCTGATAGTCGTCAAAGCCATTGGAAAAACATTATGAAGAGAAGAAACTGATAGAAACCAAACAAATATTCGATAAGATATACGAAATACACAAGATTACTAAAGCATTCAAGAGGCTTAATTCTCTCTCCATAGTCTAATGACTACCAATGTCATAATATGCATTATTCTACCATCACCCAAACATTCTATTTATAATCACATTCCCTAACAAACTACCCACTTATGTATATTAAATAAGAAACTACCCACTTATGTGAAAGTGGAGATGAAGAAGAAATAAAAAATATAATAAAGCTCTATGGAGATGGATCTCTATAAAGCTCTATGGTGTGGCAAGTACCCGATTAAAGTGAAGGTGGAGAAGAAATAGTCGTCTTTTTACTTCTAATTTCATCTCTTCCTCTATGCCTATTCTCTGGGATAAGGTGGTTTGGTTTGCTTCGCTGTGGAGCTCCCTTGTAAAGGATTTTTGTAATTATAGACCGTCTCAAATCACCCCCAATTGGTCTAGTTTTTTGTAATCTTTTGAGGGTCTCTTTCGTACATTTCATCTTATCAATGAAATTGTTTCTTATTTAAAAAAATAAATTGAAAAGTGAGGGTCAACTTCTTCGATAACTATGAGAAGCCCTAGGCAATGGTAAATATCAATGAGAAAAGAAAGGCTGAAGACTTGAGTTTAATCCAACTTCACAAAGCAAGCAAAATCGAAGGCTGACAAAAGTAGAAGGTCGCAGAAAAGGAAAGGAAAAGAAAAAGAAGTTGCTCGCCCTAGCCATATCCAACAAAAGCATGTGAGTTGGATGAAGGTCCTACGCGAAAAAAACTTGAAGAGAGAGGTACAAAGTTGCTCAAAATTGAAAATCAGACTAAAATCCACAAAAAATTTGTGTTTCGGCCTTCTTATTATTGTTCGAAGGATGTCTCTTTCTTCTTCAAAATTCACAGTGGGAAGGAAAGCTACTCTTTGAAATTCTCCCTTCTTCTCTTAAGAAATTCTTCTCACAATCGCCCCACTTCCGCACAACGTCGCCATTGTAGGCGACAAAATGGCGGCTGTGGCGAGCGCCTAATTAAGTCGCATCGCCTAAGCCCTCTCTATGGCGCAACCAGGTCGCCCCGCCTCTTGCCATAGGTATTCTATCTGGCAAAAAAGATTCACAATTTTTCCTACTTGTGGGAGTCCACAAGATTACAAAGAGTTTCAAATTTGATCATCGTAACAAACATGTTCAAGAGACAAATTTAAATTGTAGTAAGAAACGGTTTTTTCTTGTGTTTGTGGGGGGGAGGATATAAATAGAAAAATATCCACATACCAGTGCCAAGGCATACTGTATAACATAATTCCCAATAGCAGCTCCTTCAGGCTGCAATTTCACCATCAAGAATTTAGATGTTTATAGAAGTTAAAGTAAAAGGTTCATAGGTGAAAGCAGAAGAAAGTTATCAAGTATCGAGAAGGTACCCTGCAGCCAATAAGACGATACAAAAGCTGTTGTAAAGCAGGCAAATGCTCCAACAGTTCTTCATTGTCCAGTTCCCTAGTTCTGCTGTAGCCCTGCCAATGTTAGAAACCAAAATTGATGCATTTCAGGAATCTAGGAAGCATGAAGACTCACTAGACACATTCCAAGTACATGGTTTAGTACATCTTTTTAATTAAAAAAAATGTATAATTGCATATGCAATTAGGCTATACAGTAAATGTGTCCAAGACACATTTAGAACAGGAAGGGAAGAAAATTAAAAATACATAAATAATTGATGCCTTCAGTTGAACCCCACAAATATTCACATTAAGAAATAAATTAAAATATGCAAACCTAAAGAAAGAGAGAGCAGATAAAAATCCACTGAAAAAACGTAGTGAAGTCATGTGAGAAGACACTTGAAATTTTGTTTCAGATTAAAGTTTTAGGTTGAGACTTGTTATGTAGTTCGTGGAAAATTGGCTTTTTTGTTTTCTGCCCGTATTCTTTCTTTTTTTCTAAATGAAAATTGATTGTTTAAAAAAAGTATTTCGTGGGAAATTTAAATGTATTTTGTCCTGGAAAATACTACATCACTAGAAAGATATAATTGGCTTTATGTAAAAGTGATTGTATCTTTCAATGTTGACATAATATAATACATTATATTTGAAAAATGTTAAAACATACAAACATATTATCTTTTATTTATGTCGGTATCTTGATTTTTGAAAAATAGCATGTTGTCATGAGCATTCATGCTTCTCAAGTCCTGAATCTCTACAAAGAATACCTCAACAAAATAATTGAAACCCCATTAAAGAAAAAAAATAGCAACGAAGAGATTATTAACATAGACTCTAACAGCATCCAACATATGGATAGGAACCAAACTGATATTAATAAGAAAATAGAACAACAACGAAACTACTAAGCATTCGAGAGGCTTAGAACTCTCCCCTTCAATAGCCTAAAGACTACTATTCTCAAAATATGGATATCCTTGCCTCCTCACACCCACTTTATTTATACCCTATTCCCCTAACAACCTCTCACATCTATTTACTAATATACCCTTAGCCCATTCCTAACATTACCGGGCCCTCAAAGACACCTTGTCCTCAAGGTGTGGATCAAGTTACAACACTTGAACAACTCCAACCCCTACCAATACATTTCCATTCAAAAGAAGAAATTAAAACTAACCAAACAAAAAACGCAGTAATAAGAATCCGTTGAATCAGCGAGCAAACTGTCTCCCCCTGAAGGTCATAATGGATGTTAATTGTTTCTTTATCCAACAACCACAAGTCACATCCCTCTATCAACATTCTGATGATATCCCACTTAGCCTCACGAAGCATGATATCAGCCCATATTTTTCTAGAATTAAGAACTTGTGCTCTGATTGCCCTTACAACAGAGTCGATCGTAGTCAAACCAGTAACGAGAGATACTAATTGCAGCACCCAAAATTTCTCATCCAATTGAATTTGCCAATGTCCAACATATGCATAACGTTCCTCATATCTCTGATTCTTCTCGCTTCTGAAAAGCAATGGATTGGATAATACATTCTCGAGTGTATAGCATCTCCACCCAAACCTGTTTTCATTTACCAAGTCTTTAAACACCCATTTCCCATTAAATTGAACAGATGTAGCTTCAAATTCACCGAGATGAACTCCCATCTCCATTGAAATAGGTGCTCCACGCTTGCTTGAACCGATTCAGAATTAAGCATCCTGATGAAAAGATCACGACACCTGAAATACTGTAACTCTTTTGAAGCCATGGCTGGAGAACTCGTGTTTGAGATTCGTTCATGCACAGCCACTAAAGCATAAACAAAGTTGAATCCCTCCTTAGAATTCGTCAAAAAATCTCGTGCACGTGTTCTTAGTGTGTTTGTGACCTTGTCGTTGCTTTCCTTTTGTCCGGTTATTAACGCACCCATAAAAAATTTCAAGAACATAGACGATAGTGCCTTGTGCCCACTCCATTGGAGCCCCCAAATCTTTATCAGTGTTCCTCGTTGGTCGGTAGTAATCTTCACTGGATGGTCGTAGAGCAAAAGAATCAGAGGGACTGTCACCTTCAAAGCCCGCAGACCTAAGAGCAAGAGAATCCTCCATAACCCCTGAATTCGCTGATCTGTTATTGGTTTATAAATTAAAACCATCGTCTTGGAACAACCATCCTTTATACGACTGAAATGGACTTGAGAATTTTTCAAAAGTATTAGCCCACCCATATAATAGCTTTCCCAAGCAACCAAGTGGCCCAAGATAGATTCCTTCGAATAACCAGTCAAAACTGTTAGCAAGATCTCCATCCTGGGTATTTCCCTTATTGGGCAATTCCCTCCAAAAAGCCCATTCATTCTCTTTAAGAATAAATCAAACCTAAATAATGATTCTATTTCTTGCAGCCCTCTATTAACACTCCAGAAAATCCTCATTAAATTGGGCTTTACTGTAATTTCATTAAACTTAGGCCCGTTATCTCTTTTTCTTCCAGAAGTCACCTCCCACGTGCGCTCAAATCTGACGTGAAAATAGGATTTGCATCTCTTTCTTTCTCCAATCTTTGTCACCGCCTTCAGCCGTCGTCGCCGCCTCAGCCGTCGATCATTGCTCAATAGTTTGGATCTCAATTTTTGCTGTCTCTCTAGTTTTCTTTGATTCGGACGGCGCCGCTTTCGATTCTCTTCCGCAATCTGCTCTTTGTTTTGTGAAATTTCCGAAACCTACGCCGCCGCCATATCACTAGCTCCGACCATATCTCTTGTCGTCGATCAGATTTTGTGCAAAATCGTACGATTCTAAATCGTACTAAAAAATTTCGGCGTTTTCTCTGGCTTCGTAATCTCTGTCCTTTCCATTTGTGAACCTGTGATTGGAATCGTACAGATCGCTCATGGCTTGGCCAAGTCTTACTTGATTCAAAAACTTCAACTCCCATTTTTTTATCCAAACTATTTTTGTTATTCTCAGCTGAATGAAAATTTTCTACAACTTTTTCATTCTCCTTCATGTCTGAATTGTCACAATTGGTGGATTGCTGCATTTCTTCTTTGACTTGTTTCAGCTCTTCATTCGTCCGAACGTCTTCCTCAACCTTCAGCACCGATGATTTCTGTATTGATTCTTCCTTCTTCATAAATAAACGTGCTATTCTTGCTTCCCCCTCCTTCTCCCTTTCCTCAGCCTCTTTCTTCCACTTCATCTACAACTCCTCATAGGCTGTCTTCAAATCCAGTTCAACTGGCTCTTCAAACGTTATGATACGAAATCGTCTCTCTATCAACATTTTGAGTTCTCCCCCATGCGTATATTGGTCGTATTCTATCAGTAAGTTGATACCAATTGAGTGCCTCACCGATCATGCTCTCTGCTGCCGCCAGAATGTCCTCTCCTTCCCCCAATCTTCATCTGTTTTTAACAAGAATTTCCTCTGCTCTTTGAATCCAGTGATCATAATTTCTTCCATCAAAAACCGGAATCCTTAACCATTGATAATGTTTCACTTCATGACCGAACCCCATAATCTCCCGAGATCGACTGCTCTGATACCAATTGATAGGAACCAAACTGATATTAATAAGAAAATAGAACAACAACGAAACTACTAAGCATTCGAGAGGCTTAGAACTCTCCCCTTCAATAACCCAAAGACTACTATTCTCAAAATATGGATATTCTTGCCTCCTCACACCCACTCTATTTATACCCTATTCCCCTAACAACCTCTCACATCTATTTACTAACATACCCTTAGCCCATTCCTAACACATACACAATAACCAAAACACATTATGTAGGAATGATCTCCCGCAATTAATATCAGCTTCAATTATCAACTAGAAAAAATCATCACACTGATGTGACTTTTAGTCCTTCCATGTTGGGGAGGACAGATTGGCTGCATGGAAAAGATGTCAAAAAAGGGGGTGATTACATAAAAAAGTTTGGACGTTGACACCCAAAAGAATGCATACACATGTGCCAAGTCCCACACGTAGTCCCTGACTTTATCCTTCTCTATCGGATCTCTCCCTTGTTTACTGTCAAGAATCGACCTATTAAAGATTAGGTTTCCCCAAAGCTTAAGCAAGTAATTTCCTCTCTAAGATCCCCTTGACCATTTTTTTTATAACAAACAAATGCAATTTCATTGATGTATGAAAAAGCTAAAAAGGTAAGGAAGAGATTACAAAAAGGCCTTCCAATCTAAAGCTAAAGTGGAAGGGGTATAATTACAAAAAGATTTACAATGTGCATTCCAATTGGAGGCATTAAGGACACTAATCTCCCAAATATCCTTCCAAACATTGGATTTGTCCACAAAGATTTTTCTAATTCGCTCAATCCATATATTCCAAACAATTGATCTCACCACATCGTCCCACAAAATCTGACTTTTGTCTCGAAGCATAGAACCTCCCAAAAGAGCAATAACATTAGACTTAGGATCCTTATGACCCACGCACTTCATATTGAAGATATTCAAAAGGGAGAGCCAAATAGATTGAGAGAAGCTACACTCAAAGAGTAGGTGACCCGTAGTTTCAGCATTTTTTTACACAAACAGCACCAATTGGGTTGAGGAGCGATTCAAGGCTTTCTAGACTGAATTTTATGATTAGAGTTAAAGCCATCATTCATGGTAAGCCAAAAAAAAACTTCGATCTTTTTAGGATAACTCCCTTTCCAAACAGGCAAGTTAGAGCTATCCATAACATTCCCATTCTTAGTCCACAACAGTTGAAGAGCTGATTTGCAGGAAAACCATTTATTTTTATTAGGCTTCCAAGTTCTAATATTCTCCCTATCACAAACACAAAGTGGCTCTAGCAAAGCCATCAAGTTGATCCATTCCACCACCTCAATGTCTTAAATATTTCTTCTAAACTCAATAAGCCAAGTGTTCACCTCCCCATTCAAGAAATCTCTAATCGGATGAAATCTTTTTAGTCAATGTTGAACAGATTTGGGAATTTAGATGCAAAGGAGGCATCACCAACCCAAATATGCTCCCAAAAAAGAATGGAAACACCCCTACCAGCCGTGAATAAGCTATTTTCTTCTAGAAGATACTTGAGTTTGTAAATATGCTTCCAAGGGCTTCTATTAATGCAATTTGTTTTAATTTTGGATCTGTGGAAACCATCATTTGGCCAGACTTCTTTAATTGAGTTAATTAAATCAGCTTCCACCACATTAATAGCATCCATATTTTTTTTATGATAAACATTGCAATTTTCATTGATGTATGAAAATGCCCAAAAAGGCAGGAAAAGTTACAAAAAGGCCTTCCAATTGGATCCATATGCATAAGTCATGGAGGAACTCTACATGGTTAGATTGGGAAAATTATCATCAAAATCTATCATGACCTCGGTTTTTTACTGACAACCAAATGACAAACAAATGGAACACTTGAGCTCAATAGAACTGAATACAGTAGCATTATAATCCTAAAGAGGTACAATTTTCGTTGTAATGTCTGGAAAAAAAATATTCACTAAAAAATGTGTTGAGCAAAGAGGCCACGGCGAATTGATAAAAATTGTTCATACAGTACCTTCTCCTGACCTTGAGCAGGTCTTGGTAGGCGTTCAGCTTCAATGTCATACTTCAAAATTCTAAAACATTCAAGTCGTTCCTCTAAAAACAACGCATATGTACGTACCCACGCTGAGCAATCCCAAGCTATATAAAAAAAATATATCAGCAATCTAATATTATTGACTTTTTTTTTTTTTGCAACAATCTAATATTATTGACTACACAATTAGCATAAGAAAAAGTTTACCAATAGGGCTTGAATCATCTTTAAAATTAGATAGTTGAAGAATCCGCGCTCTTTGTGTAAAATTCAAAAGTTCTTCCCTAAAAGTTGGATCACCCTCCCTCAAGGTCCTATGTATGACTATTAATGTTTTTAGCGCGACCTGTAAAACACGAAGAAATAAATAAGGTGGATGCCAAAAGAAAAAAATCAATAGGAAGTGAAAAAAGGGATAATCATGGATTAGTCAGTTTAAATTGTTCAAAATAACTATGAGTGTTTCAGGAGCAAAGTAAGGCCTTTCGTTCTTTGTGGGATTTGGTTCAGTGGCGTGGCTCACTGTGAAGCTCTTTAGATGAGAATTTTCTTATTATTCACATTCTCACATAGCCCCCAATTGGCTTAGTTTTTTGTAACCTGTGGGACTTCTCCCTTTGGAACATTTCATCCCATTCCCATCAATGAAATTGTTTCTTATTAAAATAAATAAATAACTGATATACAAACATTTTGTAATGAGGACAGGATAACCCCACAATCTCCATTTCACAAAGGCCATAAAATGAGATTATCAGATAGAACCTAAAGGTTATGTATTTTATTCCACAACAATACACATTGCTTCCCTTCAAACGAAAACTTTCAAAAAGAAGAAAAAAGAAACCGTATACGGCAGTTTCACTTGAAGCACAATGCAATGCCGACAATGAAAGTAACCAAATTCAATGCAAAGATAAACTACTTAGAACAAGGATAATAACTGGATTAAAAGAGCAATATTTGCAGAGAGTAACTCAATTAAAACCATAATAATGAATATAACTCCATACCGTCCAATTACGTGTTTTGGCCAACCGTCGAGCAAGAGCATGAATACAATAAGCAACATCAGCCCGAGGCCTAACTGCTGATGTAGCAATCAAAATTTCTAAAGGGAAAAAAAAAACCCAAAATCAGATTTTGATCCAAAATTAGAAAGAAAGAAAGAAAAAACAGATCTGGGAAACAAGAATCACAAACTCCTCAAATGTCTCTCTTTAGGTGGGCATTCGACGTGGTTAGTAGCTTTGACAATTGCAACATCCAAATCCTAAATTCAGACAAGAATCCCGCAAATGAAGATTAAATAATATTAAAAAAAGAATAAATCGAATCAATTAATAAGGATTGAATCAAAAAAAAAAAAATTACCGCGTAATCGCTGTTAACATGAGCGAGACCGACTTTGGTAGAATCCTTAAGAGCGCCATAGGCTTTCCTCCATGTTTGAAGCGTGCCCATTTTAGTATAACTCTCTCTCTCTCTCTCTTCCAGAAAAATAGGTCTCTTACGTGTTTCGCAGGCCTTGATTCTCTGCTTCTTGTGATCCAACGAAGAAGAATGAGGAATTCTTCGGGGAAGAGAAAGATCGAAAGCGAAGATTATGGGGTTTTTCTTTCTTTTTCTTTTTTTTTTTTTTTTTTACACTTTTTGATTTGAAGATTCCAATTTTCCGACCTTTGTTTGTTGGGTATGGTGGGGTTGATGGCCCTTGGTTCGGTGTATTCTTATGTGTCATCATCATTGCTATTATTATTAATTAATTTTTTTATATTATTATTGGATTTCAAATATGAATTTTGTATATAAAATTGTTGCTAATTTGACTATGCTACTATGTAAATTATAAATAAATATATTCATAACCTTGTCAAAATAAACTTAAATAAATATATATCTACCAAATATTTAATATTGAAATTTTCTAAATTGTAAAAAGTTTAGGAAAATGGCACTTTTGGTCCCAGAATTTTCATTTTGTTTTCTATTTTGGTCTTTTAGTTTTAAAACCTGACATTTTAACCTCTGAGTTTTTCATTTTGCTTTCGATCTGGTCTCTGCCGTCAAATCTCAGTTAATTATTTAACAACATGTTGACGTGTCATTATTTTATTAAATTTTTATATATCATATTGACTTGGATTAATTATTTAAATAGCCACTTTTTTCCCCTCTTTTAACTAATAACCACACATGTCAAAAATTGATTTTTTTAGCCACCACTTAATGTAAAAAGACAAAAAAAAAAAACCCTTAAGTCAAATCACCATCTCTCTCCCCTTTTCCAGTCTGCTCCTTCTTCTTCTTTTATTTTATTTTTTTTTATTTAATATTAATATCTCTCCACATTTCATAATTATTTTCAAAAAAAATTTCCCTTCCATCCCCCCCCCCATTTTCTTCTATATATATTAGATTATCTCTCTCCCACTCTCATTTCTTTTTTCTTTCTTTTTTTTCATTTTTTCTTTTTTTCTCTCATTTCTTCTTTCATCTCTCCCTCATTTCTCCATCTATTCCCTATAATTTTCTTTCAAACCTCCATTGATTCTCCCCTTCTTTGTTTTTCTTTTATAAAAATTCACCATTTTTATCTTCTACAAATAGTCAACTTACAAATTTCCTACCTTTTTTAATTTACTATCTATCTCCTTAATTTCTTCTCATTTTCTTTTTTTTCATAAATATTTTTTCAACGTTTTTGTTCCGAATCTCGAAGATCTAAACCAAAACTAGCATGGATTTGACGAAAGGTATTTTTTTCTCATACGTAATTTACAATTCTTCGTTGTCTTATTGTAACAACCCGGGTTTTTGCTTAGGGTCATTTTAGTCATTTCACCAATTTTGATCCAATCAGCGTTATCTTTAGTTTTCCCGAACTATCATGTCGATACGAGTCCAACGCAATTGACTACGCTCAATTCCGAGTTCCGAGTAAAAAGATATGATCTAAATACCGTCTTTGCCCTTAGTCCTATTATTTAATATAAGGGTGATTTGGTCATTTCCCAACCAATACTATTTATATAAAAGGGCACTAAAACCTAGGTATCATGTTTTTGGACTCTCTCAGCAGCCGCCACCGTTCTTCATCGTCTTTCTTTTGATCCGTTTGTGTAAGTTCGTTCTTCATTCAATTATCGCAACAAATCACGTTTTAGATTGCCATTTTAATAGTGGGTTTCACCTGATCAAGAGGTCGCCGGATTCTGAGTTTTCCTCGTCGGAGTTCTTGCGTTTGTTTCATTGAGTCTTCGAGTTAAGATTTATGTGGGATTTCCTTTTAATTCGTTTTCCCATTATTTCAAACCAAATTGGATATAAATGACTGTGTTTTCTTTGCTTTACTTTCGAGTTTAGTTCCTTGCCGGAGTTGGGTTTGTATCACCAGCGAATCAAGGTTTTATCGAGTTCCATTGAGTTTTCCGAAAGGTAATTTGTACTTTTGGTTATTCTTTTTAGTTGGGGTTTAACTAGAGTAATTTACGGTCTAATTGGACGTTGTTTCTCTACATTTTCAAAAATTTTGAGGCTCGCCGGACTCTCACAGGAAACTGGGTTCGTTCTTTGCGGGATTGTTCGGGTTGGAGGTGTTCGTGTTTAGAGTCTATTGCCATGTGTGATCCGAGACGTGTTGGGCATTTTCATTTGAGTTTTGGTGAGTTGCAATCCTTAAGTTTAAAAAAAATAATAAAAAAGAAAAAGAAAAACGCAGCAAACTGCGTTTTGTTGTATGCATGGATGGAGGTTAGGGATGACCGGTCCAACTGGACCGGCTGGGCTGGTCCAACTGGTCCAGACCGGTTCAAGGGCCATTTTTTAGTCAATTTGGGCCGGTTTTCGTCTCGTTCTTCCGGTTTTCATTAAATTGACTTTAAATTAATGTCAATACAGGTCTTGGGCACCGTTAGGAGTTTATTTGGATTTATTTCGAAGCCGTTTGCTTATTCAATTTGCGAATAAGGTAGGTTAATTCCTACTTAGAAGTTAAATTGAATTCCATGTGATTGTTTGTTTGTTGTGTGATTATTATGATGTTTTCGGGAGATGATTTATTGATTTTAATTATTATTATTATTATTATTATTATTATTATTATTATTATTATTATTATTATTATTATTATTATTATTATTATTATTATTATTGGTTTTTAAATTCTTATTATTACTATTAATATTATTATTATTACTATTACTATTATTATTATTTTATTTTTATTTTTATTATTGATTTTAGTTATTATTATTAGTGTTATTAATATGTGCTTGTTGATTTGCAAATACTATATTTATTTAAATTATGTCCGTTAGTTGGTTATGTGCTATATTTAGGGCCTTATAGTGGTTTAAGTTTTAAACTAACCTAATAAACACACCTATTAAATTTGTAAAGCTGGATGCTTAGCATGGCACGTATCATGAGTGGCCCTATACCCCACTATGATACCTATATACAAATTTAATAGTAAACAAGGGATATAATAATTACGTATTAAATTTGTAACGCTGAATACTATGGCACGTATCATGGTTAGCCCTGATACCTATTTCCAAGCTGGATAGTATGGCTTGTATAGTTTGTGGTCGCGTATTCCACATTTATACCTATGTACAAATTTAATATTAAATAAGAGTTGTTGTAGGCTAAGTACTGAAGGGATGATTTACTAAATTAGCGGAATTTTGTTTAGTAAACTTATTAACATTTAATAACGGATCTATTAACATCATGCAATTTGTGAAAGACATGTAGATTCATGCTTATATTTTCGAAAAATAAAATCAAACCGGAACTTACATTGAGTAAAATCGGAGAATTGGTTGGAGGTTTCTTTACAAGATCAATCCTCAAGAACACCAGGATCTTCTATGCTATATCCCGATCGATCAAACGAAATTCGATTGTGGGATCGAACTTTAGAAGAAATTGGGAAGAAGAAAAAATATTTTCTTCCCAACACTATGAGAAAATCGGTAATGAGGGAGGGAGAGGAGGAAGAGAGAGTTCCAACTTTCTATGGAATTGTATTGTGTGATTTATGAATGACCCAACCCTCCTATTTATAGAAAAATAGGAATCCTAATCACATTAGGATTAATCTATAGAGATAAACACAAAAAGAAAAAAGATAATCTCTTTCCTTTATCTAGCAATTTCGAAAATGCCATGGATAAATAGGAGATTATTTTATTTTCTTTATTTTTATTTATCTTGGGTAAATAAATCTATGTAGTTATTTTAGGATATAATTCAAACAATTATCTCTTCCCAAAATACATCATATGGCCGAAATTTACATGTATTAATTAAAAAAAAAATTCTAATTTATTTAATTAATTATTTCGGGCCAATCCCAATTGGGTTCATTAATCCAATTGGGCTTGAAATTCTCTCTCAAATTAATAAGTCTAACTTAATTAATTTATTTATTAATTACCATTTAAATAAATATTTTATTTAAACAATTAATAATATTAATATTTTCTCCCGACTAAATATTATCAAATTTATATTTAATTATTAATTTCCATTTAAATAATTTTCATTATTTAAATAATTAATAATAAATATTATAATTATTAATTTCCATTAAATAAACTCATTATTTAATTAATAATTTTATTGACAATATTTTATTATTAATTAATTAATTTTAATTATTAATTTCCATTCAAATAAAATTAATTATTTAAACAATTAATAATTGTCAATTAATTTCAAATTATTAATTACCATTTAAATATACTCAATATTTAAATAATTAATAATGTATAATTAATAATATTTCATTATTAATTTCCTGTTTAAATAAACTCATTATTTAAACAATTAATAATGTTTATATTAATTACCGTTTAAATATACTCAATATTTAAACAATTAATATTCCCCATTTTAAGTAATTCACTTTACTTAAACTTTTCATTTCTTCTACTTGATTTCGCGACTACGATATTTGGGCTAGCATAGGGACCCGATGGACCTATAGATCATGGGCTTAATAATTAGTCAATTAAGTGATTAACACATAATCAGTTAATTACTTATTATCTAACTATGAATAATTCCACTATAGATTCATAGCTGAACTCCCCTCACTATAGATGAGTTATGTCCATTCAGTTTATCTTTTATTTATATCGTGATATTATCCTTCACGTGGAACCCTCATAATCACAGCGGATAAATTTACCGTTTTGCCCCTGTAATTACCGCTTTATCCTTGTGTTCCCACTGATTCTCCAATGAACTTTATCTTTAGTCGAACTAGAGATAAGATACTTCGTGATCAATAGAAGTCGTGACGTCACTTGTTCATGTCTCGAATCAGGACATCAAGGAGTTTCCTAAAGTTCCTAAAATGTTTAGGTATCGCACCGATACCGTTAATTTATAGGAAAGTTATGAATTCCATCTCGTGAGAATGAGTTCCCAGCTATTTATCTAGTCATGTTCCCAAAACAGGAGTGTATTGAGCGTTCTTACGGATCACTCTCAACCATGTGAATCAAAGAACATAACTCCACAAATAGGAGTCCGCATTTCACTCAGGATTGAGATCTATCACCGGTTGATAAACTTAGTTTGATATTCGATCAATTCTAAAAAGCCTGGTACTAATGAGAAACTTGATCGAACATCGTGGTCCTGTCTTATACAATCAACATTGCATATGATACTTCCATTTCATGTCTCCCACATGAATGATCAGGATTAGATCATTTGTCTATAAACAAAATGCAAAGCTATCAACAGTGTTACCAGGATAAGGTTCCCAAACGTTATCCATTTACTGTAGACACTTTTAAGTTACTCATCTCGACTTTAATCCTCTTGTATGACTCACATACTATGTCGTGATTTCATAAGAGTAACTTAGGGTTTACTATTTGAATGTTTTGATATTTATATATTTCCATATATTCCTAATATCGTCAATCGAATCAATCTAGATTATATAAAGAACTTATGTTTATTTATTTAATTTATTCGAAATAAATTATTATAATTAAATAATTACAAGTTCTAGGACACCATTCCTAACAAGTACCTATCTAATTAATTATAAGGCGTGGAAATGGACGAGTATCCATAAAGTATAATGATGATAACTCTTTGAATTTAATTTGCTTATATGAGTTTGGTTTTAATCTACTGAGCTAAAAACTCACGGTATTTGAATGCCCTGCAAACTTTTATTTTGCAGGTAACATTGATATTGATGGAGACCATGGCGATTGACGAGGATGGCGCTACACTGATAGGCCCTTAAGACTTGTCATTTCTATTTATTTTATTTTTATTTTATTTTATTGAACATTTTGTCATTTGTTTTATGGATTTTCATTTTAAATTTATTTTAGTTGTTTTTAATTATTTAAATTGGCGACAAAATAAATGTTTTTGTTTCAAATGTTTCTTTCGTAATTAAATAAACGCTTCCGCATTTATTCAGTTTTACTCTGATTTAACTATATTTTTCAAATGAGTTATGTGTTTACTTATTTATTCGGTTATTTCGGGTCGGGTCGTTACAGTAATATATGTATTATATACTTTTCGTGGTCTGTTTAGTATTCAATCTGTAATATACGTGATATACGTTCTACTTCTATCTTGCTTAATATACAGTCTGTGTAATATACGCAATATATACTTTTTCTATGGTCTGTTTAAATATATATCTTGTAATATACGTGCTATACATAACTGCCTGTTTTTATATTTATCATATCTCTAATGTCTTTTTAATGTATAGTTCTGTAATACACGTAATATACATAACTGTCTGTTTTTTTCAGTCCACTATATTTGTTACTAAAATATACATTCTTAAATATACACAGTATATGAAAAATGGCAAGGGTTGGTGTACATACCCCTTCCTTTATGTTCCGTTTTTTTCTTAGTCGCACATTTGGTAATATTCGTACTATTCGTGATATACATTCTCCCCTCTTTTATGTTCTTTTTTTTTGTTAGTCGTACATTATACAATATACGTACTATACACAAAAACAGTTCATTTTCGTCTGTTTGTATATTAAGTATTTTTTTGTATATTAAGCATTGTGTTAATTTACACTCTTTTCGTTTCCCATTTGCAGATTAAATGACATGTATATTACGTACATCCTTCACTTTTTCTCAAATGCACTTACGAACCGGAGGACGATATACACAATATACCAAATGTACGTAACACTTTATATGAGAGAAACAAATATAAATAATATACTAAAATGAATCTACATGGTCCCACAAAAAGGTGACCACATGGTCGTTTATGTTAGTGACTAAATGGTCGTTTATGAGACAAGTGACCAGTTGGTCCCACAAAAAAGGTGATCAGTTGGTCGTTTATGTTAGTGACCATCCAGTCGTTTGAGCATCAGACTAAGGCGACCATCTGGTCGTTTCTTTTACTTCTAAATTGCGACCAGATGGTTGTTTTATGTTTTATAAAATGCGACCATCTGTTCACCAATGTTTTTTTTTAATAAGATAATTAATAATTTATAATTTAATTAATTAGAAATTAATTAATTGTTTAAATTAAATTATTTAATTTGTAAATATTATTTTTATTTTATTTAAATTATTATTTTTTTAATTAATTAAATATTTATTTAATTAATTAATTAATTAAATATTTATTTATTTATTTAAATTAAATAATAAAAAATTGGAATTAAAATAAAAATATATATAAAGAAATTTCTAAAAGAATGTACTATACAAAAGAAAAGAAATATAAACTACTGCGGAGGAGCAGGGGGTGGTGGAGGCGGCGACGATGATGATGAATCGGGATCTTGGGGTCCGAAGAACGCGGCCAATGCAGCTGCGAGCTGGCCTGAACATCCTCATGAATCGCAGCGACTCGAGCATCCAAGTTGCTACGCATATCCTCCATCTCGGTGTGAAGCTGCTGAACCTCCTCTCGCAGCTGCTGCTTAGTCGAAGAAAGACCATAACTCGTGCTCACTCCTCTACGCTGAGGTCGAGGCACGTCAGCGTATAGTCGTCTCCCGTACGAGCCGAGCCCAGGAACTGATCCATCAGGCCGAACCCCTCCAGCAGCGTCTAAGAACGCCTCTTTACGGTCGTCCTGAGTCGGTTGTGATTCTGGTGTGGGCAACCGCTAACTCAAAGACTTCTTGAAACGTTCCTAAATATTTAAAATTTAGAAAATAAAATATTTAATATATAAGTTAGAAAAAATTGTAAACAAAAATTAATAATTGAAAAAATTATTAAATACCTGAACTTCTTTCGCCTTTTCGTCGACAATCGTCCCGTCCTTTTTCGTGTGAAGAATGAGGTGCAGCTCATCGGGCGGGATAGGGTGACCGTGCTTCTCTTCCTAAAAATATTAGAGATTGAAAAAGAAAAAATAAATTAATAATTAATTGAAAAATAAAACAACAAAAAAGTACGTAAAAGAACAAAAAAAAACTTACCAATCGACTATGGTACTCGTCTTGGGTCCAGGCCCCGCCTGTGTGTTTGGTGGGATTCTTCGCACGGTTGGCCTTACCTCTTTGTCACTTCCTTGCCCTCGGAAGTGTCCAAGCTCGCGATCAGCCTCGCGTGCTCCTCCTCGCTCATCCACACAGGTCGGTTTGCTGCTTGCTTTCTGCGCGCCCGGTAAATGAGGTCCTTGAATCGATTCTGGACGTGATTGTCCATAGGGGGAACAATCTACCGTCCATGATATCAGAAAAGATACAAGGAAACTTGCCCTGAAAAAAATTCAAATAAAAAATTGGTAAAGTAATAAATTTAGTTTTAAAAATTTAAAAATTAATTAATTATAAAAATAATTGATGTTATTTACCTTCCAATTGGCGTACATCCGACGTTTCTCCGTCGTCGGAATCTTCTGCCAGCGAAGCTCGCTGGGTAGAGGCATGCTCTGGAAGACCTCGCGAAACCTTTTTGAAACGGTTGTATGCGGCTGTACTCTGCAAAAACATTAAAAATATTATGATATTAGATTAGAATTAAACAAAACTATTTATAAAAAAAACAATTTTTACAATATTTAAAGAATTAAAAATTAATTAATTATAACAATAAACAAAATTACTTACGTATTCCCTTCAATCCGAAGGGTAGAGTCTGCGGCAGGAGGAGGTGCGTGCCAGAAGTGGATGGTCCCGCTGGATCGCGCTGCGCTAAACGTGGTGTCGCAAGCTGGGACTCAGGGACTGCATCATCGGAAGTGACATCAACTCCCGACTCGTAAATTGTGAGGAGTCTGAACTCATCTGTAGTCAAATCAACATCAGCGGCAACAGCAGTAAGCGGCTGAGGAGTCGCGTCGTCAGGCTCGTCTGACTGGGGAGGACGTCGTCTGCCCGTCATAATCCTAAAACTAAACTAATTAAATTACACTAATTGAACTAAATTAAAATAAAACAAAATTAAAGTAAATTAATTAATAAATAAATTAATAAACTAAATTATAGTAAGTGATTAAAATAATTAATTAATTAATTAATTAACTAAATTATACTAAGTAATTAAAATAATTAATTAATTTAATAATTAATTAATAAACTAAATTATACTAAGTAATTAAAATAATTAATTAATTAATTAAACTAATAAAAATAAATACTTAAAATAATTAATTAAATTAAAATAATTTAACTAAATTAAATTATTTAATTAATGAAATAATCTAAATTAAATTAATTAAATAATTTTAAGTAAAGTAAATTAATTAAACTAAATTATACTAATTAATTAATTAGTAAATTAATGAATTAATTAATCAATTAAACTAAATTATACTAATTAAACAAAAATAATTAATTAAGTAATTAATTAATTAAACTAAAAAAATAATTAATTAACTAAACAAAATTAAACTAATTAATTAAAATAGTGTAATTAATTAATTTAAACTACTTAGTATAATTAAATTAAACTACTTAGTATAATTTAAGTAGTGTAATTAATTAATTATTTTAATTAATTACACTACTTAAACTAATTGATTAAATTAAAGTAAATTAATTAATTAAACTAAATTAGATTAATTAAACTAAAATTAATTAATTAACTAAATTAAACTAAAACTAATTAATTAACTAAATTAAACTAAACTAATTAATTAAGTGAAAATAAATTAATTAATTAAAAACTTTACTAATTAATTAACTAAAGTAAACTAGACTAATTAATTAATTAAATTAAATTAAATTAACTAATTAAACTAAACTAAATTAACTAATTAAACTAAATTTAAACTTAAAACTAAAACTAAATTTAAACTTAAAATCTATAAGAAAACTAACCTCGTAATAGCAACCGGGATTGGAGGTTTATGGTTTTTGGAAAAGAGTAGGAACGGGGAACGGGAAAGTAAAGAACGGGAACGGGCAAAAACAAAGGGGAACGGAACGGGGGAAAAAGAGAAAAGAGAGGAAAAACGGATGGGGGGAGGGAGGAAAAACGGATGGGGGGGAGGGAAACAGTTTCTATGTTTAAATCTGTATTTGCGACCAGATGGTCGCAAATATGTAATTATGACTAGAAACCAAAGGTCGCGCGTGCTGGGGAAATTACGACCACGTGGTCGCATTTTCATACAAATTTGCGACCATCTGGTAGCATTTATTAAAAAAGCGACAAGGTGGTCGTAATTTTGTAATTATCAACAACTATCACATCACACGCCCCAATCTTTAAATTCACCGCCATAAATTTCATGTAAATTTTAATTTGCCGCTCAATTAAGTGACCACAATGTCACAAAATTGCGACCAGATGGTCGCAATTTTGAAATTTACCGCCAAAAATTTCATGAAAATTTAAATTACCCGCTTCATATTGGTGACCAATTGGTCGTCATTTAACTTGAACCATTTAGAATTTTGGAAAAAATTAAGTCTACTTTGCCAAAATTGCGACCAAGTGGTCGCATTTCACTTCTAAATTACTACCATGTGGTCACCTTTTGTGTTAAATTGCGACCATATGGTCGCAAATATTAATATATATATATATATATATATATATATATATATATATATATATATATATATATATATATATATATATATATATATGTATATATTTTAACCTTCATTAAAGAAATAGTTTTAATAAAACATACAATGAATCATAAAGTTACAAAATGTCTCATTCATCATCCTCAGTTTTTTCGGTTGTCGCTTCTTCTTCTCCTTCTTCTTCTTTTTTTGTTTCTTCATCGGATTCATCGTCTCGAATAAATTCATCGTCTCAAAGAAGTCCCTCACATAAAGTCTTCTTCTTCTTCTTCTTCTTCATCAGATTCATCGTCTCGAATAAATTCAGAATCAATATCACGTGCGTGAGAAGTGGAAGCATTTGTATCATCATCATGCAATGTTGTTGTTCCATCGTTCAAAAGACAAACAGTAGTTGCATTCTGACCATTGTCAATTGCACGACATCTTATCTCATCTTCTGTAAAAGCACCAGCTTCCTCTGCATGGTCGTCTTTCTGGGACAAGTTTTCTTTTACCTGACATGGTTTAACTGTACAAACAACTAACCAATCTGTCAGATCTAGTCAATTAATCGGATAGTTCAGATAATAAACTTGAATCGTTTGTGAAGCCAGGACAAACCTATCAGTTGTGCGCATATGCTTAGACTTGTTTACCTCAACGATTTATAAATGACCAATCTTACGGACTCCGCCTCGTCTGGTTGTCTCGAACCAAGTGCAGTTGAACAGAACAATGCGTTTTAGCGGGACTTGCGTATTGAATCTCAAGAATCTCATCGATTACTCTGAAGTAATCATCTTCGTTTGTGCCGAACACATGACCTTTTATGCAAACACCAGTGATAATAATTCTGCACAAATCCCCGACTATAAAGATGAACCTTCAAATCTTTAACCGGTATGATTCTCTTATTGTTGCATTTCCTGCACGGGCAACGTAGCTTTTCACCATACTTTTCATAATAGACAGTTGTCATGCAAAACTCAACAAACTGTTCAATCTCGACCACGAACTCATCATTCAAATACCCGTCTATCAAACGAACATACATCCACTCTCTCATTTTCTTTTTTCTTAATGCTAACAAACAATGGGAGGAGTGGATTTTTTTCTTAATGTTTAAAACCAATTGGTGTAACGTCCCGTTATTTTGAAGTGAGTTTTTTTTTATTATTTTATTTTATTTTATTTAATGTTATTTATTTATTTATTTCAATTTAAGTATTTAGTTTAATTATTATTTTTGTAATTTAGAATTTAGTAGTTAATTTCGTCCGAAATTCTTTTTAATCGTTTTAATACTTTAAATACGTTTCAGAGACATTAATAATTATTAATCACCTTTAGATTAATTTAAGAGCTTCGGGTTTGATTTATAAGTCAAAAGTCATAAAGGACGCAACCGTCATTTCCAATTTCTTAAAAATATCCAAATTACTATTCATTCATCTTTAAATATACAATTTTTGACCAAAGTTGACTATTTCTTCCTCTCAAAACCGTGGGCATTATAGGGGGAAGGGAAAAATTCGGGTTTCGTTCGTTTCTCGACTAATTGACTCGATTTCGGTTGCATCGGAAAGCCTTCGGTCCTAGGATTCTTCTCCACCTAGCAATCGTGCTTTCCATCCGTGTTCTAAGGACTTCTCGGTAAGTTAAAGTTCAAACCCTAAGCTCCAAATAGTGTTTTAATGGAGTTTTCTCTTTGATTCTTCAATTTCTTGCCGAGGAACTCGATGATTTTAAGTACGGTAGTTGTTTTTAATGATTTTGACAACTTTCCCTAAACCCTAAAACCGAGTTTCAGTCAAAGCTCTTCCCGTTTGAATTTTACATCATGGGGGTTGTTTTGGGGTTTATATTTACTGATATATTGTTTATTGTAATTAAATTCGGGAAATCGATTATTGTTCAAAAACCCGAATCATCGATACCCATTGAAATCGGGAACTTTGAAACTACTTAAAACCAACTCGAAACACCTCTAAAGTGCCTAAAAGCCTGAAAACCGAACTTGAAACCCATTTTCCTTTGAGGGGCCAAGAGCACCCTTGGGTTTTTCCGGGGTTGTTCGTCGTTTTGAGCTTTTAGATGTTAATTGATCGATGTTTGATTTATTAATGATCGTTAGATACACTTTTAACTGTAGGTGTTTCGGATCGTTGATTGATCGTGCTTTCGAAGACTTGGAGCAAAATTAATTTGGCTTAGGTGAGAATAAATAGGATTTAAAATAGATTTAGAAACCGAATAAGATGAACGGTTTTGTAAGATTGGAGGTTGAGATTTAGATTCGAATCTAAGAGTAAAAGAAAGTGAGCTAGTGACCTTAGGATTAGGAGCTAGTTCTTTGAGTGAAAACTTTGGAGTTTCTCGAGGGAACGTTGAACTTTTGAAAAGTCTAAGTTAGAATCGTTCCGAAGATTAACATGGATCATTAGAAGTTAAAGGATCCAAACTTTTAGATAGAATGGTTAAAGGAACTTGAAAATAGAACCTTGGATTTTATTTGGGAGTTTAGAATCCTTGAAAGTGAAGATCATTTGTTTAAGATAGGATCTTACTTTTATTAAAGTATCGGAAGTTCGATTTACTTATTGTTCTTCCAAAATTCCTACTTATTTACTTTATGCATAAGGACATCTATGATCCTTTTACTTTATGCACTTTACTTTAAGCACTTTACCTTTATGCCCTTTTCGATTATGTTGAATGTTTATATTTACTTTACTTGCACTCGAAGGCATAATTCATATCATATCATATTGCATAATCGATTATTGGGAGGAATAATGAGACATGCTAAAGAACTGTGGGACGTTGCATTGTCTGGTATTATTCGTTTTATATTTCCGTATATGTACATGAGGAATGCCATAGGACTGCGGGACTTTGCATGATCGAAGGAGATGGATAATGAGATAATGATGGAACTATGCGAGTTCACATTATCTAGTATTATCCATAATTACTATGATACATATACGAGGATACAAGTGTGCATTGAAGCTTGTATTCGGTGGGTGAGATAATGAGGTATTGATGGACTGCGGGACTTCATTACCTGACATTATTCACTAGAGGTGGGAAGATTATATTGATGTAAAGGTTGAGTGCCCTTTACACTTGTTGAGTGAGATAATGAAGTATTGATGGACTGCGGGACTTCATTACTGTCATTATAAGCATTAATGATGTTATATTAATGTAAAGGTTGTGTGTCCTTTACATTTGTTGAGCGAGATAATGAAGTATTGAAAGGATTGCGGGACTTCAATACTGTCATTATAAACAATAGATGTTATATTGATGTAAGGTTGTATGTCCTTACACTTGTTTAGCAAATTAATGAATAATGATTAGACTACGAGTGCTAATATTATTATCATTAATCGCAAACTGTGATTGTTGATTATGTTAAGTCTGAGTGAACTTAACATTATTATATTAAAAATAGCGGGAAGTAAACTTTTGATAGCCTGAGTTGCTATAGAGAAAAGAATTGAACATTTTGTATGACATACATTTCTATAAAGAAAAGTAATGAAATTGATGTATAGCAGAGTGCTATAGGAAAAAGGAATGAGATTGAATTGGATAATGAGAGAATACAATGGCGTATTGAACCTTGTATAATTATTATGTGATACATATGTAAGAGAATTAGTTTCTCAATAAATTACATATGTAAGAGGACTAGTTTCTCACTAAATTGGAAGATCTCTTATTTGGGAGAATTGGTAAGTAAAAGTGAAATATTGATGTAAAACCATTTTGGTGGTTAAAAGGTAAGAGAATGTGAGTTTTACTTGGACACAAATCCGGATGCGGGTTTGGGGTCTAACTTTACTTTTTTTTTTGTTTATTCTCACTGGGCTTTGTTGTTAGCTCATGATATTACAAACATTTTCAGGTGTTCGGGTCATGAGAGAGGAGCTGGTGCGGCTTGATCGAGAGGATGATGATGTGGAGTTGGACTAGATGTCATTTAAAAGCCCCGGGGCTAAGCTTATCTTATTTTGTTTTGATTTCAGTCTTTGAGATGTAAATTTGTTTATAAGCTCTTAAGAGCTTTTTGTCTTAAGTTTTATGGTTATAATCTTCTTTTAATTTTGGAAAAGGAATTGTATTTCCTTACTTTTTAATTTCTCTGATTGTGAAAAATGTATACAGGTTGTGGATAGTCCAAGTTTTAAACATATCCACGCCAAATTTTATTAAACAATAAGTCTTCCGCTGTCAATCTGATTTTAAATTATTTAAAAGTGTCGGGTCGTCACAATTGGAGGAGGGGATTTTATATATAATGGACTCCTCTGCTCATTTACGACCACATGGTCACTTATTTTGGTGACCAGTTGGCAGTTTTTCTCGCGCCAAATTGTTTATCTACCACTGGTCACTTAAAATCACAAATTTTGCGACCATCTAGTCCCTTCAAAATGTGACCACCTGTGTAACGTCCCGTTACTTTTGGGGGTAAATTTTTTATTTTTATTTTATTTTATTTTATTTATTTATTTTAATTAAAGTATTTAAGGTTAATTTAAAAGTAGTGATTTCGATTTTAGTAGCTATTTTCGTCCGAAATTCTTTTTAATCGTTTTAATTAGGGGTGAAAGAAAAAACCGAAAAACCGAAAACCAGAAAAATAAACCGGGCCGAAACCGTAAAAAACCGAACCGTCCCGGTTTTCATTATTCAAAAACCGAACCGGCTAAAACCGGACCGAACCGGCTTCTAAAAAACAAGTAAAAATCCCATACCCCTTCCCTATTTCCCCCTAATTTTTATTTATTTGTTTTATTTTATATATTTACTTATCACTTTATTTTAATTTATATATTTATTAATCTAATTTTTTCAACTAAGTTATTGTTTATGTTTGATTTTTTTTGTTTCATCCTTCAATGTTGGAGGATTTTTTTTAAAACTAAATGCAAATGGCCTATACTAAAAAAACCGGAAAAAACCGAAAACTGAACCGGTAAAAACCGGGCCAATTCCTATTAAAAACCGAACCGGTCCGGTTTTTAAAATTAATTGAAAAACCGGACCGAACCGAACCGGTTTCACCCCTAGTTTTAATACTTTAAATTCGTTTCAGTGACATTAATAATTATTAATGGGCCAATTAATAATTATTAATCACCTTTACATTAATTTAAGTGGTTCGGGTTTCGTTTTTAAAGTAAAAACAAAAGAGGGACGTAGGCGTCATTTTCCAATTTCTTAAAATATCTCAAATCACTATTCATCTTCACTTTAAAAAGTCAAATTTTAGACATTTCCTCTCTTGTTTTCTCCTCCATGGCTGAGACACCCTCTTCTTCCTTCCTTTTTTTTTTGTTTTTCTTAATTACTCGGTGGATCATCTCAATTCTCGTTGCGTTAGAAAGCCCTCGGCCCGAGGATCATTTCTAACCTACCAATCGAGATTTTCGCTCGTTTTCTTGAGTTCTTAAGGTATGTTAAAGTTTCTAAAATTTGGTGTGAATAGTGTTTTAATGGAGGTTTTGGTTTGAAATCTTCAAATTCGTTTACCGAAGCTTGAAGATTTCAATCGGGAAAGTCGTTTTGGTCAATTTTAGAAACTTCCCCTAAACCCTAAAACCGAGTTTGAGCCGGAAACCCGTTCCATGTGATTTTCTCTCACCTGGCTATGTTTAGGATGTTTAGGTTGTCATGTTTTTGCATTTTACTTAATTTTTCGGAAATCGATTATTGTACAAAACCCTAATTTACGTATACCCATTGATGTTGCGAACTCCCAATGTATCCGAAACCAACCCAAAACACCTCTAAAGTGCATAAAAGCCGGAAAATCAAACCCGAAACCCTTTTTTCCCTTGTATGGCCGAGAACACCATAGGGAGGAAATCCGGGTTTTTCGTCGTTTTGTGCATTTAGATGTTGTTTGTACGATTTCCGGTTAATTAATGATTGTTAGGTGTAATTGATTGTAGGATTGTGATTTGTTCGTGTGTTTGCGACCTCAGAACGATTGGAGCTTGTCTACAATCTAAGGTGAGTTTAAAAAGGAAGTTAGTAATTTTATGAATTAAGTTTCATTACGATTTTGTTTATTGAGGTTAAGAAGGAACTAACTTCTTAGAATTAATATTTGGTTGGAGACTTTAATTCGGAAGTGAGTGGAGAGAATTTGGAATTATAGTGAGTTCGGTGAAAAGGAAACATCGGAGTGGTTTGGAAGTATTGTAAATGAATTGGAGATGTTAAATGAAAGTGGAAGTTAAAAGCACTTTGAGTGGTTTGGGAGTCAAAGTGGCTTAGAAAATACACTTGAGTGATAACTCGTGTAAGCCAAGTTGATTAGGTTCTTTAGTAACTTAGTAGAATTCGGTTAAGATTGTCTAACTTATTAGAGAACTTGATGGTTTGTGATACGGTACATGATAGTATGTTGATTCGGATCCATACGGTATCATGGTGCGATGGTTTGTGATACGGTACATGGTATGTTGACTTTGGTCCATACGGTATTATGGTACGGTACATGATAGTAGGCCTCATCATATGGATAAAGCCCGTGGGCCGGCCCAAGCCCAGCCCGGTCCTGGCCCGGCCCGGCCCGTAAGTCAACGGTTGACGGGCCAGGCTCGGCCCGGCCTATAAATCAATGGGCTGGATATGGATCATGCATTTGAGCCCAAGCCCGGCCTTCGGGCTTTATCCATAGGGCCCCCATCAGGCCCGGCCCGAGGCCCGGCCCTAAGCCCGGTTCAAAGCCCGTTCAAAAATTATTTAAAATATATATAAATATATTTTATATTTGAGAAAAATGCACATGATTTATGCATATAAGTAGGTGCCAACCTAGTTGGGATGTATTTACATTGCAATGATGCAAATTATTTATTGAAAAAACAATTATGTAAATCTTATTTCTTGGTGAAATCATTATACTTCATTATTATTATTTATCCATTTTATTTTGTCTCTTTTTAAGTTAAATTAAAAAAATATATATATAGTCAAATTAAGTTAAAAGAATGATAAATAAATTTAATTTAAAAAGTTTAATTCCATATAAAATAAAGTATAAATAAAAAAATATATAATAACAAAATAATAAATTAACTTCATCACTTTATAGTTAAATTTAAATTTAATTAACATATAGGAACAAATATAAATAAATAATTTAATAGTAAAAATTTAAATTAACTTTTTTTTCACCATTTTAGAGTTAAGTTTAAGTTAAAAAAGTTCAAAATAATTTTCTAAAAATACAACTAATAATTTAATGGAAATTTAATTAAATGCATAAAAATTTGAACAGGCTGGGCCAAGCCCGCAAAAACGGGCCCGGCCCGGCCCGGCCCGTATTTTATCTCATGGGTCCAAGCCCGTGGGCTGGGCTTGGGCTTACCCTTTTAAGTCAGGCCCGACCCATTTATAGAGCAGGCCGCCGTGCCCAAGCCCATTCATTTAAGTAGGTAGGGCGGGCGCCTACCCATTGATGAGGCTTACATGGTAGTATGTTGATTCGGATCCATACGATACCATGGTACGATGATTTGTGATACGGCACATGATAGTATGTTGATTCAGATCCATACGGTATCATGGTGCGATGGTTTGTGATACGGTACGTGGTATGTTGACTTCGGTCCATACGGTATTATAGTATGGTACATGGTAGTATGTTGATTCGGATCCATACGATACCATGGTACGATGATTTGTGATACGGCACATGATAGTATGTTGATTTAGATCCATACGGTATCATGGTGCGATGGTTTGTGATACGGTACATGGTATGTTGACTTCAGTCCATATGGTATTATGGTACGGTACATGGTAGTATGTTGATTCGGATCCATACGATACCATGGTACGATGATTTGTGATACGATGTGACGACCCGTCACTTTTAAATAAATTACACTCAGAGAAAAACAGCGGAAGTCTTTTAATTTACGAAAAATTGGCGTGGTTTTGTTTGAAAATTGGCATGCCGAAAACCTGTTTACATCCTAATTTTCAAATCTAATAAAATCACATGGACTTTAAGTCCAAGATCAGGAGTTCAAATATGTATATCATATAAACATTAACATTAGACTCTTAGGAGCCAAATACAAAATACAATTCATTAAAGTTCTTAAAGTTCATCAAAATAAGACATAAACTTTACAAATCCATTAGTCCATCTCGAGGTCAACATCCCTCGATCACGCAGCACCATCTCCCCTTCCACGGTCTCTAGTCAGGGCATTACCTGAAATTGGTTGTAATATCATGAACTAACAACTTAAGCCCAGTGAGAATAATAAGCATAAAAAGTAAAGATAGACCTCAAACTCGCATTTCGATTTGTGTCCAAATATTCTGACACAAACTTTCCTAGAATTCTCCAAAGTCTAGGTCATTCTAAACCATATTTTCCAAAGTATAACACAATTAACTCCTAAAGTTATCCAAACTCTAGGTAAAAATCATTTTATACTTTCTAAGGATGATATTGCTAGTAATCGTAGCCAATACTCATCCATTAACATTATTATAATGTAAATAAGTAAAGTAAACACACTTTGCACAACATACAACTTCTCAATTCTCTCTTGCATCTATCATAAACATGAATGCATGAGAGCATCCCGTAGGATTTCGCATTTGCCCTTTTTATGCGTGAATGAAGGTAATAAGTTCATCCCGTAGGATACCATTCAACCTTATGCATGAGGAAGTAATGCGTACAGCCCGTAGGTTACCATTCAACTCCCTATGCGTGAAGAAGTAATGCGTACAGCCCGTAGGTTACCATTTAACTTCTTTTCTTTCACATTCTTTCTTTTCTCTGAAGGTGATGTGAACTCCACATAGGGTTCATCAATCTTCCTTCTTTTCTCATTCACTTTTATTTCTTTTCACTTTCTTTTCTCTTTCACTTATTTTCTCTTTTCATTTACTTTCTCTTTCACTTTCGTTTCTTTTTCACTTTCGTTTCTTTTTCACTTTCGTTTCTTTTTCACTTTCATTTCCTTTTCACTTTCTTGAATGATGCGATAATGGTATGGTGAAAAATGATATGCATATGCTTCCATAGCTTGTAAAGTAAATAAATAGAATGCGGAATTAAAATAATCGTAAGCAAGCATAAAGTAAAGGTGTAAAGTAAAGGACAAAATGTAAATGACATAAGATAAAAGTAGATAAGCATCTCGGACGAACGATATGTCGATCGAACTCCGATATCAAAATAAAAGTAGAATCATTACTAAAACGATTAACCTATACTTTCCAGGATTCTAAACTTCTAATAACCCAACCTTAGTTTCATATCGAAACTAAGTTAGAATCTTCTAAGATTCAAAGTCTTTCTTGAGAATTTCTAAGTTCTCACTTAAAGGATCAACTTCTAATCCTAAGGGCACTAACTCACAACCCTCTAATCTTAGATTCGGATTCTACTCTTAGTTTCAAACTATACAAACCTTCACACTCATTTGCTTTCTATAGATACTTTAAATTCTAACTATTCTCACCTTAATAAAAGTGAAGACTTTGCTCCTAAACACCGTAAGAGCAATCAACCACGCGGTTCGAAAACACCTACAATTAAGTTATATCGCAAAATCAATAATTTACCAACTATCGATCAAACAACTACTAAACATACAAAGCGATGAAAAACCCAACAAATCCCACAAAGAGGCCCACGGCCCTATCATCAAAAATGAGTCTCGGGGTTGGTTTTCAGGCTTTTAGGCAATGTAAATACGTTTTGAGTTGGTTTTAAGCAAAATCGATAATCCCGATTTCAATGGGTATCGATATTTAGGGTTTTCGAATAATAAGCCCTTTCCCGAATTGAATTTAAATAAAAATTCATTCATTAATTTCTAACCCATTTTCAATCCCAAAAGGGTAAATTTCAAACGGGAAGGGTTTCGACTGAAACTCGGTTTTAGGGTTAAGAGATAGTTTTCAAAAACACGTAAAACTACTCCCGAGTTTACAAACACCGAGTTCTACAACACGAAATCAAAGGAAATCAAAGAAAACTCCATTAAAACACTATTTGGAGTTTAGGGTTTCAAGCTTTACTTACCGAGAACTCCATGAAACACGAGCGGCAAGTACGAAGGGTAGATGGAAAAGGATCGTAGGATCGATACCTTTCCACTGGACCCGGAATCAAGTCGATCGGGCAAGAAACGAACAAAAACCAAACTTTCCTTTTCTTCCTTTGAAGCTCACGGGTGGGGGAGGGGAAATTTGGATGAGTTTGGTCAAATTTGAGTCAAGATGTGTTTTTAATGACAAATGAATAGTGTTTTTTAGATATTTTGCAAATTGGGAAATTACGATTTTGCCCTTTTATGACTTTTGGCTTAAAAACGAATCCCGAACATCTCAAACTATCCCAATGGTGATTAATAATTATTAATTGGCCCGTTAATAATTATTAATACCATTAAAACGTATTTAAATAAATAAAGCCATTAAAATGAATTAAAATGAAATAAATTACTAAATTCTAATTTACCAATAAATAAATAAACTTTAATTACTTAAATTAAAATAAAATAAATAAAAGTTTTTTTTTTTATCACAAAATAACGGGACGTTACATACGACACATGATAGTATGTTGATTCGGATCCATACGGTATCATGATGCGATGATTTGTGATACGGTACGTGGTATATTGACTTCGGTCCATACGATATCATGGTACGATGATTTATGATATTGTACGACTGTACGTGGTATGTTGATTTTGATCCATACAATAGCACGTTACGATGAAACTTGTTTGGTAACGTAGATAGTTAGTATTACAATTACATTTTCTCTAGAATTGTGTAGTAAGACTTAGTAATGGTTGTTACTTTTACTTTAAGTCTTTATTTCTATTACATGACATTGAAAGATCATTACGGGTAGTATATTACTATCGTATGATTGTATGGAAATTGGAAGTGTGAATACGGGTAGTAATGAGCATTTTAGGCCTTTGGACACAATTTCTGGTATGAAATTTGGTTCATAGGATTACTTGCTTGCATTTTACTCTCACTAGCATTTTTATGCTAATGTTGCTACACTTACAAATTTTCAGGTATACCTCGTCCTAAGAAGCGTGGTAGAGGAGGTGATTATGCTGTGTGACTTCCTACACTTACAAATTTTCAGCATTTTTATGTTGTGTGACTTGCCGAGTTGGTGTACGGACCATGATAAACATGCTTTTGGTTTAGCATTCTTTGAAATGCTTGTAAATTATTTCCAACTTTCGTATTTGTGTCTTTTTGAGCCCGAAAGGGTATTTGTTTAAAATTTGCATATGTTTTATGATTTGAATCTCTTTTGGAAGTTTAAATTATATGCTGGAATGCGCATTCCCAATTTATCACTTTCTTTGAATATGGGTTGTTGTAAACAGGTTTTGGTTATCCGATTTTTAAACGAACCCATGCTGTTTTTCTTTAAAAACTAAGTCTTTTGCTGTGCATTTGAAATTAAAGAATTTAACGGAAATCGGGTCGTTACAACCTGATAGCTTATTTCCTGCCAAATTTTCGCGCCTTTTTAATCTACCGTTGGTCACTAAAGGTCACCAAAATTGCGACCATATAGTCACTTTCAATTGTGACCACTTGGTAGCCTTTCTCCCGCCAAATTTACGCGCCTTTTTTTGCTACTAAATGATAATCCATGTCACAAATTACGACCACAGTGGTCGCAATTTTGTAGTGACCATATGGTCACTTGCTTCGCGCCATTTTTCGTGACTAATTCTCTACTTGGTCGCCAATTGGTCGCAAAAAAGTGACCATATGGTCGTTTTAAGTCAAACTTCGTATTTACTACCAGAGTGGTCACCAAAAAACTACCCAATACCTTTGGTCGCAAATGTCTGGTCGCAATTTAACAGTTTTTTTGTAGTGAAAAGTCAAAAACTTGTAACTCATGAATACAAAGAGTTTTAATAATAAATCCATAATTAAAGATCTAATAAAAAAACGGTAAATAAACCACAAAGCAACGCCAAGGCAAATGATAAAACAGATGTCAAAGGGACAATCAAATTTAATTTGCATACAAATTCAATTTCTTTGACTCCCTCATTGATAAGAATCATAGAAGCTCTATCATCCTACCACAAGGTCCTATCACAAGGTAAAGGGCTAGAAAGCTTCAATCTAACCTCAATCTACATGTACAAGTCTTAGTGCATTCGATCAGGCACTATTTTGCAAAGATAGATTCTTCCAAGGATTTTTTGCAAGAAAAAGGAGTTCAGTTTGAAGAGACATACAGTGTATTCAAGATAGAAGTCCAAGTTGAAGATGTATTTAATGTAAGTCCGACTTCATTAATGACAACTGAAGTTGCATTAAATATAACTCAAGACTTCTTCATAACATCTTAAGGCTTCATTTAAGACTTCCATCAATAAATGTGATAAAGAAGTTTCAGTTACAAAGGTTCACAAATCATAATTGTAACTCTTCAAATTTCGGTTACACTTTTGTGTTAAACTCTTTAGTCGTTTGCTTTTAATTGTGTTTAGGGATTGTAACGAGGCGAGGCGGGGTTGAGGATGCACTCCTCGTCCCCTAACCCGCATGGATTTTTAATCCTCATACCCGCCTCTATCCTCTATTTAGAGAATCAGAGGCAGGTTCGAGCATCAGATTACCCGCGAGAAAAATTCTCTTTTTAAATTATTTAGTTTTATTTACAAAATGAATTAAAAAATCAATTATATGTTTAAAATGTACATTTTTAAGACAAAAGCAAACATAATACTAAACTTTTTACAATTTATTAGTTAAAAAATTAATTTTATAACAATATTTTATACTCTTATCAATAGATAAAGAAAAAAGTAAAAAAAAAAAAAAACATAAAAAGTTATTTAAAAATCGGGTTCGGGTTCGGGTTCGGGGGTGAGACATGGGATGTATTTTCCCAACCCCTAACCCGAAAACAATTCGAAGGAATTTTTTCCCCCATCCCCCAACCCAAACTCGTTTAAACGAGGATTCCCCTCCTTGATCAGGGTGGGCCCTAACCCGCTGAGATTTTTACCATCCCTAATTGTGTTCTTTATTTTCGGCTGCACTATGGTCTTTTACTTACTATTTTCAATTTAATTATGTGGAGATGTAAGACTATAAAGGCATGAGACTTTCTAACAAATCAGTTCATTTTCCTTAGAAAAATACAAAGTCTCTTAAGAGCTTTTTACTTGAATTGTCGTGAGCTTGCTTGCCTTTTCAATTTGTCATTCTTTATGTTTAGGGTGGCTGCAAAATCAAGCCATTAGGATTTACCATCCTAATTTGGTGGATCGGTTAGAATCTAGAACCAGAAATTCGATTCTTGTCTCTAAATCATAAAACTTGAGGTTTGTCGAATTATAGTCTTTTTCCATTGGGTTGTTGCTAATTGCATATGTGGGGTTATTTAGTTTGATCTTCTGGGGTCCTTAGTTAAGTTTAAAAGTTTTAAGAGCAATTTCATAGGGTTTTCATATAATTTGGTACCAGAGCATATATTGCATCTTCGTGGGCTACTCTAGATTTAATTATATCTTTACATTTATGCACTTGTTTTTCAATTCTATACATTCTATCCAACATATTTGTTTTTGCATTTTCATCCATTTTACTTCATATTTTGAATTTGATCTAATATCCATCTTAAAGATCACGTTTAGATCTTGAAAAAAAAAGCTTTGTAACTAAAAGCATTTTATATTGTTTTTGAATTATTATTGCTAAATTTGAGTGTTTGATCTTTGAAATCTCATCAGATCTGAGATGATTGTGTTCATATATTTCAGTTTCCTTTGAAATATATCAGTTGCACATTGATTTTCAAGAATTTGAAGTACCAAAAACAGTTGTAATTCAAATTTGTTGAAACTGTCCAATTTTGTAATTGTCGCATTTGTTGACTTTTTAAACTTTGTGCTAGCGTCTAAATTTGTTTATTTGTCTTGACAAGAAAGGTTTATTCTAACTATTATCTTTCAAAATTCAGAAGGCCACTTAGTCAAAATCGTAAGGAAAACTATTCAATTCTTTGATTCTAATTCTGCAGGATTAGCCTAATTTTCAACACCTTAACTTCTGCGACTTGGCATTTTCTATTCTGAATGAATTTTTGAATTTGGCCTCTTTATGCTCTTTATTATCATCTTAATTAGCAACATCTAGGTTGCCACTTGAAAATTCATTCTTGACTTCACGAATTTGAATTTTAATAATTGCTACTTTTCTTGACTTCTTTACTTAACAATTCTGTTTTTGTTTATTCTTTCTGTTTTTTTTGCCTATCCATTCTGTTTTGTTATTCTTTTTTTGTTTCTTTTCATTACTTTAGGTTGGTTTAATAGTGATTGCTTGATATTTGCGGTACTTTATGTAGGAAGTAAGATCTAATCTAACACAGCGGAGATAGAAGAATTAATTTAATTAACTAATTTAATTAACATGTTAGAGTCGGATCTACTTTAATTTTATGCAAAATTGTTCAACAAAACACATAAATTCATGCATTTTTAAAAAAATTAAAGACTAATTACTTACATTGAAAAAATATGGAGAATTGGTTGGAGGGTTCATTTATCAACAGATCTTCTACACCATATCCCAATCGAACAAACAAAAATCGATTATGGGATCGAACTTTAGAAGAAACTTGGAAGAATAAAAATTATTTTTTTCTTACCAAAAAACTAGCTAAAATTGGCAACTTTAGGGAGAAAGAAGAAGAGAGTTTTTCAATTTCTTTAGAATTGAATTTGTGTAAATTATGATTACTCACTCAAGCCTCCTATAGGCTTTTGGGTTTTTTAATCACATGAGAAAACTCCACCAAAGATAAAGAGATAAAGGAATTTTTTCCTTTTATCTTTGTTATGACCGAAAATCAGGAAGATAAATACAAAGGAAATTTCCCACTTTTCCTTTATTTATTGGGTTAAATGCACCAATGACCCTTGCACGTTGGAGCTTTTTCAATTTACACCCCTGGACAATCAATTTAACTTTTTTCACCTCTGCACTTTTATTTGTCCAACTTCTGTGAGTAAAAACCATCCAAACTAATAGAGCTTATTTTTTTAGTACTAGTCTTTTACCACGTGCGCCGCATGTGTTATTCGTTCTAAATATAGAAATATTTAAAATTTTACCATATTTTTTTATTTGATTTTTTTATGCTTTATATATCTTTTGTGAAATGATTTTCGTTTTATTAATTTTCAATTATTAAACGTATTATCATGTTTTATTTAATATTTAAATTATCGAATTATATGTTTTATTATTATATATGTAGTTGTTTTTTTTTTATTTATTTAAGATGATTTTTTTATTTTTAAAATTTATACAACCAAATAAAGAATAAACAGTTTGTTCAAAAAATATATATATATTTCTTATTTTTTTAATTAATTTATTCATTTCTAGATTATAATTCAAGAAATTATATTAATATTTTTTATTTAAACATTAAATAAAATATTTCTTATTAAAAAATTTAAAGTTTATTTAAATATTATAAAATATTATACCCTTAGTAATTCAATAAATTATATTTTCATGTAGTTGTTTTTTTCATCTTAACTCTTTTTTTTATCTTATTTTTTAAAACAATTTAAGTTTTGTTTAGTTATTTTCAAATCACACCTTTATTAAATAATTTATTATATGAATACTTAAATATAATTTTTTTTTAATAAATGAGTAATAAATCTAAATAATGAATATTTATTCATTTTAATATCGCATTCATTTTCATATGTTGTACTTAATTTTTCAACTATTTTGTAATTTGATGTTATGAAAGCAATAAAAAGCCTAGGAATTTATTAAAAATTTGACCATTTCTTATTCTTTGAAGAGAAATATTATAATCTTATTATATAAAAAATGACATAAAAAAAGAAGAAAAAAATCAAATTACATTAATATAGAGAAAATTATAAATATCAAGAGAAAAAAAAGGTTAAGATCAATATGCAAAAAATATCACTTTACAAAATAAACCCTTTTTTTTACAACTCCAAAATTTATTTTTCTAAGGGTATATGAAATTTTAAAAATGTAAATGGTCATTGAATAGAAAGTGGAGAATAAATAACAATGACATATTTAGTAATTTGGTGATTTTAAAAGGGTATATATAATGGCATGTATTGTAATTTCAAGATTTTAAGAGGGGTATAATTGTCCAAAAATGTTTCTCAAACATCCCACCCTTTATATATTAAGGATATTTTATATTCAGGGGTGTGTGAAAAGACATTTTACTCCTCGAAATCATCTTCCTCCTCCTCTCTTCTTCTTCCTCTTTTTCTCTATTTGGTTCAACCAATCTAGGACTTCAAGGGGCCATCCAAGAGGACATGGTAATCGGTAAATCTCTGTCTCTTGAGGTAAAACCATCGATCACCGCTTTATTTCTTCCAAATTGCTGTTTGAACACCCCTATAAAAAGTTAACGTCATAAATGAATTGTTTTTTTTTTGTCAATTTTAAAAAATACTTTTCCAATGAATTTATAAACGTACCTGCTGTGATATGTTTTTAAAAAAACTTTTTTTTATTTCTGCTGTGATTTGTTCATCCACTGATGTTTTTGGGATTGAGTTCCATTTTTTCACGGAAGAAAACAGAGATATCTCATCAAGAATGGTGGTATCCCTATCAATTTTGCTACGTCCTCCTTCAAGAATGGTGGTTACCTATCAAACACCATAATCGTGTGAGGCGACGGAGATATGATCTGAGCCTCACCTTCGATTTCAAAACGTGTATTGAAAATTGAAGTTGAACCCAGAGAGAGAAACAAAGGAGGAAGAAGATGATGATTTTGAGGAGTAAAATGTCTTTTCACACACCCCTTGATATAAAATATATTAAAAAATAAAATCTGTTAGTTTAGATGGTTTTTTCTCACAGAAGTTGGACAAATAAAAATGTAGGGGTGAAAAAACTAAATTGATAGCCTAGGGGTGTAAATTGAAAAAGCTCCAAGGTGTAGGGGTCATTGGTGCATTTAACTCTTATTTATTTTATCTTGGATAATTATAATTATATGTAATTATTTTAGAAAAATCATTCAAACAATTATTTTCCTAATAATACATGTTGGTCGAAAATCCACTTCTTAATTAATTAATAAATCTAATTTATTTAATTAATAATTGGGCCATTTTCAAATTGGGTTCATTAATCCAATTGGGCTTAAAACTCTCCCTTGAATTAAATAAGTCTTTTGGGAAAAAATATTAAATAAGTTCAACTTAATTAATTATTAAATTTAATATTAATGTATTTATTAATTTCAATTGAAATAAAACACTTTATTTAAATAATTAATAAAATAATATTAATATTTTCTCCCAATTAAATATCATCAAGTAATATTTAATTATCAATTTCCATTTAAATAATATTTATTATTTAAAAAATTAATAATATTAATAATTTTTTTAATTATTCTATTAAATAGTAATATTATTTAAATAACTAATAATATTAATTGAAACTATTTTTTAAATTATAAATTAATAGTATTAGTTTATATTTAAATAAACTCATTATTTAAATAATTAATTATATTACTTAATAGTATTTTAATTATTAATTAACATTTAAATATACTCAATATTTGAACAATTAATAATGTTTAATTAATAATATTTTATTATTAATTTATATTTAAATAAGCTCATTATTTAAACAATTAATAATATATTTATTAATTGCTTTTTAAATAAAATTATTATTTAAATAATTAATATTGCCTATATTTAGGTAACTTAATTTACTTAAATTAATTGTTTCAAGTTAATAACTTGATTTTACGACTACGATATTTGGGTTAGTATAGGGACTTGATGAACCTATATATCATGGGCTTAATAATCAATCAATTAATCGATTAACTCATTGTTAATTAATTACTATTATTTAACTATGAATGATTCCACTATAGATTCATAGTTGAACTCCCCTTACTATAGATGAGTTATGTCCATTTATTTATAAAAATGAGTTTGTGATATATACTTCACGTGGAAAACTCATAATTGCAGAAACACAAGCCATTGATGTACTTTAGTGAGAAACTTGGTGGGACTGCCTTGAACTATCCAACATATGACAATGAGCTATATGCATTAGTTAGAGCTTTACAAACATGACAATACTACTTTTGGCCAAAGGAATTTGTGATTCACATGAATCATGAAAGTTTGGAACATTTGAAGGGCTAAAACAAGCTTAATCGAAGGCATTCCAAGTGACTGTAATTTATTGAGACATTTCCTGATGTGATTAAGTACAAACAAGGTAAGAAAAATATGGTGGTTGAACATTTCTTCAAAGGTACACTTTTTTTAACTCTTTAAGTACAAAAGTGTTATGATTTGAGCATATTAAAGAATTGTACTTGCATGGTTCTGATTTTGGTGATACTTATGCGTCTTGCATCAATGGGTTAGCATAGGGACCCGGTGAACCTATAGATCATGGGCTCCAATAATAAGTTAATTAGTTGATTAACCTTATTGCTGGAAAAAAAATTGATTAACCTTATCAATCACTATTATTAACTATGAGTAATTCTACTATAAACCCATAGTTGAACTCTCCTAACTATAAATATGTTGTTTCCATTAGTTATCAAGTAAATATGTGACGTATCCTTTGAAGGGATTACTTTACTAAATTAGCGGAATTTTATTTAGTAAACTAATTAACATTTAATTCAGGATCCATTAATATCATACAAATGTGATCAAACCTTTGACTTAAAATTTAAGGTTCTCGAAAAACTAAAACTTTTACTTACATTGAGTAAATTATGGAGAATTGGTTGGAGGTTTCTTTATAGCATCAACCCTTAACATTGGATCTTCTAGACTATATCCATGAACGTTAACAAAACCCGATTGTGGGATCGAACTAGAAGAAAATTTAGGAACAAAAAAGAATTTTTCTTCCTTAAATACACTATGAAAATCGGCAATGAGGAGGGGAGGAGGAGAAGAGAGAACTTTCTATTTCTAAGGAATTGAATTGGTGATTTATGAATAACTCAAGTCTTCTATTTATAGGTAAATGGAATATCTAATCAAATTAGCAAAATTCCATGGAGATAAATATAAAAGAAAAAAAAAATTCTCTCTCATTTATCCTACATGTCAGAGGGAAAATTTGTTTTTTCTTTTTATTTGCTTTATCTTGGGTAAATTAATCTATATAAATATTTTAGGATATAATTCAAACAATTATCTTCCTAAAATACACATATATGACCAAAGTTCATGATATTAATTAATAATAGATTCAATTTATTTAATTAATTATTTGGGTAGTTTTGAATTGGGTTCATTAATCCAATTGGGCTAGAAAGTCTATCTTAAATTAAATAAGTCCAACTTAATTAATTATAAATCTTAATATTAATTTATTTATTAATTACCATTTAAATAAAATTCTTTATTTAAATAATTAATAATATTAATATTTTCTCCCAACTAAATATCATCAAATAATATTTAATTATTAATTTCCATTCAAATAATTTTCATTATTTAAACAATTAATAATAAATATTTTGATTATTAATTTCCATTAAATAAACTCATTATTTAATTAATTAATAATTCTAATTGATAATATTTTATTACTAATAATATTTAATTATTAATTTTCTGTTTAAATAAACTCATTATTTAAACAATTAAGAATGTTTCTATTAATTACCATTTAAATATACTCAATATTTAAACAATTAATATTGCCTATTTAAGTAACTTAACTTACTTATATTCTTTATTTCTTCAATAGTCAAATAAATGACTTGTTTCGTTACAACGCTATTTGGGCTAGTCTAGGGATCCGATGGACCTATAGATCATAGGCTCAATAATTAGTCTATTAAGTGACTAACTCACAATCAATCAATTACTTATTATCTAACTATGAATGATTCCACTATAGATTCATTGAACTCCCCTCACTATAGAAGAGTTATGTACATTTAATTTATCTTTTATTATATCTGTGATATATCCTTCACATGGAAAACTCATAATTATAGATGGGATAAATTTACCGTTTTTCCCCTGTAATTACCACTTTATCCTTGTGTTCCTGCTGATTCTCCAATGAACGTTATCTATAGTCAAACTAAAGATAAAATACTTTTGTGATCAATAGAAGTCATGAAGCTAGTTGTTTATGTCTAGAATCAGTACATCAAGGGAGTTTCCTAAAATTCCTAAAATGATTAGGTATCGCACTGATACCGTTAGTTTATAATAAAGTTATGAATTTCATCTCGTGTAAATATGTTCCCAGCTATTATCGCGTTATGTCCCCAAAACGGGAGGGTATTGAGCGTTCATTCAGATCGCTCTAAACCATGTGAATCAAATAACATGACTCTATGAATAAAAGTCCATATTTCACTCAGGATTGAGATCTATCACTCTGATAAACTTAGTTTTATATTCGATCATTTCTCATAAACGGTACAATTGAGATATTGATCAAATATTGTGGTCCAATCTTATCCAATCAACATTGTATATGATATTTCTATTTCATGTCACCCACATGAATGATCCGGATAAGATTATTTGTAAACCATACAAAATGGACAATTATCAACAGTGTTTCCAAGATAAGGTTTTCAAATGTTATCCATTTACTGTAGACACTTTAAGTTACTTATCTCGACTTTAATCCTCTTGTATGACTCACATACTTAGTCGTGATTTCATAAAAGTAACTTAGGGGGTGTTTGTTTGAAGGTTTTGGAGTGGGAAATGAATGTGAGAATGAGTTTGTGAACCCATTCCCATATTGGTTTCACTCTTTTTTTTACTTGGGTTTGACATCACATTCCCAAGTTACTATTGGATTTGACATTTTTATTCCAACACACTCACATTAGTTTCACTATTCATTCTCATTCCCATACAATCCAAACACATTCTTCACAAATCCAGACATCACAAACCCACACTTTTCTTTCCCAGGCATCACAAACCCAGGCTTCCATTTCCCAAACCCCCAACCAAACACCTCCTTAGGGTTTTACTATTTGAATGTCTGATATTAATATATACATATATTCCTAATATCATCAATATAGATAATAGAAAAAACTTATGTTTATTTATTTAATTTATTCAAAATAAATTATCTTTATTAAATAATTACAAGTTCTAGAAAACCATTCCTAACATCCTTCATGTGGTAAAACTCATAATTACAAATGGGTTAAATTACCGTTTTACCCCTGTAATTATCTTTTGTATCCGGTGATTCTCTAATGAACAAATTTTATAGTCCAACTATACTTCCATGATCACTGGAAGACGAGACGTCTCTTTGTTCAAGTACCGAATCATTACAACAAGAGAGTTACCTAAAGTTCCTAAAATGGTTAAGTATCGCACTAACACCGTCATAGTAGAAAAGTTGTGAATTTCATCTTGTGTAAAAATGTTCTCAGTTACTTATTTTGTTATGTCCCCAAAACAGAAGTGTATTGAGTGTATCAATGGATCACTCTCAACCATGTAAATCAAAGGACACAACTCCACAAATAGAAGTTCATAACACATTCAGGATTAAGATCTATCACGCTTGATAATTGAAGTGATGTTTGATCATTTCCTATAAAATGACATTATTAAGGAATTGATAAACATCTCGGTCCAGTCCTTCTACAATCATTATTGAACAGGAATGATCCAGATAAGATCATTTGTAATCAGTACAAAGTGGACTGTATCAACGGTGTTAACAGGATAATATTCCTTAACCTTATCTATCTACTGTAGACTATTTGAGTTACTATCTCAACTGGATCTTCATGTATTACTCATATACCCAGTCGAGATTACATCAAAGCACTCAGGGGATTTTAGGTAATTTTTAATGTATCCATGAGCCCATTATATCCTTAAATCACATCATATATTGGCACCCAAAGCCTGTTTCATCCAAGAGCCCAATATATCTATAAGTTCCACGATACAAATGGCGCCCATAGCCTGTTTCATCCATGAACCCATTATATCCACAAAACACATCATATATTGGCGCCCAAGCCATGTTTCATTTATGAGCCCAATATATCTATAAATCTCTCGATATAGTGGTGCCCATGGCCTGTTTCATCCATGAACTCATTATATCCATAAATCGGTCCATGACCTTGTTGCATCACAACACAAACAATAATTAATGAATACAATCACAATACAATTCACGTTAGTTTACATGTTTATCTTTTGTACACCTCAAGGTATTACATCTTACAAGATCCCAAGTACATCATTCACATCATATTTAGAATTTACAATATCCAAGGCATCACCGCTATCAAACCATAACCCACAATCGTTATATAAGGTAAAGAGCTCGAATAAAATGACAACCATAATTACCACCGTTACCAAAACCACGAATACCATAGTTTTCAAAGTAAGCAAAATCAAGGTTAAACACCACAATACCACAAATGACAATAGAACAACTTTAGATTACATAAATAACCTCCCAAGAGTTCCACTAAGTTACTTTGGTTCATAACTACTCAAGGTACCTTCAACTTCCAATATTCTTCCAAAAATTCTCCATAGCCTTACATGACTCCCAAGTACATACTAAGACTTACTTTTCTCCCAAAATCATTAATTAAACTCTAAGTACACTCACTAATACAAAGATAGCGCAAAACTCACTTCCATAGTTTATAGTCACCATCCAACAAGTATTAGTTCTTAATAACAATGTCACTTAACCTCGATCAAAAAATAACATCATGAAATCCAATATATAAAATTACTAACCACCACTTTAAACTCACCTTAGCAAAGTAGACAAGCTTCCTAAATGCCGAACGATCTATCAAGCGAGTGATTACCAACACCTATATTTAAATTACATCTAACATATATTAATTAACCAAACAAAAAACAAGTGGCACCTAAATGAACAAAAGAACAAAACAACCAGGGAATCCCCCCAATAATAGGCTCATGGCAACAACCCTTATTTTGGGGAGTCAATATCCCAACTTTGGGCATTTTAGAGGCGTTCTTGGTTGGTTTTGAGTAGTGTTTAAGATGGTACTATCAATGGGTAGTCATTTTTAGGGCATTAGGACTTGGTTCTTCCACCCAAATTGAAGTTAAACAAAAATAAAAAAATAAAGCAAGAAAATAAACACCTAACAGCCCACAGTTTTGGGAGTCTCAAAGGGAACAAGTTTTTGTTTATTTTCGAGTCTAGGGCTAGGGAAAACATGAAATACTCCTAACTGAACTTCTCTAATTTAAATCTTCAAGTTTTTTTGGAGAGAAATTGAAGATTTCAACTATGGATTCCATTTTAGTATCAAAGGAAACAAAACCAATAAATTTTAGAGAATTTGCCTTAACTTGAAGCCTCTTAAAGATGAAAGAAAAGCTTCAATAATAGGATAAAATTAAAGCTTGGAGCGAGAGTTTTTAAACGCACTAAAAATCAAGCGAAATGGGGTAGAATTGAGAAAAACCTGGAAGCTCCAATCAAGCCCTATGGTCTTGGATAAGTTTTGTGTTCTTTGTTTTTTTGTTTACAAAATGAGGAGGAGGAATATGATGAGGTAAAATTTTAAGAGTAGTATTTTCTTTGCAAAAGAGATCATCTACTTTCTCCCTTCATTTAAAAATCACCTCATGCTTTAGTAAACACTATTTAACTCTAAATATTAACTAAGTACAATTAAACTAGCTAAAGGGTGATTAATGATTATTAATTGGCCCGTTAATAGTCATTAATGCACCTAATTCTAAATTATGTTTCTAACGGGAAATAAAGGTTTATGAATGAATAAAATTTCTAAATTCTAAGTTATTAACTCTAAAATTAATTTAAATACTTTAATAAAAAAATACCTCGAAAAGTAAAAGAACGTTACAGTGAGATTTCTTTTATAAATATATTGTATAAGTACAAATGAAATTATGAATGAAAAATATATGATCCATCTCCCATTTGTTATGGTATCAAAGCTCTAAGGTTCCTGAATTTTTTTTAACATAAAACAATAGTATATTGTAACGTCCCGGTTTTCAGGTGATAAGTTATTTATTTATCTATTTTAGGTTGTAAAAAAAAATATTAGAGAGAGTTGATTGTTTATTTTGAATGGTAATAAATTATTTATTTTAAAAGTTTGGGTAAAAAATTTGGACTTTTTTTATTATATAACGTGGGTAAATTTGAGTTTGGAAGCTAAATTAATTATTGTTAAGTGTTGTGTGATTTAGTAAAGTAAGGGGATTTATTTTAAGAGTAAATTAGAATGGTAATTGAATTGTTGGACTATTTTGGATGGATAGCCCAAAACAACTTTTTACCCACTAACCTCATCTCCAAATTTAGCGCACATCCATTAACCTTTGGTGAAAAATAAACAAAAAGATGCCATCTCCCCCCTTCTCCAAAGCAAGCCACCGTCCATCCACTTCTCATGGTAGACTTGTGATTTTCTTCACCATTTTTCTATCTCTTTTACTCGAAAAAAAAACTTGGCTCTACTTGATTTTTTGAAGAGAAGATACTTTAGATAGTTTGGAGTAGAGGAGGGTGTGTTTTGAAGCTTCAAAGAGGTAAAAGAGAAACAACATCTTCCTTATTGTTTGTTTTAATTCAAGCTTCTAATTTCTTAGAAATGAGACCTAGAACTTTTAATCCCCATTGTATTAAAATATTTTCCACTTACCATTTTCTTAAAAAAAAAGAAAAAGAAAAAAAGAAAGAGCTTCCACACTTTCCCGCGAACCACCTACCCGAAATATCATCAAACTGAACCACTCTCCCTTGGATTTTCCTTACTCTCGGCCTAGGAGCTTTTGCTTGTGGCATTGGATAATTTTTATTCATTTCAATCAACTCTTTTAGTGACTATTGGCTTTTGTTACATTTAATTTACTTTTTTTTTAATATTTCCCCTTGAACATACCACCTCTAAAGGATTCAAAATGAACTTTTACCCTTTATCCTATTATTATTATTATTATCATACTTCCAAGGCTCCAAATGAGTTTTTGTTCATTTTTATTTTATTTTACTTATAGCTACACATCAATTTTCCTTGACCCAACCTAGACAACCAATTCCCCCTTACTAAATTTTAGTTATTTGGGCCTTTAATCTTTCTTTTAATTAATTTATTTCTCTAGTTGTTTCATTAGCCTTTTAGATGGTTTAATTAAAGAGTATATTAGTACTTATTTGTAATTGGTCGATTAATGTAGGTGGAGATTGCAAGTGAGCATTTTGATTTTAATTGGAAGTTGGAGACATTGGTGAATCTTGTTGTTTAGAGGTGGGTAATGAATTAGAATTGAAATGATTTTTTTGGGGAAACCCAAAAGATCATTTGAATGATTAATAATGAAGTAATTATTATTTTCTTAATTTACATGCTAGAATATGTTCTATGGATTTGAATGATTTTAAAATGTCATTATGTGTTAGCATGGGATTCAAATTGGATATTGATTGTGATAATGTAAAGTAGATTATTTTGTGCTTGCATTCATGAAAGCATTTAGCATGGGGTTCTTATGGTGGGGAGAGTATATAATTGCATTTATATGATGATGTGTATTGAATGAGTTGATTAAAGCAATAATACCATTGTTTGTATTGCATGAATTGTTTGGTGAGGTGTGATGGAAAAGGACTTTTGATATTGCTCCAAGGAGAGCGTACCTTGTGAGTTTATGGGAGAGAGTACCCATGGACAATCTCAGTAGAGAGCGTACCCCGGATTGATTCCTTGAGTGATGGTTGAGCATCACACCTTGATGCATGCTAGTTGCTTGATAATATAATTTTGTGTTAAATATATATTGTGATATTACTCCAAGGAGAGCGTACCTTGTGAGTTTATGGGAGAGCGTACCCATGGACAATCTTGGTGGAGAGCGTACCCCAGATTGATCTCAAGTTTATGTTTGTTTAAAGTTTTTGAAAAAATGTGTTTTATGTTTTTATGAGATATATATGAGATTGAATGATTGATATATATTGGATATGATTTATAATTTTAAAGTTATTGTTAAGTGGTGATCTTTATATGTTTAAAGAGGAATTACTCATGAGAAAGTACCGTATTGATTTTAGTTATTAAAGTAAAGTTGTCTTGTGATAAGATGGGAAGGGTTGGGAATTCAAATGATGTTTTGGGAGGTATTTAAATAATCATTTTGATTACAGTTTATTGCTCACTAGCCATGTGTTGCTAATGGTGCTACACCAAACATTTCAGGTAATTTTGGACGTACTCGAGGCGGCTGATCGATATGGAATCATGGCTTAGGATCTAATTTCAATGCATGGTGTTTAAGCTTGGTCTTTTTGGAACATGGTTATTTCACTTTTATGGGATGTAAACTTATAACTATTTTGGCTTTTGTTTGACTATTTGAACTTACTTTATTTTGTGAGTTCCGAAACTCATTATTTTGAAATGAATTATGGAATTGATATTTATTCAATTCTTCCGCTGCATACAAGTGATTTTTAAATATAAAAAGGATCGGGTCGTCACATATATTCCTCAAATTCTTATTATAACAAAGATAGGTAGAACATAAATACAACAAACACAGAATAACTGAAAGACAGACAAAAACGGAAACATGGGAATTTTTGGATAGCCTAAGGCTAAAAATACCGTCATTTTAACCATGGTTTTGTAACGCTTCGAGTTTTTGGTTGGTTTTGATAAATAATGTCTAGTTAAAATTTCTTGAGTTTGATGTTGGTGTGATTATTTTAATTGTTTTACAAATGATTTTAATTTTATTTAATTGTTTAAGTTAGTTAACTATGGTTAGAAGTTAAACATAGGTGAAAAATTAATTAGAAAAACACATTTAACCATGGTTAATTGTAGGATCAAGGGTTTGTTAGCAAGTGTAATATGGGCAAGGACTAGGTAGTAGGTAAATGGGGTTTCTAGCATGATTTTATTGAGTGGAGGGGTTCTTTAGCTTTAGCCATCTTTTGCTAAAGTCTTTATATAACTTAGAGATTAAAAAAAAAAAAAAAAAAAAATCAAATCTATGATTTTTCCCCTCCACCAAAAAAGCAAAAGAATTGAGATTATGTTCTTCAATTCTTTATCTTCTTACTTGAAATCCAAAGGGTTTTTTTTTCAATATTTGTAAGGTAAAAGTTGTTCAAGGAAGATTAGAGCAATAATCTACAAGGTTTGAAGCAATTAAGGTAGGAAATCATTCATGGAGTTCAAGGTTTTCATTCTAGGTTTATGAGGTTGGGCTTTCTTTTGGTTGTTGTATTTGTAAAATATCTTTTCTATGAGTTTTAGTATCTTTAAATTCTGGAAGTTGTTTTTAAAAAAAACCTATATCAAACCCTAAGATTTTCTATTCAAAAGCTCTCTTGAAATTGGAAGCCGTGGATGAACACTAAGCTCTAAATCTCCATTAATGGCTATTTCAAGCTTTCTAGTTTTTCCAAAACTTGGGTTTTCTTAGCTTTCTTTTCAAAACTTTCATTTATGGAAATTTTGGGTGCTTAAATATGTATTTTACATATGAAAACAATTTAGAAAGACTATTTATTGATTTTTAAAAAAACCACCCAATTGGCCAAAATCACCACTTTTCCTTTGAACTAGTTTTGTGACTTTTTGGATCAAACCGGGTTCCAGGGCTTAGTTAATTGTTCTTACTGAATTATTCATGATAGATTGAGATTATTGAAGGTCATATACTGATTTTTTTGTAGTGAAAAACAATTTCGAGCCGGGCCTCAAAAGCTAACTAGTTAAGGTGAGAATAAAGCGAGTTTGAGTAACGGTAAGATTGATCGAACGTGGTTGTGACCGTGAGGGTGTGGGGTTGTTGTTACTATCTTGTAGGGTCTGTTTTGGAAACACTACCTAGTGCTTGGAAGTAAGAAAGTAAAAGATTGAAAGTGGAATGAAAGTCGAACAGCCGAACTAGTTGCGAAATGTTTGAGAAAGCAGAATAAGCGGGATTGTCCTTGATATAGCCATGCTTAGATTTTGATTTTGGGTATATTAAATTTTATTTGTGTTTATAAGATGTGTCAAGTGAAATTTTGAGTCATATACTGATCGGGTTCCATTAATTTATATTCTTTATGAGTTAGAAGCTAAAGATCGATATGTAGTATGATTATAGCATGACTACTTGCATCTTATTGCATTCATGCATTTCGTTGATTGTGTTTGAACGCCATGTGGTTGTAACCTATGTAATGGTGAGAGGAGCTAGACGTTACATATGGTTACCATGGTGTAAAGCCTAAAATTGTGAAGTGAGCAAAAGCTCGAGAGGCTAGAGAAAAGCCTAGAATTGTGAATTGAGCAAAAGCTCGAGAGGCTAGTGTAAAATCTAGAATTAGTGGAAAGCTATCGAGATAGCCTCCAAGACATGCATAATAAAACGCGTGGATAGTGTAAGTGAGAAATGGTATTGGTTTGAATATAAGTTCGTGATGACTTGACCATGTGTTTTCATTGTTGATGCTAATTCTTTTAACACACATGTTTAAGCCTTTTTGTTATTATTTATTCATTTTCTCAATAAGTCATTTATCTATTTTGGATGCATCATTTCAAACTACTTCTAGTTCATTTCAATTATGCCATACCATTACATTAATTTGTTTTATTTTCATTGAGTGTCATGCTCAGAGGTGCTACATATCACCTTTCAGGTACCGTCAGAGGTCGAGGTTAATGCAAGTCGGCTGGTGCTCGTTGAACCTTCGAGGAGAGACTTTTGGATAGACTAGGGTGTCTCGTGGCCTGAGATATTTTCGTGTCTAGTCTTGTATTTTGGTGTTGTAATAACGTCTAACTCCTAAACGTTTCTTTTCCATAGTTTCAATTGATTTCTTTAGTTGTTTGTTTAAATGAAAAGAGGCAGATGTGCCTTATTGATTATTAAATGTTTAATTTGTTTAAAAATATTGTCCTTAGCATTTTTTTAAAATATTGAATTTATAAGCGAACTATCGAGGGTCCACACTTCCTTTGAGTGTACTCGTGGCTTAGACTTATTTGTTAAGTCGGGTCGTAACAGGTTTTCATCGCTCTTGGGTATGGTCAGATCAACCTGGTTATAAAATTGGAGTTAACATGTGGGGCAAATGAATTTGGCGCTGGTGGGCAACCAAACTATTAGAGCTCATCATCCTTGAGTATAAGTTGCACGGTACTATTTCAGCAGCTTCCGCATCTTCATGGTCTACAGCTTTTTTGTTGATAGCTTCATCACCGACAACTTTATTGTCGATAGATTCATAGACGAGCCTAACAATAGTTTGAGTAGGATTAACCATATTTTCTTTTTGTGTGTGACAGAGAAAAACATACAAGGCCGCATGAGATTTATAAGTTTCTTCACAAACATGAACATGAAAAATTGCACATAGATCATGAAAAAGGATAATGAAGAAATGCATGAAGAGATTGAACCTCGGATCCAACACTATAGCAATTGCTAAAACACCATGAACTTTACTGCTATATTTTTCAAAATTTGCAATCATCTTTGATGCCATAACACTTATCTCTTCAATATGAGAGTTGAACCATTGTGAAAGTTCCAACCTATACTACAAATTTATTGAAAGAACACATTGCAAGTTGGATAATTCGTCCTATAAAATAACCCAGTCATATTATAAAACAATTCTACATTTGAACATATTTAACTAGCAAAGTTCCAATCATTCTCTAGAGGAACACACTTGTATTGTGAATCACGTTGTCTTAATTGAGGAAAAAAGCTTATAAATCAAAGTTGTTTTTAGCATGAAAAATGTTGAACTCCATCTAGTCATAAAATCAAGAACTAACTTTTTAGAATATGAATTTTATAATTGATGAGCAACTTCTTCAAACCTTTCTACCCTATTAGGTGTAGCAAGTCAATACACAACACTATCTCAAATTCTTTCAATTCCATCATCAATTACCAACAATCCATCCTTCACTATAAAATTTAGGATATGTGTACAACAAGGCATGTGAAACAAATCCCCACGTAACATTAATGTCCAACCATCTAATTTATCAAACAAAATTTGAATCATTGCATCATTAGTCGTGCAAATATCTACAGTTAAAGTAAATATCTTATGATCTATGTTCCAATATAGAAAACACTCCAACAATACACTAGCAAGTACATCCACAGCTATAAGCAAGATGCAATCCCCAAAGTGAGAGACATATTAAACAAACTACATCAAGTCACTCTCACCTATGCAAATCAAAGTTTGTCTATTGTAAACAAGAGTTCGTAATTCACTCAGGATTAAGATCAATTGTACATGATCAACCGATTGATATACAAAGTGTCTTTCTGAACGGTTTTACTAGAAGATATTAAGTATATCTCAGTTCAGTCTACTACAATCTCTATTGCATCAACACCCCCATTCACATGTCATTACATGAGTGATCCAAATGAGATCACTTGTACCAATTTTTAAGTGGGTTGTGTTAGTGGTGTTCTCAGAAATAAGATACCCAACCTTTATTCATAATACCACTGACCTTTTGAGTTACAACTTAAGTGAATTTTCTTGCATCCAATGCTCACAATAAGTTATCATAAGTAACCCTGGATCTTATGATAGATAACATTTATTATTAACAGTAAATGACAATGTAAATATTACTATGTAAATAATAATTCTTTATTTATTTATAGTCTCAAAAGATTACATAAAATTTAGGGAAGAAATCCTAACACTATCAGTATAGCTGTTAGTAAAACTGCCTATGCAAGCAGTTTTAATAATTGCCTTCAAATCTAAAATGGAGAATGAGAAGAGATGAAGAAGAAGAAATGTGTTTTTCGAGGAAACCTAAGTGTAGGATGTAAGTTTTAAAAAATGGCACAATGGTCCCCTATCTATTTCTTTCTAAAAAAATTGATCCCAACTCATTATTTAACCTAACTCTAATCAATTTACCAAGTTAAGTTATTTTTAAAATATGATTACATTAAAGTAACCAAACACCTAAACCATTTTCTTAATTAATTAAGATAACTCAACAAAATATCAAATCATTAATGAATAATTTTAATCATTAAATTTTAATTTTGGAAATCATAAATGACAAAATAATTCAAATTTTACCTGAAAAATTCGGGTTGTTACAATAAGTAAAAGAAAAACTCTTTATTGATATTATGGAAACTTGAGTTATTACATTCTACTTATGAAAAAGCTCTACTTATGCAACAAGCTCATCATCATCTTCCTTCTCTGTGACTAAGTTTGCTTTCTTAGATTTTGAGTTTAAACTATGTTTTAAACTCTTGTAGGTTTACAATCACTTGTTATTTGTGTAGGCTTGCTATAGACATAACATACCCTTAAATGCGTTTAGTTATTATACTTTATCCAAGATTCACATTCTTCTGAGTTAGGAATCTTTTACCCAATCCTGAAGCTTTCGTTATACTAGCCTTGGTTTTTGTAATATTCTGGTTTGGGATTCTCTTACCCAAACATTGGATTTTGAGTACCATATTCTTTATGATATACTCCATCACTTATGTTTGAGATAGTTTTGAAAGCTTTCTTAAAAGAAGAAATTTTTTTAATCACAATGACCATTTAGAATAACTCACGTGATCATTCTTTAACCATACATGTCAAGAAAATGACTTGCAATTCCACTCCAGGAACGTGGTAACTTTTTTACAATTGCTATTTGGAAGGGTTCACTGATCCTCATTCCTTCAATATGCAAGCCACCAATTATGACTTGTAGCTTCTCAATTTGATTGACTACCAATTTGGTACAACCATTTTGAAGTCTAAAAATTTTCCCATAAGAAATTTCTTAACTTTAACACTAACTGAGTTATATTGTAGAGTAGTCAAGTTCCTCTCCTAATTTTTCAATTGTTGCATCTTAAATCAACAAAATAGTGTAAAAATGACAATTTACAGAAACATAAAATTTTAAAACAAATCCTCTGTATTCATTATTGGCCTTCAATTTTATCTTTTAATTTTCAAATTGAAATCACTATACTCAATATAATCTTGACCTTAAGTCAAAGTTAATATATAATATAGGACAAAATGCAAATAACGCTCTTGTGATTTCGGTGAAATACAAACACATTCTCTATAGTATATATTTATTTATTGGGGGGTGTTTGCATTTCACCGAAACCACAAGGGTGTTATTTTCATTTTACCCTATAATTTTAGTATGAAACTTTTACGGAGTGAAAAAAATTGTGCAACCCACGTTTAAGAAAAAATGGTATTTGGCTGAATTGTTTATTAGGTGTTTACTTATAATGTTTTCTGCTGAGCATATTCATGATTATAATTAAAATTTAGAGTTGGGTCTTTACAATGTAGAAATCTACTGTCAAACGGTGGACGTTGACCCTATGCTGTCCTCCAATTAATGATCCTGAGAGGAAAGATCAGTTGGAATGACACCAATGTGGTGCTCGTCTGTAACGTCCCGTTATTTTACAAGGTAATTTTTTTTAAAATTTATTTATTTAATTTAAAGCATTTAATTTAATTTTAGAGTTAGTTAATTTAGATTTTATAATTTATATTCTTTTATTTGACGTTTATTACTTTAGAAGCTTAAATTAGTATTAGGCGTATTACTAATTATTAACGGGCCAATTAATAATTATTAATCACCTTTTAGCTAGTTTAAGTATTTTGGGTTAAGTTTTAAAAGCTAGAAGCAAACGAGAGACGATTTCGTAATTTTTGATTTTCAACTTAAAATAACTTCACTATTCACTTCCTCCTTAAATTCATTTTAAGCCAAAAACTTAGAACTCATCTTCTCTTTTCTCTCTTGAAAACCGTGGGTCACCAAGGGGGGAGAAAAAACTTTGGGTTTTTGTCGTTTCTCGGTGGATCGTCTCGATTTCTTTTGTGTTGGATTGCTCGGGACATGAGCTATCTATCCAACCTACCCTTGTGGTGTTTCTCGTTCTCTAAAGGAAGCCCTAAAAACTGAGTTTTTGACATTTTTCCTATGGTTTTCTTTGTTTTTGTTTCTAAATGAGTTTTTAAGTTGAAATCATGTATTTCCATCAAGAAAATTTGACGCTTTCGAGCTCAGATTTTTTAAAAACACTATTCACCCGAGAATCACACATTTCTCATTTTAGTTATGGTTTATATATTGTTTTTCAATTGATGTATTGTAGGTGTCGATTGCTCGTTTGACGGTTTGTTGGAACTTTGTTTTCACGCGAACATTCAAGGTGAGGATAAATAGAACTTAAAGTAAACTTAGAAACCGAATTTGTTGAACGATTTGTATTGATCGGAAGTTGAGTTTGAGATCGAAAATGAGAGGTTTAAAGTAAGTGTACCAACTTGTTTAGGCTTGGGAGGTGGTTCTAAAGTGAGTTGGGTGAACTTATGGATCTTTTGGTGGAAACGACTAACTCTTGGAATTTCTAAGTTTACGTTCAATTGGGCTTTTCTTGATGATTTCGGGTATTTGAAGATTCCAAGTATAATTGGATGAGTGGGGGAATTGAATATGGAATTTCAATTGATTATGAGACATTATGGATTTGCAGGTTATGGAATTTTTATGGAAATTCTGAATTGTGAGACTATGTGTACTTTCTTGTTTTATGCAAAGAAAGGTAACTAATGATATATGCATCAATAATAGTTTATGATTCCTTCGATTACTTGAATGGTTAATTATGTTTACTTGTACTTTAAGGCTATATTTATGTTTATTCTTGCGTTACTATTGTGGAAGGAATAATGAGACAATGCACAGACTGCGTATGCTTGCATTGTTTGGTATTATTCGTTTTGTGTTTACATATATGTATCATGAGGAATGCTAAAGGCTGTGTGAACTTTGCATGATTGGGGGAGGGGGGTTTGGATAATGAGATAATGTTGGTACTGCGCGTGCTCTCATTATCTGGTATTATCCATAATTGTTATGATACATATATGAGAGAAATGTAGGGGTGAACGTACCTTAAATTTGGTGGGTGAGATAATGAGGTAATGGTTAGACTGTGTGGGCTTTCATTACTAGTCATTATTCACTAGAGGTGGGAAGATATTTTTTAAAAGACTTCGTGTACTTTGTTTTGGAAGAGATAAAGAGGTATTGTTAGACTGCGTGAACTTTCAATACTGTCATTATAAACATGTTGATGGTTATATTGATGTAAAGGCTACATGTACTTTACATATGTTAAGCGAGTTAATGAATAATGTTGAGGCTGCATGTGCTACCATTATTGACATTAATCGCGTGTTTTTCTTGTTTGAAGCATGTTGAGACCGAGTGAGCTTAGTGTTGGTGATAATGGTGGTTAAACTAAAAGATGAATGGTGGATGGCATGCAAGTACACATGGTCAACAAGTAATAGTAGTGGTAAGTGAGTGTCGTGTCCCACGAGGATGGTTGGATAAAAAAAGAATTAGAATCTAAGGGCGATTGCAGCTACAGAATTAACTAGATAACAAAGCTAGGTGTTGTGATGCACAAAGTAAACGGATCAACACTAAGTGTTGATCGAAGGACTGTTATCAACAAGCAGTAAGCTTGCCACGAGACTTCAAATATAGATGGAGTTTATGAGACAACAAGTGCGTAGGAAGACAAAAGCAAGAATGGGTTTCCTTAAACACACTCTAACGCATTATCCGACCCTAGATTTTACCTCTAAAACCTTGGATGAATTATACTTCTTCTGAACTTCTAAGTACCATTCTCTATTCTTCTTAACCATTCTCTTATTTATAAAGTTACGAATGAGATGAACAAGTAATATCTTATTCTAAGTTGTCATGCAATGAATCTTTCAATACTTGCATAGACTCTTCTAACTCTATTTTCATAAAGGTTTAAAGAAGGACATGATCATAAAGAATATTACATCACAATCTCCATACATATATGAGTCTCATAACATTATCTTCTGTCTATCCATCTCCACTAACACTTCATCACAAAAGGGTTTAGCCTATCATGCCTAACAATAACACGAAAAGAAAAGTGTTCCTTAAACAAGAATTCATGCTCGAATGTAAAAATAGAAAGTTCAGTTAATTAAACTAAGGATGAAACAAATAATCTACTAAGTAAACGCCTCCTTGCTTCGTTCAATCCTTACCACTTTTCTCCTTGTCTTCCACACTTGACCTAAAAGCTTATCTTTTCTTTTATATCCCTTTTGCTTCGTTTTCGCTTCACTATTTTCATCTTTCCCGCCAAAAAAGTAGTTGGTGAAGCTTATCGAGCTGTACGTATGACTAGGAAATTGTAGCATGAAGTGACTGCTGGTTGTTCCATCAAACAGCTAACAATGAAGATAAATATCTTTTTGTCCTTTAAGTGCCTTGCTTCAACAATATCATAACATGCTCTTTTTTATGCCTTGTCCTGCAACAGTAGAGAATTTGCCAAGAGAACCAACTAGGAGCTTATGCTTGAAATGGCTATATTAAAAAGCTTGGATGATAGTCAATTAAAGATAGAAGAGTTATTGAAAATGGCTAAAATTAGATAGAGAGCTCAAAAGAATTGAAAGCTACAAAAGTAACTTAAATAAGTGTAGTGGCTCATCATTTCACTCAATTGCTTAGTCTTTTTACCTAGATTTATCCAAGTTTAACTATGTGAATACTCCTCTTTCAAGGACTTATCACACCCCCAAACTTTAATCATTGCTTGTCCTTGAGTAATGCTCTTAAAGATAGAAAATAACAAGGATTGAAATTTACTAATTCGACTTATTATTTACACTAGCTAAACAAGGTTCCAGTATCAACATCTTCTTTTTCAGCAAGAACAAGAGCAAAGCTTTTCTAAAAAAAACAAAGGAAAAACAACTCTCAACAGTGTTTGTGTGCAACTCAATTTTCAAGCTCTCTTCTCAATTCCTCCCAGTTAGTAAAGTTCCATCTTAGAGTTCTTCCTCTTGAGCTCCACTTCTCCAACTTGCCCTTCCTCTTTTGGATTCTCAAGCACAAAAAACTTAACTCGTTTTTCTTGTAATATTAAGAGCTTTATTGCTTTTGCTACATTATTTATTTATTTATTTTATGAAGCAACTAAATGATGTGACTTCCTAGTCACCTTCACCTAAAGGCTTGCCCTATGGGCTCAGTCATTCCTATGGAAGAGGAGTGACTATTTTTCCCATCCCATTTTCTGATTTTTTTATACACTATGTGCATTGTGGGAACAAGCTTTTGCTTTTCTAAGGGAATTGGAACCATTGGCCTTGAAAAAGGATTGGTGGCTATGCCACCCCCAAACTTTTTTTTTTACTTTGCTCTATACAAGGGTTTCAAAGAAAGGTTTTTGCTTTTGGATCACCATAGGGAAAAGTGCTTGCTGAATTAGCTTATGCTTAATTAAGTGGCTCTCAAGTTCTTTCTTAACTGATTTGGACTGTACAAAGAAGTGACATTCAAACTAAGGTCGTGTGAAAGAGTTGCCTTTTCAAGGTGCTTTTAGCTATATGAAATGCTCTTGCCTTGCATCCAAGGAGTTCTACTGCCTTATCCAAGGGATCCTTGCTAAGCTACCAAACTTCTAAAAAAAAATTAATTAAAATTTTTTCATTTTTTATAAAGATTACTTAAAATGCAAAGCATAGAACAAAATTTGAAATCAATCTAATTAAAACTAAGGAAACAAGAAGATATAAAAGGTAATTACATTACTATTAAAATGTGGATTTTCCTGTGGGAGCAACAAGAGTAGAGTTCACAAAATTTAAAGAGTTCACAAAAATAAAACACTGGGGACTATCAATCCTCCCCATCAATCCTCCCAAACTTAAAATAGGTTGTGCTCTCACAACCAATCATCTACCAAGTTGTTCACAAATTAAGCATTACAGATAAAAGCAGGAAAAGAAAAGAGATAGCTCAAGCATAAATTATTTGTAGATAAGTTACTCATTAGACACATCCATGTCGTAGTCATCAATGCGAGCATTCTCTAGTTCCTCTTCCAAGCTGTATTCATAGTCCACATCTGATTCATAGTTACTGTCCCAGTCACATTCTTTAATCACTCCCAACTCATTCAAACGCCTCTCAAATGCCTCTCTCTGGCTCGTAATGCAAGTTTTCCTCCTTCTTCACAGATTCTTCCAGAGTCACAGAAGGTTCTTTAGTATGTGGTGGGGTATACTGCTCTTGTGAGGCAGGGTCCTCTATAAAGAAATTGAACTCTCCCAAGATTGATGAAGGAAACATAGGGAAGATCCTAGGAGGATGAATCTGGTGGGCCACTAAAGTGTCTTCACACACACTGTTGTGAATTTTCTGGTAGGTCCACCTGAGTTGGGTTTTGTGTAAAGCTAGAGAGATCACTATAAAGTTTGAGCAACATGGTTTGAAGGGTTTCTAACATAGGCAGGATGGGCAAGGTAGGAGCAAGCTCTAGGGGACTAATTGTTGGTGGAGGGATTAGACCTGGGCGACTGAAAACTTTGGCCATGCAATCTCTATCAATGATGCCACTCAAATTTTTCACCTTATCCCTATTTTCAAACTAAAACCCTGCCCTCTCGCACAACCCTGTGATTAGACTTGGAAAAACTAAACAACCCCCCGAGGCAGCATTCTCAACACATTTTTCCATTTCTCAAGAAATAATTATCCCAAAATTAACAGGTTTTCCTAACATGACACTATAGAGAAGCAACATGCGCTCAACACTTATAGTTGTTTCGTGGGATGTAGGAATGACATGGGTGAGCAAGAATATGAGCTAGATTCGGGCAGTGGGTTTTAGATGGGCTTTCTTAACAGTGAAGATTTTCTGGGTAGAAATGGACCACTGGGCCCCTAGGTGGCCTACATGCTGCAAAATGTCTTCCAAAAGCTCGGGGTGCAACCCCTCCACATAATATCCAAAGAAATCCCCCTGGTCAGGTATCCTATAGTACTGATTTATCGCCTCTGGTGAGAAATTAACCTCTCGTCCTCGAACTCGGACAACATACTCCACTCTGTCTGCAAACTTTTCGTAAAAATCCCTCGCAATCGTTAGGACTGGGTTCTTATCGGAGTGACGAACCAGCGAAACCATCTGAAGCGTCTCCACAAGTCGAGAGACATAGATGGGAAGGCCCCAAGCCACTGCATTGGTCATCCTAAAGCCCCTCTCGAACAAGATCTCACAACATTTGAACACCTTGCGATATGCTTTATCTGCTGCTGGCGAACTGAACCATACAGCTTCCAAGCGCTCTCCCATAGCCTAATCAGCATCGTCTTTATCTGATTCATTTGCATCTAAAACACCATCTATATGGATGAGATTATTGCATACAACACTTTTTCCTTTCAAAGTCTGGTGTAAAATTTGAAAAACATGGGTAAAGAAAAGACGGTTTAAAAGGGACTAAGGGCAGTCGAAACGGTGCAATGGTGAGGCAAATGGAAACGTGGCCACTGGATAACCACACACGTCACCTGAGTTACTACACAGTAATTATGCCTCTGTGAACGAAAAGACGTAACTGCCCCTTTCTTTCAAATTTCTACCTTCCCCGTGAAAAAATGAGAACATGTGCATCGTGCGTGATGACTTAAAATCAGAAACATTACACGCATGCACCCACTATCAATTTAATAACTATCTCATTGGTTATGAATAACGTAAGTCTCAAAAGATCAAAGAAACATGCAAACCTGATTGGAATGCGGTCAACTTGGCAGAATTATTACTTGAGAATGATCATGAAGCTCGTTCTGTCACACATAGTTCTTGCTTATGGATCATGAAGAGGGATGGATAGCTTCTGCCTATCCACCTCTTGTCCCCAATAATGCTTGATTCGCTGAGCATTGTCTTTGAAAATATCAGAGGGTTCATGGCCAATTAGATCTAGTGCACCAAAGGGGTACACCTTTGCAATCTTAAATGGCCCTGACCATTTGGACTTCAACTTGCCTGGGAATAGGCTCAAATGAGAATTAAAAAGTAAAACCATCTCTCCTTCGAGGAATTCCCTTCGAACAATTTTTTTATCATGCCACCTTTTTATTTTTTCTTTAAACATCTTGGCATTTTCATACACTTGGTCTTTGAATTCTTCTAGTTCCAACAATTCTAAACCATATCTTCCTCCAGCTGATTGTAAGTCAAAATGAAGTGTCTTCAACGCCCAAAAAGCTTTGTGCACTAGTTCCAATGGCAAGTGACAAGCTTTTCCAAAAACAACTTGATACGGAGACATTCCCACAGGTGCCTTGAATACTGTACGATATGCCCATAAAGATTCATCCAGCTTCTTAGACCAGTCCTTCTGATTTGGATGGACTACCTTTTCCAGAATTCTCTTGATTTCCCGATTAGAGATTTCAGTTTGACCATTGCATTGCGGATGATATGTTGTTGCAATCTTATGCCTGATATTGTATTTGACAAGAATTGTTTCAAGCATCTTATTATAGAAATGCGTACCTTCATCACTGATTAATTCTCTTTGAGTCCCAAACCGCGAGAAAATATTCTTTTTTAGAAACTTCACTACAAACTTTGCATCGTTTGTGGGCAATGCGACTATTTCAACCCATTTAGACACGTAGTCCACTGCAACTAGGATATATTGGTTTCCGCATGATGGTGGGAAGGTTCCCATAAAATCAATTCCCCAAACATCAAAAAGCTCAATTTCTAAAATGTTGTTCAAGGGCATTTCGTGCCTCTAAGAGATGTTTCCTGTGCACTGGCAGTTATCACACTTTTGCATCCTTGAACAATGTAGGCCAATATAACCCGCTTTGTAATACTTTTGTTGCAGTCCTAACACCACCAACATGACCGCCATATGGTGAGTCATGACAATGAGAGATAATGGAATCCATTATCTCCCATTGTCATGACTCACCATATGGCGGTCATGAATTCATTTCCTCGTCTGCTGCACATCATCTTAACAGTTGGTTCGCACACCTCTTGTACAAATAAGGTTCATCCCACACGTAAGATTTTTCATGATGTAAAAACTTTTTAAGCTTTTGCCCTGACAAACTTGGAGGTTGCTTTCCACTAGCAATGTAATTGGCAAATATGCAAACCAAGGATGATCAAGTGCTTAGATCTTGAGTATTTGTTCATCTGAAAAGCTGTCATGTAGTTCCACTCCCTGGAATCCCTCTTTGGTGAATTCTAAACGTGATAAATGATCAGCCACTTGATTTTCTACACCCTTCCTGTCTCATATGTCTACATCAAATTCTTGTAGGAGTAAAATCCATCTCAACAAACGTGGCTTGGCATCCTTCTTTGTCAGCAAATATTTGAGTGCAGCATGGTCGCTATGGATCACAACCTTGGTTCCCAACAAATAAGATCTGAACTTTTCTAATGCAAAAAAAATAGCCAACAACTCCTTCTCTGTGGTTGTATAATTTTTCTAAGCATCATTCAGCGTTTTGCTGGCATAGTAAATTGCATAGAAGATTATTCCTATCTTTTGCCCTAAAACAGCTCTAATGGCATAATCACTACCGTCACACATTAGTTCGAATGGTCTAATCCAGTCTGGTGGAACAACAATAAGAGCTTGAATTAATGCTGTCAAACAAGCTTCTCCCATGACAAAGGGTGTATTGTGTTCCAACAAGGAACATAAGGGCTTCGTTATCTTTGAGAAGTCCTTGATAAATCTGCGATAGAATCTTGCATGGCCTAGAAAGCTGCGAACTTCCTTTACATTGGCAGGTGGGCTCATATTTTCTATCACTTATACTTTTGCCTTATCAACTTTAATACCCGCCATGGATATCTTATGACCCAATACAATACCTTCTTTAACCATGAAGTGACATTTTTCCCAATTAAGAACCAAACTTGTTTGCTGACACCGTGCAAGGACTTTTTCCAAATGAATCAAACAAGAATTGAAAGTAGCTCCATAAACAGAGAAATCATCCATGAAAATTTCAAGTGAGTCCTCTACCATGTCACTGAAAAGTGCCATCATACATTGCTAGAACATTACTGGAGCATTGCATAATCCAAACGGTATTCTTCTGAACGTAAAGGAACCATAAGGGCAGGTGAAGGTTGTCTTTTCTTGGTCTTCTTGAGCAATGACTATTTGATTGTACCCTGAGTATCCATCAAGGAAACAATAGTATTCTTTTCTAGCTAATCTGTCCAGCATTTGATCTAAGAAAGGTAGAGGGAAATGATCCTTTCTAGTTGCTTTCTTGAGTCTTTTGTAGTCCATGCACACTCTCCACCCCGTAACAATGTGTTGTGGAATTAATTTGTTGTTGACATTGGCTACTACAATCGTACCACACTTTTTTTGGAACACATTACACTGGGCCACTTGCTATCAGAAATTGGGTAAATGATGCTTGCGTCTAGCCATTTGATAATCTTCATCTTCACTACTTCTTTCATGGCTGGGTTCAAACGCCATTGTTGTTCAATAGAACTAAATTTTTTGTCTTCCAACAATATCTTGTGCATGTAAATAGTGGGGCTAATTCCCTTGATGTCTGCCATTGTCCATCCCAATATTGATTTGAACTTTCTCAAGACAACTAGAAGTTGTTGCTCGTGGCTTTCTTCTAACATGGAGTTAATGATCACTGTGAAAGTTTCATTTTCCCCAAAAAGGCGTACTTCAAATGTGATGGCAGGGTTTTTAGATTCAGAAAATGTGGTTCTTCCTCGGAAACATCTGGGCACTGAATTTCATTGATTTGTTTGATCAGTGGTTCATAATAAGGTTGTGTCAAAGTGTTAGAGTCAATGTATTCAACTGCTCGAACACTGAGTTCCCTTCTACACTTCTTCTTCTAATACTTTTCTACTGCTGAATCTACAAGATCAATCATAGAGCAACTTTCAACATGGTTAAGAAATTTCAAAGAATTTAATATGTTGAAAGTTACCTTCTGGTCATTGACACGCATGGTTAATTCACCCTTATAAACATCCACTAATGTTCTTCCTGTGGCTAAAAATGGTCGGCCAAGGAGGATATGTTCCTTCTTATCTGCTGCTGGGAAGATGAATTTGTCCACTTGCACCAAAACATCTTCTATTTTTCCCTCTGGGTGTGCAATTGATTTATCCGTAAATTGCAAGGTTGCTTTGGTGGGTCTTGCGGCACCTACTCCCAACTGTTTGAAAATTGATAGTGGCATCAAATTGATACTGGCTCCCAAATCATAGAGTGCCCTTCCACAATAAGTATTACCAATGGAACACAGAATGGTGAAGTTCCCTGGGTCTTGCAGTTTTGGTGAGATGTTTGGCTGAAAAATGGAACATACCTCAGAGGTCATGTTAACTGTTTCTACCTCATCAAGCCTTCTTTTCTTGGAAAGAATATCCTTCATGAATTTTATGTAATTAGGCATCTGTTGTAAGGCTTCTACCAAAGGAAATTTAATGTGCAACTGCTTTAAGACTTCCATAATTTTTTTGAATTGGACATCTTGCACTTGTCAAATGAATTTCTGAGGAAATAAAGGAGCACAGTTTCTTTTAGTTTTGATTGTTGTGGCATGATCTTGAGCTGCTACATCCCGTTGAGTGGTTGAAGAATCAGGAATTGCAGTTTGTCCTTGAGGGCCTTCTTCATTCAGTAAGTCTTTTCTGTTGGGTTGGGTGTTTGCTTCCCTTTTTCTTTTGACAGGTTCCTTAGGAACATTTTCTTATTGCCGGTTGGTGTTACCACTTCTCAATGTAATCACATTACAATGCTCAACTCCCTTGCCCTTCAAATTATTCACTATGTCACTAGGTAGGTTACCTTGAGGTCTTGCATTAAGTGAGGATGCTAACTGGCCCACTTAGTTTTCTAAGTTTCTCATGGATGCCTCATTCCTGGTGATGTATTCCTTCATAAATTGCTCTAACTGGATCACAGTGAGCTAATTGGATCACATGCTTGCTTTTGCTGATTCATTGGTTGCTGAGCTTGCAAGGGTATGAACCCTCACTGTGGATAGCTGTTGTGCATTGGCTGATTGTAATTCATTGGCCTTGGTGGTGCTGTATTAGATGGTTCTTCTCTTGAATGGGTTAATTGGTTCCATGAAAAATTCGGGTGATGTCTCCAGCCAGTATTATAAGTGCCAGAGTAAGGATTAAAATTCTTGTTGTATTGAACAAAATTTACAGACTCTGGATTCTGTTGGCATATTCTATAGGGTGTCCTTCATGACAAATACTGCAAGTAATACCATTGTAGAATGAAGTAGAGTGTATCTGATTCACCCCTTGCACTGATCCACCTTGATTTGGGGAAGCAGTTGCAGTTCCCATTGTTGTATTCAGATTTTTCATGAACATATTTGCCATTTGATGTGTTAGGGCATTTAAATCCACTCTCACACCTCCATCTGTTTGCTTGAGTGGTGCACTGGGCCACTAATAGCTGTTGTACATTACCCCTTCTATAATGCCTTGTGCTTCACTATAAGATTTTGACATGATAGTTCTATTGGAAGCTGAATCTATGGTCAAACAACTGTTTTCATCTAAACCATTGTAAAAAGTTTCAATCTAAAGCCACCCTGACATTACATGCTGAGGACAATGTCTTATCATCTCTTGCCATCTTTCCCACGCATCAGCTAATGGTTCATTACTGTGTTGTACAAAGTTTTGCAAATCTGTCTGAATCAAAGATGTTTTGCTTGGAGGGAAGTATTTAGTAAGGAATTTATCAACCATATCAACCTAGCAATGGATCGAATCAGCATCCATTGATAGTAACCATGGGCTTGCTTTTCCTTTTAATGAGTATAAGAATAAAGACAATCATAAAGTTTCATCTGACACTCCATGCATTTTAAAAGAATTGAAAAGTTGCAAATACAGTTTAATGTGATTATGAGGGTCTTCATGATTCCCTCCCCCAAACTGACCAATTGAGTTAAGCATGGAGAACATAACTGGCTTGAACTCAAATCTATCCGTCTCTATCTCTGGTCTTGCAATGGTGGGTCCTAATCCTTCAAAATTTGGGAGAGCAAACTTGCATAACTTTGTGTCTATCTTCAATGTATTGAACAGCTTGAAGATCATCTCCTCGATTCCTGGCTGCCTCATGCATTCCCACCCAACGGCAGGTGGTGGTTGGTCTATGGCAGCTCCAATTCGTGCTTGATTGTTTAATCTTCGTCTGCAAAAGGTTCTCTCAATTTCTGGATCGTATGGAAATTCTTCTCCTTCAGAGTTACTACTTCCTGCAACACTCATAAAATTGGTCAAATAACTACAATAGTAATTACATAATGAAACAATTAATTACTTAAATCTCCCTCAATCTCTAAAATTGGTCAAATATGCACCATCCTCGGCAACGACGCCAAAAACTTGTTGGTGATAACGGTGGTTAAATTAAATGGTGAATGGTGGATGACATGCAAGTGCACATAGTCAACAAATAATAGTAGTGGTAAGTGAGTGTCGTGTCCCACGAGGATGGTTGGATATAAACAAAATTAGAATCTAAGGGCGATTGCAGCTACAGAATTAAGTAGATAACAAAGATAGGTGTTGTGATGTACAAAGTAAACGGATGAACATTAGGTGTAGATCGAAGGATTGGAATGTGATGATGTGTTAGGAATCCGGATAGACTGTTATCAACAAGTAGTAAGCTTGCACGAGACTTCAAATATAGATGGAATTTATGAGACAACAAGTGCGTAGGAAGACAAAAACAAGAATGGGTTTCCTAAAACACACTCTAACGCATTATCCGACCCTAGATTTTACCTCTAAAACCTTGGATGAATTATACTTTTTCTGAACTTCTAACTACCATTCTCTATTCTTCTTAACCATTACCTTATTTTTAAAGTTATGGATGAGATGAACAAGTAATATCTTACTCTAAGTTGTCATGCAATGAATCTTTCAATACTTGCATAGACTCTTCTAACTCTATTTTCATAAAGGTTTAAAGAAAGACATGATCATAAAGAATATTACATCACAATCTCCATACATATATGAGTCTCAAAACATTATCTTATGTCTATCCATCTCCACTAACACTTCATAACAAAAGGGTTTAGCCTATCATGGCTAACAATAACACGAAAATAAAAGTGCTCTTTAAACAAGAATTCATGCTCGAATGTAAAAACAGAAAGTTCAGTTAATTAAACTAATGATGAAACAAATAATCTACTAAGTAAACGCCTCCTTCCTTCATTCAATCCTTCCCACTCTTCTCTATCTTCTCATTGTCTTCCACACTTGACCTAAAAGCTTATCTTTTCTTTTATATCCCTTTTGCTTCATTTCCGCTTCACTATTTTCATCTTTCCCCCAAAAAAGTAGTTGGTGAAGCTTATCGGGCTACACTTGCGATTGGGAAACTGTAGCATGAAGTAATTACTGGTTGTTCCATCAAACAACTAACAACGAAGATAAATATCTTTTTGTCCTCAAAGTGCCTTGCTTCAACAATATCATAACATGCTCTTCTTTATGCCTTGTCCTGCTGCAGTAGAGAATTTGTTAAGAGCACCAACTAGGAGCTTATGCTTGCAATGGCTATATTAGAAAGCTTATATGATAGTCAATTAAAGATAGAAGAGTTATTGAAAATGGCTAAAATTAGATAGAGAGCTCAAAAGAATTGAAAGCTACAAAAGTAACTTAAATAAGTGCAGTGGCTCATCATTTCACTCAATTGCTTAGTCTTTTTATCTAGATTTATCCAAGTTTAACTATGTGAATACTCCCTTTTCAAGGACTTATCACTTAGCATGAGTTATTTTAGAGAAAAGAAATGAAACGTTATGTATACCCTAAATTTTTATTGAAAAATGAAAAGAAATGTTATGTATAGCCTAAGTTGCTATAGAGAAAAGAAATGAGAATCTTATGTATAGTCTAAGTTTCTATAGAGAAAAGAAATGAGAATGTTATGTATAGCCTGAGTTGCTATAAAGAAAGGGATGAGATTGATTTGTATAGTGAAATATGATACTTTGTTATGCTTGAGAGCTAGTTCTTGTTCCTTTGGGAGATCTTGAAGTTGGAAATTGTAATACTTTTGTAACGACCCGTTACCAAGTAAGGGTATTTTGGTAATTTCCCAAATCTCAAAATTAAAACCACAAGTTTACTTTAATATTTTTAGATGATGTTGATCATCTCGTTATTACGATTCCAACGCAACTGACGGATCATCATTCGGAGTTCCGGTGAATGAGTTATGATCGTTTTAGTGTAGTGGCATTTTCGTAATTATCATAACTCGGGATTAAACCCTAAAAATTCATCTTCTTCTTCCCTAATCCGAAAACCAACCTCCATTAATCTTCTTTTTTCCAATTTTCGCCCAAATTAATTTCTCCAGAGTATTTTGGCCATAACTCCCTCATCTGAACTCCGATTTACGCAAGTAAGCTGTCTATCTTTATTGGTTTTTCGTCCTCTTTCTTTTGAGTATAATTTCGTATTAATCTGAATTCTCTATAAAACGTTATGAGCCAAAAACTAGTTCGGATCTATTAGGTTTTTATCCGATTTTGATCGATTTATTTTGTAAATTTTTCGTATAGATGTAGAAAGGCTTTTCCTTGCAGTGAGGATGAGATTTGAGAAAGGCTTATTCAACTTACAAGAGAGGTTGTGAGTTTTCTTGGAAAGAAGATTTTTAATTCTTGAAAAAAAATTCAAGAATCTAAGGTGAGAGTTTTGTTAATCTTTGATCAATTTCATGTTTCTTTTTCTGCTTCTTTATAAGTATAATTAGAATCTGGTTGTGTGGTTTGAATGATTTAAAGTGGGTGAATTTTATAAGCATGTTTGGTGATGGTTGATAATATTGTTTTTGGGAGTTCAGGATTATAAAGATTAAGTTGCATGCATGCTTGGAACTATTCTTTTGATATTAAATTTTGGATTTCTGACTGGATGGATTATTCTGAAGTTTGGCTTAAGTTTTAACTTCATTTTGGGTGTTTTAAAGAGTGTTTAAGCTGCTGGAATTTGACATTATTGTAGTAGGATCAATAGAGCCTTAGATGGAGATTAGTCCAGTCGAAGACCTTTTCTTGGGAGTTTAGGTGGGGGATTATTTTTGGATGATTCCTAAGTGAGTCTAGATGACTTAGGGGCTGATCTTAAGTCCTTTAAGCTGCTGGAAATTTTTATAAAATTTCCTTATCGGTTAGCGCCGAAAAAAGAAGTAAAACCGCACTAGTTAAGCTAGTTTAGCTTTTTAGAGTGGGTTTTCTTTGGGGAACCGTCTCGTGAGTTAGAGATCTATATTTAGGTATTTTTAGACCCTTTGAACGCTGTAATTACATTGATTTTCCAGATTTTGGAATTTTCGAGATTTAGCCTATTTAAGGTCAATTTTAGGAAGAAACGGGTTTTCTGGGCTAGAAACTGAACCTAGGCTTTGTCAAACATTCTGGTAGTGATGCTTTTAGATAAATCATATTGTTTTGGTGCCTTAAACAATATGGTTGGAGGTTCGCACTAAGTAGGGCCATACTTAGTGAAGAATATGTCATTAAGTGGATAGTTATAGTTGTGCACAACATAATATCACTTAGTGGGGCAGGTTCATTCCATTTGATTAATGGGAAAGAATATACAAGTAGGTTCGCTTGTGTGTCTTGCTAACACATAAGAAGAATACCTCAAAAGGTTGAAACGTTGAAACACGTGTTTGATGCTTTTGAGCGAGAAACTCACATTTGTTTGCGGACATTAGTTGAGTTAAGGCATTGTGTAGAAAATTGAACTTCTTTGGAGTTGAGAGAACTTCTTTGGAGTTGAGAGAATTTCTTTAGAGTTGAGAGAAATTCTTGGAAGTTTTGAGGTCGATTACGGACTTAAGGAATTTAGAAAATTTCTCATGGCATTGCTCTTAAATTAACATTATTCTCATTGGGCGTAGCCTCATGATGCTACACTATTTTTTTTTTAGGTAAAAAGAAGAAGAAAGTTGGCAACTGACGATGTCTCATGATCGGTGGTTCGGTTGGGAGGATTTACATGTTGGCAATGAATATTTCTTCTCTTTTATTTATTTGGGATACTTTGGGTTAAATGACTTTAGTTCATTTTGTTATTTGTTGTTTTAAAACATATTGAAACTGGATGAGATTTTAGATTGATGTTTTGTTTTTATTATGGATTTTGGTATTTAAAATAAGATCGATCGAATGTGAAACATTCTAAATTTAATTTAAATGAGAAGAGTTTTTTGTTAAATTTTAGCTTCCGCTGTTTATTATGTGTATTTCCATGTCTTGGGAAATTGGGGTTGTTACAACTTTATATGAAACCCTTTGAAATGGTTGAGTAGTAAAGAGTATGTAAGTTTTTTGACACAAATCCGGAAACGGGTTTGGGGTCTAATGTTAATTTATTTTCCGTTTATATTCACTGGGTTTTCACTCATGATATTACAATTTTCAGGTATGGATGTGGTCTTGGTCGTGGGAGAGGAGCTGGTGCTATTTGATCTTGGTGACGATGATGACGAGATGGACTAGAAAGAATTTATGGTCCATGGATTTATGTTTATTTTATTTTTCATTTTTTGATGCATGTGTTGTATATATGAGCTCATGAGAGCATTTCTATTTTAAACTTTTATGATCTTGAACTGTTTTTGAACTTTTCGTAAATATGGAATGCACATTCCACTTTTAAATTTTCTTATTGGGGAAATTTTATTTACAGCGCATTGTGATAGCCCAAGTTTTAAATATCACCATGCCAAATTTTTATTAAATATTAAGTCTTCCGTTGCGTTTTGGCTTTAAAATAATTTAAAAGGATTTGGGTCGTCATAGTTGGTATCAGTGCCTTAGGGTTTCGTAGACTACATGCAACGCATGTTTGTTTTTCATGTTTTGTTTTAAGTCCACTCTTTAATCATCGTCTGAGATCAACGGCACTAGGTATCCCTAGAACTTTCATTCATATGCTTTATTTTCTTTAATAGTGGAAAAGTTTATGAGAAGATATTCTTCCTTGTTAAATATTATTTGTAATTGTGATATTTCACCTCCTCGTAAAACCACTATATGGTGATGTTGATTTGACCCCAGGCTAAGATCTTGGTAGGGGTACTGAGAATGTGAATGACCCTGTGTGGTTTGGAGGCTGTGCACCTTGTTTAGCGTATTGATGTAATGACAGTCTAAAGGAGATGAGATACTCCGAGAGATTGCTCATTTGATCCTTAATGTTTGATTGACGCATAATTGCTAAGTAGTGGTGTTAGTGAATGTGTGGTTGACGTTTTATGTGTAAAAAGGGGGCATGATTGTCTGGAGCCCAATATTAAGAGATAAAACACCTGTTTGAGGTGAGTAATTGTTGAAAAGTAATCGGTCTGGCTCGGGTCCAGTAACCTAGATTCAATTCAAGGAACAAGTCCCTGGGTTGAGTTGAGAAAGTTGAATTATGGTGAACTTTGAGGAACTTGCAGGTCGTAGTTTGGACCTAATGATTCTTATCAAGATATGCCCCTAAGGTGAATCCTATGTTTGAAGGTTAGAACGTTATTGAATTAAAGTGCTTGAGAGACACCCATTTTGCTTTACGAAATCAGAGGATGAACATGCTAATCGAGGGGTACCGTCACATTGTCGAAGAGGCTCTGGCGTTCAAGTTAGAGGAATTTTATGGAGAAATTGATATATTAAATACTTGAATGTATAGAATGTGATAACATTTCCAAGGCAGACTTCCCTGTATTTATAGGTCATTGGTTGGGCTGAATGGAGCATGAAATGTTGGAGGAAATCTTCAAGGGCACATGAATCTTGATTAGGCTAATGGAACCAAGCCATTCATGGATTTGGCTTAGATTTGGGTGAAATTGCCGCGAGCTATGATTAATACGAATGAGAGTCCGTTTGGGATAGCTTTTAGAAGTGTAATGGTTAACAAAACACTTTTAAAAATCACCCAAACGGTCGGGCACTAAGTCGTTATAATTCACTAGCGATGAACAATCAAACAGTCATTTAGTAACATCAGGCACGCCCATTTGATGGGGAATTGTTTATGGCCGAATGTTTTAGCCAGCACATAAGGTTCCTTCCATATACACACTTTCCTGGAGAGTTAGGGTTCGTTTGGTACAATTTCCCCGTGTTTTGAGTGAAACATTTAAGAATAAATATTAATTAAGTCTTTCATCTAAATACTTGATTTGTGATTCTTCCAAAAATGTTCATAAACAAGTGTTTCACTTAAAATACTTCTCTAAAGTGTTTTTAGATGAAACTCTTAATTATTATTTCTTTTAAAATGTTTAACTCAAAACATATTTATGAGAAGTTATACCAAGGAGACCCATAGTCAACTCTCTTGGTGGAGTCGGGCTCCTTAACTTGAGTCTATCGTGCACGTGCTTGTGTCGTAACTATTCCACTACATTAGTTATCTAAATTCTAAAAAATTTATTTAATTATTCTCAACATAAAAGGCATAAATTATAAATAGACACTTAAAATTGTGTTTTATTAAATTCATCACATTTACGTTACGTGCATCACCCATATGGATATACTAGTTTACAAAAATGGTAATATCATTTGTATTAAAAAAAGGAAAATACTTGCCTCATAAATCAGGAGGAGATCCTACTATATTCAGTTTCTATTGGTTAAAAGTGAAATGGTGGACCCCATATAATTAATAAAAATATATATTAATTATCTTCTTATAATTTTTAACCAATGAGAATAGAGATGAGGAGGAGATATTCTCCTTAAAAAATGGTAATATCATTTGTATTAAAAAAATGGTAAATCATGGTTGTTGGATGCTTTTTATTACAACATCAAATTTGTTGTTATTAATGTTTAAGATTTTATCCATCAATTCTCCCTTTAAACGTAGACAGAATTAATTGAAACGTTTAATGCATTGTAGATTATATACATCTGTTTTTATTCCCATACTTGCTTATTTATCATAATTATAATTTCAAGAGGCTCTTTAAATAAGATGATTCCCAAAGTCATTTCCTCAAACAAATCAAACTTGGAACAAAAAAAAAAAAAGGAAATGGCTGTATTCACCAATCTTTTCACCACACTTCTCTTCCTCTCTTTGGTTTTCAAAGGTATATTTATATACATTTATATCAAATAATACTTTCTCATGTGACTTTTACTTTTATTTTAAGAAGGGATTTTTTTTTTCAATTATCAGGTAAAATCATTCTTGAAAATAAAGGAATGTTTGAGAGTATTGTAAAATAAAAGTTTTTTTTTTAATAAAAAAACATTTGTGGAAATGTATTTTTGAATTAATCAATAAACTGTTTACTATTTTTTTTTTCATTTTCATTTGAGGAAACGTAAGTTTAATGAAAAAAAAAAAACAATGACATCTCATTTCTACACATCAACACTATTTCTCGTGTACCAAATGCCTCCTTACAAACCATCTATAAGACCGATGTTAAATTTGTTTTGAAAATAAAAAGCATAAGACTACCTTTTAGAACAAGCACAGGAGACAAAATAAATCAATAGAATTGAAATTGATTAATAGTGAAACGGTTCTTATACATGTATATAATTTTTAAAATTTGATCAATTAGAAAGGAAAAAAGAAAACTAAATTTGATGACATTTTTTTAAAAAAAAATTTCGTGTTAATAATTTTCAGGAAATTGTTAATGTTCTATAGCGGATATAGTAATCAGGCAAAGCAAAACAGGAATTGAATTGAGAGGAGTGAGAGAGTGGAAAGTCACTATGATGAACAACTGTCTTTGTTCTCAATCAAACGTGAAATTTTATTGCAAACAATTTTCTTCAACAGTGAGCATTGATCCATCCATCTTTTCCATTTCTGGAACTGAATGTTTGCTTAACCATGGCTTACCGATTTTCGGTTCCCAACCGATCTCCTTCACCTATGCTTGGAACTCTCCCAATCTTTTCATCCCCATCTCTTCCCTGATTCATTGTGATTAAATTTACAAACCCTTTTTTCATTTTCACCGTTTTCATTATACAGATTGTTCCCCTCTTTGTTTGTTCTCTTGATGAAATTGAAGTAAAAAATAACGTAGTTTTTCCGTTGCATATTTATTTATTTTTTTGTATGTTATCTCTCTAATTTTCTATGAGATTTTACCAATTGTGTATATAAGTATTTGACATGTATATAATGATTAAGCAATTGGTAAATGTGTTTTAAGGATGAAAAAAAAAAGCACCTACTTATTTCTATCACAAAGATGAAATGATTTTTAAAACTAAAATACAACATAAAGAACCTGTTACTCAACTCAACAAGCTTATATTTTTAAAATGCAATTTCGACCCGGCACACTTTAAACCGTCAACTATTAATCGACTTGAACATTTAAAAAAAAATATTTTTACTTTGGTGGAATATAATATGATTTTAAGATTTGAAGGCATAAGCCTTATGGGCAATCCAAAAACAAAACACCAATGGGTGTCATTGCCATTTTTCTGCAAGAAATCGCAAAACCTGAGCTTGAAATCGCGAAAGCGTGGGACGTTAAGAGAGGTAAGTGTGCTCGATTTCGCTTCATCAGTTCGTCAACTGGTTTATTCTCTTTTGGCCTGAAAAGAGGGACAAAGGTGGAAGCGGAAGGGTAGAGATGACTGACTGAGAGAGGAAGAGAGGTAAAATGCCACCTTAGTATTCTAATATTATTTTATAGTTTACGGTTTAATTAACGGATTCAAACCAAACCAAAGTGTAGGGGTGATTCATTACGAAAGAATAGTGAATGGGTGTAAATGGAAAAAACTTGAAATTGCAGAGGTCAAAAGAGGTCAAAATTTGCAGTTACCTAGTATGAAGCTATAGAGGTTATCAATATGATTTCAATATTGGAGCTTTTGTACACTAGAGTTTTAAATCAATGGGATGAATGTAAGTAAAATGAATATGCTTACAATATTACATAAGAAGTTCATCAAGAAATGGAGAGCTGAATGGAAGCTTGATGACCCCAGAAGCCACCAGAAGTGACAATGCCCAAATTGGCAGAATCCATTTAAATGTAAACATCAAAATCCCTTTCCCTGCAGATTAATATCAATTCCAAACATGCAAGAAAAAAGCTAATATTTCAACAAGCAAAAGAAAATTCATGTTTTTTTTTCTTTTTCTACTTATACCTATATTTCAACCAGAAATAGACAAATTTCACATTCTTAATTGATTGCCAAATTTTTTTAAAAAAAAAAAAAGGAGAGAGATTAGTGAAACCCTGTTTGGTAACCATTTTATTTCCTTGTTTTGGTTTTTAGTTTTTATTATTTTTGAAAAACAAGCTTGTTTGATACCCAATTTTGTTTTTCAGTTTTTAAAATTTGAAAAACGTTTTTAAAATTATTAATACAATTCAAAACCAAAAAAGTAGTTTATGAAAACAATTTTCCATTTTAGTTTTGTTTTTAAAAAACAAAAATTGATATCAAAACATGATGGTTCTCTATTTTCAAAACTAGTTATCAAACAAATGTTGCTTTTGTTTAAAAAAAAAAAAAAACAGAAAACCAAAAACCAAATATCAAAAACATAAAACGAAAATGGTTAACAAACGGGGCCTCAACGATGGTAATTTCAAGAAAACTCTCCAATTACTTTGCATGATTCGTTTTCGATTTATTATGAGATTGAAAAGAATTTTAATTCAATTAGAAAACAAAAAATTTCATTCAACTGGTTTGGGTGAGAAGAGAGAATTCTCACATGGTTAGAATGGAGAAGTTGTCAAAGCCCAAAGCTAATAAGGTTATGCTATGACTGGGATATGGCTATAAAGTAGGTGATTTGAGAGATTTCCCCAAAAAAGCTCTTTTTTAGCTTTGATTTTTCAAACTTTCCTTAGTTTGTCAGAATGGCTTCTAATTTGTTAAAAATTTCAGCTCCTTGTCCCTTAGAAATGTGACTTACATTTCTTGTATAGGATGATATATGGAGAAGAGTTCTACTTCTACTACGGTTTCGCTGAACCTTTTTTTTTTGAAAGGTCACTCCATACCAACAAGACCTTGGTACTTAGCTAAATCAACCACGTTGAACCAAATAGAAGCTCAGTCATTGAAAGTTATGGAATTCCTCTCAATCCAAATACCCCAAAGTATGGCTTTGACACCATTGTTCCACAAAAACTTCCTTTTATATCTCGAGGGCCAGCCCCTCCAAGCGCTGACAAACACTGTTTCAACAAGCGTGGAAAGACTCACGACACGATCACCCAAACCAACTTAGGAAAGTGTTCCAACAGTTTCGGCTGAAACTGCAGGGAAAGAAAAGATGCCCTGACCTTCCTCCTTTAGACAAATTGGGTCTTAGAGATATATGAATAATGAGGCCATCTCTTTTGGAGTTTATCCTGCATATTGAGCCCTTCTTTTTCCGACTACTCTAAAGCGAGATGTAGATGACACAACGCTAATTCCGAGAGACGGTACTTTACCACCAAAGGCAGGCAGTCCCATGGGGGCCTAATTTTATCATCACATCAGTAATAGAAGGAGTTTTCCACAATCTACTACTTTGGAGGGGAATAATATGTGTTAATCTAGCAAATTTTCTTGTGGTTCCTCGCCGTGTTAAATTTAATCTGGCATTTTACAAATACTCAAAAATAATAATCCCCAACTAATTTCAACATTGTTAAAAAATTGCATAATAAAACATATTAAGATAGTCATTATGATGATTTGTACTTTCCTTATTTGCGTTCGTAAGTCTTGCCTCTTTCCTTATTCAGACAGTTTCCTTATTTACTTACGTAAGCTTTTCCATATAATCAGTGTAATACTAATATACAATTATACAATTTAATACAATGTACTCTTTATGCTAACAACTCGGGAAAAGAAAAGAAGAAATCATTACCCGAAGCTCGAAGCTTGCGTTCAGTTCGATCTGTTACCCACTCCCCAGTCTCACGAAGCTTTTTCATAACTGGCAATTCATATTTTCCCGTAAAATTCATTAAAGACGCGTCAAATACAGTCTTTCTATCTTCTTCCAATTCCCTGAGAATGAAAGAGCATAGCTCAAGCAAGGTCGAATGTTCGAATCTCCCCTCCTCCAATTTAACGTAATATTTCAAACAAAACAAAAAATCTATAAAATTAATAACAAATATTAGAAATGAAAGGGAATTTGGGAGACTTGCCTAGGGTCGGTGTCTCGAAACCTTCCAGCACCAATAGCACGTTCAATTTCAATGACGGAGGGGCGGCGTGGTTTCGGTGGTGGCTGGTTTTGGCGCCGTTGCCGTGGCGTCTTCATTGAATTATGGTTTTGTTTTGGAATAATGATTTCGGAGTTGTTATTGGTTTGGAGAGAAGAAGTGTGAGATTCATTGTTGTTGGAAGGAAGTGAGGAAAGAGTGAGGTTTTTGGTGAGGGAAATGCAGGATAAGCAAGACATGGCTCTATGGTATCAACAGTATTACTTGCTTTCGTGAAAATCAAACACTACTAATTCACATATTTCAAAATATCTTCTTATCCATATCTTTCACTCTCCTTCCCGTCCTTGATGAAATTTTAGGGGCGTCTGTTTCCGAGTTTCATGGAATTGAGATGTCTAGGGATGAGATCCAGGAAGACGAGATAATAATAAAATTGTAATATAAAATTAATTTTCTCTCTCACTCCTCTCTTCTCTTCATTTATCTCTCATCTATTCCATTTGGTGATGAAAACCCCATGTATTTTGGAGGGGTTCTAAACCCCATAGAACGGGGCTATGGGAACCCCATGGGGTTTAGATCCCCTTCCCCTATTGACAAAACAAACATGAGGATGGGGATGGCGATGAGAACACCATGAGATTTAGATCCTCATTCCTAAACACTACAAACAAACACCAAGTTTATAATAATAATTACATTATCGACTCTTTCAATTTGCCTTTAGCCCCCGTTTGGTCGAGGTAATCTTAGATTTGGACATCTAATTTCATTATTTGTTTAAGGTTTATTTAAAAATATCTAGGTAATCTAAGTTTTTTGACAACCATATTTTCCCATATATGAGGGTATTCGATTACCTTTGAATTCGGGTGTTTTTTATAATTCCCACGAGAAGGTAATTTTATTTTTTACAATTTTAACCTATTTAATTATAAAAAGTTGTCAAAAAAAATTAAGAAAATAACTTGCACTCACGTTTTCATTTCTTCTTTATAATTATGTGGTTTCTCCATTTTCCTATTTGTATTATTAATTAATCATCTCTCTTTTTATATAATAGGTTTGATCAAAATCATTTTCGACAAGTTAGATTTTTTATTTTTTATTTTTTATTTCGGATTTTACTACATTTGTAACGTCCCGTTATTTTGAAGTGATTTTTTATTTTATTTTAATTAAAGTATTTAAGGTTAATTTAAAAGTAGTGATTTCAATTTTAGTAGTTATTTTAGTCCGAAATTCTTTTTAATCGTTTTAATACTTTAAATTTCGCTTCGGTGACATTAATAATTATTAATAGGCCAATAAATAATTATTAATCACCTTTAGATTAATTTAAGAACTTCGGGTTTCGATTTATAAGTCAAAAGTCATTAAAGGACACAACCGTCATTTCCAAATTTCTTAAAAATATCAAAACACTATTCCATCATCTTTAAAATCCCACTTTGACCAAAGTTGACCATAAAATTCATTTCTCCTCTTCTCTTGGCTGTAGCACTCATGGGGATTAGGAGAAATTTTGGGTTTCGCTCGTTTCTGGACGGATTGGCTTGATTTCGGTTGCAACGGAAAGCCTTCGGTCCTAGGATTCTTCTCCACCTAGCAATCGTGCTTTCCATCCGTGTTCTAAGGACTTCTCGGTAAGTTAAAGTTCAAACTCTAAGCTCCAAATAGTGTTTTAATGGAGTTTTCATTTTGATTCTTCGATTTCTTGCCGAGGAACTCGATGTTTTTAATTACGGAAGTTGTTTTTAGTGATTTTGGAAACTTTCCCTAAATCCTAAAACTGAGTTTCAGTTGAAACCCTTCTCGTTTGAAATTTACATCGTGGGGTTGTTTTGGGGTTTATTTTTATTGATATATTGTTTATTGTAATTAAATTCGGGAAATCGATTATTGTTCAAAAACCCGAATCATCGATACCCATTAAAATCGGGAATTTCGAAACTACTTGAAACCAACTCAAAACACCTCTAAAGTGCCTAAAAGCCGAAAAATGAAACCCGAGACCCATTTTTATGAAGAGGGCCGAGAGCACCCTTAGGGATTTTCGGGGGTTTTCATCGTTTTATGCTTTTAGATGACGTTTGATCGATGTTTGGTTTATTAATGATTGTTAGATATATTTTTAATTGTAGGTGTTTTGGATCGTTGATTGATCGTGCTATCGGAGATTTGGAGTGAAGCTAATTTTGGCTAAGGTGAGAATAAATAGGATTTAAAGTAGTTTTAGAAACCGAATAAGTTGAACGGTTTGTAGGATCGGAAGTTGAGATTAAGATTCGAATCTAAGAGTAAAGAAAAGTGAGCTAGTGACCTTAGGATTATGAGCTAGTTCTTTGAGTGAGAACTTTGGGAGTTTCTCGAGGGAAACATTGAACTTTTGAAAGTTCTAAGTTAGAATCGTTTCGGAAATTAGAATGGATCATTGGAAGTTAAAGGATCCAAACTTTTAGATAGAATGATTAAAGGAACTTGAAAATAGAACCTTGGATTTTATTTGGGAGTTTTGAATCCTTGAAAGCAAAAATTATTGTTTAAGATAAGAGCTTACTTTTATTAAAGTATCGGAAGTTCGATTTACTTATTGTTCTTCCGATATTCCTATTTATTTACTTTATGCATAAGAACATCTATGATCCATTTACCTTATGCACTTTACTTTATGTCCTTTACTTTATGCCCTTTCGATTATGTTGAATGTTTATATTTACTTTACTTGCATTCAAAAGTATAATTCATATCATATCATATTGCATAATCGAAATTGGGAGGAATAATGAGACGTGTAAAGGTTGCAATACTTTGCATTGTTTGGTATTATTCATTTTATGTTTATGTATATGTATCATGAGGAATGTAAAGGTTGCAGTACTTTACATGATCGGAGGAGATGAATAATGAGATAATGATGGAACTATGCGAGTTCATATTATCTAGTATTATTCATAATTACTATGATACATATACGAGGATACAGAGTATGACTTAGCCTACGGGAGTTCATGACTTGTATCAATGGGTGAGTTAATGAGGTGAATGAACTTAGCATACGGGAGCTTCATTACTTGTCATTAATCACTAGAGGTGGGAAGATATTATTGAAAAGACTTTATATATTTTATTATGAAAAGCGAGTTAATGAGGTGAATGAACTTAGCCTACGGGAGATTCATTACCTGTCATTAATCACTAGAGATGGAAGGATATTATTAAAAGGACTTGTATATTTTATTTATGAAAGCGAGATAATGAGATGAATGAACTTAACCTACGAGAGTTTCATTACCTGTCATTATTCGCATATGATGGTTATATTGATGTAAAGGTTATATGTCCTTTACACTTATTTAGCGAATTAATGAATAATGATTAGACTACGTGTACTAATATTATCGTCATTAATCGTAAATTGTGATTGTTGAATATGTTAAGTCCGAGTGAGCTTAACATTATTATATTAAAAATAACAGAAAGTAAACTTTTGATAGCCAAATGCTATAGGAAAAGAAATGGGATTGGATTGTTAATGAGAGAATACAAGGTTGTATTAAACCTTGTATATGTATTAAGTGATATATGTAAGAGAACTAGTTTCTCAACAAATTGGAAGATCTTTAAATTGGAGATTAAACGTTTGAATATAAACCTTGTATATAGTATAAGATATATAAAGAAAATGAGATATATAAAGAAAATGAGATATAAATGCTATATGCATTACGAAACCATACCCAAAAATGCTTGGATTGTAGTTCCACAATTATATTGGAGAATTGGTTAGTAAAAGTGGAACACTTGATATAAAACTCTTTGAATGGATTGATAGCAAAGAGTAAGTAAGTTCTTGGACACGAATCCAGATACGGGTTTGGCGTCTAACTTTACTTTTTATTCTGTTTATTCTCACTGGGCTTTGTTGTTAGCTCATGATATTACAAACATTTTCAGGTAATGTTCGAGTCATGAGAGAGGAGCTGGTGCGGCCTGATCGAGAGGATGATGATGCAGAGATGGACTAGATGTCATTTAAAAGTCTCAGGGCTTATCTTATCTTATTTTGTTTTATTTTTGGTCTTTGAGATGTAAATTTGTTATAAACTCTTAAGAGCTTTTCATTTCACTTTTATGATTATAAACCTCTTTGAACTCCTGAATAGGAACTTGAGTTTCCTTGTGTTTTAGATTTCGGAATTTAAATTGTAAACAGTTTATGGATAGTCCGAGTTTTAAACATACCCATGCCAAATTTTTATTAAATTTAAAGTCTTCCGCTGTCAATCTGATTTTTTATTATTTAAAAAGAGTTCGGGTCGTCACAACATTTGATAAAGATATTTTCCATTGGGTTTTAATTTTATGATATTTTGATTTCTTCTCCATACATTTGATAGAACCCAAATTCCTTTGAAATAATTGTTGAAATTCAAGTTTTTTTTTTCTTTCCATTTTCTTTATGATTGAATTTATCTTTATTTGTAGCTTTGTGTATAAATTTTGTAACATATTTTGTATATGAATTATTGTGTGAAGTTCTATTAGTTTAAATTATCAGGCATCCTCATATTATTAGTAAGTTAAACAAACAATGTAATCTAAGATTCTCGGGTATTAGATTACTGGTGGTATCTTAAATTATAGCGAACAAAACGGGGGCTTAAGTTAATTCTTACACTACTTGCGTTTCACGTGTTTTTTAATATTTATAAATAAACATTTGATTATTAATTTTAAAATTTTTAAATAATATAATAATGATAAGAAATTGCATAAATTAAATATTCATAACTTTATCTTTAATCTATACTATATTAAAAAATGGCTTGAATTGAAAAACTTTTGATTTCCTTTTAAGTCCCTTATAATTCATTTTAATTTCTGTAATGTCATCACTCATAATTAATAACTATTTTATTAGCAATAACCATTTTATTAGAAATTAATTAAAAACAATACAATAAATTTTATAATACTATTTTCTAAAAAGTTTTAGTTATTGCGATTTTGTTTATAATATTTAATGAAATTTTGTAAGGAATATATTTATCAAATTAATTTCTAATAAATATTTAGAAACAAATTCATAAATGATTTCTTCTAAACTTTTTTATATTTTTTTAATAAATTTTTTTTTTTTTAAATTTAACATTTTCATGATTTTAAATAAATTATTCAATTACATTTTATTAAAGGTCCAAAATATATGTTCAAAACTTTTTTAATCTTATAAAAACAAGATGCCTATTAATTCACTTTATTATCTAAACTAGCTATTCTTCCATATTAAATTAACACTTTCAATTTATTCAATTATATATAATATACTCGTTGTTGCCTAAAAATGGATAGCTTCCACGTAAACAACGAACTTAGAAGATGGGATGAGTCAGCGGTCGTGCGCTGCACTGGAGGTGCTACGTAGGCGGTGTGCTGGATAGTTGACAAGCGTACCTGCACAGAAAATGAGCAGAGCATCGGTGTGGTACCGGCCTAACACCCTTCGATGCTTAAGTCAGAGCTAGTGTGCCAGAGAGAATTCGAGTAGAATTGTAGTAGAAATTAGTTACCTAATGAATGAATTTCTTCTCCTATTTATAGGAGAATATGTTGATGACATCATCGTGCCACATGTCGTGTTAGAATTGGACCACGTGTTGCTTCTCAATTACGTGTTGCTTGCGGGTTACTCCATGTGTCATTTCCTAATCGGACACTTGCATTTGGTTTAAAATTTAGGTTTATGGTGGAGACTGCGTAGCCAGGTCTTTTCAGGTGTGTAGACTTTATGACTAGGCACTGTGATTAGACGAGGTGCCTTGGTACTACGGTCAGACGAGGTGCGTAGACATTCTTGCCAAGTTGTAAAATTCCACGTGTTATCAAATTTCACCACACAACAGAGACCCCCTACTCCCGAGCTGAGTTGAGATGTGAGTTCAATGCTGCTTGGGAGTATTCTTTCAAAGTGGAATTTTACCTCGGTGATTTTTCTGAAAATATTCTAAGTGTTGGATTTTGTAGAACTTCAATTTTCTGCCTTTGTAGCTTGAATTTTCCGTCTTTGCAGTGGTCAAAATTTTGAGAAAATACTTGGAGATTGATAGGTTGAATTTTCTGTCTTGGTCATTTTGGAGTTGGGTTGTATGTCCAAGTTGTCACGCATAATCATCACATATTTCGCCCCCTTTGTTTTAAGAGCAGAAGTTTTCTTAAAATCAAATATATTAAATTCTTCTATCTTTTATTGAAAAAAAAATGATTACAAAATTCAAAAGGCAATTGAATTAATAACAAGTGATGAATAAAGAGGGAGTAGAAAGAGAAAGAAGAAAGGAAAAAGAAAAAAAAAAATAGTGGGGGAGGGGTTCCAGACCCGCGGGTCTGGGCGCGGGTCAAGTAATAACTCGCGTCCCCTTTCCCTTCCCTTTTTTAATGCTGATGGACCCGCGGGTCAAAACCTAACCCGCGGGTGGGGTCACGGGTCAGGTTTTGACCCGCGACCCTTCTTGTTTTTTTCCCCTTCCTTTCTTCTTTCCTTGTTGCGCTTCAAGAATAAAAACCCATGAGTTTTATGCAAACCCTCATATTAACCCGGGTAAAATCCAGCTCGTTGATGTGGGTCAGTATTTGACCTACGGGTTTTTGAATGACCCGTGTTGACCAGTCAACCAATTGACTTTTTTTTTACCAAACTCAACTTGGTTTTTGAAAGTTAATTTCTTGTTGAGTCTGGATAGGGTTTGATTTTTCTACAAGCCCCGCACTCTTCGTAGACTTAGAATTTTTTTTCTTTTACTAGGTGAGGCTCGTTAAAGCCTTGCACTCCATAGTAGACTTAGAATTTTTTCTTCTTTTAAATTCTTTTACTAAGTGCGGCTCGTTAAAGCGCTGCACTCCCTAGTAGACTTAGAATTTTTTAGTCGTGTTAAATTCTTCTACTAGGTGCTACTCGTGCGAGCCCTGCACTCCTGAGTAGACTTATAATTTTTTGGTCGTCTTAACTTCTTCTACCAGGTGCTGCTCGTGCGAGCCCTGCACTCCTTGGTAGACTTAGAATTTTTTGGTCATCTTAAATTCTTCTACCAGGTGCTGCTCGTGCGAGCCCTGCACTCCTTGGTAGACTTAGAATTTTTTGGTCATCTTAAATTCTTCTACCAGGTGCGGCTCGTGCAGGCCCTGCACTCCCTGGTAGACTTAGAATTTTTTGGTCGTTTTAAATTCTTCTACCAGGTGCGGCTCGTGCAGGCCCTGCACTCCCTAGTAGACTTAGAATTTTTGGGTCATTTTAAATTCTTCTACCAGGTGTGGCTCGTGAGAGCCCTGCACTCTCTGATAGACTTAGAATTTTTTGGTCATTTTAAATTCTTCTACCAGGTGCGGCTCGTGCGAGCCCTGCACTCCCTAATAGACTTAGAATTGTTTGGCCGTTTTAAATTCTTCTACCAGGTGCGGCTTGTGCGAGCTCTGCACTCCCTAGTATACTTAGAATTTTTTGGTCGTTTTAAATTATTCTACCAGGTGCGGCTCGTGCGAGCCCTGCACTCCCTAATAGACTTAGAATTTCTTATGTAGAGCTCTCCCACCTTGGTGGACTAAAAACTTTTTCATTTTGCTCTTCTACCTTAGCGGACTTAGAACATTTTCATTTTGTTGTAGTAAATTCATATAGTTGGCCCCCACTCGAGTAGTGTTTTTTTTTATCTTGAAGTCTAACTCGAGTCTAATTATTCTCAAATGATTTAACTTTCATAGATGCAATAAGTAGAAAAAGTACAATCTTATTTATTTTATTGTCGAACTTCTTACGATAAAAAACCTTATTGGAAACGAAAACTGCAATAAATAAAATTGCTGAAATGAAATCTAAGTTGCTTGACATCATCGTAGGTAGAGTAGAGCCTTTTATATGAGTTTAATCAATGTGTTGATGCCTTGGTCAATACCTTAGTGACTTAGCATGGTTCTTTCCAGGGCTTGGGCTCTTTTTCAATAGTCAGGCCTCCAAAGATGGTTCTTATTTCTCCATTTGGAAAATCTTGATTATCACGTTCATGATCTTCCTTATCTCCTTTACTTCTAACAAATTCCTTCAAGTGCCCTCTTTGAATAAGGGTCTCGATTTCTTCCTTGAGATCGAAGCAATCAGAGGTGGTATGGGCATGATATTTATGGAAAAGGCAATACTTGTCTTTGTTTCTCTTGTTTGACCCTGCTTTCATTCTGGGCGGCCACCTAACCAAGTTTTTGTTTTTGATTTCCATGAGTAGTTGTTCAATCGGGACCGTGGTAGGAGTGTATTTTTTAAACTTACTAGAAGGAAGACTCAGCTTCTCAAGTTGGTCTCCTGACCTATGTCTCTTTCCATCCTTGTGACGGCCAATCCCCCAGACAAAGTCTTCTGTTCGGTCTCTTTTCTTGTGCTCTAATCGTTTACTACTATCTCCTTCATCTAAAGTCTTCCTTACACTAAGCAAGTCTCTGGCGCTCATATATTTTTGCGCTCTAGCAAGGAGCTCGATGTATGTAGCAGGCGTCTTCTTGCCTAGTGATCACAAGAACTTTTCATCTTTCAAGCCAGCCATCATAGTAGTTAAAGTAATGTCATCACTGTAACATTCCACCTTCAACGCCTCACTGTTAAATCTCACTACATAGTCTCGGAGGCTCTCCTCTGACTTTTGACGCACAGTCAAAATGTGGTAGCTGGTTTTTTATGATCCCTTCCACTAAGGAACTTAGTTACAAAAGATCGGGTGAGGTCTTTGAATGAAGAGATGAACCTCGGCTTGAGCTGCCTGTACCACCCATGCGTAGAGCCCTCTAATGTAAGGGGGAACGCTCTACACTTGATAGCATCTCGGACTCCTTAGAGCTCCATCTAGGTCCGAAACGTATCAACATGCTCGAGTGGATCCTTTGAACCATCATACATGGTCATAGTTGGCATTTTGAATTTGGTGGGAAGCTCCACCTCTATTATATCATCGGTTAATGACAGTTTAGTTTGCTTAAGTAGATCTTCTAGTGCAAGAGGAGTCTTTCCTCTATACACTTTCTTCATATGACCAAGTTGATCTTGGAGTTTTTTCAACTCTGACGCCCAAGGCTGGGCACTTTCTGCAGTAGACTTCACAACATCTGAATGTTCTTTTCTCTTTTGATTGAGAACTTTTCTGAGGTTGGATCTTCGTTTCTGACCAGGGAGTTAAAAGTCGAAGATAACCTCGACATATCGAGCGACATGTCGCTCAAATGAAGCTGCGACATGTCGACAGGGGGTAAAGTGATTTCTTTCCCCCGGTTGACGATATATCACGATATTATGAAGATATCGTAGAATATCACTACAACAGGTATAAACTTTTTGACTTGTTTTATGGGCTTTTTAACTTGTAGATTATTAAGCCCAAACTTAAGCAATACCTAGTCATCATAATTTGTAAGAAGCTAGAATCTGAAAATTGAAAGCATTTGATGCCTGTATTTATAGAAGTAAGAGACTCCTATTTTTTCTCCCACTTTTGATGTGGGACAATTGTGAAAATCTCAAAATTTTAACTTCCTCCTTTCTCACATCTGGGGATGGTGGGTCCTCAATATTTTTTTTCCCTCTACCCTTCCACTCTCATTCACGCCCAGCCCACTTCTAATCTTAACTTCTTTTTTTTTTTTAATTTCAATAATCAATTTCCATCTATTTTTTTCTCATTATATATTTTTAATCAAATTATAATTATAAGTACTTTGATTTAATTATAGGTTATAATAAGATAATTTTGTATTAATTTTATAGTAATATTAATTTTTAATTAAATAAATTTATTTATAAAAATAAACTTAAAATTCTTTTAATTCTCTCATATGGTTTTTTATAATTTTTACATATTTAATTGTATTTATAGGATTACAATTTCATTATATGATAAATTATCACTTAATTAAACTATTGTGAAAATTTTATTCTTAAGTCCAAAAATTCACTCAAGTTTTCATCATTTCTGTGATTTTTATAGGAATATCCGTCAATATCGAAAACTCCGTATATTTGAACCTCGACATCTCGATCGACATCGACTTTTAATACCTTGCTTCTGACTAGGTTGGTTGTTGCGAGAAGAGTCATGAGAGGAAGAGGAACTGTCCTAGATATTTATCCCCGACTTCCTCTTCGAGCCACCCTTCTCATGATTCCTTGATTCACCTATGTGCTCTATAGGTTCTTTGTCTTTACCTTTTTTGGATAGTAATTCCTGGTTGTCAATAGGGGCTTGATGATCAGTTTTCTGTGTAAGAATTTCGAGTACTTTAGCAAGATCTCGATTCACACCTCGAACTTGCTCTTCTAGAGCATCTACCCTTCCATCTAATATTGGCATAACTCTTACCACTTCTTGATTTTCATCAGCTTATTGTAGCTCCCTAGTGCTACGAGTTTGATATCTTTTATTACGGGGATTACGATTTTCACCATCATCTATATCATCACCGTGTTGACCTCTTCGACTCATCCTCGTTGGTAGAGCACTTAGTTAGATACTCTTTCCCACAGACGGCGCCAAAAGTTGTTGCCTAAAAATGGAAAGCTTCCACGTAAGCAACGAACTTAGAAGATGGGATGAGTCGGAGGTCATGCGATGCACTAGAGGTGCTACGTAAGCGGTGTGCTGGATAGTTGACAAGCGTACCTGCACGGAAAAGGAGCAGAGCACCGGTGTGGTGCCGGCCTAACACCCTCCGTTGCTTAAGTCAGAGCTAGTGTGCTAGAGAGAATTCGAGTAGAATTGTAGTAGAAATTAGTTACCTAATGAATGAATTTTTTCTCCTATTTATAGGAGAATATGTTGATGACATCATCATGCCACGTGTCGTTTCAGGATTGGACCACGTGTTGCTTCTCAATTACGTGTCGCTTGCAGGTTACGCTATGTGTCATTTCCTAATCAGACACTTGTATTTGGTTTAAATATGTAGGTTTATGGTGGAAACTGCATAACCAGGTCTTTTCAGGTGCATAGACTTTATGACTAGGCACTATGATTAGACGAGGTGCCCAGGTACTGCGGTCAGATGAAGTGCCTTAGTACTGTGGTCAGACGAGGTGCGTAGATATTCTTGCCAAGTTGTAAAATTCTATGTGTTATCAAATTTCACCCCACAACAATACTAAAGATAATTTACACTTATATGGAAGACTTTAATTTAATAACATGAAAACGATAATTCCCATGATGTTTGAAAGTCATGATTTTCACTATAACAATAATAAAAGATAAATTGAACATATCATCCTTCATGGTAAACTCGACAAATGCACTAGACGATTCTGATGTAAATGAGTTTGAGTTTCTCTTTATCACCCACTTTAATCTTACAACATTGATAGTTTAATGTACACATTATTTATGTTAATCATGGTTGGGTTAAGAGAGGACCAAGACTCATATTTATAGAGGTCAAGAGGTGTGGAGACAATAAACACCTTGTATGGCTGTGTATTTTCAATCAAAAAACACATTCATATGAAGAGTTATGACTTTTCATTAAATTAAATGACACATTAGAAGAGATTTGTCTTTCTACCAATAACTATATGAATTTAATCATTAATTTAATATTAAACCACTAATAGTTATCATCACAATAATTTCTTACATTCTCCCACTTAACCCATATGGTATTTCTTTAAAGGTTCAATAAATAAAACAATCAAATTGTGCACACATAAGTATCTTTCATTTTCATTAGTTGTATCATAGATCGTAATTAAGTAAAAATACTAATATGAGTCATGGCGGTCGTGAGATATATAGTTTACGTAGTCCCTTCCATGTACTACAATACTAGTAATTTTATTCAACACAATCGGTAAAGAAAAGTGCATTAATGGTCCAGCAGTAAAGACATTATTGGAGATATTTCTTGTTACACATTAACTTTATTTCATTCATGTATATACCAATTAATTAACAAGATATATCAAAAACTTTGAACATAAATGAGCTATGAGTGTCATAAAATAAGATTTTAATCATTAATGATGCCCAGTAATACCCATCCTTTCAAATATGTTTCATTAAACATTTTGGATAGCAATTCTTTCGTTAATGGTTTAACAATCATCATATTGGTGTAAATATGTTTTATTGACTCTCTTTGTTTCCGAACATTTCCTTAACAGCACATTATTTTATCTTCATGTATTTTACACCCTTTAAATACTTTGTAGAATTATTACAATAAATTTTTAGCGACTTGATTATAGTGTCGAAAACTTCAAATCATGAAATAAGATTCCGCAACTGTAACGTCCCGTTACTTTTGGAGGTAAATTTTATTTTATTTATTTTATTCTAATTAAAGTATTTAAGGATAGTTTAAACTTAGTAATTTCGAATTTGGTAGTTATTTTTGTTCGAAAACCTTTTTAACCCTTTTACTACTTTAAATTAGTTTCGGTGACATTAATAATTATTAACGGGTCAATTAATAATTATTAATCACCTTTAGATTAATTTAAAATCTTTGAGTTTCGTTTTATAAACTAAATCATTTAAAAGGGACGTAATCGTCATTTACCAATTTCTTAAAATATCTCAAATCACTATTCATCTCCATCTTATTTAAAAAGTAAAATTAGTCAACATTTCATTCATCTTTCTTTCCTTCTTCTTCTTGCTAGGCGTGCCCTCTTCTCCCTTCCTCTCTCTTTGGCTTTTCTTAATTACTCGGTGGATCAACGTGATTTCAGTTGCGTTGAAAAGCCCTTGGGCCGAGGATCGTTTCCAACCTATCAATCGAGGTTTTCGCCAGTTTTCTAAAAGCCTCAAGGTATGACAAATTTTCAAAATTTAGCTATGAATAGTGTTTTAATGGAGTCCAAGATTTAAATCATCGATTTCTTGCCGAGAAACTTGAAGATTTCAATCGAGGAAGTCGTTTTAGGCAATTTTAGAAACTTCCCTAAACCCTAAAACCGAGTTTGAGTCGAAAACCTATTCCGTGTGATTTTCTCTCACTTGGCCATGGCTAGAGTGTTTAGTTTGTTATGATTTTGTATTTTACTTAATTTTTCGAGAATCGATTATTGTGTAAAACCCTAAAATGCGGCTACCCATTGATACAACGAACTTCCAAAGTATCCGAAACCAACCCAAAATACCTCTAAATTGCATAAAAGCTGGAAAACCGAATCTGAGACCCTCTTTCCCTTGTATGGCCGAGAGCTTCATAGGGCTTATTTCCGGGTTTTTCATCGTTTTATGCATTTAGCTGTCGTTGGCTCGATTTTCGGATAATTAATGATTGTTAGGTGTAATTGATTTGTAGGATTGTGATTGATCGCGTGGATTTGATCTTGTCATATTGGGAAGCTTGACTACAAATCCAAGGTGAGTTTAAAATGGAAGCTAGTAATTTTATGAGTTAAGTTTTGTTACGATATTGTTTATCGAGGTTAAGAGGGAAACTAACTTCTGGGAGTTAATACTTGGTTGGTGACTTTAAACTCGGAAGTGAGTGGAGTGACTTTGGAGTTCTAGTGATTTTTTGGGTGAAAAAGGTAAGATTTGAGTGGTTTGGAAGTCTTGTAAGATGAATTGGAGATTTTAGATGAAAGTGGAAGTTTAAGAAACTTTGAGTGGTTTGGGAGTCAAAGTGGTTTAAAAGTTACACTTGAGTGATAACTCGTGTAATTCAAGTAGTTTAAGTTCTTTAGTACTTTAGTAGAATCTCATTTAAGTAATCTAACTTACTAGGGAACTTGATGACTTGTGATATGGTAAGACCGTACGAGGTAGTATGTTGATGTTGATCCATACGGTAACCCGTTACGATGACTTGTGATATGGTAAGGCCGTACGGGGTAGTATGTCGATGTTGATCCATACGGTAACCCGTTACGATGACTTGGTGATATGGTAAGGCCGTACGGGGTAGTATGTCGATGTTGATCCATACGGTAACCCGTTACGATGACTTGGTGATATGGTAAGGCCGTACGGGGTAGTATGTCGCTGTTGCTCCATACGGTAACCCGTTACGATAACTTGGTGATATGGTAAGGCCGTACGGGGTAGTATGTCGATGTTGATCCATACGGTAACCCGTTACGATGACTGGTGATATGGTAAGGTCGTACGGGGTAGTATGTCGATGTTGATCCATACGGTAACCCGTTACGATGAAACTTGTTTGGTAACAAAGAAAGTTAGTATTACAATTACATATATTCATTAGAATGGGTAGTGAAGTGCAATTTTAGGCCTTTGGACACAATATTTGGTATGAAATTTGGTTCATAGGATTACTTGCTTTCATTTTACTCTCACTAGCATTTTTATGCTAATGTTGCTACACTTACAATTTTTCAGGTAAGACTCGTCGCAAGAGACGTGGTAGAAGAGGTGACGTCGTGTGATATATCTAGATGATGGATGGACAGGGACATGAACACTTTTGGTTTAGCATTCTTGGAAATGCTTGTACATATTTTATCATCTTTTATACTTTACATTTTGAGCTCGAAAGGGCATTTGTTTAAAAATTGTAAATGTCTTCTGGTTTTAAGCTCTTTTGGGAAGTTAGATCATAATCTGGAATGTGCATTCCATGCTTATTGTTTTCTCTGAAATTGGGTAAATGTAAACAAGTTTTGGATAATCCAATTTTTAAACGAACTCATGCCCTTTTTAAAAAAAAAACCTAAGTCTTTCGCTGTGACTTTGAAATTATAAAATTTAACGGGAATCGGGTCGTTACAGCAACTATAATTCATAAATTGTAGCCTCAAAACATACCACAAACATTAAGCTTCTAACGAGAGACGCATAAGAATACTTTAAATTTGTTCTCATTCCAATTCATACTTGAAGCATTTCATAAGGCTAGCGAATTAATCTCCCTTCTGAATTGGAACTATACAACAATAAACCACGATCATTACTAGCAAGTAAAATATCATTAAAATATAAATTTGCTCTCACTGAAATTAAGATATATACACCGATTTATGATGTTCTCTTTAAAACCAATAGAAATTATGGTATCATTGTCAGGAAGCTTGTTTGAATCCTTTTATTGATAACTTTAATTTTGTCATTATATCTGTCATCTCAAAGACATGCTCATGCATGGAACGTAAACCATCATGGTGGTTAAATTTCCCATTAATATTCCAGTAAGAAAGATTTGAGTCACAAATCAATATTGAAATAATCATGAACACTCCATGTATATCTAAGTTCTCCTTTGGGTGATACTAAGATATACATACATAAACCATATGATGCTAATTTAAATTTGACATAATTTGATAATTTTATATATTTTGTAAATATATTTGTTATCTTTGGATGAACAAAACATATCTAATAAAATACTAAATTATCATGAATAATGTTCATTTATTATAAGAACAATTAATCCACCTTCTGGCAATTTAAAATTTTCTTATAATAATAAACTAATAATTATCAATAATACATTGAAAAATTATTAAATTATAAGCATCACAAATTTTATGTTATAAGTATTATAAATTGCATAAAATAATCTTTTATATCCATAAATTTAATTTTCAATAAACTCATAAAATAAATAACCAATTATGTTTATTAATTATAATAAACTTTAATTAATCCATAAGCCAATAAAAAAAACCTTACATCATAAACATCATAATCTTATGGGTAATTTAATTCCTAAACTTATAATTCGGTGACTTACAAATCCACAAATATAATACTTAAAATGGCCACATTTGATAACTGGCATTTGAACATAAATTCATCAAAACATTTGTGCTCACGATAAATATGATAAGCGGAAAATTAAAATGAATACATTTGAATCCTGATATGTAACTAGTAATATTTATCATAAAATACAATAGAGGAATTTATATTATTAAGATAAATTATCTGTAAACTTTACTTGTATTGTACATATAAATCACTATAAGTTTAAAAATTTAATTGATGATTTAAATTTATAAAAAATAAGGCGTCCCTGTACGACACTTTTAATGAGACAATTAACAAAAAGTGGGAGAGCATATTAGATAGTAGGTGCATTTCCATACAAAACTTAATTTGAAATGCCAAAATTCCCTTAATACAAATAAGTTATTGCATAAAATATTAAATGCAATTAAAAACTCCACTATGTGGCGTTCAAATTTGGTATTGTGGGAATTGTTGCAATTAATTTTTTTTTAGTATGCACTTCATCCGGTCATTCGAAATTTTACAAACTTCAATTACTGCATTCATTCGTTTTTACCAGTAATTTTCATCGAGGGATTTTAGTGAACCAAAAAAAAAAACCACCAACGCCAATGCAAATGATTTTTGGCTCATCAATATCCTTTCAGAATTGAATTGAATAAAATTTAATTCTTAAATATCATCATTCCAGTAGCATTAATGAACCACCATACAACCATAATTCTAATGACTCGATATCAAGACAATAAGTAAAAAATTTAAAATAATTGATTCAATAACGATGTGAATCTTCTATCACAAATCAAATTCTTAAAACATGAGAGAAATGATATAAATTAAATAGGAAAATCATGAAATTCTAAATCGTGCTATGATATTATATGTAAGACTTTAATTTAATAATATGAAAACGATAATTCACATGATGTTTGGAAGTCATGATTTTCACTATAACAATAATAGAAGATAAATTGAACATGTCATTCTTCAAGGTAAACTCGACAAATGCAATAAACGATTCTGATGTAGTGAGTGTGAGTTTCTCTCTCTATCACCCACTTTAATCATACAACATTGATGGTTTAATGTACACATTATTGATGTTAATCATGGTTGGGTTGAGAGAGGACCAAGACTCATATATAGTGGTCAAAAGGTGTGGAGACAATAGACACCTTGTATGGTTGTGTCTTTTCCATCAAAAGACACATCCATATGAAGAGTTATGACTTTTCATGAAATCAAAGGACACATTAGAAGAGATGTGTCTCTCCACCAATAACTATATGAATTTGATCATTAATTTAATATTAAACCACTAATAATTATCATTTGGGTCACAATAATTTCTTACATTATATATTTTAAAGAATTTTCATGTCAAGAAAAATAGTCTTTTCTTTAAATAAATAAATATTTTAATTAGTTCTTCATAATTATAGCAAAATGATTAACCAATTATAAATTTAAATGACCTTCTAAAAATCCCACATCCTCGATGGTTTGCCATTTTTTTTTTTTGGACATTTATCTCTTAATTAGTATCAATCCAAACCATGGGTGGTAGGTTATCTTTTGAATTCTCAAAGGTTTTGTAATATTGTAATAAAATGAGAAGAAGAGAAGTTTTGTAACTTTTCGAAGAAAATTATTAAATTAACTTTTAAAAAATCAAATAACAAAATCAATAAAACTGTATTATTTTTCAACATTTAAAAATATCATTCATTTATTATATAATAATAATATTTTTATAATAATTTATAAAATATTATCTATAAAATAATTAACAAATCAAGTGTCTGACACGTGTTAATAATCTAGTATATAAAAGGTGAGATTTTTAAAACTTATTTAGACACTTTTACCCTTTTCCTTTTTAAAAATTCTCAAACATATCCCTACTTAACTTTAATGGCCACTTGATGATAAACAAAGAGTTGTACGCTTTTTTTCAAAAACTTGGTGTTTATTTTTAGATAATTAAAAATTTGGTTAAATATAAATGTTTTAGTTAAAGAACAATTATTGTAATAATAAAATTTTAAATTATACCATTGTCCCATTTAAACAGGGGCAGCCATGGGACTAAGTGGGTCATGCCCCCATTTCTTTTCACAAATAATTATTAAATCCTTCACTAATTAATTAATTCATTAAAATAAAATTTATTTTTTAAATTATAAGATACCCTTAATTCTAATAAATTTTTTTTTGCTTATCTCACGTTTTTCTAACCTCTTCCCTTTTCAAGTTTTTCTAATTCATGAAGTTTTTATTTATTTAACATGAATAATTTTGTTTAGAATTTCATTAATTCCTACATTTTCTGTAGATTATTTTTGACTTTATGTGTACGACCATCGCACATCGGTATTACTGAATCAGAAGAAGGGAACATCATCGATAAAAATTTTCGTTCCTGGTTTTACAATTATGTTGATTCTCCAACAATATTGATATCTAATCAATGCATAATATGGCTCGCAAAAGGTCTATCAAGAATTGTAAGATCTTACACCGGTTATCTCGTTCAAGGTTACAGATTTCAAACCAAAACTCATTCAGTGAGTTGAGCAACAAACAATGGTGACGTATGTATAAAGGGTCAAGTGTTTGGGAACAATGCAGAAGATTTCTACGGAATCATTGATGAGATGATTGAGCTTTAATTTGTCGGTCCGAGTCTTAAACGTACAATCTTTTTTAAATGCACATGGTTTGCAATAACGCGACAAGGTGGAATTCGCAATCATACAAATCTTAAAATTGTTGAGGTGAACCGGTCAAAACACATGCACACCCAAGATCGTTTTGTTTTGGCACAACAAGCAATTCAGGTATACTATTTAAATTATCCCGGTCATCGTCGAGAACTATTTGATTGATTAGTTGTCTGTAAAGTAAGACCAATGATAATAGATGACAGCCTCCCTGATAAAGATAGTGAGAATTACGTTGCATTCCAGGAGGATGAAGTGCAAAATCGAGAAATTGATTAAGGTACTAATTCTGACACTGCGCCTCCTTTGAATAATGCAACAAAGAGACTAGTTGATGAAACTAATGTGTATGTTCCACCTGAAAATGACAAAGATTATTCTCTAGATAAAATAAACGAAGAAGAAACTGAAGAAGATAACATTGATTCAAAGGAGGTGCAGTGACAAAATAACCACGTATTTTGTCGTTGTAGTCAATATGTATCTTTGACTTTCAACGATCCATTGCGTCGTTAATGTCAAAAGTCACCTTGACTTTTTTAACGATATGTGACGTCGTCTAGCTCTTGGTCAACGTAAGCCTACGATGGAACCCTTTTACCTCGTTAATGGACCAGGAAATTTGTCGTTAATGTTGTCTAATGATGACAAAAATAACGTCAGACTGTTTTGTGGTTAATTCTGTTGTTATTTCTCTCTAACGATGGAAAAGGGGTCGTTCTGACTGTTGCTAATCGTCCATCGCTAATACACAGTTTTCTTGTAGTATTCTTAGGAATTATTTACTATTTTTTTTATTTAGTAAGTTTAATATAGTTAAGGGTTAACTAAGGGTGGTAATTAATTGGAAAAGAAAATTTAACCATGGTTAGGGTTAATGGAAGTTTTGGAAAAGTTAAACTATAAGTTAATAGTTACTGGTTGTTAGTTTTTAAGAAAATTAGGTTAATGGCTTGTTAGCAAGAGGTGGAAGTTTTAAGGAGGAGGTGTAGGCTTGTTAGTAGGAGGTGGAAGCAAAGTGGGGCTTTTAACTATAATTAGTTAAGGAATAAGGGCTAGTTGGCAAATAAGACTTGGATAAGGACTTGTTAGCAATAAAAGGGACTTGGAAGTTATGTGAAGAGGTGGGAGGATCTATTAGCAATTAGAATATTTTAATCTCAGCCACACTTAATATATAATGGAATTAAAAGGAAAAAAGACAAGAAAAATAAACAAAACATCATCTTCTTCCTAGCTCACCCTCGGCCCTCGATTGGAAATTAAGGAAAGTTTTCTTTGTTTTCAATTTCTTCTTGGATCTTGGTGAAATCAAGTGAAAGTTGGGTGATTTTTTGAGGAAACATCAAGATAGACAAGGTTTGGGTGAATAATCTAGTGATTGGAGAAGCTAAGGTAAGAAAACATCCATGGAAAACTCAAGTATTCAATACCTAGGTTGTAGAGTTTTCATTGTTTTCTTGTATTTGTTTGTTAAATCTTCTTCCTATTAAGTTAAGTAACTTTTAAATTTATGGAAATAAGCTTTCATCAAACCTATTTCAAACCCTAGAAATTTCTATTTCAAAACACATCTTGATTCAAGAAGCCATGGAAGAACATAGGCTTAAAACTCCATTAAAGACAATTTCAAGCTTTCTAGTTTTATTCCAAATTCAGTTTTAATGACTTTTAACTTGGTGATTTTAAATTATGGAATATATGTAAGCTTAAATATGTATTTATCATAGGAAAAACAACTTGGATTGGCAAGCCATGATATTTTTGAAGCCCTCCCAAAGATTTTTCGAAAATCCCGACTTTTAACTAGCTAGTTTACGTCTTCCAAATTTAACCGGGTTTAGGGTTTTGCTTGGTAGTTAATCTCTAGAACTTTATGATATTAGTGAACTTATTAAGTGTGACATGATTTTTGTAGGAGGAGGTCGAGCTTAAGGCGCATTTTGCAACGATTAACAAGGTGAGAATAAAACGGGCTCGAGTGACGAAATGGTTAGATGATTGGGGGTGTGTTATGTTTACTGATGAGAGGGGCTTATATGAGACCTTATACCAGGGACCTAAAACTAGGAAAAGGAAAGAAAAACTGATATGTCGTACTAGTATCAAGTTTTTCGAGGAAACAATGCTAGTGAAATATACTCTACTCTATTCATGCTTATATTTCGATATTACTTGCTTTAACATGCTTATCAATGATTACTAGTAGTGTCAAGTGAAAGATTGAGTCATATACTGATTGGGTTATATTTGTTTATATGCTCGATGTTTTATTAGGTAAAGACTGCTGAGTGTTACGGAACTAGCATGTCTACTCACATAACATTGCATACATGCATCTTATTTGATTCACTTTGTTTGATAGGCATGCGGTCGTAACCTATATAATGGTGAATGGATGTTGGATGTTACATATGGTTACCGAGGCAGATTGTGAACGGCTCTAAGGCGCTATGTGGAGGATGACTCGAAAGCTAAGGGGCTACAAGGATAGCCTAAAAGTGTAATGAGGCTCGAAAGGCTATAGGGATAGCCTTGTGACTATAGTTGGCTACATGGATAGCCTTGTGGTTATGTGTGGCTACACAGATAGCCTAATGTTTATGTGCGGCTACTGAGATAGTCTTGTGATTGAACTTTACATTTTGAAATTATTTCTGAGATATGCGTAGAAAGACACGTGCAAATGAAAAAAAGTTACAACTTCGGTTATTACATAAGAAAATGCCATGATACTTGAGCTCGCTTGAGGGTCCAGGACTTTATTACAACCATGCTTTGATCTTTTGTCGCATTGCATGCATCACATTCAAACATTAAATCACTTGTCTCGTTTTATATTCACTGAGTGTCATGCTCAAAAGTGCTCTATATCACCTTTCAGGTAATGACAGAGGTCGTGGACGGGCCAAGGCGGCTGGTGCGCATTGAGGCTTCAAGGAGAGGACTTTTGGCTTGGCTTTGTACTACAAATCTTAGGTTTTTGGAGATGCGTTTTGTGTCCGTTTGAACTCTATGTTGTGTTGTCGTGTTGTAAATTTTCATAATCGAACTTGTGAATGTTCTAAGTGTTACTTTTAGTTTTCAAGCTTTCTAATCTATAAACTTCAAACTTACAACTCGTTTGTTATAAAAGGGAAGACGTGCCTCGTATTTGTGTTGAAACAACTTGAGTATTGTTTTAAAACTTTTAGACAGCTTTCTCTATTTGTTTATGTTTTGTCACAAAATTTTAGAGTCTACGTTTCCGCCTTGCGTACTTGCGGCTTCAGCTTACTTATTAAGCCGGGTTGTTACACTTTACCACAAGTCCCTTGAACCTAATGCTCTAATACCAGCTGTTGAGAATTTGAAGGGTTGTTGAATCCCTAAACTTCCACTAATTCAAGAAAGTTGAATAATATACAAAGAATAAATAATAAAAGCATGAGAAAAATCACACTAGAAATTTATACAAGTAGTACGTTCTTTCTTCTATAGACTCTGTAGGTTCTACTATGAAGTTGAAGATTACATCATTAAGACAAATAATAAAGAGTTTATAATTGCTCACAAATATACATAATCTCGAGAATCACTCAATCGGTTGTCCCTCTCTATTTTACTCTCAATAGACCAAGCCCTCGAGCAAACAACTGGCCACCCCACTCACGTTTGGAGATATTCTCACGGCAGAAGCAATAGGACACCATCGCTCCTATTTATAACAATTAACCGCTGCCTTACTTACCAAAAAATCATCACCGAAGACTTTTAATTCACATTTCTTCAATTGTGTAAAATCTCCAACAACTTGCCATATATATATATATATATATATATCACAACCAAATTCTTGACAAACCAAACCCATACGTTTGCTCCAATTAAAGACAAAAAAGGATGACACTTCATGTTCGGCTTTCGGCCTCTTCTGGGAGTAATCAAATCTTATCAAATGCATAATTGATTTGGCTTAACACATACCTTATGACAAAATCCTCTTACCCAAAAGATAGACAAAATGTTAGTGGAACTAAAATTTAAAACATTTATTTGTAACCATACCTCCTTTAAATTTATCAAATCCCTTTCTAGTTTCAGCCATAAAATAAATAAAACTTTAAAATTCATGTAAAACAGTTATCAAATTTTTGTTGCGCATATATATATATATATATATATATATTAAATTAAAATGACAAGAGGGGAAATTGCCCCCTCCCATAAACATAGCCTCGTCCCAGCTTTGAACTAATGATTCTATAATTAAATTAAAAAAAAATCAGAAAAAAAAAAAATCAAGCGCAATACTCATAAAAATTGGATAATTGTTTTAAATGAATAAAGCGTTAATTATTTTATGGCTAAAAACTATAAAGAGACTTGATTAATTCAAAGCAAGTATAATTGTAAAAATATATTTTACATTTTAAAGAAAATTTACCTTGCCTTATAAACTAAGATTGTTTACTATTTCAGCCAATTTCTAGAGAAAATCAAGTGCAATGCTCAATATAAATTATTAATTGTTTTAGTTGAATTTAAAAGTGTTATTTATTTTATCTCTGAAAATTAGAAAGGACTTGATTAATTTAAAGGAGAAATAATTACAAAAACATGTATTACATTTTAAATAAAATTTATCTCGCCTTGTAAAATAAAGTTTTTAAATATCAATTCATATAATGTCATCTAGTGATCTCTATATTTTTATTATAATAAATAAAGCCTAAAAAAAGTATTGTACTAAAAGTATGAGTAACTCTCAATCTAAAAAAAACTATCCATGAGTAACTCCTTTTTTTTCAACTAGTCTTTTACCACGTGCGTCACACGTGATATTTTTTCTAACATATAAATTTATTAACATATTATTATGTTCTATTTAATATTTAAATTATCGTATAGTTTACTAATTTACATAATTATATGTCTTTTTATAAAAGACAATTTTTTTAACATCTTTATTTTTAAAATTTATACTACCAAATAAAAAATAAATTGTTTGTTCTATATACATATGTTAGTTAATTTTTGCATTTATAGATTATTTATTTCTAATTTTAATTAAAATTTAAGAAATTATATATTTTTTCTCTTTGATTTTTAAACTTTTAAATATTTTTAATTAAAAAATTTAATTTATTTAAATATTATACCATTACTAATTCAATAAATTACATTTTGTTGTAGTTGTTTTTTTAATCTTAACTGTTTTTTTTTAAACAATTTAAGTTTTTTTTTAATATTTTTTAAAATTAAAGCACCGTCACCTTTATTAAATCATTTAATATTTGAATATTTAAATATAATTTATTTTTCATAAATTGGTGATAAATCTAAACAATAAATTCATTTTAATATCACATTCATTTTCATATGTTGTACTTGTTTCTTCAATTATTTTATAATTTAATGTTGTGAAAACAATAAAAAAAAACCAAGGAATTTATTTAATAAAATTGACAATTTCTTATTCAATGAAGAGAAATATTTTATTTATAAAAAAAAGAAAAATATTTTATTAAAAATATAAATAGTCATTTAATAGATAGTAGAGTATAAATAATAATGACATTTTTAGTAATTTGAAGGTTTTAAAAGGGTATATATAATGACATGTTAGTAATTTTAAGATTTTAAAAGGGGTATAGTAGTCCAAAAAAGTTTCTTAAACATCACCACTTTTATATATTAAGGATTTAAGATTTCATTTTGATGATTGAACAAGTTAGAATTTATTATAATCCTTGATAGATCAACTTTGAATCAGGCTCATCCTATTATGTAACTATTTTAATTTATTTTTATGAAAAAACTATTTTACAAATTGATTAAATTATTTTTATTAATTGTATTAAAACAAAATTTTAAAGTTTTTTTTATAAAAAAAATACATGTTTGCTAATTTTTGTAATTTAGAAACTTACAAATTAATTCAAATTGTTTATGTTACTTTTGTCCACTCATCTAAATTTTTTTCAGTTTTATAATTTGAAAAACAAAATTAAAAACACTATAAATAAGATTTCACAAAAGTGTGATGATTTTATTAATTAATTTTATAAAATTAAAATTACATTTTTCATTATTTGACTTAACCAGTAAAACAGTTATTAGCCATAATCAATATTTATTATTGATTAAAAATGGACTCTTGCACATATAGCATAATCAAACACATTATGTACACGGCAAAAAATCTTACTTGTAAATAGCAAAAACTCAAATTCGTGCATATAATATTACAAAAATTGTCATTAGTTTCGCGTAAATAATCACTGGTTTTCACATAAGTAATCATTGATTTATCACCTAAGTAATCACTGATTGTTCATGGTATCAATTGATATTTCGTGTATGTAATCACTAATTATTAATTAGTTATCATTTATTAACCTAATAAACTGATATCTTTGATTCACATGAATGAGTGTTTTTAAAAATATGTTATATATTTTATAAATAGTTTTAAAAATGCTGTATTTATAAATATTGTAAAAAAAATTTGCTACCAAATAAAATTTCCCAATAAAAAACTAAAAAAACTTATTATATTTGTAAATAATTTTAAAGAAAGAGATATTTCTAATTTCTTTATTAAAAAAAATACTATATTTACATTTAAATCTTGTAAAAAGTGAAAATTTATTCAATTTATAAACAGTTTTAAACAAGGAGATGCTTCTATTTTTCTTTAAAAAAAAAAACTCTGATTTACTATTTTTCATTAAAATCTAAATAAAATCTTGCTATCCATTGCAACAATTATATGCATTACAAGTTTTAGGTATAAAAAAACCACCATAAAAATTTCAATTTCAATGTGAAAAAAAAAAAGAGCTAGTGAAATGTTTTTCATTTTATTAAAGAGACTTTTTTAAAATTTTGGGGCAATAGTTTTTCTCCCTATAATTTCTATGAGAGTTCAAGGCAGCTTTAGGTGCTGAATTGTGGTTCTTTTCTGGATTTTTCGGGTTCTTTATGGAGACAGCAAATATTCTTTCAAAATAGGAGAGATTGAAATTATCAGAAGAAGAAGGAGAGGTGGTGGCAATTGATGATGCGATAGTTGATGATTCAAATCAAAAGCTTCGATATGGATTAGTTGGTAAACTTTTATCCATGGATTAGTTGGTAAACTTTTATCCAACAAAAAAATCAATGTTGAGGCTTTCAAGACAATAATGCCAAATATATGGAACTTGGAAAACAGAGTTATAATAGAAAGTGTGGGAGTTAATCTTTATCTCTGCACGTTTAATTCCGAGTATGAAAAGAATCGACTTCTTAAGCGAGGGCCATGGTTTTTTGATAAAACACCTCTTGTGCTTGAGGAACCAAGAAGCGACATTCGATTTATGCTGATGGAGTTTTTTTTTTTTTTTTACTGAAAAAAAAAACCATAAGAAAAATTGGGCTACTTTCTTACTGGGTACATCTTCATGAACCACCAATTGCTTATTTTTCTAGGAAAATGGCTTTTATGCTGGGTAACAAAATTGGTATCATTGAAGAGGTAGAAACGGATGAATATGGGAAATGCTGGGAGAAAACAATTCGAATCAGGATTCAAATTGACATTCGTAAACCGTTGAGAAGAGAAATCAAAGTTAAACTTGGTGCAATGACAAAGGAAACTTGGATCCCAATTACTTTTGAGAAACTTCTTGATTTTTGTTATTCATGTGGGTACTTGGGTCACACTATGAAAGATTGTACTCGTCTAGAGCATATTAAAGATCCTTTACAATATGGATCATGAATGAGACATGGAACACTAAGTGTTCGACCAAAGAAATATAATGGGGAAAGGAAAGAGACTTGGTTGTCTACTGAAAACAGAGGAATAATGAACAATGAAAAAAAACTAAAAAAGTCTGATGGAAGTCAAGCACAATTACGAGCTCCAGCCATTTTTCCCACGACTAAGACTTTGGAAGAGACGGAGATGGGCAATTGCGATAATTCAGGAACACATCTCCATCATCAGGGAAACTACCAACCCACGATTGAGGAGGGGGTGATTCTAGGAGAAGAGAATGATGGGCTATTGACAGTTAATGAAGGAGTGATTATAGGGGTTGTTAGTGAGGAAGTTAAACTAAATAGCATTAAGGTTGGGCCAACACAGGTGGCAATGACTAAAAAAAGATATTGGGCCAGATAAAAACAAAGAGGAGAGTAAGATCGATCCAAGAGCTAAATAAGTTGGGCTTGACAAACTGGAAGGCCCAATACAAACTTGAACCAATCTGGAAAGAACAAAGAAAGTAAAAGATGGAAAATACTTGCAAGAAATACAAGTATTTGCAATAAAGTGAAGGAAGAAAAAGAAATAGTTGCTTATACTTATGGAAAATCTCAAATCGGTGGAGGGAAGCATTCATGTTCCTCTTCTTTTGATGATCAATCATGGAAGAAAAACAAAATCAACACCAGTTATAATGAGAATCTATTGGCAGAGGTTGCAAAACAACCTCGCCAATCACAATGAAAATCTTATGCTGGAATGTTCGGGGAGTTGGGAAATCCTCGAACATTAAGAGCACTGCATCATTTTATGCAAACAAAATCACCCCAAATGATTTTCTTAATGGAAACTAAGTGTGGAAGAAGTCTGGAAGGTAGTGTAAAACAGAAATTGAACATGGAGAATAGTTTAACGGTTCAAAGCAGAGGAAAAAGTGGTGGTTTAATGTTAGTGTAGAAAACTGGTATAAATGTTAGTATTAGATCTTTTCCAATGGGCCACACAGATGCTGAAATAGAAAATGGAGGGCAAAATTGGAGATTCAAAGAATTTTATGGGAATCCAACTGCGGAAAGAAGGGTCGATTTTTGGGAATTGATAAGAAGATTACATAGTCAGTCTAAATTACCTTGGCTAATAGGAGGTGATTTCAATGAAATCTTAGAAGATGGTGAAAGACTTGGAGGTGTGGATAGAAACTCTAACCTTATTTCCAACTTTAGAAATATTATCGATTTCTACACACTTACTGAAATAAAATTCATAGGAGATCTTTTCACTTGGTGCAACAAAAACTTTGATGGAATGCTCATCTGGGAACGGCTTGATAGATATTTTTGGACTCAAGATCTTCAAATTCAGTATGAGGATAGCATGGTAGAACACATGGATTTTCTTGCATCTGATCACAGACCCATCCTTCTGCATATGCGAGCTTCAAGGCAAAGGCAAATGAGATTCACAAGGCACAAAATTTTCAAGTTTGAAGAAGGCTGGACAAAATTTGAAGAATGTAAGTCAATAGTCAACAATATTTGGCAAGGTACCTCAAGAGATAATAATTCCAAAATAAGACATTCTATTTTGGAATTAACTTCATGGAACAAAAGAAGATTGCAGGGTGGACTTACTGTTGTAATAGAAGAAAGAAAAAAGAAACTTGAAGACCTTCTTAGCAGCAGAGCACTTGGGAAAGCTGAGGCTATAAAGCAGTTGGAAAAAGAGCTTGAAAATTTACTTGAAGAAGAAGAAATGTTCTGGAAAATCTGAGCAAGGGAAAATTGGCTTCAATGGGGAGATCGCAACACCAAATGGTACCATCAAAGAACTTCCTAAAGAAAAAGACAGAATCAGATTAATGGTATCTTTGATAAAAATGGAATTTGGAAAAGGAGGAAGATGAAATTGCACAAGTAGCAGTAGATTACTTTCAAACCTTATTCTCATCCTCGCAGCTTTGTGATGAAGCCATGGAAGAAGTAATTCAATGTATTCCAGTTTCAGTTTCTCAGGAAATGAATCTACAACTTCTCAAAAGATATACAAGAGCTGAGGTGGAAGTTTCTCTAAAAGAGTGAAACAAACATGGGAATGGCATCACAAACCCATTCCCACATTCAAATCCCATTCCAAAACCCTCAAACAAACACCCCCTAAAAGGTATGCACCCTTATAAAACTCTAGGACCTGATGGTACTCATGCGATTTTTTTCCAGCACTACTGGTCTTTGGTTGGGGATGACACCATTGCAACATGTTTACAGATTCTGAATGGTAGTTCTACAGTAGCTACACTGAATTAAACCTTTATAGCTTTGATCCCTAAAATCAATCAACCCCAACATATGTCAGATTTTAGAATTTAATTTACAAACTAGTTGCAAACAGATTCAAAAGGGTGCTAGATCTCATAATTTCCCCATCTCAGAGTGCCTTCATTCCCAACAGATTGATAACTGATAATGCTATTATTGGTTTTGAGTGTATTCATGCGATTAACAGCAGAAAAACAGGCAAATCAGGGCAGTGGCTTTAAAGCTTGATATGAATAAAGCTTACGATAGGGTTGAATGGGTTTTCCTCCGGAAAGTAATGGAGAAAATGGGATTCGATAATCAGTGGATTTCTCTGATAATGAGTTGCATAGAATCTCCATCATTCTCAGTTATTGCTAATAGAAAACCTCAGGGGATCTTCTAGCCAAGGAGATTCAGTTTCACCATATTTGTTTCTTATTTGTGCAAAAGGTCTTTCAGCAATGCTCCAAACAACAAAGGAAAAAAAACTAATTATAAGACTTCAAATCAATAAATCTTGTCCTTCTATCTCTCATTGATTTTTTTGCAGATGACAGCCTGATGTTCTTTAAAGCTTCTAAGAAGGAATGCACTGCCATTAAGCAAATTCTTGCTATATATGAAAAAGCATCGGGGCAAATGATTAATTATGCCAGATCAGTCTTCATGACTAGCAGAAATATAAATCCTGCCATATCAGACTTCATTGCATTAGAATTGCAGCTGACTAAAACAAGTACTTTTGGTAGATATCTCGGACTTCCGTCTCAAATTGCAAAGAATAAGAAACAGATTTTCATAGGCATAAAAGACAAGGTTTGGAAGACTCTCAAACTTAGAAAGAAAAAATCTTTTCAATGGGAGGTAAAGAGGTTTTAATTAAAGCTGTTGCACAAGCAATACCAACTTACACAATGAACGACTTCCAATTTCCTTCAACACTTTGTGATGATCTTCATTCAATCTTCGCAAAATTTTGGTGAGGATCAACATATATCAATAGGAAAATTCATTGGCAAAGTTGGAAGAAGATGTGTAGAAACAAGGAAGAAGGAAGATTAGGTTTTCAATATATGGGCATTTTTAACCAAGCTCTTCTTGCAAAACAAAGCTGGTGAATACTGAGAAATCCTCAGAGTCTGGTAACCAAAATTTTGAAAGGACGCTATTTTAGATCAGGTAAATTTCTGAAAGCAAAGTTGGGTAACAATCCTTCTTTCATTTGGAGGAGTATTTTGTGGGGTAGAAAGCTTTTTGAGAAGGGCTATTGATAGAGAATAGGCAATGACTTTTCTGTTGAAATAAAATCTGACCCTTGGATTCCTGATTCAGAAAATAATAAACTTCAAAATCCCCCTGAGGTTCTTAGAGGTTGTTTTGTAACAACTCTTTTGAAGGAAGATGGCCTATGAGATGAACATCTTATACACCAGTCTTTTTCCGAAGAAGAAGTTATTAAAATTCTTAGCATTCCTGTGGGAAATAGGCATTGTAGTGATTCCATCATTTGGAAATTAATAAATAATGGCCCGTTTTCTGTGAAGAGTGCATACAGATTAGTATTTCATCTAAATCAATCCACCAACTCTTCTTCTTCTGATCCACACAAACTTGCTTCTTGGTGGAAATCTTTCTGAAAATTAAAAGTCCTATAGAAAATCAAAATTTTGTCTTGGAAAAACTTTTCCAACATAATCCCTTGCGCAATGAATTTGATTAAAAAAGGAGTTCCCATCTCTCAGAGATGCCCTGTTTGTAAAAGCCAATTGGAATATGTTACTCATGCGATATGGGGTTGTGTTTATGTAAAGAATATCTGGAAGGGTATTTTTCCTGAAATTCAATTTGAAATTAGAGATCATTGGAACCCTGTTGACAGCCTAATGTGGTGTCTTGATAATTGTTTTGAAAAGGATGAACGTGTGCTAATCTAGAGATGTCAAATGGGTTGGGTCAACCCGCAAACCCGCCAACTTGACACGCCTAATGGTGGGTTTGACCCGACACGACCTGAAGACGTGGGTCATAGTGGGCCGGGTCAGACGATTCGATGGGTCAAGTTCAACCCGGCACGCTTTGAACTCGGCACGAAAAATAACCTGGCACGACTTGACCCAAGACCCAACCCGACATGTCCCATGACCCGTAACCGACACGACCCACAACCCAACCCGACACGACCCGTGACCCATGACTTGGCACGACCCATAACAAATTTTTATAACTAAAATAAATAAATTATTGTAACCTATTTATTTATCAATATTCAAATAAATAAAATAATATATAGTTAAAATATAATTTACCTTACCTATATAATAAACACTTAAATAGTTTATAAATCTTCTAAAAAAATATTAGTTTATAACTATAGATTTGAGATAAAGTAAACATTTCTTAAAGAAAAGGAAAAAAAACAATTGTTTATAAATTATAGTTGATATTGATATACAATATTTTAGTTTATGCTTGTAATATTTATTAATTTATTATAATTCTAAGAATTAAGATAGAAAAATAGTAATTAAATATTAAAACTTTAATTTTATTTATTTATGTTTACTATAATGAATATAAAATTAAATAAAAATATCATATTATTAAAATATAATTTACATTACATTTAAATTATAGTTTATAAATCATAATCAAAGTTAATATTTGTGATTTGATTAAATTAAGTAGGTATTTAATACTTATTAGTAATTAACTATACACTATTAGCATCACATTTTAACGAGTTATATAATTTGAGGGTCAACCCAATCCGATTCGTGACTAGGTGTAAGTTGGAGGTTGTATAATTTACCGCTTAATCGAACCCGACTAATAATTTGACATAATTTATGGATTGTATGACACGTGGGTCAACCCAACCCAATATAACTCGTGGGTCAACCTAACTCGACACGTGACTCGACATAACCCGTGGGTTTGTATGACTCGTGGGTCAACCCAACCTGACATAACTCGTGGGTCACTTGACTCGTGGGTTGACATGGGTCGGGTCATGGGTCACAACGGGTTGACCCGTGGGTCACTGTGGGTCGGGTCAATATAACTCGTGGGTCATTGTGGGTTTTGATTTTCTTGGGTCGGGTTGACCCGACACGACCCACTTGACACCTCTATGATAATCTCAATATGACATATTTGGTCTAGTAGGAACAATTGGGCTTTCAATTCTGTGAAGATGACTGCTGAAGCTTCAATTGACAAGATTCTGGGATGGGAAGGAGAATTTCTATCCTTCCCTCGAAGCTCTCATGTTCCTCCAAATTTAGGAATTCCAATGGATCTTAGCAAAGTGTGGTCTCCTCCTCCCTTAAAGTTAACGTTGATGCTACCATTAGTACAATTGAAAAAAGAGAAGGTTGAGGCTGGATTATACGAAACCACAATAATGAAGTGATAGCGTTAGGTTGCAAGGTGATAGCTTTCTCAAATTCATCAAAACTCCTTGAGGCTCTTGCAATAAGGGAAGGTATTGTGAATATGTTAGATCATGATACTATTTTCATTGTGGAATCTGACTGTCTGAGTATTATCAACCTTTCTAAACAATTCTGGTAGTGACCTAACTGAAGTAGGAGCAGCTGTTTCAGAATTTCTCAAGATTGCTGAAGATCGAAGGATTCTAAAATTCCAACATGCTAATCGAAGATGCAATCACATTCTCTTGCAAAATCTATAGCAGATTATGGTTTTTCTGGTTTTTGTGAAGGTTCTCTTCCTTAGTGGTTTCGAGATGTAGTTCTCTAAGTCTTCTTTCTTGGAAATTTGGGTAAAATGACCTCCAAAATCTACAATTAATGTTTTTTGACTTTCATTCTCATATTAACCTTATGATGATGTCATGTTTGTGTGAAAATTCTAATTTACCCTTAAACATTCATATATCTATTATTAGAACCCTCTCACTTTATAAATGATATTCTCTCTCTAAAAATTATCTCTCTCTAAAATTCTCAATCTCAACTCTCTCCATCATTCCTCTTTTCAATCTCTTCATTATTCAAGGTATGAAAAGTGATTGATCTCTTTCTTTCAAACAAGTTTTTAGAAAGGAAAAAAAATCTGGGTTGCCCTGTAATGTGAAAATTTTCTCCGAAATTTTATTTTTACCCCGGAATCCAATTTTTATAATATCTCTGGAACTCGGAGGTTCCTCCGGAATCCAGAGGTCTTCGGATTCCGGAGATACTACCTCCGGATTCCGGACCAGATTTTGAAACTTGAACTTTTTTTCTGGAATTAAGACCGGTTTTTTAGATTTATTCCGGAATTTGCAATTTCATTGTTTTTTCCCCTATATAAGGGTTTAGGGTTTAACATTTTCCCCGGTATTTGTATTTTCCTTTGGAATTAAGACCATATTTTTTTAACTTTGTTCCCGGAATTTGAAATTTCACCTTTTATTTAAGATTTTCCCCGGTATTTATTTTGATTATTTTATAGGATGTCAATGACAAGAATATTTATTCGTTATGGTGGAGAATGGGATGCTATTGACAACAGGTATATAGGCGGTAACACTAAAGGAATAGTGATAAGTAAAAGTATAACGTCCGAAGAATTTCTAGTTCAAGTGTATACAATTGCCAGAATTGATCCTGAAGTGTTTGATATCAAAATCAAGTGCATTTACAAGTTACTTTTTGACTCCCCTCCATGCGACATAAACGACGATGAGGACCTAAATTTTTTCTTAATGGGTGAAGATGCATCTGTACTTCCCTTATATATATCAACTGTGCCCAAAGATGTGACTAGTGAACAGAATATCCAATTCAATCCGTATATTGTGTCTGGTTCTGGCAGTAACCACGTAGCCAATGACAATCGAAACTCATCAACCATTCCAGCAATAGATGAGAACATTGCTCCGTGTGATTTAGGTAATGATAAGGATCCTTTCTTGGATGACCAAATTTTTCCACAAACACAGTTTTTACATCCTCAGTCTGATAATATAGAAATGAGAGATGTTAAGAAAGGAAAATGTAAATCTCATGAAGAAACAATTATTATGAATACATCAAGTAAGAATACATCAAGTTCAATGGATATGCTTTCATATAGAAATTCTATGGGAGATGAGTTTACAGAGGGTAGTATTTTTCTCTCAAAAATAGATTTGTCGATGAAATTGTCCATTGCAGCTATGAGAATTAACAAAGAGTTTAGAGTGAAAAAGTCAATGAAATTTTTGTTCTCAGTGGGATGTATTGATACAAATTGCAAGTGGAGGTTACGAGCTACTTATTTTAAAGGTTCATAAATATTTCGAATTTCCAAGTCTGTAGATGTTCATAATTGTTCGCTTGATGTGCTGAATCATGATCACAGACAAGCTCGAAGTTGGGTTATTGGAGATATAATAAGGGGAGAGTTGAAGATGTTGGTCGTCAGTATAGGCCGAAAGATATAATTAATGACATGCGAAAAGAGTAGGGTGTTAACATAAGTTATGATAAAGCGGGGCGTGCCAGAGAAGACGCATATGAATTGGTAAGAGGATCACCAGAAGAATCCTACAATTTACTAAGTCGATATTGTGAAGCACTGAAAATTGCTAATCCAGGATCCGTATATTACCTGCAACTTGAAGAAGAACGTCATTTCAAATACTTTTTCTTTTCTTTGGGTCCGTGTATTAGAGGGTTCCTAAGTTCCATGCGTCCAGTTATTGTTATTGATGGACATTTTTGAAGGGGATATATAGGGGTACATTATTAGTCAGTGTCTGTTTGGACGGTAATAATCAAATTTACCCAGTTGCTTTTGGAATTATAGATAGGGAGAAGGATGAGTCATGGTCGTGGTTTATGGAAAAACTAAAAAGTGCAATTGGTGATGTTGATGATTTGGTATTTATTTCTGATAGAAATAAAAGCATCATTAATTCCGTGGCGTCTGTATTCCCTCATGCAATACATGGGTTTTGTATACATCACTTGAGTATGAATCTCACTGCTAAATTAAAAAATGATGCAATAAATCCTATATTCTTCCTTGCAGCCAAAGCATATCGTGAGTCTGATTTTTATCGGCTGTGGAATGACCTTAAAAAATATCAAGGTGTATGTGAGTATTTAGAAGAGGTTGGACTTGAAAAATAGGCCCGTGCTTTCTGTTCAAGGAGAAGGTATAATATCATGACGACGAATATTGCAGAATGTATAAATAGGGTATTGGTTCATGAAAGGGAACTACTGGTAACTGCGTTAGTGGAAAGTATTAGATCTAAGTTGCAAGAATGGTTTTGGTAGCGTCATAATGAAGCATTGAAATGTACAACAAATTTGATGAATCATGCAGAAGATATATTAAGAAAAAACCATAAAAAATCATTAACACTTGGAGCTACAAATATTGATTGTTATCAATCCAATGTACCGGATGGAGACAAGTTTGGACGGGTTGACTTACATGCGAAAGAATGCTCTTGTCGGGTATTTGATTTAGATCAAATACCCTGTGTGCACGCATGAGCTTCTGCTAGAGACCGCAACATCAACCCATATTTAATGTGCTTTCATTTCTATACGATTGAATGTTGGGTGAATTCTTATGCGGAGCCGATCATGCCTGTAGGTCACTCTTCAGAATGGAAATTGTTTGAGGGGTTTGTACCGATTGAAGTGTTGCCACCAAAAGAAGTGGCTCGAATTGGACGTCGTAAGAAGCTCAGAATTCCATCCACTAGAGAGGAGACTTCTCAAATCCGAAAATGTGGTAGGTGCGGTTCCACTGGTCATAACAGAAAAACTTGCACAACCCTTTATCGTATAAGTAAATGTTTTTTTGTTTTTAATATTTATTTAGGTTTTTTTTTGTTGAAAAGACTCTTTATTTTACTTATTAATATTTTTTAGGTGTATATGTCTTTAATATTTATTTATATTATTACGTTTTATAAATGGAAAAAAAAAGGAAATTGAAAAAAAGCATAAAATTGAAAAAGAAAAGTAAATTGAAAAAATTAAAAGGAAATTGAAAGAAAAAGTAAATTTAAAAAAAAAACGGCCCTCTATCCAAAATTTTGGAGGACCGGTTATCAATTCCGGTCCTCCGGAATTTTGGACAGTGACATATATTGTGACGACCCGACTCTTTTAAATATTTTAAAATCATATTGAAAGCGGAAGTCTTTAAAATTTAATAAAAATTTGGCATGGATATGTTTAAAACTCGGACTATTCATAACCTGTTTACAATTTAAATTCCGAAATCTAAAACACAAGGAACTCAAGTTCCTATCAGAAGTTCAAAGAGGTTTATAATCATAAAAGTGAAATGAAAAGCTCTTAAGAGCTTATAACAAATTTACATCTCAAAGACCGAAAATAAAACAAAATAAGATAAGCTTAGCCCCGGGACTTTTAAATGACATCTAGTCCATCTCCTCATCATCATCCTCTCGATCAAGCCGCACCAGCACCTCTCTCATGACCCGAACACCTGAAAATGTTTGTAACATCATAAGCTAACAACAAAGCCCAGTGAGAATAAACAGAATAAAAAGTAAAGTTAGACCCTAAACCCGTATCCGGATTCATATCCAAGAACAAACTTACTCTTTGCTATCAATCCATTCAAAGAGTTTTATATCAAGAGTTCCACTTTTTCTTACCAATTCTCCAATAATCGTGGAACTACATTCCAAGCATTTCTGGGTATGGTTTCATAAATGCATATAGTATTTATATCTCATTTTCTTTATAAACCTTATACTATATACAAGGTTTACATCAAATCTTATTCTCCCAAATAAGAGATCTTCCAATTTAGTGAGAAACTAGTTCTCTTACATATGTAATTTATTGAGAAACTAATTCTCTTACATATGTATCACATAATAATTATACAAGGTTCAATACGCCCTTGTATTCTCTCATTATCCAACTCAATCTCATTGCTTTTTCCTATAGCACTCGGCTATACATCAATTTCATTACTTATCTTTATAGAAATGTATGTCATACAAAATGTTCAATTCTTTTCTCTATAGCAACTCAGGCTATCAAAAGTTTACTTCCCGTTCTTTTTAATATAATAATGTTAAGTTCACTCGGACTTAACATAATCAACAATCACAGTTTGCAATTAATAATGATAATATTAGCACTCGTAGTCTAATCATTATTCATTAATTCTCTAAACAAGTGTAAGGACATACAACCTTACATCAATATAACATCAATTGCTTATAATGACAGTATTGAAGTCCCGTAGTCCTTTCAATACTTCCTTATCTCGCTCAACAAGTGTAAAGGACACACAACCTTTACATTAATATAACATCATTAATGCTTATAATGACAGTATTGAAGTCCCACAGTTCATCAATACGTCATTATCTCACTCAACAAGTGTAAAGGGCACTCAACCTTTACATCAATATAATATCAATATAATCTTCCCACCTCTAGTGAATAATGTTAGGTAATGAAGTCCCGCAGTCCATCAATACCTCATTATCTCACCCATAGAATACAGGCTTCAATGCACACCTGTATCCTCGTATATGTATCATAGTAATTATAGATAATACTAGATTATGTGAACTCGCATAGTTCCATCATTATCTCATTATCCATCTCCTCCGATCATGCAAAGTCCCGCAGTCCTTTAGCATTCCTCATGTACATATACGAAAATATAAAACGAATAATACCAGACAATGCAAAGTCCCGCAGTCCTTTAGCATGTCTCATTATTCCTCCCAATAATCGACTATGCAATATGATATGATATGAATTATGCCTTCAAGTGCAAGTAAAGTAAATATAAACATTCAACATAATTGAAAAGGGCATAAAGGTAAAGTGCTTAAAGTAAAGTGCATAAAGTAAAAGGATCATAGATGTCCTTATGCATAAAGTAAAAAGATAGGAATTCCGGAAGAACAATAAGTAGATCTTACTTCTGATACTTTTAATAAAGTAGATCTTATCTTAAATAAGTAATCTACACTTCCAAGGATTCTAAACTTCCAACTAAAATCCAAAGTTCTATTTTCGAATTCCTTTAGCCATTCTATCTAAAAGTTTGGATCTTTTAACTTCCAATGATCCATTTAATCTCCGGAATGATTCTAACTTAGAACTTTCAAAAGTTCAACGTTCCCTCGAGAAACTCCAAAGTTTTCACTCAAAGAACTAGCTCCTAATCCTAAGAGCACTAGCTCACTTTCTTTTCTTTTTAGATTCAAATCTTAATCTTAACCTCCGATTTTACAAACCGTTCTACTTATTCGGTTTCTAAAGTTACTTTAAATCCTATTTATTCTCACCTTAGCCAAAGTAGATTTACTCCAAATCTCTGAAAGCACGATCAATCAACGATCCAAAACACCTACAATTTAAAAGTATATCTAACGATCATTAATAAATCAAACATTGATCAATTAACATCTAAAAGCTCAAAACGACAAACAACCCCGGAAAAACCCAAGGGTGCTCTCGGCCCCTCTATAGAAAATGGGTTTCGGGTTTGGTTTTCTAGCTTTTAGGTACTTTAGAGGTGTTTCGAGTTTGTTTTAAGTAGTTTCAAAGTTCCCGATTTCAATGGGTATCGATGATTCGGGTTTTTGAACAATAATTGATTTCTCGAATTTAATTACAATAAACAATATATCAATAAGTATAAACCCCAAAACAACCCCCACGATAAAAAATTCAAACGGGAAGGGTTCGACTGAAACTCGATTTTAGGGTTTAGGGAAAGTTTCCAAAAACACATAAAACAACTCACGTACTTAAAATCATCGAGTCCCTCGGCAAGAAATCGAAGAATCAAAATGAAAACTCCATTAAAACACTATTTGGAGCTTAGGGTTTGAAGTTTAACTTACCGAGAAGTCCGTAGATCATGGGTGGAAGGCACGATTGTTAGGTGGAAAGGAATCCTAGACTCGAGGGCTTTCCGATGCAACCAAAATCGAGTCAATCCGCCGAGAAACGAACAAAACCCAAAAATTCCCCCAAACCCTTCCTTGCTCACGGCATTGGGAGAGAAAGATGAGAAGAAAATAGTCAACTTGGTCAATTGTTGTGTTTTTAAAGATGATGGAATATTGTTTTGATATTTTTAGGAAATTGGAAATGACGGTTGCGTCCTTTAATCACTTGTAGCTTATAAATCGAAACCCAAAGCTCTTAAATTAATCTAAAGGTGATTAATAATTATTAATGTCACCGAAACGAATTTAGGCTATTTAAATAATTAAAAGGGGTTTCGAGCGAAATTAACTTCTAAATTCTAGATTATTGAATCTAGAATAATCTTTAAATACTTTAATTAAACTAAATAAATAAATAATTCACTTCAAAATAACGGGACGTTACATACATACATACATAAATATATATATATATATATATATATATATATATATATATATATATATTTTTTTTTTAATTTACTTTTTCTTTCAATTTCCTTTTTACTTTTTCAATTTCCTTTTTTGTCAATTTCATGCTTTTTTTCAATTCCTTTTTTTTGTAAATTTCCTTTTTGAACCAATTAAAAGTAAATTTATTTAATCAATTAAAATCAATTAAAATTAATATTATAGTTAATTGAACAAAAAAAAACATTTCAATATAAAAAAAATATTTTTATTTATAAAATTCTTATGTATAAATAGGACGGTTCGACCACAATTCGATCGCCAATTGTAACCTAAAAGCTTTAATGTTAGCTTGTTTTAATGCAGCAAAATCAGACCCAGTTACAAGATATTCAAAAAATTTACAACAAAACACCCCACAGTCAACACCACTCGTTTGTTTTGGCACATTGTCCATGCGTTCAACGGCTAAGGATCAGTGGAATTGATTAAATTAACTGATTCCAAAAGAAGTGGCACGATCGTACAGAAAGGTTGCAACAAATCTGTCAATGTAGCTACACTAACATATGTTGGAAGAGAATCCCAAATTAGAACCTTCCAATTTTTTATATCGGCCTGAAGTAAAACCCAATGACCTCCTAACACGTTAAATGTCGCGGATACCTGAAAAATTAAGGTTAATTAAATAAATGGTTATAATATTAGTCAAAACTCATAAATGCTTATAATAATGTTGCTTCTTACATAATCCACCGAAGACCAAGGGTCACTGTAGTCACGATTATCGCCTAAGATGTAGTCACCAATACATTATTCACCAAAATGTGCTTCGAGTACCCACAACGTACCATTTTTCATCGCATTTTCCCGCTCTATCATTATCCTATTGCATTCACTCTATAATTGTGTTGCCAATAAGTACTAAATTAAATACAAACAAACAAATGTAGAAATTTACTCGTCAAAACCATAAAAAAGACATCAACTGTTGCAAATTGATGATGCATGCACGCAGGCTTCTTCCGAACCTTCAAGCGAATGAACATGAATATTGTATCCACGTGCTGTTAAAAAACCACCAAACATTATAAAACATATATTGTAGCGAATTTACAATAAGGTAATTGAAAAAAGTGAATGCTTAAGAAAGAACATATTTATCATACCTCACCATCCAATTTTTCGAAATTTACCAAATCTTCAAAAATCTTCTTCTTCGGTGACCCATAGCAAGTTTCACGTCTACTATCTACTAACGCCTTAGCTAACCAACTTTTGAATTGTGATGTCATTTCTTTCAATATTTTGTGTGTGGGATCATATATACGCAATTTCGCCGATTTCAGTGTCTTCTTGGGAACCACAAATGGAGATCGTATTTTTGGAGAAGGATTTATATACCTAGCCACTCGTGACGATGGTATCGGAAAATCTGAAGGCCTATCTATTTGCATAATATCTTCTGCATTAGTTTTCTCTTCAGATTGAGTAACATTATCCGCATTTCTTTCCTCTTGAGATTCAATCACGATAATCTTATTGGAAACATCATTAACTTCCTCCCCCAAGTTCCTCCCCAACTTGATCATCACAATTTTCCTCCCCGATTTCTTCCACAAGTTCCTCCAATTTCTCATTAATGTCTAATCCATCCTCCCCTAATTCAACTTTTGATGCATCACCTTACATTACGACATATATATGAAAAAGCACGTATAGAAAATTAATGCATTATCAAAACAAAAATACAAAGAACGTTTAATTCATACCTAACAGAAATATTTCTCCATGTTTTTTAGAGTGGCCAAAACTACCTGCATATCTGCTCTCAACTCTCGCACCTCTGCTTCTAATTGTTCAACTCAAGCATCGGTGCATTTAATGCACTTTTTGTAGAAGGAGGACAATCCTCTAGATTTTTTGCTCTTTTCTCCTTCATTTTTTTGTCGTAGCTATTTCCCCCCCCCCCCTTTTTTCTGTTTTTCCTCTTCCTCCACATTCTTCACAGGTGGTTCAATTTTCCTTTTTTATCAACCTTCTTGCTTGTGACGGTTTTATCCGATTGGTCAATTTTTTCATCGGATACGTTGTCACTTTTAAAATCAATGTCGTCATTCACAATTATCTGAATAACGAAAAAGAGAAGAATAATCAATGATAAGAATTTAAAAACATGATGAGATGCTATTTAAATCACGCTAAAATATCTCAAACCTTATCTTTCGAAAAGATTTCTCGTTCAAGCCTTTCCATTTTAACCAATTTGTTACAATTCCAACGGGCTATCGGTGGAATCAATCGGTCATTGATTTTGCATGCACACATCTTCCCAATCAACGGGATTGTTTCATAAATCCATACTTATAAAAAAATTACAATACATATAATAAAATAGAAAACAAAAATTAGCAATAAATAAATAATTATAAAAAAATTTACCTGAAAAGAAAACGGAAACCCATAAAGACTGTACGACTTGGTTTGCTTCCACGAAACTTCACTAGGTTTAGTTTTACGTTTCTTAAGTGCATTGCGCAACCCACAAATTGTCCTATCAAAGGATAATTGCGTCCAATCAAATTTTTCAAAACTCTCATTGTCATCCAAAATAGATAACAATGATGTATCAATAAGTGTCGATCTCTTATTCCCCAATAACACCAACTCAATAAAACACAAAAAGGGCCAATTTCACAACATCTCCATCATCACTCAATCCATGGTTTTTCATCTTCGTTTCTAACTCGTTTGAGGTTACCTGAACGCTATCATTAAACAATAATATTCTAAGTCTAGAATTGAACTCATGTCTTTTGTAATTCCTCGTAGACTTTAACACGATAATTTCCTCAAAAGATCTCAATGAAAAGGTAATAACCTCCCCTCCAATCAAAAATTGCATAATACTTTTATCTGGTTGATCAATCTCTCTCAATAAAACTTGATGTATAAGTGGACCACAAAAGACCAACCCCGTATCAATCAACCTACCAATGCTTGAGTTTTTAAACAACTCTAATTGATGAGAAGTGAGAACACTAGTAATCAAACTAACAGTTCTCGATAAGTGTGATAAGTTACTATGGGTGGAATGAAAATGTTGATCCGACGGAATTATCAACACCACATCATCGTTGCTCATAGACATTTTGAACTGAAAAAACACATATAAACTAAATTAAAGAACTAATTAAAAAAAACTACATATAAACTAAATTAGATAACTAATTAACAAAAAAACCACATATAAACTAAATTAAAGAACTAATTAACAAAAAAACCACATATAAACTATATTAAATAACTAATTAAAAAAATACATATAAACTAAATTAAATAACTAATTAAAAAAAACACATATAAACTTATAAAAAAAAATACCTCTCCTCTGGATTCTGGAATCCGGAGGAGATCTCTGGAATCCGGAGGAGAACTCAGATTCTGAGGTGATCTTCGGATTTCGAAGGAACGAAATCCGGAGATCTCCTTCGGAATCCGGATCTCCAAAGAACCTCCGAATTTCGAAGAAGAAAACCGGAGGTCCATGGATTTCGAAGGGAAATCCTTCGAAATCCATGGGATTTCCATGGAGAAATTGTTAAGTATGGATCCAAATCAACTTAACAATTTTGACTTTTATTAAACCAAGTCCATTTGTATCAAAGCCCAATTTGATGTGATCAGACTTAAGGAACTTTATTGTCTTATGATGGACTTTTTGACCACGTGGCTATTCCTTTAGCAAAATCAAAAGTGAGGCGGTGGAATTCTTTCTTTCAACATATATATGTTGCGGCTGAAGCGAGACCTAGTTAGTAGAAGAAAACAAAGTTCTTGCGACACTTTTCTTCTTCTTCGTGAGCGGCAGTGAGTAGGTGATTTTGATTGGGCTTATTTGGGTTGTTCTTAATTGAGAGAAATAGAGAGTTCGTGATCGATTGTTAAACTTCTATTATTCGTCTCAATTGTAATCTTCATCTTCATCATAATGGAACTTGCAATATTTGCAAAAGACAGGATGTACCAATTGGGAACATATATAAAAATACTCATGTCGTTTCTCTCCGCTTTTGTTATTATTTTATTATTTGTTGCTATTTATCGTTCTTGATTTAGGGAATTTAGGGAGTTACAAATCCCTTAAATTTCCCAACAACTGGTATCAGAGCGTCAGGTTCAAGGGACTTGTGTTAGAGATCGATGGATAGCACAAAGGATATTGGGATCGGAAAATTTGATGATTCAGATTTTTCATTCTGGATGATCCAGATTGAAGACTACTTGTTTAGCAGGAAGTTGCATCTGCCATTGGGAGAGAAGCCAGAGGGTATGAAGGATGAAGAGTGGAAGCTATTAGAAATGCAAGTGTTGGGAGTTGTGAGATTGACCTTGTCAAAGAATGTTGCCCATAATGTGGCAAAAGAGACAACTACAGCGGGATTGATCAAGACCTTGTCTGATATGTATGAACAGCCCGCCGTCAACAACAAGATATACATCTACACTCAACTCGTACATATGAAGATGGTTGATGATGAACCATTAGCAGATCATCTGAATAAATTCAACATTCTCATAAATCAGTTAGTTGCTTCAGAATTTCAAATGACTGATGATATGGTTGTTGTTGCATTCTTGGCATCTTTACCCGATAGTTGGTCTACTATGAAAACCGCTATCACTAATTCTCAATGTAACGTCCCGTTATTTCTGTGATAAAAAAAATTATTTATTTTATTTTAATTTAATCATTTGAAGTCTATTTTAGAATCGATAATTTAGAAATTAGTAGTTTATTTTGGTTTAAATCTTTTAAATTACCTTTTTAGTTTAATTTCGTTTTAATGGTATTAATAATTATTAACGGGCCAATTAATAATTATTAATCACCATTGGGATAGTTTAAGAACTTTGGGCTTCGATTTGTAAGTCAAAAGTCATAAAAAGGACGCAACCGTCATTTCCAAGTTCTTAAAAACTATCCAAACACTATTCACCTCTCATTAAATATGCCATTTGACTTCATTTGACCAAAATTTCATCATCTTCTTCTTCCTTTCTCTCCTCCAAGCCGTGGACCTCATTGTCCATTTCTCAAATTTTGGTTTTTGTTCGTTTGTCATCGGATCGCATCGATTCTCGTTCCGTTGGAAAGATATCGGTCCTATGATTCATTTCCACCCAACCATCGTGCTTGCCACCCGTGATCTACGGACTTCTCGGTAAGTTACACTACAAACCCTAAGCTCCAAATAGTGTTTTAATGGAGTTTTCTCTTTGATCCTTTGATTTCTTATTGGGAAACTCGATGTTTGTAAATACGGGAGTTGTTTTTAGTGATTTTAGAAAGTTTCCCTAAACCCTAAAACCGAGTTTCAGTCGAAACCCTTTCCGTTTGAAATTTACCTTTTGGGATTTGATTATGGGTTATTTATTATTGATAAATTGTTTATTATAATTCAATTCGAGAAATTACATAATGTCCAAAAACCCGGTTTATCGTTACCCATTGAAAACCGGAATTTCCAAAGTACTTGAAATCAATCCAAAACACCTCTAAATTGCCTAAAAGCCGGAAAACCATACTCGAGGCCTATTTTCCCTATCATGGCCGAGAGCACCCTTTGGGATATTCGGGGTTTTTTGTCGTTTTATGCCTTTAGTTGTCAATCGATTGATGTATGTTTATTTATTAATTGTTAGATGTAATTATTTGTAAGTGTTTATTGATTTCCTTGCTTGATCGCTCTTCCGGAGGTTGGAGCGAAGGCACATCTTCTAAGGTGAGAATAAATAGGATTTAAAGTAATTTTAGAAACCGAATAAGTAGAACGGTTTGTAAAATCGGAGGTTAAGAATAGGATTCGAATCTAAGAGTAAAAGAAAGTGAGCTAGTGCCTTAGGATTAAGAACTAGTTCTTTGAGTGAAAACTTTGGAGTTCTCGAGAGAAACATCGAACACTAGGGAGTTCTAAGTTAGAATCGTATCGGACATTAAAAATGGATCATTGGAAGTTAAAGGATCCAAACTTTTAGATGGAATGGTTAAAGAAACTCGAAAATAGAACTTTGGATTTTATTTGGAAGTTTAGAATCCTTGGAAGTGTAGATTACTTAATTAAGAAAGAATCTACTTTGTTTAAATTATCGGGAGTTCGGTTTACTTATTGTAAATCCGAAATTTCTGTTTATTTACTTTATCCACTTTACTTTATGCAATGCACTTTACTTATGCAATGCACTTTATGAACGTTACTTTATGAACGGCACTTTATGCACTTTACTTTTATTTTATTTTAAATCACAAGATTTTCAAATTCATACTACATAGCCTGAGAGCTTTCACGTAGCCTGCAGGAGCTACCACATAGCCTGCGGGAGCTATTGCACGGCTTGAGAGCTGACAAATGGCCTGCGGGAGTCATCACAAGCCGCGAGAGCTTACACATAGCCTGCGGGAGCTATTATTATTGTCATTCATCACAAAACTGTTTTTATTTAAAAAAAATTTTTATCAAGAGAAGATGATATAAGTTTTTATGGTCAAAGGATTATAACCATATACCTCGATGAAGGTTTTTAAGGAGAAATTTGAGTATGACCACTTTCTTCTAAACTTTGGAAGTTATTATTCTCCAGTTTTTGGAAGTTTAGTGAAGAATTTGTATGAGTTACTTGGACACTAATCCGAATACAGGTTTGGGGTCTAGCTTTACTTTTTATTTTGTCTATTCTCACTGGGCTTAGTTGTTAGCTCATGATATTACAACCAATTTCAGGTATTGCTCGTGCTAGAGGTCGTGGGCGAGGTTTAAAGTCCGTGGACTTCGTTTTTGTGAACTTTATAAAATTTTGGATTTGTATATTTATAAATAGCTCTTAAGAGCTTTTGTATTTACTTTTATGATTATAAACACATTTTGAACTCCTGGTTAGGAACTTAAAGTTCCTTGTGAATTTAAAATGTAACAGGTTTTTGGCTAGCCACTTTTCAAACATAACCACGCCATTTTTTTTTAAAATATAAAGACTTCCGCTGTATTTATTTTTAATGATTTTAAAATAGTCGGGTCGTCACACTCAAGGAAGAGGAAAACTTTGTTTTGCAAATATTAGAGATGCTGCTCTTGCACAAGAAATTCGCTTGAAGAGTTCTGGTATGGCCTCTAACAATGGTACTGCTTTGTATTTCGGTAGAGGAAAAGGCAATCAAAGTAACAACAGTAAAGGTAAAGGTACATGGAACGAGGGGTTTGAGTGTTATTACTGCCACAAGAAGGGTCACAAAAAATCAGATTGTTGTAACGTCCCGTGTTTTTGGTAAGTTTTAAATTAAATAAGTGATATTTAATTTTTATTATAATATTTATTGGATTTAAGGTAAATGATGGTAATTAATATTTAAATTCCTTTTTTAGGAGTTTAATATAATTATCTTCCTTATTTGGAGATAAAGGAAAAAGAAAAAAAAAAAGGGTTTCCATCTTTTCATCTTCACGTGAAAAGAAAGTACAGAGACTTCAAGGTAGGGCTTTCTACCTTTTCCATCTTCTTCTTCTTGTCATCAATCTTTGAGATCCCGGGTTGATCGTTTCACGTATTCCTTGTGTTCTTAGGTGTAGATTGTGGTAGTTCTCCTTCGGTAAGAGATTGGTAGAGATCGGTTAGGTTTCCATCACAAATCAGATTCAAGGTAATGATCTTTTCCCTTTTTAATTTCTAAAATTAAGGGTATTTGATTCAAAAGCCCCAAATTTTTATTTATTGATTCCCAATTCTTGAACCCTAACGTTTAATTTTTGTTTTAAGCCAAACCAACCGTCAACCTAATGTAGTATTGATAAATAACGAACGAATCGAAACCCCAAAATTCTTCCCCCATTATAACCGTCCTACGTCTGTCCTACACTCGTAGCCCTTCTTTATAATCGTCCTACGTCCGTCCTACAACCGTAGCCATCTGTCCTAACCCGAAGTCGAACCCGTCACTCTCTGTCCTAATACTGTCCTAATTGTCCTACCACTGTCCTACCTCGTAATCCCTCCGTCCTACGTTCAGTTTAATGTTTATCTTAACATAAAGTTAGGTTTAATTTATTTTAGATTGTAACTTATTTTTCAGGTCGTAGTTGTGTTGTGAAAGGAATAAAAAATTTGGAAAAATTCTTGCTGTGTATAAGGTGAGTAGAAGTTGTTAAGGCTAGAATTTTTCCATGTTTGTTTTCCTTTTTCTTAAACAGTATAGCCTCTTAAATTTTGGCATTGACCTTGGATGTTTATAAGTATAAAATGAGGTTATTTGGGTTGAATTAAGAACTTGGAAAAATTAATGAAGCATGCTTAAAAGATTGGGATGTTTAAGACTGATCTTTGTTAAATTTTAACAATTGTCGTTAAGTTATGAAATGCCGTTTTTGCATGATAGTGCCCAACTAGGAGAATTTAGGCTTAGGCGGCTAGTTAGAAACTGATGCTGGATTTATTATTTTGTGTTGCAATATTTATTTGGATGTGTAGGGCTATTTGGGAGTTAGAAATTTAGCCGTTATACCGCCAGTTTTTCTTTAGAAGTTATTAGATTCTAAGTTTCGATTAAGGGACGAAATGGCGTAGGCATAGGCTAGTTTCGCCTCTAGATTGGTAACGATGTTGGAAGTGACTGAAAATGACCCAAAGTGTTTAGTTGGATATTTTTGGGCTGTTTTGAGGTGAGATTAAGGTTAAATCCTAAAAGTTGTAATTTAGGAAATTTTAGCCTTTCAGTTTGGTTAGTTGCGGAAAGTGAGGTTTTTGGCTTGTTGGAACGTCAAGGTTGACGTTGTGTGAAATCGTATTACTTTAAAATACCTTGGGTAATATGGTTGTAGGTTCGCATTAGGCAATGCCTTGTCTAATTAAGAATAGCTGTTAGGGGAGGTTATTTAGTGTGCACAACTTAAATAACACCTAACGGGGCAGGTTCATTCCATCCTTACAATGGAAAAGAATATCCCTAAAGGATTTAAACTGTAGAAAAATTATGTTTAAACTCCTTATGGGCGTAGTCTCTCTTTGTTTGTGAATAAAGAGGAGATTAAAGGTATTAAACGAGAAAAGAATATCCCTAAAGGATTTAAATTGTATAAAAATTATGTTTAAATTCCTTATGGGCGTAGTCTCTCTTTGTTTGGGAATAAAGAGGAGATTAAAGGTATTAAACGGGAAAGGATTCGATTAGTTTTAAATTGTAGAAAAATTATGTTTAAAACTAATTCGAATAGAGATAACTTTTAATTTGTTGAGATAGGATTTGTGACTTCTTTGGGAGTGAGTGACTCATTGGAAGTCGGTAAGGACATTTATGAACTTAAAGTCTTAGGAAACCTCTCATTGGCATGATTCTTTCTTTAACAATTTTCTATTCACTGGGCGTAGCCTCATGATGCTACACTTATTTTTTTCAGGTAAAGGAAAGAAGAAACTCGGTGGCTGATGATGTTCGAGGCGAGTGATCGGTTGGCATGGATTTGCAACGCCGGCAAAGTCTTGTTCTTTATTATTTATTATTTATTTTCGGGGATAATGTCTTTTGACTTCATCTTTTGTTTTGTTTTTAAATAAGTATATTGAATATACTTTTATTTGAGAATTTCTAAACAATGATTCGAGATTGTTTTGTTTGATGTTTTGAGTTTTTTTTTTTAAAGTTAAACCGATCGGTTTAGAATTGTTATTGAACTTAATTTTTAAATAAAAAGACTGGATGTGATTTGTTTTCAATGCTTCCGCTGTTGATTATTGGTTTATATGTATTTTGGGATTTTCGAGTTGTTACAATTGTAGAAAACTGAAACAAGATCAGAAAGATAACGGCAATAACTCGGAGGCTAATATGGTCGCGTATGCTCTTTGCTCTGTTGATGAGACTTTTAATATCAATGAGCCGATGACAGACTGGGTTGTGGATAGTGCCTCTTCTTTTCATATTACTTCAAACAAACAATTGTTCTCATCTTTTACTTCCGGCGATTTTGGCTCAGTGAAATTGGGGAACGAAAATATCTCTAAAGCTGCTGGTATTGGAGATGTAAGTTTGAAGACTGATACAGGATGTAGGCTACTATTGAGGAATGTCAGGTATGTTCCTAATTACAAGTTGAATATTATTTCTGCTGGTCAACTTGATAATGCTGGTTATCGAAGTGAGTTTAGTAGAGGGGTATGGAAACTCACTAGAGGATCTTTATTGGTGGCGAGAGGCTACAAACGTTTACTCTGTATGTGACACGTTTGAATGTTGTCAAAGTTAAGGGTGCTACAAGTAAAGTGCAAATTTGGAGAGTTGTTGATGTTCCTTCAAATGGGAGGGGTAAGCTGACAGTGCAGAAAGGACAGTTAAATCCTAATCCATCAGTTCATGAGGAGGCACAGTTGGGAGAATCTGAAAGCGTTCAGAAAATAGCCTCAACTGACAGGCAAGATAGCGAACTGGTGAAGTTGCCCGAGGGCAATAGTGCACTTTTGGCTAGTTTCAGAGTCAAAGAGGGTGTAAGCATCGGAGATGGAATCTCTAATATGGCAATTGGCTTGAATTCTAATGTCAAGCACATGATGAAATATATCTTTACTAATGTTCGTTGGAGGCGAATAGTTGGTAAAGTGGTTGATCCCGCCACATAGATGGAGTGGGAGTGGCTGGAGTATCTTTTCGTGCCTGGGAGATAGCTCGCAGCGGTGGTCTTGCAGGGGCCAATTATGTTAGTGGATTCTAACAGGTATATGGTTTGGCAAATCAGTTTGAGTTTGCAGTTTGAAGCCTTGGTGTTCCAAACATGTAGTAAACTGTTAATGCAGTGGGAGTTGAAGATGTTTGATTTGTCTCCAAGTGGGAGATTGTTAAGTATGGATCCAAATCAACTTAACAATTTTGACTTTTATTAAACCAAGTCCATTTGTATCAAAGCTCAATTTGATGTGATCAGACTTAAGGAACTTTATTGTCTTATGATGGACTTTTTGACAACGTGGCTATTCCTTTAGCAAAATCAAAAGTGAGGTGGTGGAATTCTTTCTTTCAACATATATATGTTGCGGCTGAAGCGAGACTTAGTTAGTAGAAGAAAACAAAGTTCTTGCGGCACTTTTCTTCTTCTTCGTGAGCGGCAGTGAGTAGGTGATTTTGATTGGGCTTATTTGGGTTGTTCTTAATTAAGAGAAATAGAGAGTTCGTGATTGATTGTTAAACTTCTATTATTCGTCTCAATTGTAATCTTCATCTTCATCATAGTGGAACCTGCAATATTTGCAGAAGACAGGACGTACGAATTGGGAACCTGTATAAAAATACTCGTGTCGTTTCTCTCTCGCTTTTGTTATTATTTTATTATTTGTTGCTATTTATCGTTCTTGATTTAGGGAATTTAGGGAGTTGCAAATCCCTCAAATTTCCCAACAGAAATCCATGGAAATTGATTTCGGATTTCCATGAAATCCATGGAAATCCGTAGATCCGAGTTTTGGGATTTTCGAATTCTAAATTGTGTACCTTTTCTTTCACCGTATAGTTTTCTTTCCGTTGTTAGAGATTGAATGATAAGAAATGAAATGAAGAATCAATGAAAGTTGAAAGATTTGTTTAGAGAAGTTGAGAGGGAGATTTTTCTTCTTCTTTTTGGAAAGAGGGAGGAGAGGAGAGTGGAGATGAGTTTAAGGGTACATTAGAATTTTCACACAAACATGACATTATAAGGTCAAAAAAGGTTAATATAAGAATGGAGGTAAAAAAACATTAATTAAAGATTTTGGAGGTTATTTTACCCAAATTTCCTTCTTTCTTGTCTTTTATTTTGTTATGTTTTCCTTTTCTGTCTTTTGTTTATGTAATTCAAAAAAATAAACTAGTGAAACTAAATGCATGAACTTTTTAAAAATTTAAATCAGGAAATAAAGAAATGCTATTCAAGGAACTTCTATTAATAAAAATATTTGATCAAGTAATCCAGATTATCTTCTATTTTGAATTAAAAAAAATAAATCGTAGATCCAACGTGGGACCAACAGATGGAAAACGTGTGCATAATTCACTCTCCCACCTATAAAAACACATCATGGCATTTCCGTAAATTCAGAGTAAACGATGGGCTTTTGTTGGTAAGTCAACGTCTTATAATTGTTTTTCTCGAGTGTTGAAACTGAAAGCAATCTCGATCTCAATCTCAAAATTTCATTTCAATCTAAAAAAATAAAGAGAAAAAGAAAGAAGAAATCTTTTTCTTTCTAATTTTCATAAATTCGAATCAGAAATCAAAATCAAAATCAAGCAGCCATGGAAGACAAGCACGTAGCTTTCGAATCAATCAATAATGAAGATCATGAATCTGCAATCTCTTCCTTTGTTGATCATGGCTGGCAAAAGGTTACCTATCCAAAGCGCCAGAAAAAGCAATCCAAGCAATTGCCTTCGTCCTCCGATTCTATCTCTAACAAGATCGTTTCCAATGGTACGGTTTCCAGCGGCGATAATGTTTTCAGTTCATTGGAGAAGAAATCTGAGGAACGGCGTCGTCGAATTATCGAGTCTCAGAAGGCTGCTAATGAAATCGATGAACCTGTTCGTGTTAGATCGAAGGTTAGGTCTGATGATGAGGATGGTGAATTTAGTGATGGAGATGTTGTGGAGAATGGAAAATCTAATGAGGAAGCTAAGAAAGTTAAACCTAAGAAGGTTAAAAAACCTAAAATTTCGGTGGCTGAGGCTGCTGCCAAGATCGATGTGAACGATCTATCAGTATTTTTAGCCGATGTATTGGTATATGATTTTATCTGATCTATTATGATCTGGTTGTTTTGAAAAGAATTATAAGTTGATTTTTGGCTAATTGTTCTTAATTCTTCTCAGGGCTCGTATGAGACTCAGCAGGATATACAGCTTATGAGATTTGCTGATTATTTTGGACGCGCCTTTTCTGCCGTGAGCGCTTCTCAGTTTCCGTGGGTCAAATTGTTTAGAGAATCTCCGGTCGCTAAGATTGTTGATGTGAGTTTTGCGATCATATCTTTCTCGAGACTTCCATTGATTTACATCGATTTGGAATAATAATATATTTTTTTTTACTGTTTTGAACCTGAATTTTCATTGATCAGTGCATGCATGTTTAGGCTAAAAAGTTTGATGAAATTTTCCGATGCACAGCTGGTGTTATTAGTTATATTGCTCTGATTTTCTTTTTCAAATTTTGCTTCTGGATTAAATTTGAGACAAAAATTTAACATGTGAATCTCTTTAATCTTGCCATTGATTTTCCGTGCAAGAATATTCTTATGAGTTTAATGTGCTCAAGGCTGTCATTCCGTGTCTTTTTCTTTCGTTTGATGTCGAACGGTTAAGGAAATTTGGTTAGTGCGTGAAAACTGAAGATTCTTAACATTACAAGTTACATACATGTTGATGTTTTCATAATTAGCTCCCTAGTCACAATTTACCTCTCTACCTTTCTCCTTCTGTTCCTAAAGATTGCCTTAAAATACCGCTTTCTAGTCATGAGTTTTTACTTGATGTGGTGTTGGAGCTTTCAGAAAAAGAGGTGTACACTTTGTGAATTTTTGCATCTATGCTTTTGCAGATCCCTCTCTCTCATATCTCCGAGGATGTTTACAAGACATCTGTTGACTGGCTTAATAAACGTTCACTTGAGGCACTCGGCTCTTTTGTGTTATGGTCTTTAGATAGCATTCTTGCTGACTTTGCTAGCCAGCAAGCTAGTGTCAAAGGCTCTAAGAAAGGTTTGCAACATGCAACGTCAAAATCTCAGGTACGCCATTGTAAACATTCTGGAGTTTAATAATAGTTCTGTCTTTCTTAGGTGTTCTTTTAATGCATAAATATGATTATGGTGCAAATCCCAATTACATAATGTTATACTTTATCTTAATGAGCATGTGCATTTTACACGAGTCTATTTTAGTCAGGACATATAAAATCATCTGATGTGTGGAATTGATTTCTCCAGTGTATGGTACTTGTGTACTTGACCTTTGTTGTTTGTTCATAATCTATTCACATGCCTATAGGAATTCTACCATAAATATTCTTTTATAGTTGTTGGTGTTTTGAGGATTTCTCATCCTCCTTTGTACATTTCTTTTATCTTATATCAATGAAAGTTTACTCTTTCTATATAAAAAAAAACTTGCCGATAGGAATTTTTACTTGTTTTGACATTTGTTCATGATTTATCTTCATTGGTCGTCTTTCTTCCATTTTATCAATGAAATGGCCTTTTGAGGTGTTCTCTTCCAAAAAAAAAAAAAACCTACATTGGTGGATAATGAATTGGATTTCTCTCATTAAACATGGAATTTTTTTTTGAGAAGAAATGAAAATAAACTGCCACAATGAGAGAGTGTGGCATTAAAGATTGTCAATAACCTTTTAGGTACTTAGAAGTTAAAATCAGGTGGCGGTTCTAAAAAAATGCAGCATGGTGCATAACATCAAGAAGGAAGAAAATTTTGCTTTTGTTTTGACCAAGAAAATGAAGGAAATTGAGGGACACATGAAGAAATAAGCTTAAAAAAAGTAAGAATAAAAATCTATAGTAACCCTACTGTTTCATTAATCAACTTTTTCCTTGTCTGAGTACAGGAGACTAAATTAACTCCTGATCAGACTACTATCTAGAAAGAGAAGTGATTATGATACATGCCTTATTTTTAAAGAAAGGGACAAACTTTTCATTGATATATTAAAAGAAACCTTACAAAGGACATAAGATCATCCCTAAGGGATGACAAAAAGATTCCCTAACTAGAGTGAATAACAGTAAGGGAGTAATTTTTAAAGGAACTAGAGAGAGCGGTCCAACAGGACTCAATCTCTAAATCATCGTAAACCACTCATTAGGGGTTGATAAAATAGGAAGATTGTGTGCTTCTCCCTCCAACATCCCACACACAATTGGAACCAAAGGAGGAGAATAATTACAAAACTCTTTGGAACAAGCACTTCAAAGGAATACAAATGGTATTGTCCCACACTGCCTTTATGACTCTCTCTTCCTGTTGGAAGATCGTGTGCTATTTTTTGGAAACATGGCAGATAAGATGCAAAACAGAAAGCAAAATTTATTGAGAGTTGAAAAAATAAGCTCAAAGTTTGTGTTATTAAGGCGCACCAAGGTGAGGCGAGGCAAGGCGACCCTAGTGCGCCTTGAATATAGTCGAGGCGAGGTGATTCACTAAGGCATGCGCCTTTGTCGCCATTTTTGCGCCTTTTTGAACCCTAGGGGACTTTTTCCTTTTTTTTGCTATTTTTTTGATGTTTCAAAGTATTTGAGGGGGGGGGCATGCAAAAAAAATAGTTAGACATGTCTTTAATGGTAAACAATATCTAAAAAATAGTTCTCCTTTCTCTAATTTATCATTATTTAATTTCATGCTTATGTGTGCCTTGCTTCACTCCGGCGACGCCTTTTTGTCGCCTCTCGCCTCTAAGGCAATGAAGAACTTGTCGCCTTGATGTGCGCCTTGCGCTTTGAAAACACGGGCTCAAACAAAGAATTATCTAAATGCCTTCAATTAACTTAACATTTATTCTACTATTCTTCACTCTGTCTCGTTTAAATCAGGTGTGGTGGCTATATTAATAAAATTGAATTGATTAAAGTCTAAATTAGCTAAGCACTGCAAGGATGATCTAAAAGAGTATGTAAAATGTGGGAAATCTCTGGTAATATTGTTTCTATGAAATTGAAAATTCAAAGACTTCTCCAGCAATAGAAGATTCCTACTTGAACAACTTTTTTTTTATCAATTCGCTAATCGTTAGAAGAGATGCTCGTTCCCCCCCTTTTAATGAGAAAGGGAACTGCTTATGGGTCGGGCCTTTGTGTAATCGTTTTGGGGATTTGGCTAGAAAGAAATAGAAGGATCTTAGGGACATTTCTAGATCCTGGGATTATGTTTGGGAGTTGGCACATGTAAATGCTTCCTTTCGGGTGTCAACTACCAAAATATTTTGAAATTATTCGCTTGGTCGAATTGTTAATAGTTGGCCCGCATACTTGTAATTAGGTGGCGCTGTTGGTTTTTCTGGGTTTGGGTATACGGTTTACCTTGGTTTTTTCTGGCTTTTGTTTAGTTTTGCCGCTTTTATATTGTATTTTTATTTATTGCTTTCTTTCATTTGATCAATGAAATGGCATTATGAGGTGTTTTTATTAAAAAAAATAAAATTGGACAACTTTTTTTTGGAGAAACCTCTTTTATTCAAACTATTAAACTTTGAATCGCATACTATGATAAAACTGTACCCATAACCAAACAGCCTACCTGTTGGAAAATTTGTAGGACTCATTGACTTAAGTTAAGTACTAAATATTAAAAAACCATACATTACTTTGATATTTTATCTCCCAAACTGTCCCCGTATTTTTTTAGGCAATATAGAAATGGAGAGGTGGTAAAGAGGTAGACTTTATAAACCCGAGTTGATCTTTTCTGTATCACTAGAATTAAACCCTACCTACTTGCTGAAAATTAGTAAAAGACTCGTAAACTAAGAAAATGTTGGTAAAACAACTGTATCCTCTTATTTCTAGAGCTGAGCCTGTGATACCATTTTAAGATGGATCAGAGAAGAGTGGGGTAAATGTTAAGAACATTTTCTAGATCATAAAAGATCTTTTGATGCAAACTTCTAGGTTTTTGCTTCTTGGATACCTTTTACCTAACCATCACACTGCTCATTCATTGTTCCCACAAAGATGTCTTTGTTGTTTTTTTTCCGTATTGTCTCTTATTTATTTTTTTGTTTGTTTTTGTTTTCTCCAAGGGGATTTTTTTTTTGTGGTAAAAGATAAGCAATTTCACTGACACAAACAGCACCATTGGGGCTGAATGGATAACCAGGGTTTTCTGGCTTGACATTTAATGTTGGTATTCAGCCCATCGTTGAGAACAAGCCAAAGAAACACCTTGATTATTTTTGGAAAGTTCCCTTTCCAAATAATAGAGCTAGGGGAATCTCTGATAAAGCGTTTCTCTGCCCAAAGAAGACTGAGGGCTGATTAGCAAGAGAAACCCACACTTCTATCTGGAAGCCACACACGGATGTCCTCTTGATCAGTAATGGAAATGGGCTCCAGCCTAGATAACAAAGCAATCCAGTCATCCACCTCCCAATCATTAAGGTTTCTCCTAAAATCAATATTCCAAGAGTTGTGCTCCTTACTCGAGAAATTACTAATTGAGAGATCCTTCTTGACAGCAATGGAAAACAGTGAAGGAAATTGGGAAGCAAGAGTGACCTCCCCTAACCAAACATGTTCCCAAAACAGCACATTGTAACCATTCCCAGCCTTGCAATTGGACTCCATGAGGTGCTTGAGTTTATAGATATGCTTCCAAGGACTTCTATTAATGCTATGGGAGTTATGATTGGAACACCAGCCCCCAACATCAATGCCATGAACATTAAATCACCTTGTGCCATAAGAGATGCGACTTGCTAGGAAAGCGCCATAACCATTTATGTATCAAAGCCTCTTTTTTCTTGCTAAGACCACCACCCTTTCTCAAGGGGGGGGGGGGATGAACTTCCACTCACAAGGTGATCTTCTCCATCTCCATCCGCACCTTCCCAAAATAAATTGCAAAGAATTTTGTCTAATATTTTAGTCACATGAGCTGGAGCCTTGAAAACATAGAAGAAGTATGTAGGCAGGCTGCATAAAATTGAATGTAATAAGGTCAATCTACCACCTCCTGAGATGTTAAACTTCCTCCATTTCAAAATTATTTTCTCAATCTTATCCACTTCGGGCTTTAGAAGTGGGATTGTGACCCAAAGGAAGCCCTAGATAACTCATGGGGAGAGAGGTCACCATATAGCTAAAAGGGGCAACAGCAGCAAAAGTCTCCTCGTTGCTCAAGTTAACCCCAACCACCGAAGACTTAAGTCTGTTTATAGAGATACCCGAGCCTAGCTCAAACAGCTTCACTGCACTTGCAAGATTGCTCAGATTGGACATGTTGAAGTTAGAGAGTAGGAGAGTATCATCCGCTAATTGCAAATGGGAAACTTCCAAGTTACCAACCCTAAAGCCCTTGATCGAATTCTGAAATCAACTACCAAAAGAAAAAGAAAAGGGGAGAGAGGGTCTCCTTGTCTAATACCTCCCAAGGCTTTGAACTTTCCTTTAGCTTTACCATTAACGAGGACTGAAAAATTGGCACTTCTAAGACAACCTTTCATCCTTTCATCCATAAGCACCATTTAGATGAAAATCCTTTTTTCCTAAGGATTTGCTTCAAAAAGTTCCAATCTACACAATCATAAAGGTCAATTTTAATATTCACCCCTTGGTCTTTTCTTCTACTACAATCCTCCACCAATTCATTGGCCACAAGAATAGAATCTATGATTTGTCTACCTCCAATGAATGCATTTTGGTAAATGGAGATAGTCTTCAGGAGCACTCTTTTCAATCTATCAGCAAGCACCTTAGCCAAGATCTTATAAAGGCAAGTAGTAAGGCTAATAGGATGTAAGTCTTTTACTGCTAGAGCATCAACTTTTTTGGGGATGAGGATAATATATGTTTCATTTACACTAGCATTCACAACACCATTCTAAAAAAACTCCTGGAACATCATCATAATAATTTCTTTGGCAGTGTTCCAAGTATTTTTAAAGAGTTCTATTGTAAAACCATCCGGCCCCGGTGCTTTGTTAGTGCCAAGATCAGCTAAAGCTTTTAGGACTTCCTCCTCTTTGAAAGGCTGGACCAAGCTTTCATTATCTTCCTGAGAAATAGGCTCCCAGTCCACCACCTCCCACAAGAATCTATTGCCACTTTTTTTTGGTAAACATCTCAGAGAAGAAGCTAATAAACTTTTTTTTTGGGGATAGGAAACTGAAATGTTCATAAAAACAAAAGTAGTTACAAAAAACGGGTGATAAGAAATCAACCCTCACCAACCGGATTACATAAAAATTTTCCGGTCGGTGTTAGAAAAAAAGGTCATATTAATTACAAAAAACGGTAGACAAAGAGGCTAAAAGCGATACTTTATAATGAAGTAAATCCCAAATCTTAGCCGCCGTGTGACTTTTGTTGTTGAAGATTCTATTGTTTCTCTCCAACCAAACCTCCCATGGAATGGCTTTAGCCGCCATTTCCCAAATCCATTTTGCCTTTTAGCATATGGCCTGTGAGGAGGGTTAAAATATTAATCCTTGAGCAATTTGCGAAGCACCAAGCAACATCAAAAGTGTGAAACAACTTCTCCCACAAAAACCTAGAGAACTTACAATTGTTAAAGAGATGGTTTTGGTTCTCAGAAGATTGACTACACATAGAACAAACGTTTGGGGGGGGGGGGGGAGAAACAAAATCTCGGGTTCCTTTTTTGAATGACATTTGCCGTGTTTAAACCTCTACCAGAAAGTGTCCAAATAAAGAACATTACCTTTTTTGGACAACCTGACTTCCAAATGCTTTTGGCCTAACCTTCATTTAAAGTACCATCTTTACTTGTAAGATTACCCACATAAGATGCAATGGAAAAGCCTCTGTCGTCTAAGTTCTAAACTCGAACATCTTCAGTATGAGTTACTTGAGCTGGGTGCAGAATATGAAGGAGAGAAGTAAAATCAATAAGTTCTCTATCAAGGAGAGGCCTTTTTAGAGTAATAGACCACACCTCATTTTCATTCGACCAATAGTCACATACCAAAACAGACTTATTACAAGCTAAAGCAAAGACACAAGGAAAGACTCTCATGAGAGGAAGATAATGAATCCACCTATCCTGTCAAAAACGAATTCTTCTTCCATTTCCCAACCTGTAGCTGATCAAATCCACCATTTTCTTCCCACACAGCCTAACAAACTTCCAAGGACTGTATGCTTTCACTTTCGAATTCACCTTGGTACTCCAAAGATTAGTTTCCAAACCATGAATACTAGAAATTATTGAGTACCAAAGGGAATTGTGTTCTAAAGGGAACCGCCAAAACCACTTCGCAATCGAAGTTGTATTTCTCTCTTTCAGATTACCAATACCAAGACCTCCCTCGACTTTTTGCCTCTGCACAGTTTTCCAATTTACCCAATTTACCAAGTGACTACCTTTCTCCATACCACATCTTGCCCAAAGGAAATCGTGAAATTTTTTCTCTAGAATATTAACTACTTTGGAAGGCATTTGAAAAATTGACGTGTAATAAGTAGGCATTCTTGATAGAACTGATTCAATGAGAGTCAGTCTTCCACCCTTCAAGAAAGTAGCGTTTTTCTATTTATCTAGCCTCCGAGAAACTTTATCAATGACAGGAGCCCATAAATTTAGGGTCTTCAGGTTTCCTCCCAAAGGAAGACCAAGATAATCAAAAGGGAGAGTTCCCACATTGCAACCCCAAGTTGTCACACTAGAATTCACCTCTTCATCCTCAATGTTCAAGCCATATAAGAAGGTTTTCTGCCAATTAATTTTAAGACCCGAGCCACCATGAAAGATTTTCAAAATTTGGAAAATAGTTTCCAATTCCCCTTCTTCATAAGCCCCAAAGATAAGGATATCATTGACATATACCTCACAATCATTCAATAAGAGTCTCCCCGAACGATCCATCACTTGGTTGATAAAATTCTTCTTCCTTCTACCTCAAACAAGGTTGTGATAAAATTTGGTATTTTCATCACCTCCTTTCAGCCAATCAATCTTGCACCTTTGCTGCCAATAGGTACTTTCAGTCACCACCAAATTCAGCAGAGTAATTCTGTTTGAATCGTTCCTCTCTTTGTGTTTGGTCTAAGGAGCCAAGTTCATCTAGCTCATCAAGGGCCTAAATGTCAGCCTGCAAGGCTGTTTTTTGAGAACAACATCTGTTAAATGTTGCACAAGATGTTTTAGTGTTGCATTTTTTGATTGGATGAAAGGGATGGATCATGTCAACATCTTGTACATCGTCTTACATTTCTTGTCATTTATTATGTAGTCTATCTTCTTTTATGTATTGTTAATTTTATTCCATTCAGTTTCATTCAAAAAATATGGGCAGGTACATGACAATTGTCACTATACATAACCATTAATTTTTATCTTATATTTCTATTTATATCCATTAATTTTCCTAACAAAAAAATAAAAATAAATAAACAAAAGATCAACATATTAGTTCAAGTGTCTAGTGCCTCACATGTGTTCAATGTATTTAACAAATGCCCAATATATGATGAATAACAAATGTCAGACATGTCGAAGTCCAACAAGTGTCAGAATTTTATATACGTTTCAGACATACGCAACCCAAAATTAAAGTGTTTGTGCTTCATGGCATGCTATAGATAATCACCCAAATTTAAGTGTTGTGCTTTGTAGCAGTTTCTCTTACTTTCTTTATTACTTTGTTCTTTTGGAATTCAAGTTTGGCCTTCATACATTTCTACATCAATACCTCTCGGGTTATTAGTTACAATCAGCTGCACGGGGTGCATATAAGTTTCTACTTTTTTGATTTTTTGTTTATTTATTCATATATATTTTTTTGGCTGGGTGGGGGTTGGGGGAAGGGTGTGCTTAAATTTAGATGTGTATGATTCAAGAATTAACATATTACTGCTTAGCAGGTTGCCATATTTGTAGTCCTGGCAATGGTCTTACGAAGGAAACCTGATGTCTTAATCAATGTATTGCCAACAATAAGGGAAAACTCGAAGTATCAAGGGCAGGATAAGCTTCCAGTAATCATATGGATGATTGTTCAGGTGTATTGATTATTGCATTTGATTGACAATTTATTCATGTCTAGGTTTTGATCCATACTTCTTATACTGGGTTTCATATCCTCTTACTAGGCCTGTCAAGGAGACCTTGCAATAGGGCTTCATGCATGGGCACATAACCTCTTGCCCATCATTAATAGTAAAAGTTGTAATCCTCAGTCCAGAGATCTAATTTTGCAGCTAGTGGAAAGGTTGGGCACTGACCCAATAGATTGATATTCTCTTTTTTCCTTTTGTAAGTCTAATTATTTTTTCTGCAGAATTTTGTCTTCTCCAAAAGCTCGGGTTATTTTAGTCAATGGTGCGGTCAGGAAGGGGGAGCGTTTGATCTCACCTTCTTCATTTGAAACACTTCTGCGAGTTACTTACCCTGCCTCTTCTGCCAGAGTGAAGGTTGGTTTAAGTGGAACTGTTGTTGATGCTACCATATGGGGTTAAATCGATCTGCTTGTTTCTTTAACATGTTATTATTTGCAGGCTACTGAAAGGTTTGAGGCTGTCTATCCAACCTTGAAGGAAGTTGCGCTAGCTGGCTCTCCTGGTAGTAAAGCAATGAAACAAGTTTCACTACAGATCTTTAGTTTTGCTATCAAAGCAGCCGGAGAAAGTGCGATAATTGTTTTTTTTTTTACACTTCTTTATTTCTAGAAAACTAGTATATATTTCATGAATCAGTAATTGAGTTAAGATTTCTTAACAGGTATTCCAGAGCTATCTGGAGAAGCAACTAATATTTTCATTTGGTGTTTGACTCGCAATGTTGATTGCTTTAGGCAATGGGTGAGCCATTCTAGTTCCTTTCTCTATGGCTATCTTTTATACGTTTAAACTTTTGTATTCACTTCTAATCTAATGCAGAAAATGTAAATTTGTCCTATTAAATATTGTGTGCATTGTATTTTTCAGGACAAGGTTTACCAAGATAACATGGAAGCCAGTGTTACTGTTTTGAAAAAACTTTCTTCAAACTGGAAAACACATTCTTCAGAACTGGCTCCTTTTGACTCTCTGAGGGAAACTCTAAAAAGTTTCCGGCTCAAGGTAAGTCATTATGCTGGTACAAACTAACACATACTCAGAAGAATTGAAGTAATAGTTCTCATTCTATTTTGTGTGCATATGATATTTTCTCCACAGAATGAGAAGGCATTGGCTGGTGAGGCAGATGGTGCTAGCCACTCAATCTATAAGGAGGCCGACAAGTATGCTAAGGTTATATTAAACAGGGTTTCGCGTGGCCATGGATGTATTAAGAGTATGGCCCTTGTAGTCGTTGCTCTTGCTGTTGGTGCAGTGGCTATGTCCCCAAACATAGAATCTTGGGATTGGAAGAAACTCTCTGCTTTCATCCCCCAACACTCTTTTTGAGTTGGCTCACAGGCACACTCATTGTCGGCCTCTGTTTAGGGTTCCCACCTTGTTTCCGTTATGGGAAGGTAGCGACAATGTTGCGAAGTCAAGTGTGTTCTCATTCTGGGGAGATCTGAATCTTCTGGTAACAAAATCACATGACGGGTCCTTTTTTATTATACCTTTACGTGTTCCTAGTGGGATACAGAAGTAGTGGTGTTAGTAAGTGTTATACTGCTCAAAGAAAGGCTTAATTTGGTTTGTAGCAGTTATAATTTTCTGTCTTTTCAATTTCTGGTTAGATTTCTTAATGGTTTTTGCTCGCCTAACCCACAGAGTGTCGGCAAAAGATGAAAATGGAGATTCATCCACATGTAATTTGGGAAGAATGCGTTTCATTGTTATATGGAATTTTTGTAACTTATTGTTTTTTTTTTAAGAATGTCTTGCCCATTTTTTTAGTTTTTTATCTTATCATTTTATGCTTGACTTGAAAATTGTGTTTAAATAAGGGAATTAGTTTGCTGATTGTCTGGCATCAACTTTTTAAACTTCGTTTCAACTTTTATTTGGATATCTAGTTTTAAAAATGTGATTTTAAAATTATAAGATTGTTGAATATCTGAATTGATTTTGGTTAGGAAGAACTTTAAATATATATATATATATGTTTCATTGATTTTTTTGTAAAAAAAAAGGGTTAAAATTAACTTTTAAAAATGTGGTTGCTTTTGTACTGATGTAATTATTTTGCTTTTTCTAGATTCTGATCAACAATGATGGCGTTCAAAATTTTAACTTAGGCAATTTTCCCTATTCCTTCAACGCAGGATCTACATAACCACAGTATATTCTAGGGGAAAAAAAATCTATTTTTTCTCTTGATTTTTTGGGTTTTATCAATTTTAATTTTAAATTTGATTTAAAAGTATATGATTTAAGTTGATAATACCTCCCAGGTTTTCTCAATAAAATTACTGAAACGTTAAACAATTTATCATTCAAGTTTAGATGCTTGATTTTATCATATTGAAAAGGGAAAAAAGGTCAATTCAATACAAGAACATGTAAATTCATGTTATTTTTGAAAAATTAAAGACCTAATACTTATATTGAATAATAATAAAAAATCAGTTGGAGAGTTCCTTTATCACCAGATCTTCTACACGATCGAACAAGCAAAACCTGATTATGAGATCAAACTTTAGAAGAAAATTGGAAGAAGAAGATTATGATGCTAATATCAGCAGCAAGGCTAGGGAGAGAAGAAGAGAGTTTTCAATTTCTAATGAATTGAATTATATGAATTATGATTGACCCAAGCGTCTTATTTATAGGCAATTAGGTATTCTAATCACATTAGGAAAACCAATCAAGATAAAGAAAAAAAAAATCATTTTCTCTTTTATTCTTGCTATAGCTGAAAATATGGGAGATAAGTATAAAAAAAATTCCAATTATTTGGGCCATTTTTCAATTGGTTTCAGTATTCCAATTGAGTTAAAAACTCTCTCTTAAATTAAATAAGTTCAACTTCATTAATTAATTATTTTAATATTAATTTAAATAATTAATAATATTAATATTTTCTCGCAACTAAATATCATCAAGTAATATTTAATATTAATTTCCATTTAAATAATATTCAGTATCAAAACAATTAATAATATTCTTAAATATTTTAATTATTATTTTCCATTAAATAAGCATGATTTTTAATTAATTAATGATATTAATTGATAATATTTTATTATTAATTAATAATATTGATTTTATTAGTAATTTTCATTTAAATAAACTATTTATTTAAATGATTAATAATATTAATTAACAGTATTTTTAATTATTAATTACCATTTAAATATACTCAATACCTAAACAATTAATAATATTTTATTATTAATTTATGTATGAATAAATTCATTATTTAAATAATTAATATTTTATCTTATTTAAGTAACTTAATTTACTTAAATTATTAGTTTCCTCATAAGTCAAATTAATGATTTGATTTCACATCTACAATATTGAGCTAGTATAGAGACCCGATGGACGTATAGATCATGCGCTTAATAATAAGTTAATTATTTATTTAATTCATAATCAGTTAATTACTATTTTTTAACTATGAATGATTCCATTGAAAATTCATAGCTCAACTCATCTCACTATAGATGAGTTATGTCCATTTAGTTTATCAAAATGAGTTTGTGATATATCATTCACGTGGAAAACTCATAGTTACATATGAGTTAAATTTACCATTTTACCCCCTTAATCACCACTTTATCCTTGTGTTCCCGCTGATTCTCCAATGAACATTATTTGTAGTCAAACTAAAGATCAACACTTCTGTGATCAGCAGAAGTCGTGGCGCCACTCGTTCATGTCTCGAATCAGTACATCAAGAGAGTTTCCTAAAGTTCCTAAAATTATTAGGTATCACATTGATACCGTCATTTTTTGAAAAGTTATGAACTCCGTCTTGTGTAAATATGTTCCCAGCTATTATCTTGTTATGTTCCCAAAACGGGAGTGTATTGAGCGTTCATACATATCACTATCAACCATGTGAATATGAATAGGAGTTCACATTTCATCACTGTTTGATAAAATTAGTTTGATATTCGATCAGTTCTCGTAATCGGTACAAGTGAACATTGATCAAATATCTTGGTCCATTCTTATATAATCAGTATGTATGTGATACTTTCATTTCATGTCATCCACATGAATGATCTGAATAAGATTCATTTGCCTAAGAACCACCTCATGTCCAAAAATGAAGGGGAATTGAAGCCATTGATCTTGCATTTTTCCTTGACTTAAATGAGAGAAAACTACCCTAAAACATAGGGAAAACCTTGACCAATAAGTATCAAACCCGGAACCCAACCGAACACCTCCCGACGCACTTTCCCTCTAGCCAAAAATCCCAAAAGAGCCCCATAAAACAGCCCCTGTTTTCGGCTATGAGAAGATTTTTGGCCAGGATTTTCATTTTGTATTTATTTGGTGTTTAGTGCATTAGTTATGTTAGATGTAATTTTTTTGTAGGTTGGGACCGTGCTTGCCGCTTCCACGCTTATTATAGCTTACTTTAAAGTGCAAAAAGGTGAGTTTAAAGTGGTTGTGTGTAGTTTTATGTATGGATTGCATGAGGAGTTGTTTGATCAAGTTTAAGAGGGAATGTGGAATTTAGGATCCTAAGAGGATATTGGTTGTTTAGATGACTTTGGGTGTGAGTGTTGTGTTTTACACTTTGAAAATATTTTCGGAGTCTTAGATAGAAATCCAGAATGGTAAGTTATGTTTATGGTTGTAATTGATGGTTTTGAGAGGAATTGGAAGATTCGGGTTAGTTCTTGGAAAAGAAAAGTTTCAAAGGAAGTTTTGAGAAAAGTATATTATAAGTGGTAATAATTGTATTTTGGAAATGTTCTTGGTCGAGAACATAAGTAGTAATAATTGTATTTTGAAAATGTTCTTGGTCGAGAACGTAAGTGGTAATATTTATATTTTGCTAATATTCTTGGTCGAGAATATTAGAGGTATCATTCTTATTTGTTAATGTTTCTTGGTCGAGAACATTAGTAGTAATACTTTCATTTTGATAATATTATTGGTCGAGAATATTTGAGGTTATACTTTCATTTTGCTAATATTCTTGGTCGAGAATATTAGAGGTAGTACTTTCTTTTGTTAATATTCTTGGTCGAGAATATTAGAGATATTACTTGTATTTTGCTAATGCTTCTTGGTCGAGAACATTAGTGGTAACACTTTGATTTGTGAAATTGTAAACAATACTCAGATTCTTTAGATGGAGTATGTGTGTTATATAAATGAGGAATTATGAAATATGCTCAGATTCTTTAGATGGAGTATATGTTTCATGTAGATGGGAAATGGTAAACAGTACTCGGATTCTTTAGGTGGAGTACGCGTGTTACCTAAGTGTTTATTTATGAATGTGCTCGGATTCTTTACATAGAGTACATGGGTGTTATGAGTAAGGGCTATTGCTAATGATACTGCATCGTTTATTTTTGAAAGTTGTTGATAATTGTGATTTACTCTAATGATCTTGGGAATGAAATGGGTGTTAATTGTGAATGTTGATTGATGGTAGAAACGGTTCCTTCGGTAACATGTGGAATGTGAATTCAGGAATGAATTGAATTTGGGAAATGGATTGAAAACGTGCATAGGTTGTTTAGGAGTATAGAATGGGTAGTAAAGAGCATGCTAGGCCTTTGGACACAATTTCCGATATGGAACTCGTTCATAGGATTACATGCCTCCATTTTACTCTCACTAGCATTTTTATGCTAATGTTGCTACACTTCAACTTTTTCAGGTAGCTTTCGTGGTAGAGGTGGTGGTGTTGCTTAACTAAGGGGCGATGGCTTATGGACAGGGACTTGGGTTTGAGCATTAGAAGAATGCTTGTTGATGAGATCTCATTGTCTTACTTTATTTTTATTCAAATACTTTGTATTCGGGTTCATGAGAGCACTTGGAATTTATTATTATATGTTTTTGTTTTGGAACTCGTTTATAAAAAGGGAATGTGTACTCCCGTTATATTTTTATAATTTATCTGGTTGGAAAAATGTATTACAGGTTTTGGCATAGTCCAAGTTTCAAACAGCACCATGCCGAATTTTTATAAAATTAAGTCTTCCGCTGTGTATTCTTATTTAAAGTGTTTTAAAAGAGTCGGGTTGTTACAATACAAGAGTTTAAAGCAAAGTAAAAGCACAAACTAAAAAACTCCCTTTTTTCTTTGTCTTGATTGCTCCTTGAAATAACACCTTATTCGCTGGATACGATCACAAGCTCCCCTTGTAAAGATTTGAATCAAGAACCTCCCGTTCTTGTTTCAATCACCACAAGCTCCCCTTATGGATTTGAATCAAATAAGTTCCTTCTTTGATGTATGAGCAAATTGACTTCTTCCTCCCGAAGAATCAAATCGACTCTCTCCAAGCAATAACAACATAAAGAATTAGAATAATAATCCTTACAAAATAAACTCTCACATCAATTATAACTTAAGCACAATATGCTGAATTAAAAGTGAGAGAAAATATAAAAAATTTGGTTGAACAAGCTAAAAGAAAAGCCTTCATCTTATAGGAAAAATGAAGAAGAATCCACAAATGGAAAATCTGAAAAAATGAACTGTAACGTCCCGTTATTTTGTGATAAAAAAAAAAAAAACTTTTATTTATTTTATTTTAATTTGAGTAATTAAAATTCATTTATTTATTATTAAATTAGAATTTAGTAATTTATTTCATTTTAATTCATTTTAATGGCTTTATTTATTTAGATACGTTTTAATGGTGTTAATAATTATTAACGGGCCAATTAATAATTATTAATCACCATTGGGATAGTTTGAGATGTTCGGGAATCGTTTTTAAGCCAAAAGTCGAAAAAGGGCAAAATCGTAATTACCCAATTTGCAAAATATCTAAAAACACTATTCATTTGTCTTTAAAAACTCAACTTTGACTCAAATTGACCAAAAATGCTCATTTCTTCCTCCTCCTTGGCCGTGAGCTTCAAAAACCAAAAGAGGATTTTTGGTTTTTGTTCGTTTCTTGTCGGATCGACTTGATTCTCGTTCCATTGGAAAGGTATCGGTCCTACGATCCTTTTCCACCTAGCTTTCGTACTTGCCACTCGTGTTTTGCGGAGTTCTCGGTAAGTTTCTTTTGAAACCCTAAGCTCCAAATAGTGTTTTAATGGAGTTTTCATTGTTTTCTTTCGATTTCTTGCCGTGAAACTCGGTGTTTGTCAATTCGGGAGTAGTTTTACGTGTTTTTGGAAACTATTTCATAACCCTAAAACCGAGTTTCAGTCGAAACCCTTTCCGTTTGAAATTTACCCTTTTGGGTTTGATTTTGGGTTAAAATTTAATGAATGAATGTTTATTTAAATTCAATTCGGGAAAGGGAGTAATGTTCAAAAACCCTATTCATCGATACCCATTGAAATCGGGATTATCGAATTTGCTTAAAACCAACTCAAAATGTATTTAAATTGCCAAAAAGCTGAAAAAACCAAACCCGAGACCCTTTTCTAGGGAGGGCCGAGAGCCTCCAAGGGGTAGGTTTGGTGATTTTTCCGTCTTTTTGCTTGTTTGGTCGTTGTTTAATCGTTAGTTGGTAATTTATTAATTTTCGGGATATTAATCCTTTTGTAGGTGTTTTTGAACCGTTTGTTTGATTGCTCTACTAGGACTTAGGAGCAAGGTCATCTTTTAATTAAGGTGAGAATGATTAGAATTTAAAGTATCTATAGAAAGCAAATAAGTACGATGATTTGTAGAATCAGAACTAAGATTAGAATCCAACCTAAGATTAGAGGAAGTGAGTTAGTGCCTTAGGATTTGAAGTTAATCCTTTAGGCGAGAAACTTAGGATTTCTCGTTGAAAACCCCGAATCTTAGAAGATTCTAAGTTAGATTAGTTTCGGAGTTTAGAATGGTTCACTTGGAAGTTTAGAATCCTTGAAAGTTTAGGTTAATCGTTATATTTTGACGTTTACTTTTATTATTGTTAGCTGAGTTCGATCGATATATCGTTCATCCGAGATTACTATCTGTTTTACTTTATGCCCTTTACTTTATGTTCTTTACTTTATGCCCCTTTACTTTATGCTTGTTTCAGTTGCTTTATCATTTACATTTACTTTATTACTTTTGCAAGCATATGCAACCATATGCATAACATCTCGCATTATTGAAAAGAAAAGAAAGTGAGAAAGAAAAACGAAAGGATAATGGTGGAATACGAGAAAGTCCACATTTCCTCCATGCATAAGTTTTGGTGGGATATTTTAAGTTGCCCACACTACTTCCATGCATAAGTTTTGGTGGGATATTTTAAGTTGCCCACACTACTTCCATGCATAAGTTTTGGTGGGATATTTTAAGTTGCCCACACTACTTTATACATAAGGATAAGGGTGGATAGTATGTAAAAATCCACATTATCTTCATTTCATGCATAAATGGCGAATGCGTATCCTACGGGATGTACTCATTACTTTTATGCTTATGATAGATGAGAAAGAGAATCGAGATGTTATATGTTAAACAAAGTTTATTCGCTTTACTTTATTTGTCATAACAAGTTAATGTTTGAGAATTGACTACAAGTGTAGTAATGTCATACTTTGGATTTCATGGAATAGAATTACCTAGAGTTTGGATGACTTTAGGAGTGTATGGTGTCAGATTAATTGGACACAAATCGAAATGCAAGTTTGAGGTCTATCTTTACTTTTTATGCTATTTATTCTCACTGGGCTTAGTTTGTTAGCTCATGATATTACAACCACTTTCAGGTAATGCCTTGGCTAGAGGTCGAGGAGGAGGAGGTGGTGCTGCGTGATCGAGGGATGCTGACCTCGAGATGGACTAATGGAATTGTAAAGTTTATGTCATATTTTGGATGAACTTTAAGAACTTTAATAAATTGTATTTTGTATTTGGCTCCTAAGAGCCTAATGTTGATGTTTATATGATATACATATTTGAACTCCTGATCTTGGACTTAAAGTCCATGTGATTTAATTAGATTTGAAAATTAGGATGTGAACAGGTTTTCGGCATGCCAATTTTCAAACAAAACCACGCCAATTTTTCGTAAATTAAAAGACTTCCGCTGTTTTCTCTGATTTTAATTTATTTAAAAGTGACGGGTCGTCACATGAACAAACTGTCATAAACGCTATAACAGTAAGTGACAATCATACGTGAATGTAATTTCCTTATATAAATCATCAATTTGAATTTTGAATTTTTTTTCCTTACACAAAACCTTAAATTCGAAATTCAAAGATTTTAAAATGAATTGACTGATATTAAATAATAAAGGAGTGATTGGAAAAAGTTTTCAAAATGTCCATTTAAAAAGCTTCCATAAACTTAATTGAATTACACAATTAAGATTCAGAAATTGCTCAAACTTCCCGTAATCAAATTAACTTTCAATCTATTAATATTCAAAATAAATGAATCAAAATGCCAACTAATCAATGATGGGGAAAAAAGAAATATTCATTTAATGAAATTATGTAGGCACAGATTAAGGAAATATTAATAAGTTTTTGTCAACATAAATTACCAAAATAAAATATTTAATATAAATCGAATATTTCATCAAAAACAATACAGTTAAAAGAAAGAACTTATGTTTATTTATTTAATATATTCGCAATAAATTATCTTTATTAAATAATTACAAGTTCTAGGACACCATTCCCAACAGTACGGACCGTAATCTTTCACATATTAGACACCCTATCAAGCTACAACATGATATTTGAACGTCTTTAGTTGCATTTCATGAAAGCATTACCATCCGACTTGCACTCAAAACAAAAATACTCATCCAAACACAGAATCGTTTGAGTTGTGAAGGGTGACCAATGTGCCTCCAAAAGCTGACTAGTAGTAGTTGTTCAACTCAAAGCTGCAAAAAAATCACAATTAAAGGTTGGGCACTCAGCCTAAGCATCAAAGCATATATATTTTATACTAGAGGATCCAGAAGAAGAGTATGAGGATTTACCAATTCCTCCTCAAGATCCAACCAAAAGAAACAAGATTGACATAACTTTGGAGCCAAAGATTAAAGAACATGTGACAAGTTTCCTATGATTGAGGCGGAAAATATTTGATTAGGACCTCACAGACAATCCAGAGAACAGGGCATATGTAATTACTCATAAGCTCGAGGTATATCCAAACCACCCACTCGTGAGACAAATGCAAAGGAAATTTTCACCGGAGTGCAATCAAATTATCGATGAGGAAGTTCAGAAACTACTTGATGTGGTTGTCATGAGGAAAAAGAAAAAAAAATGGAGGGTGTGCATAGACTTCACTGATATACAAAGCTTGCCCAAAAGATTCCTTCACACTTTTCCAAATCAACAAACTTGTGGACACCATCATCGGCTACAAACTAGAGTTTTATAGACACCTTTTCTGGTTGAAACCGAATCTTAATGGATCTTCTGGACCAAGAGAAGCTGTTGTTCATGACTAACAGAGGGACATGGTGCTACCTGATGATTTTGTTTGGATCGAAGAATGCAGGAGTAACTTACTAAAGGTTAACGGATAATATTTTTTTAAGGATTAGCTCGGTAAAATTATGGAGGTCTACTGAGATGTTATGATTGTAAAGTCCAAAGAGCCGAAGACCATGTCGAGCATATCCACAAAGGCTTTGAAATCAGGATCAACTTGGAATGAAGCTCAACCTAAATAAGTGTACATTTGAGATATCTTGTGATAAACAACAAGATTGAAGCTAATTTAGATGAAAGCAAGGTGTGCTCGTAATGGAAGCACAAAAAAATATATAAGTTCATACGGTTTACAAACTGCCTGGGTGCTTTGATTCATTTTATGTCTCGTTCATCTTATAAGTTCCACCATTTCTTCAAAACACTAAAACAAACCTTTGAATGGTATATATAAAGATTTCTAACATGCCTTCAAAGCATTAAAAACTAACCTATCGACACCACCATTATTGGAAAAACCTTAGGATAACAAAGAGTTAATCATATATTTGACTGTTCAAGCTTTAGCACTTACACAGTTCTCATCAAAGAAGATGGTCAAACCCAATTTTCTAATATACTATGTTAGCAAAATGTTGCTTGACCCTGAAACTTAATACAGGCAAATGGAGAAATTAGTGTTGGCGTTAGTAACTAAAGCACCATTTCAAAGTGTACCTGATCATTTTTCGAACAAAGTATCCCCTTTAAAGCCATATTACACAAACTAGACGCCTCTGGTCATTTAATAAAAATGGGCAATCAAGCTCGGATAATAAAAAATATAGTACAAACCAAGGACAATAATTAAAGGATAAGTGTTAGAAGAGACGCGAATTTCAATCAATAAGAGGCTGGAGAATTTTTTTTTTCCGATTCAGGCTATGGATCTTGTGCATGGATGGATATGAAGGAATTAAGATATAAATCTAACGCAGGGAAATTAATTAGTTTTTAAATAAAATCCTTTAATCACATGTTAGAGTTTGATCTATGTTTTTATAAAGCATAGTTAATCATAAACGTTGAACTTGAAAACTTATAGTTTTTGAAAAACAATACTTACATAAGATTTAATGTAGAATTAGTTGGAGGTTTTTTTTACTTCACCAAGCCTTCTACACTATATCTCGATCGTAAGTAAAACCAATCGTTTAAGTCAACCCGAAAGAAAACTAGAAAACTAGAAAACTAGAAAAATAATAAATAATTTTCTTTTTCTTTACTAGGCTAAATCGACAGTAGGAGGGGAGAGAGGAAGAGAGAATTTTCAATTTTCTAATTGAATTGGAATAAATAAAAGGTTTACCAAAGTATGTTATATATAGGCAATTGTGTTTTCCAATGCCTAATTCCAGCAATCTCGGTATGAGATTGGTGGTTCTCACTCTAAGAAATGTTAATTTTTTTTTAAAAACCTTAGCAATTTTTGACAATATCAATTCTTAAAATATTATTTTTGTAAAACTCCCTATCAAAATGGGAAATTTCATAGGGTAGCAGAATTTTCTGCAATATTTATAAATATAGCATTTTAAAAAAGTATTTGCAAATATACCAATTTTTAAAAAACTCTCATTCATGTGAATCAGAAAAATCAATAATAAATTATAAGTAATCAGTGATTCATGTACAAAATATCAGCTTTTATTTTGATATCAGGAAATAAGTGATTACTTGTGAGGAAATCATTGATTACTCATACAAAACTAGTGGCAATTTTGTAATATTTTAGGTGCGAATTTGAGTTTTTTGTTATTTTGCATAAGTTTTTGGACTGCTATTTTTACAAATATTACACCTAATTTTACTATTTTTGCAAGAGCCCCTTTAAAAATTGTAAAAATCCGAACATCCGATAGTTTTATATCAAAATTAATAATATTTTTTTAATAACAATAACTTTAATATATCTGAACTAAAGCATATGGATCTTTAAAAAATACACAACCACAAGTGGGCAACAAACATATAATTTAACACAAAAAAAATTATAACAATCCAAACTTAATTACAAAAACAATAAAATAAAAAGCCTATCAAATGCTACTTAGTTTTAATTTATATAATACATTAACAAATAATTTGACTTGTTCATTATTAAAATAAAAAAAAAGGACTTGTTCAACCAAAAAGAAGTTGTCAATTTGGACGGCTATAGTTTTATATAAGATGGGGTTTCATTAAAATTTGTTAAATTTCCATTTTCTTTCAAGTTCATCCCATCCAATCTTGGGCAATAGATGTTTGAAATGAGCAATCGGAAGGGTCTTCTTAAAATTAAGGTCCGGCGAGGCATTCATCTCGCTATACGTGATGCCCCTACACGCAGCAGCGATCCTTACGTCGTCGTCTCTACCGGTCAACAGGTTCATTTCTGCCCATCTATATTTTCCTTTCATTCAATATACAATTGAAATTAAAAAAAAAAAAAGGTTTCGGATTCTGGAAAATATAAATAATCTTTCTCCCTCTTTAAAATTAATTTGTCTTTGCAGAAATTCAAAACTCGTACTGTTAAAAGAAATTGCAACCCAGAGTGGAATGAAGAATTCACCCTTTCGATTGCAGATCTTAATGCTCCTATTACTTTGGTAAAGTTTAATAATCTCTTCATTCTATTTATCCATTGAATAATATTTTTTCTGATCACCATTTCGCCAGCTACTCTATACTTTCTTATCTTTTATTTATACAAAGTTTTTATAAACATCGATTCTTTTTTTTATTTTTTATCTTGCACATATAGCTGAAAAATATCAAATATTTATAAAAATAGCAGCTCAAAAAGTTATTTGCAGAAAAACAAAAAACTCAAATTCGCGCCTAAAATATTACCAAATTGTCACTAGTTTAAGTAACAATTGATTTTCACATAAGTAATCACTGATTCCGTGCATAGGTAATCACTGATTCACTATATATATTTCGTGTATGTAATCACTAATTAACTGATAAGTTATCACCGATTACCTCCAAGTCATCAATGATTTTTTTGATTCACTTGAATGGGGGTTTTTAAAAATTGCTATATTTGCAAATACTTTTTAAAACTCTTATATTTGTAAATACTTTTTAAAAGTGTTAGATTTTAAAATATTGAAGAAAATTCCGGTGCCCAATGATTTTCTTTTGTTTTCAATTATGTTAATCGGTGATTACTATTATTTACGATATCACAAAAAATTATGTAACTATCATTGATCACTGTTAATCAATCATTTGACAATAGGTAACTAATTACTAATTAACACTTTAAAATACCCGCTATATTTATAAATAGAACACCGCTATGTACTGGAATTTTTTCTTATAGATAAAAACACGTGATATTCAGGAAGGAAGAGTTTCTCTTAATGAATGATGAGAGTCGAGACAAGTATTGTTCTTATATGATTGGTGTTGTGAATATTGGCAGGCAGTGTTTGATTACGATAGGTTTACGAAAGACGATGGAATGGGCGAAGCCGTGATCGATATAAAACCATACATAGAGTGCTTGAATTTGGGGTTGGAAAATTTACCAAATGGGTGTGTGGTGAAAAGAGTACAGCCAAGCAAGGAAAATTGCCTTGCAGATGAAAGTCCATGTGTTTGGAATGATGGTAAAATCATACAAGACATGACTCTCAGATTGCAAAATGTTGAATGTGGAGAAGTCATGATTCAGATTGAATTATTTAATGCTTCTGGAATCAGAGGCCTAAGAAGGGATTCTTTAAGCTGAAACTTCTTTTTCCTCTCGCTGCTCTTTATCTGGTTCCTTTATATATTTCTCTTTACTTTCTCCTTCACAACAATTTGAGAAATGCTTGTCTGTTCTGTATATGTTTTGTTTTTAAGAAAACTTATGTGAGGTTTTTTTCAAAAAAAAATATTGCATCTAATTTGGAGGGGAGACTCGAACCTTTTACCATTTAAGAGAGTGCAACCAAATGAGTTATGCTCGAGTTGACATATGTGAGATTTACTTCCATTTACACAGATGTAATTTCAAAATTGTAACATTATTATAATATATTTTTTTCTTCTTTTGAACAGTTGAATAGTTATTATTTGGCCAATTCCCCCCTCTTTTTTTGGGTCAACGCTTCTTTGAGGTGCAAATTTTTGAACAAATGATGTCTTTTTGATATTATTTTGGGTTTTAATAATTGAAAATTGTCACCTAGCAAAGTGATGGCTATTGAGTTAAATATAAAAACTATGGTTGGAAAATTGAAATGAAAATAATTTTTTCCTGCAGGATTCAGAAGTCTCATTCTATAAAGGCGACTCATAAGATTAATTAAATAGGTGTTGAAGAGTCAGTTTGTTTCTGTTGTAACAATCAGTTATGTCATTCAACTCTATAAAAAAAAGTTTGTAAATCTCTTTGATTATTATTAAAGAAAATATTCTTTGAGTAATCACTCTTGAGTTTCTTATATGGTATATGTGCCTTCTACGATCCTTGGAAAAAAAATTATTTTTCTTCTTCAATGGCGTCTTCACCTTCATCATCTACTACCACCATTTCTATTCCGCAAATTAACTCTTCTTAATAAACTCAACCAATTGCTTTTGTAAATCAATCATCTATTTTCAAGTTGAATGATAATAATTTCTTTTGAGTCAAAATCCAAATAATGGGAAATTCTTATTATGACAAGTGGAGTGTAAACCATATATATACAAGTGTAATAGCTGTCAACTAATAACTAACTTAAAATATATTTACATAATGGTCCCTAATACTCCCCGTATGGTAGGTAGCTTAATAAAATAATCAGCGAGCTGAATACTCGATCGTATGGTAAGTAGCTGGATAGAGTGTAAACTCTTATTTAATAAACAAATAAAAAACAACTTTGCATGTGGGCTTTGTTGGCTGGGCTTGACATGTGGCAATGAGGTGTAAAAAAAAATACTCAGGATTTTGTGCTGAGTTCTGCAGACCTATGGGACAGAAAACAAAAGAAGAAAAAAAGGGAAAACTCCTAGGGCTTGGTCTCTTGGCATCAACAAATTTTAGAGATTCAAAGTAAATTCTTCAACTCAATTATTTTTTTCGAGGGTTATTGTAGTTATTGGTTTCCTTGTATGAGAAATTGATAGATTTTGTTAGATTTTGCTATGCTTCAAGTTGAGTTATGGGATTTATGAGTTTTGTTGTTTATGGATTTTTAAGTGAAAAGATGAAAGAATTGAAATTCCATGGGTTAGTTTGAAAGGTTGATGATCAAGGATAGTGTAGAAAAGGAGCTGTTTCCATATTTTTGATGAACTTGTTATGAAAAACTGTATGAATTAGAAAGAGGATTTGTATGTGGCCGAAACCGTAATACTCCACCGGGGCTGAGCATCCCATCAGATAATAATAACGAAAGTGGATGCAATCATTGGGCACATCACCCCGATTTTTTGAAAACTAAAGTGTCAATTAACAAACGAGTTTATGCTTATAGAGGGAAAGCATATTGTAACGACCAGACCCTAAAATCTGGCCTAGGTTGCGAGTACTCTTAGAGGAAGCATAAAATCTCAATTGATAAGTATCTGAGATCAACAGTCCAGCTAAAAACAGAGAGTGTTCCCTATATAACCTGATAAATATTTCTAGCTAAAGCCATATGTACGTGACACAGAGGCACGTATTCCAGTTAACCAATCTTGAGAAAGTTAACGTAATCACAGGGCACGTCAATCCATTATTGAAAAACTACTCATTTAACATCAGAAACTATAAGCATCCATCTCATAAAGTTAAGGTTGAGTTATATCTATAGCTATCTCTGTATACGTGACTTCGAGACACGAATATATACAACTCTACACCAAAGCTCTTAGGTTAACCATATATATACAACTCTACCCCAAACGTAGTAATCTGAGCCCAAAATACATATAACTCAAAAGTATCACATAAACTCTCTAACTAAAAGTCTCAACCCCTAGACGTTCAACGCGTACCGGCACCCGCTTCACGTCCTTATCCCTGACGTCACTACAACAAATTCCACTTAAGATGACACTGAGTTTTTTTAAAAGATGACACATATGGTAAAAGATGACACATTTTAAGATTTCAATTTTTTTTATTAAACGATGACATATATGGAATGTCATCTTATGTCGGCCCAAATTTCTGGAAAAATACGTTATTTTTAATAACAGATTATATCTGTCATTATTTATGTGTGTCATTAAATAATAAATGTCGAACCATGTATGCCATCGTTTCCTAATTTTTAATTAAGTAAATATTTTGTTAATTACGTAAATATAAGTTAGGGTAAATCACAGCTTCAGTACGTCTCCCTCCTCGATTGCAAAACGCTGAACATCGAATTATTAAAAAAAAAAAAACGATGAACTTCAAATCTCCCTTGCCCTAGCCGTGATCATCGTCTTCTCACCAACGCTCACCAACGCTCACCAACGCCCTCGTTTTATTGCAGGTTAGGACTAAAATAATGGGGAATTATAAAAATAAATGGTTGGGGATATTTATATGCTAAATAATGTCATTCAATGACTGTCATCTATAATATATAATGACATTCTTTGTGTGTCTTAAAATACTAACAATGTCACTTATATTCAATGACACTCTTAAGATGACGGTCCACAACTGACATTATTGGGCAGTGTCATTATAACTTATGATGACTAATGGTAAAAAAATATGAATATTTTTTTACCATTCGTTATATAATGACACATATAAGATGACGTTTAAAAAATGACATTGTAAATGTGTCATCGTAAGATAAGAGGGCACTCACTGTAATGACACTTACAAAAGTGTCATCGTATTATTAAGATGACAGTTTTTGTCTGTCATTAAAAGGCAAATTTGTTGTAGTGCGTGCTCCTAAAAAAAAGACACTTTAGCATCATAAGTATAGTGACTCAGCGAAAATACAATGGAAAATGAATACATTTATATGTTCTGAGGTAAAATTTTCGAAACAATCGTATACAAAATTCTAGTTAACACTTGGGGTTTTCAAATTTAGCAAGAAATTCAACAAGAACGACGGGTTTTGTGACTTTTCCAATTCATTTAAATTCAAAACAAAGCTTTAACAAGTTTAGAAAAGAAAGGAATCGGAAAACATTCACAGTTTTAATGCTAGTTCATTTGAGGTGCCTGCTTGTTCATCAGTGGAGGTACCTGCTTACTCATCCAAGAAAATAATTTTTCAAAAACAATGAAAAAACCTCTAATTTTACACCAAATCACTTCCATGTTCCGTGATTTTCAATGATTTTGAGTAAACGTAAGCTACGAGGAAGAACACATCCAAAACCTTCACCCCCAAACTTTTTAAAGTAAACCTAAACCAAAGCTTACCAAATCCTTTAGATACGTTTCCGTTTGATGCGTAAATAAACTTTAGTTAACTTAGATCTCCGTTTTCCTCTAGTTTATAAACGATTCTTAGCTGAAACGATGAAGAATCAACAAAACCCCAATCTTCTCTTTTCCCTTTTGTTTCCTATAGCCTCAGAGAGAAAAGAAAGGACGCTGAAGTTTTTTATTTTTGTTAAAATATACTTAAGCTACTTCACTTGTTTAACAACTTGGAAAAATTACCGTTTTACCCTTTTTAACTAAACTAAACTCTTAAGCCACACTTAAACATCCTAGTAAGGTTAATGAAGTCCTAACAAGGTAGATAAAGTTAACAAAATAATTTTCATGTCATTAGATATGCTATAGATTTAAAATATTAAAATTAACGTAAAAGTACAAATATTCGGGTCATTACAGTCCTCCCAGCTTAAAGACTTTGCGTCCCCACAAAACTAACCCTTGTGTGGAACAAGAACAGATAATGATCACGCATTTGATCCTCCCGTTCCCATGTTGCTTCTTCTATCACTTGGTTCCTCAATAACACCTTAACTAAGTTGATAGTCTCATTACGTAATATCTTCTGCTCGATTGCCAAATGTCAACTGGCACCTCATCTGTGACGACCTGACTCTTTTAAAATACTTTAAATCAGAATGCAGAGCGGAATACTAGAATTTTATAATACATTTGGCATGGTATTGTTTAAAACACGAACTATCTAAAAACTTGTTTACATGGTTCACATCCAGAGAAAAGTAAAGACTAGGAAATGCGTATTTCCTCTTTTAAAGAACATTACAAAATAACATTGAATATGAAAAACATAAGGTAAGAGCTCTTATGAGCCAAATACAAACTTTTCTCAAATCAAAGTAAAGAAACTAAACATAAGACGATTAACAAAGAGCATTCCAAAAGTGCTCATAAACAAAATCCATGCCAAGTCCAAAAGTCATCGTCCAAGCAAAGTCAAACAACACCACCTCCTCGTCCTCGACCTCTACCATGAGTAGTACTTGAAAAGATGTAAGTGTAGCAACATTAGCATAAAAAATGCTAATGAGAGTAAAATGGAGGCATGTAATCCCGTGAACGAACTTCCATATAAAAAATTGTGTCCAAAGGCTTATCATGCACTTACTACCCATTCTATACTTCCGAACACCCTAGTCATGGTATCAAATAATCCCAAATCCCAAATCACATTATATCCATACATCTCATATCACAACATGTTACCATGTACCGTGTTACCGCATGCTACCTCATCAACATACTACCACGTACAATGTTACCACAATCCATTCCACAACATGTTACCACGTACCGTGTTATCGCATGTTCCACTTGAACACACTACCACGTACCGTGTTACCACAATCCACATCAGAACATGTTACCACGTACTGTGTTACCGCATAATTCCACTTGAACACACTACCGCGTACAATGTTACCATATGTTAGCACAATCCATTCCACAACATGTTACCACGTATCGTGTTACCGCATGTTCCACTTGAACACACTACCACGTACTATGTTACCACATGTACCACAGTTCATACCATAATCGAAATCACATTTTCACTTTCCATTTAACAAATGAGTCACAATTCCTCTTTCCATATCTCAAATCAAATTACATTTCCATCAATCATAGTATAGTAGAAACGTATAAATAAAACGATAAATTACGAACACTACTTTACCCAAACTTACAAGAAAGTTAAATAAAAGTAAAGGTTTTAAAATGCCAACCGTCATATCACCACTATTACCGTTCCATGTCACCCATCATTCTCAACATAAGCAAGTAAAAATCTCTAACCATCCCATAATGGTATGGAACATTGTATCAAAGCCTAGTCAAGCATAAGTCTCCCTTCAAAGTTTTATCCCAACACATCAAAATTATCCCTTGCTTCTAAACTCGGCCTCAAAGATCATCCCGATCTCACATTACTTCCACAAGATTCGTAAACTTAATTCCACAACCAAATACTAAGCTTATCTCCAAGAACATTCAAATAATCTAAAAAAACACACACTCACATCCAAGACTATCCTCTCCGACCAAATCGTCTCAACTCTCTCATTTCCCAATGATCTTTTAACCTCGATCAAACAATATTGTCATGTAAACCCGATCACAAAACCACATACCACCACTTTAAACTCACCTTCACTAAGTAGTCTTGCTTCAAGAGTCAGAAGATCAAACGAGCTATGTCTTACCAAAACCTACAATTTAAAAAGCACCTAACAATCATCAATTAACCATATATCAAACAATTTAACACCTAAATCAAAAGAATAGCAAAACAGCCAATGAAATCCCCTCCAAAACAGCCACGGTAGCAGCCCCTATTTTGGGAAGTGAATTTCTCGGCTTTTGGCACTTTTAAGAACGTTTCGGGTTGGTTTGGGTAGTAATAAAAGGGTAGTCAACAAAGGGTATTTCATTTTAGGGCTTTTAAACATAAAATCAACACCCAAAAGGAAAAAAAAAATGAAAATCAAGCGTATTAAAAATCCCCCATACTAGCAACGATTTTGGGATTTTCCAAAGGGGTCAGGTTTTTGTTTGGAAAAGAAATTAGGGCCAAGAATAATCATGCATTAACCCTAGGTAGGTTTCTTTAGTTATGAATTTCAATTACTCAAAGGAGGAGGAGGGAATTCATGCAAGGATCAATAATTGAAAATCTAAATCAACAAAACCCATAAATTCTAAAACTTTCCTCACCTTTTAACCTCTGAAACTTGGATGTAAAACCTCAATATATAGGATGGTTAGAAAGCTTTTAGGCAGATCTTTCCAACGAGTTAAGACACGAAGAAATCGGTTGAGAAATGACGGAGAACTGATACTTTTTTTTTTTTTCTCTTCTTGCTTCGGGTTTGAAGGGTTCTTTTGGAGGAAAATTCTAATTTTTCAAGAGTGAGGAGGAAGGAGAAGTCAATGGGGCTATTTATAAAGTTGGAGCTTTTACCAAAATAACTCTCTAAGATCCACCTTTAAGTAAAACCGTCCCAAGTGCTCGTAAAAGCAAACCTCTAGTTATCAACTAAACTAAATTAATTTAAACTAGCTAAAGTCAATTAATGATTATTAATTGGCCCGTTAATAATCAGCAATGCACCTGATTCTAATTAAACGATCCTAAAGGAAATAATATTAATGAAAGACTTCGAACTTCCAAAATCTAAATTATTAACTCTAACCTTCTAATTAAACTTCAATAATTAAATAATTTTTTTTTATCTAAAAAATATAATGGGACGTTACATCCTCATAGGTCAAATTAGTATCCAAAGTAATCAACTCAAATGCATTAATATGAGAGGGATCAGCCATATACTTCCGAAGCATAGAAGCGTGGAAAACATTGTGCACAACCGACAAAGCAGGTGGTAGTGCTAACATGTAAGCCAGGTCCAACACGATCCAATATCTCAAAAGGACTAGTAAAACGTGGACTAAGCTTACCTTTTCGACCAAATCGCATTACACTCTTCACTAGTGCAACCTTCAAAAACACATAATCACCTATATCAAACTCTAATGACTACGACGTGCATCTACATAACTCTTTTGCTAACTCTGGGCAACTCGCATCTGCTACGTGATTAATCCAATTGCCTCACAAGTCATTTGAACGAGCTCAGGGCCTAAAAGTCTTTGTTCCACCAGTTCATCCCAATGTACAGGTGAACAAAACTTTCCACCATATAGTGCTTCAAATGGGGCCATCTCAATCGTAGACTGGTAACTATTGTTATATGCAACTCAACTAATTATAAATTAGTATCCCGTCAAGAACACACACTTTTAGCATGTCCTCAAGAATCTGGTCCACCCTCTCTGTTTGACCATCAGTCTGATGTAATGTTGTGCTAAACTCTAGTTTAGTCCCCATCGCATCATGTAATGTCTGCAAAAATTTCAAGACAAAGCGTGTGTCTCGATCAGAAACTATGGTTACCGGCACCCCTGTAATCTCACAATCTCTTTCATATATAATTTTGACTAGGCCTCCACAAAATAAGTCACCTTACCCGGAATAAAATGAACGGTCTTCATCAACCTATCCACAAGCACCCAAATTGTATCATATCCCTTAGCCGTGTTTGGTAAACCAACAATGAAATCCATAGAAATGTCCTTATATTTCTGTGGAGGAATGCTCAAAGGTTGAAGTAATCCTTGTGGACTCTTATTTAACGCTGTAACCTGTTGGAAAACAAGACATTTGTACTTACATACTCAGCTATCTCTCTTTTCATTTCTGGCCACTTGTAATGTCAACATAAATCCTGATGCATCTTGTTACTTCCTGGATGTACCAAAAATATAGAATTATGGGATTCCTCTAGAAGTTCTTGTCTAAACATCGCTGCCAATGGCACACAAAGTCTCCTACGATATAATAAATCCTTAGTAAATGTATAATGTCCCGACATATCAGACTCAGCCTTTTGGAAGCTTGCCTCTAAATGCTTCTCACCCTTTTGCGCATCAATCATCCTTTGCCTAATAGTAGGCCCAACTGTCAGGCTAGCTAAACCTGCCCTGACCTCAGTTGAGGATCAAAATTTTAGCTCATTCATCTCCCACATAAGTTTCAACTTAGAAGTAACAAAAACAGAGGAATGTGATATCTTTCGGCTAAGTGCATCTGCTACAACATTATCCTTTCCCAGATGATACTGGATATCACAGTCATAATCTTTCACCAACTCCAGCCATCGACGTTGACGCATACTTAATTACTTCTGAGTGAAGAAGTATTTAAATCATGCGCCAGATACTTCTTTGAGTCCATGAACCACTGTTGCTAAGGATTTATTATATAATTACGCATACATAATCATTAAAGTTTGTGATTTTCTCCCCATATACATAGAGACTCCAAATTTTGAGTCCATGAACCACTGTTGCTAGTTCCAAATCATGCGCCAGATACTTCTTTTCATGTTCCTTAAGCTAGCGTAATGCATATGCAATTAGTTTTCCATGTTGCATAAGTACACATCCAAGTCCCCTCAAAGACGCATCACTATACACAGTGAGACCCCTCGAATGATCTGGAGATATCAAAACTGGAGCTGTAGCCAACTTATGTTTGAGTTCTTCAAAACTCTGTTCACACTCTTCTTACCACACAAAAGCAACACCTTTCCTTGTCAACTGTGTTAGAGGCGACGCGATTCTGGCAATATCTTGCACAAATCCTCGATAATACCCTGCAAGCCCAAGGAAACTTCTAAAATCTGCAACACTAGTTGGTAGTGACCAACCACTCACTGCCTCAATCTTAGTATGATCCACCAAAATTGACACTGCATGCCCCAATAAAGCCGCTCGTTTTGTCCAGAATTCACACTTTGAGAACATTGCATAAAGTTTATCAATTTGTAGAATAGACAACACCTTCTCAAGGTGTTTAGCATGCAACTCTTCAGAATTTGAATACACCAGGATATTATCCATAAAAACGATAACAAATGTATCCAAAAATTCATGAAAAAGTGTGTGCATAAGATCCATAAAAGTTGCCGGTGCATTAGTCAAATCAAATGACATAACCACAAAACTCATAATCAAGGAGTTAAATGTCGATGTCGATGAAAATGTCAAAATTCAAATTTACAGAAATATCGATGGAAATGTCGATGTCGAGAGACATTCCCAGAAAAAACATGGAAACAATGGAAATTTAAGAGAATTTTTGGACTCTTTGAGTAAAACTTTAATAATAGCTTAAATGAGTCATAATCTATCATATAATGGAATCAAACACCTACAAATCATAGCAAAATGTAAAAAGTATAATAAAATCTTTCAAACTTTAATATTAAAATATATTTTTTTCACAATAATAAGAATTAAAAATAGAAAATAAATATTAGAAGCATTAGATTTAGATTAACATTTACAAGATTGAAAGGAAGATTAAAAGAGAGATACAAATAAATAAATAAAAGAATATAAGAAATAAGACTCAATTTATTTTATTTAGAAAATATATAAATGATAAAATAGGGATAGATAAATACTTTTCATATTCTTATAAACCAGAAATAATAATCATTAATTTCAAAATCTCAAAAATAAAAGAAACATCCACTATTTGATTATAACAATTAATTTCAAGTCTTTAAAATCCACATTAGTCAAAAACTCAACCACAAAAAACAATCCTTAATAGTTAACTTAACCCCCAATGATTCATCTTTTTTCAATATTAAAATACTGATTTTTTTTACTCTTTCAATGTGTACAGATTCATTTTACAAGAAAATAAAAAATCCCTTTCTCTCTCTTGTTCAATTTTGATCATATCAAATCCATGTCCTCTCTCTCTAAGAATCTCAAACGATGAGTTCAATTTTGCTCTCATGCATGTACCTCTCTTCTTCAAATTTGATCAGATCTAGGCTCATGCATTTATCTCTCTCTAAGAATCCCTAGAGTTCATAAAAAATCTCCTTTTCAATCGCAATCCATCATTTTCTCAAACAAGATCAAATAAAAATCAAGGGTTTTTAGTGTCATCTTCATCTTCATCTCAAGCTCAATCAAATTCAAATCAGTCAATTGTTCATGTAAAACACAAAAAGGGGAAGATATTACAAAATTTGGTTGGAATTTGATTAACCCTTTTTTTTAAATTTTCATATTTATCATCTTCGTCTTTCTTTAGCCATCTGAATCATAAAATACAAAATGTTGTCGAATCGTACGAGCCATTTTCAACGATATTTCCAGCGACATTTTGAGGAAATCTTCGACATTGAAGCAATATTTCGGCGAAAGGATAGAAGATCCCTGATGAGTTCCACATGACCATCTGACACTGCCACTGTCGAAGCGACTTTCAGGCGACATTTCCACCGAAAGAGCGATTTCGACGATATTAGCGAAATTTTCAGCGAAGTAGGAGAAGAAATTTTTTACCCCCACCACTCGATGTCGTACTCTATTTCTGGCGATATTTTGGTCGACATGTCGTTGGTGTTGACGACATTTTACACCATGCTCATAATGGCCATATTGAAAAGCAGTTTTTGATGTGTCATCCTTCACAATCCAGAGCTAATGATAACAAGATCCAAGCCAATATTTGAAAATACAGTGGCCCCGCGCAATTGATCAAACAAATCTTTAATCCTTGGCAAAAAAATATTTATTTTTCACCGTGACTCAATTCAATTCTTGATAATCTTAAAATAACCACATAGTTCCATCCTTCTTTTTCACAAATAAAACCGGTGCTCCCCACGGCGATACATTAGGGAGAATAAACCCTAGATCTAGAAGTTTTTGTAACTGCACCTTTCGTTCTTTTAACTCAGCTGGTGCCCTTCTACAAGGTGCCCTCGATATTGGTGTTGTTCCAGGAATTACTTCAATTTTAAAGTCCATCTCTAGAACAGGAAGTAATCCTAGAAACGCATATGGGAACACATGATCACCGGTAGCGTACTCAAACTTACCTCCTCAAGTGAAGTGTCATAAAAGAATCTGTGCTTGCACCGTAGACACAATCACAGGTTTTGCTCCCCCCTGGACTCTTTGAAACAAGTCTGTCTTCTACTAGCCAATCCATACAATCAATTGTCACATGATAAGTTAGGTCTTCCAAAATGCACTACCTTCTTCACACAATCAATTGTCGCATGATAAGCTACTAGCTAATCCATACCCAGAATAATATCATAGTCAGACATCAGCAAAACAACCAAAGTAACCTAGGTAGACACAACGAATATACACAAATCCCATGTACAAATAACTCTATCAACCACCACAGATTTTCCATCCGGAGTTGTCACACGTAAATCAAACCCTAATGGTTCCAACTCCTACTCAACAAAATTAAGAAAATCCGTAGAAATAAAATAGTGGCTTGCTTTTGAATCAAATAAAATATGAACCGAATGTCTCAAAATCATTAGAGCCCCAGTTACCATTGGACTTGAGGCCTCTACCTCCTCTCTTGTTTTGGCACACACCTGACCTTGTTATTGCGGTAGTGCTGGTAATGCTCAACGCTGAACGGGTGTTGATTCGGCCTAACCTGACCTCTTCCACGATCTGGTCCAAGACCATGTCCCTAAAAAGCACTATAGGGTGAGGTCAGAACAACATGGCACTGTGAAGCGATGTGTCCAGGCTAACTGCAACTATAACATATCTTACACGCACCCATATGATAATAAGAACAATAGAGACAATAGGGGAGGGGGTATCTCTGAGGTCTCTATTGGCTACTTTGGTCCCCGTGTCGATTCTGAAATGACCTAAACTGTTGTTGTTGCATGCCTCAAGCTAGCTGGATGTCCTCAACCTTTCTCTTCTGAGGCAACGATGGCCCTACAATTGCCCGTTTCGCTCTTTTCTCTAATGTAGCCTTTTCTAATGACAATGCAAACTCTAATGCCTCCTAATAAGTAGCTGGGCATATAGCACGTAACTGACCCCGAATCTCAGCCCGTAAACCCATAATAAATCGTTTTTTCTTATTTCCAGATCCGTTATAAGACTTGTGGAAAAACATCGATCAAACTCTCGCTCATACTCCTAAACTTTCATGTCACCCTGCCGAAGTGTCAAAAACTGCACCTCAAACTGGTCCCGTACATCCTCTAGATAATATTTGTCAAAGAACTTTTCTCAAAACATTTCCCAGTAACAAACATAGTCGGTGCCAAAGAACTCGAGATAGACTCCCACCAATGTAATGTAGCACAGAGTAAAGAAAAAGTACCACAATGTACTTTCAACTAAACTGGGCACTATATGAAAGTAAACGCCCACTCTACTTGGGTTACCCATCGTTCTGCAACCTCTAGATCAGTAGAAGTCCCATCAAACTCAGGCAGTGCATATTTCTTGTACTCTTTTAAAGTACATGCCACATCAGTAATGCCAAAAACCACATGCTCAAATTTCTGCACTAAGGGTGCATGCCACTTGCTCAATTGCCTTGCCAACATCTTGTAACAAAGCTAAATAATTATCCTCTGCCAAAGAAACTCTCAGTCTCACTATAAGAGGTAAATTAACTGAAGGCTCATTCTAATTATTATTCTCATTCACCACTGTTTTATTCCGATTGTCCTAGGCCATGGATCGTGGTGATGGTGGTTGTATACCTTGATTCCTCCCTTGGCCCCATCCACGGCCTCGAGCAGAAACCTAACCTTTACCCTTCCCTCGAGGCATCCTAACATTTTATCAAACACAATCTCATTAACATCAGTATACAATCATAAGTACTTTCCACATATCCATATAAAATTAAAAAAAAAATCTAGTTTTAGCAAAGTAAACATTTAATAAAATTGGGGATGTACGAAGGACCTGGTATCGTTGAAAATAGATCGAGGCTTTTAAAAAACCATAAACCTTCCTTACAACCACTTGACCTATTTAGTGCACGTGTCTACAGAACCAACCTCATTCTGATACCAACTGTAATGACTAAAACCTCGCCTTGGCCATGAGTACTCTTAGCGGAAGCATAAAGTTTTAATTGATATTTATCTGAGATCAATAGTCCAACTAAAAAAAAACAGAGGGTGTTCCCTATATCACTTGATAAACATTTCTGGCTAAAGCCATATGTACGTGACATAGAGGCACATATCCCATTTAACCAATCTAAAGAAAGTTAACGTTATCACAGGGCACGTTAATCCATTTTCAAAAAACTATTAATTTAATATCAGCAATGATAAGCATCCATCTCATAAAGTTAAGGTTGAGTTTTATCTGTAGCTATCTCTGTATACGTGACTTCGAGGTACAACTCTACACCAAATCTCGCAGGTTAACCATGTATATACAACTCTACCCCAAACGTAGTAACCTGCGCCCAAAATACATATAACTCAAAAGTATCACATAAACTCTCTAACTAAAAGTCTTAGCCCCTAGACGTTTAAGGCGTATCAGCACCCGCTCCAGGTCCTTGTCTCTGGTGTGCTCTTAAAAACAAGATAGTGTAGCATCGTGAGTACAGTGACTCTGTAAAAATACAATGGAAAATGAATACATTTACCGAGGTAAAATTTTCGAAACAATCGTATACAAAATTCATTACATTTTAATTTGACTATATAGTAATCTATTTAAAAAAACTCTAGTACTCCACATTAACCATCCAAGCACTTTAGGAGATCACACAGAAACCAGGAAGGCTATCATTCACTAACCAAGCACTTTGGGAGAGAATTGAGGCTATCACTACTCAACCAAGCACCCCAGAATATCACGTAACATCACGAAGGATATCAATACCACATTATTTACCAAAACATTTTGTAATCACCAAATATGAACTGTAAGCCAAAATCCATGAGCATAAACAAAAACAGTATGAATAGCATTAATGTGACGACCCGACACTTTTAAATAATTTAAATTAGCAAACACAGCGGAAGTCTTTATATTTTATGAAAATTGGCGTGGTTATGTTTGAAAATTGGCTAGCCAAAACCTGTTTACATCTTAAATTCTGAAATCTAAAAACACAAGGAACATTAAGTTCCTATCCAGGAGTTCAAAAGAGATTTTCATCATAAAAGTAAAACACAAAGCTCTTAAGAGCCATTTACAAATGTACAAACCCAAAATATGTATAAAATTCACAAAACATAGTCCATGGACTTTAAATAAACCTAGTCCATCTCGAGGTCATCATCCCTCGATCACGCAGCACCATCTCCTCTCCCACGACCTCTAGCCATAGCATTACCTGAAATTTTTGTAATATCATGAGCTAACAACTTAAGCCCAGTGAGAATAATAAGAATAAAAAGTAAAGTTAGACCTTAAACCCGTATTCCGATTTGTGTCCAATCAATCTGACACAATTAATCCTAAAGTTCTTTAAACTCTAGGTAAATTTCATTCAATACTCTTCAAAGGATGATATTACTAACACTCGTAGTCCAATTCTCATCCATTAACTTGTTATAACATAAATAAGAAAATTAAATAAACTTTACATAAATATAACATCTCGATTCTCTATCCATGATATATATTTCCATCGATCATATGCATGAAGGTAATGAGGACATCCCGTAAGATTCGCATTCGCCCTTTATGCATGAATGAAGGTAATGAGGACGTCCCGCAGGATCCCATTCAACCTTATGAATGAAGAAAGTAATGAGACATCCCGTAGGATCCCATTCAACCTTCTTTTCTTTCTCACTTTCTTTTCTTTTTCTTTGAAGGTGATGCGGACACTCCCCGTAGAGTCCAATATTCTCCCCTTCTTTTCTTTCTCATTTTCTTTTCTTTTTCTTTGAAGGTGATGCGGAAACTCCCCGTAGGGTCCAACATTCTCCCCTTCTTTTCTTTCAATGATGCAAGATGTTATGGTGCAATATGTTATGGTATGCTCGCAAAAGTAAATAAACGTAAAGTGCGAATATTAAAGTAGCCTAAACAATCATAAAGTAAAGTGTATAAAGTAAAAGACATAAAGTAAAGTAGATAGGAAATTCCGGAAGAACGATAAGTAAACCGTACAACCGATACATACTAAAATATGATCTTTATCTTCCAAGGATTCTAAACTTCCAAATAAGATCCAAGGTTGTACATTCAAGTTCCTTAACTGTTCTATCTAAAAGTATGGATCTTCTAACTCCCAATGATCCATCCCAAGCTTCGAAATGAATCTAACTTAGAACTTTCTAAGGTTCAATGTTTTCCTCGAGAACTCCTAACTTCTCACTCAAAGAACTAGCTCCTAATCCTAGGGCACTAGTTCACTTCCTTCTATTCTTAGATTCGAATCCTAGTCTTAGTTTCCAATTCTACAAATCATTATACTTATTCGCTTTCTAAAATTACTTTAAATCCTAACTATTCTCACCTTAGTAAAAGATGATTTCGCTCCAAACCTCCGATAGAGCGATCAAGCAAAGTTCAAACCACCTACAATTAGAATTATATCTAACAATCAATAATTAACAAAATAACGGTCAAACAACATCTACACGTACAAAACGACGAAAAACTCAACAAACCCCACATGAGGCTCTCGGCCCCCTCATGAAAAGTGGGTCTCGGGTTTGGTTTTCCGGCTTTTAGGCAATTTAGATGTGTTTCGAGTTGGTTTCAAGAAATTTCGATATTCCCGATTTCAATGGGTATCAATAATTAGGGTTTTTAAATAATATGCCATTTACCAAATTGAATTACAATAAACATTATTTCAATAATAATTAACCGATAATCAAACCCCAAAAGGTAAATTTCAAACGGGAAGAGCTTCGATTGAAACTCGGTTTTAGGGTTAAGGGAAAGTTTTCAAAAACTCTTAAAACAACTCCCGTATTTACAAACACCGAGTTTCCCGACAAGAAATCAAAGAATCAAAGAGAAAACTCCATTAAAACACTATTTGGAGCTTAGGGTTTGAAAATAAACTTACCGAGAACTCCGTGGATCACGGGAGAAAAGCACGATGGTTGGGTGGAAAAGAATCCTAGGCTCGAGGGCTTTCCGATGCAGGCTGATCCGCCGAGAAATGAGCAAAACCCGAATTTTTCTTCCCCCCATTCTTGCCCACGGTTTGGAGGTGAAAAAGATGAAGCAAATGGTCAAAATTTGGTCAATGGAATTTTAAAGAAGAATATGAATAGTGTTTTGGATATTTTAAGAAATTGGAAATGACGGTTGCTTCCTTTTATGACTTTTGACTTCTAAATCGAAACCCGAAGCTCTTAAATTAATCTAAAGGTGATTAATAATTATTAATTGGCCTATTAATAATTATTAATGTCACCGAAGCGAATTTAAAAGTATTAAACTGATTAAAAAGAATTTCGGGCGAAATTAACTACTAAAATTGAAATTACAAAAATAATAATTAAACTAAATACTTAAATTGAAATAAATAAATAAATAAACAATATTAAAAAAAAAAATTCACTTCAAAAGAACGGGACGTTACAGTCTACCCTCCTTAAAAGACTTTTCGTCCTCGAAAAGTGCGTTCACTAAGTGAATAAAGCGAGGGTACTTTGACTGTATCTCATCCTCACGTTCCCACGTTGTTTCCTTTGACACTTGGTTCTTTCAAAAAACCTTAACCAAGTGAATTCCTTTTTATTTCTCATCCCTTTTGTTTGAATGCTCTTATCTTAACTGGTGTCTTCTCATAAGACTTAATAGCATTCAAAACTTCCAGTTCATAATCAATTGCGTGGGACGGATTCTCCATGTATTTCCGAAGCATCAATACATGGAAAACATTACGAGTGACCGATAACGAAAGTGGTAAAGCTAAACAATAAGCTACCACTTCTACTCGATTGAGTATCTCGATAGGCCAATAAACTTAGGGCTCAACTGACCCTTACTTCCAACTTTCATAACACCCCTCCTTGGTGCCACTTGAAGAATACGAGATCCACTACTACCACTTGAACGGACTACACTGAATCCTGCTGTCAACTTTGGTTAACCCTTAACCTTTCTCTAAACAAATGATAGACTCGCTAGTCATTTGTTACAACTTGAGTACCAAAAATCTCTTTTCTCCATTCTCATCCAAATGAGCGAGAGAATGACACTTTCTACCACAAAGTGCCTAAACAGTGCCAAAACTTCGAGACAAAGAGAGTATCTCGATCTGATAAAATCTTCACCGGCACACCACAATCTATCAATCTTTCTTAGGTACAACTGTACCCTAGTCTTAACTGGATAGATGATCCTTCCAACAGTAAAGTGTGCTGTTCTTCATCAAATGGTCTACAATCACTCAAATGATATTATAATTCTTTTGCCGTCCTTGGCAAACCTTGATAAAATCCATGAGAATCTTTTCCCATTTCCATTCAAGTACTTTCAAAGGTTAAGATAACCCGGTGGATCTTTAAGGCCTTGATTTGCTAACAAATCAAGCACCTAATCACATACTTACAATCTCATGTTCATCCCAGATCATCGATAATGCTCTCTCAGGTCCCTGTACATCTTCGTACTACCTGGATGAATAGAGAAGATAGAACTGTGAGCCTCCTCCAACAGTTCCCTTCTAAAAGTCGATCCTAAAGGCACACATAGCCTCTTACGATACATCAGAGCACGATCCATAGAGAAGGTAAAATGGTTAGGAAAATCTGACTCAGCCTTTCTAAAACCGGCCTGCAAATGAATCTCACCTCTCTGTGCATCAATCATCCTCTGCCTCAAAGTATGTCCCACTGTTTAACTAGCCAGACTCACAGTGACCTCGACAGTACATATCCCACCTCAATCTCAAGGGTATGTCTGACAAAGATGATGAATGAAAGTTTCTACTGAGCACGTCAGCCACTACATTAGCTTTCCCAGGATGATACTGAATGTCACAATCATAATCCTTAACGAGCTCTAATCATCTCCGTTGTCTCATATTCAATTCCTTCTGAGTGAAGAAATACTTGAGACTCTTATGGTCAGTAAATATCAGGATCTTCTCACTATACAAATAACGTCTCCAAATCTTCAATGCATGAACAACAGCTGCCAAATCTAAATCATGAGTCGGATACTTCTTCTCATGCTCTTTCAACTGACAGGAAGCATAAGCTATAACTTTCCCGTGTTGCATCAAATCACATCCCAAACTTCTGTGGGAAACATTTGTGTACACACTCAGACCACCGGTTCTATCAGGCGACACTAGAACAGGTGTTGTCACAAGCCTCCTCTTCAGCTCTTCAAAGCTCGTTTTATAATCCTCAGACCATACAAAAACAACTCCCTTCCGAGTCAAACGTGTCAAGGCTGAAGCAATTTGGAGAAGTTTTGCACAAACCGTCTATAATAACCTGCAAGTCCCATAAAACTGCGAATATCAGCCACACTAGTCGGTCTAGGCCAGTTACTAACTACCTCAATCTTAGAGGGATCAACAGATACTCCTCTACTCGATACTACATGGCCCAAAAATGCCACTTCTCTCAGCCAAAACTCACACTTGGAGAACTTGGCATACAATCTCTGATCTCGTAGTACCGTCAATACTTCTCGAAGGTGCATAGCCTGCAACTCCTCTGTCTTGGAATAAACCAAGATATCATCAATGAATACAATCACAAACGAGTCGATGAACCTTCTGAACACCGTGTGCATAAGGTCCATAAAAGCTGCAGGCGCGTTGGTCAAGCCAAATGACATAACTGCAAACTCATAATGTCCATAACGCGTCCTGAATGCAGTCTTGGGAATATCCTCATCCCGAATCCTCAATTGATGATAGCCAGATCTCAAATCTATCTTCGAAAAGATAGTGGCTCTCCTCAACTGATCAAACAAGTCTTCTATCCTTGGCAAAGGATACTTGTTTTTCACCGTAACACGGTTCAACTCTCTATAATCGATGCATAAACACATAGAACCATCCTTCTTCTTCACAAAAAACACCGGGGCTCCCCACAGTGAAACACTCGAGCGTATAAACCCCAAGTCTAAAAGTCCCTGTAACTGGCTCTGGAGTTCTTTCAACTCAGCCGGTGCCATACAATAAGGTGCTTTGGACAATGGAGCTGTCTCAGGAGCAACCTCAATCTGAAAATCAAACTGTCTCACCTGTGGCAAACCGGGTAACTCATCAGGGAAAACATCAACGAAATCCCTCACTATGAGCACAGAATTCAAGCTATAAGCCCAAGGCTCCATCACTTAGAAGCGTTCTAGCTTTTAACATAGATATCAAAGTGGGTGTTATTCAATCATTAAACCCACGAAAACATAAACTAGTCCCACATGGACTCATAAAACCAACAACTTTCTCAGTACAATCAATGGTGGCACGATTAGCTGATAGCCAATCCATACCCAAAATCACATCAAAAACAGACATATGCATAACAATCAAAGTAAGATGGAAACATTTACTCATAATACATATGTCATAAGTGCCATACGCACTATTATCATAATAAACTTCCCTACTGGGGTAAAAGTACAAATCTCGAAACTCAACAGTCTCGACTCAAAAGCTGCCAACTCATCATAACAAGATAAAATAAAAGTGTGGCTAGCTCCAGAATTAAACAGAATAAAAGCCAAACGGCCTGAAAATAATAAAGTATAAATCACTACCATACTGGTAGCTTTTCCTGATAATCCTAACTTTGCTACTATGTTGTGATGGTTGTATCTTATATGCCCTATAAAAGTGGCGTGATTCCAAGTTTGATCACAACATAGCATCTTGATGGAAGTGTGCATCTCCCTGATGGAAACTGGCACAACTATTTTAGTAAAGATGATCCTATCCTTGTACTTATGGCTGTCCATGTTGAGCTCCACCTCGAACTTGTTGTTGTTGCTGTTGCTGTTGATGTTATTGCTGCTTCTGCGGTATTCCTTGACTGGCATGGTCATCTTCTGTCTTCTTCCCCTGAGAGGAAATCTGTTTGTAGTAGTTAATTTTCTTTTCCTTTCATAAGATGTAAAATCTAAGATAAGGACGTCTCCTAAGATTCCTTATTCAAATCTTGAATGAACTCGACTTCAGAGATCATTTTCTTTCTTACAAAGCAAAACTGGTGTCTGTCAAACACCTTAGTCCATTAACATTCTATCCTTCCAACATAGGATTCACTTTAGAGTCTATCTTGAAAAGAGTCAGTAGGTCCAAACTACGACCTACAAGTTTATCAAATTCTCCGTCCAATTAGATGGTCAAACACAATGTGAATTGATGTTTACCAAACCATCTCATTGTCTTATGGAAGTTACCGATATCACGGTCCATCAACTTACTTCTATTTTTCCATCAAAACCAACACTCAACTTAGTGTTAGTCAATTTTGACAATTTACATAATATGGATCATTATTACTCGACCTCGAGTATTTCCAATTCAGATTGATACACTATAGTGTAAAGGCAACCAAACTAGACCATTCACCAATTAACATTGTCGTTAATTGTCCTCATTGAGACTTATCACGTAAAGTCCTTACTTCCTCCTTTGAGTGGTAACACACTTTCCTTTTAGCATAATGCTACCATAAGGATTTACCACTTACCATAATTCAACTTTCTCAACTCAAACCAGGAACTTGTCCCTTGAGCTGAATCTAGGTTACTGGACTCGAGCCAAACCGATTTCTTTTCAACAATCTTCACCTCAAACAGGTGTTTCATCTCTTAATACTGAGCTCCAAACAAACACGTCCCCTTTTTACACATAAATGTTCACACATCTACTAAGACCACTACTTAGCAATTGTGTGACAATAACACCTTAATCAACTTTAAGGATCAAACGATTGATCTATCGGAGTATCTCGTCTCCTTTACTTTGACATTATGTCAATACACTTAACGAGGTGTATAACCTCCAATTTGCACGCGACACCCTTACCCAAATCTCAAAATGGGTCAAATAAACATAACCACATAGTGGTTTTACAAGGATGTGAAATATCACAAACATCATTAACTTCTAACAATATTCTCATAACTCTTTCAATATCAAAGAAATAAAGCATGAGAATAGAAGTTATAGGCATACCTGGTGCTGCTGATCTCAGATGATGACTTGAGAATGGACTTAAAACAAAACATGAAAACAAATATGCATCACATGTAGTCTATAGAACCCTAAGGCTCTAATACCAACTGTTTTTAAATAATTTAAATTAGAAAACACAGCGGGAGTCTTTATATTTTATGAAAATTGGCGTGGTTATGTTTTAAAATTGGCTAGCCAAAACCTGTTTACATCTTAAATTCTGAAATCTAAAAACACAAGGAACATTAAGTTCCTATCCAGGAGTTCAAAAGAGATTTTCATCATAAAAGTAAAACACAAAGCTCTTAAGAGCCATTTACAAATGTACAAACCCAAAATATGTATAAAATTCACAAAACATAGTCCATGGACTTTAAATAAACCTAGTCCATCTCGAGGTCATCATCCCTCGATCACGCAGCACCATCTCCTCTCCCACGACCTCTAGCCATAGCATTACCTGAAATTTTTGTAATATCATGAGCTAACAACTTAAGCCCAGTGAGAATAATAAGAATAAAAAGTAAAGTTAGACCTTAAACCCGTATTCCGATTTGTGTCCAATCAATCTGACACAATCAATCCTAAAGTTCTTTAAACTCTAGGTAAATTTCATTCAATACTCTTCAAAGGATGATATTACTAACACTCGTAGTCTAATTCTCATCCATTAACTTGTTATAACATAAATAAGAAAATTAAATAAACTTTACATAAATATAACATCTCGATTCTCTATCCATGATATATATTTCAATCGATCATATGCATGAAGGTAATGAGGACATCCCGTAAGATTCGCATTCGCCCTTTATGCATGAATGAAGGTAATGAGGACGTCCCGCAGGATCCTATTCAACCTTATGAATGAAGAAAGTAATGAGACATCCTGTAGGATCCCATTCAACCTTCTTTTCTTTCTCACTTTCTTTTCTTTTTCTTTGAAGGTGATGCAGACACTCCCCGTAGGGTCCAATATTCTCCCCTTCTTTTCTTTTTCTTTGAAGGTGATGCGGACACTCCCCGTAGGGTCCAATATTCTCCCCTTCTTTTCTTTCTCATTTTCTTTTCTTTTTCTTTGAAGGTGATGCGGACACTCCCCGTAAGGTCCAACATTCTCCCCTTCTTTTCTTTCAATGATGCAAGATGTTATGGTGCAATATGTTATGGTATGCTCGCAAAAGTAAATAAACGTAAAGTGCGAATATTAAAGTAGCCGAAACAATCATAAAGTAAAGTGTATAAAGTAAAAGACATAAAGTAAAGTAGATAGGAAATTCCGGAAGAACGATAAGTAAACCGTACAACCGATACATACTAAAATATGATCTTTATCTTCCAAGGATTCTAAACTTCCAAATAAGATCCAAGGTTGTACATTCAAGTTCCTTAACCGTTCTATCTAAAAGTATGGATCTTCTAACTCCCAATGATCCATCCCAAGCTTCGAAACGAATCTAACTTAGAACTTTCTAAGGTTCAATGTTTTCCTCGAGAACTCCTAACTTCTCACTCAAAGAACTAGCTCCTAATCCTAGGGCACTAGTTCACTTCCCTCTATTCTTAGATTCGAATCCTAGTCTTAGTTTCCAATTCTACAAATCATTATACTTATTCGCTTTCTAAAATTACTTTAAATCCTAACTATTCTCACCTTAGTAAAAGATGATTTCGCTCCCAACCTCCGATAGAGCGATCAAGCAAAGTTCAAACCACCTACAATTAGAATTATATCTAACAATCAATAATTTACAAAATAACGGTCAAACAACATCTACACGTACAAAACGACGAAAAACTCAACAACCACATGAGGCTCTTGGCCCCCCCATGAATAGTGGGTCTCAGGTTTGGTTTTCCGGCTTTTAGGCAATTTAGATGTGTTTCGAGTTGGTTTCAAGCAATTTTGATATTCCCGTTTCCAATGGGTATCGATAATTAAGGTTTTTAAACAATATGCCATTTCCCAAATTGAATTACAATAAACATTATTTCAATAATAATTAACCGATAATCAAACCCCAAAAGGTAAATTTCAAACGGGAAGGGCTTCGACTGAAACTCGGTTTTAGGGTTAAGAGAAAGTTTTCAAAAACTCTTAAAACAACTCCCGTATTTACAAACACCGAGTTTCCCGACAAGAAATCAAAGAATCAAAGGGAAAACTCCATTAAAACACTATTTGGAGCTTAGGGTTTGAAAATAAACTTACAGAGAACTCCGTGGATCACAGGAGAAAAGCACGATGGTTGGGTGGAAAAGAATCCCAGGCTCGAGGGCTTTCCGATGCAACCAAAATCGAGCTGATCCGCCGAGAAATGAGCAAAACCCGAATTTTTCTTCCCCCCCATTCTTGCCCACGGTTTGGAGGTGAAAAAGATGAAGCAAATGGTCAAAATTTGGTCAATGGCAATTTAAAGAAGAATATGAATAGTGTTTTGGATATTTTTAAGAAATTGGAAATGACGGTTGCATCCTTTTATGACTTTTGACTCCTAAATCGAAACCCGAAGCTCTTAAATTAATCTAAAGGTGATTAATAATTATTAATTGGCCTATTAATAATTATTAATGTCACCAAAGCAAATTTAAAAGTATTAAAACAAATAAAAAGAATTTTGGATGAAATTAACTACTAAAATCGAAATTGCAAAAATAATAATTAAACTAAATACTTAAATTGAAATAAATAAATAAATAAACAATATTAAATAAAAAAAATTCCCTTCAAAATAACGGGACGTTACAATTAATCTTAACATATAAACAATACATATTCCATAAACATTATAGGTAACCATAAAAACGAATAAAATAACTTTTTTTGGTATTTAATCAATTGGTACCATTTTATGCTTAGTATACTTGCCTCGTATTACACACACGCAAGCATACCTTATAGGCCTACTTAATGTTCTATTCTATTCTTACCTAAAGTAGTCGAATAAATAAATGAGTCCTGATCAAACACACCACCTACAAATAAAAACGTTTAACATACTTAACGACTAATAATGAACTTAAAAAGCGTCACCTCGAGCCTGGAAATTTCTCAGAATCTAAGGATACATCAACTTAAAAATACTTGGGGTTTTCGAATTTAGCAAGAAATCCCATAAGAACAACGGGTTTTGTGACTTTTTCAATTCATTTAAATTTATAACGAAGCTTTAACAAGTTGAGAAAATAAAAGAATCAGAAAACATTTACGGTTTTAAAACTAGTTCATTTGAGGTGCCCGCTTGTTCATCAATGGGGGTGCCTGCTTACTCATCCAAGAAAATAATTTTTCAAAAATAATGAATAAACCTCTAATTTTGCACCAAAACACTTCCATGTTCGTTAATTTCCAATGATTTCTTGTAAAACATAAGTTACGAGGAAGAACACATCCAAAAACCTTCAAACTTGCAAAGTTTTGAAATTAAACCTAAACTAAAACTTACGAAATCCTCTTGATATGTTGTCGTTTGATGCATAAATAAACTTCAGTTAACATAGATCTTCGTTTTCCTCAAGTTTAGAAACGATTCCTAGCCAAAACGATGAAGAATTGACAAAACTCCAGTTTTCCCTTTTCCCTTTGTCTACCCACGGCCTTGGAGAGAAAAGAAAGGATGCTGAAGTTTTTTATTTTTGTTAAAATACACTTAAGCTACTTGACCTACTTAACAATTTGGAAAAAATACCATTTTGCCCTTTTTAACTAAAGTAAACTCTTAAACCACACTTAAACGTCCTAATAAGGTAGATGAAGTTCACAAAATAATTTTCATGCCATTAGATATGCAATTAATGTAAAAATTTAACATACTCAAGTCATTACACAAATATTTCATAGATAAAAATAGAAGTTTTCACAAAAATGTCATTGATGTCACTAGTGAACCCTATCAGACTATTGATGGGACATCTAACTAACGATTTCCAAATCATTGTCTTATTACAACAAAACTAGAGTTATACTTCTAAACTCTATACAAAACACAACCATTTGACTATCTCAGGCTTCACCCTCCTAAGTATGTCCACCTGAAATTCCGCTCTCGAGTCCATCAACATGCACAAAACCACAACCTCGACTACGATTAACACTTGAAACTATAAGTTATCATGTGAGTACATAAAGAATTTGGTGTTTTTATACCGTGGTTGAACATTCTGCTCTTTGCCCTTACATACTTCCATTATCTTTTTTTTTTCAATTCATTATGCTATTGCATGCTACATTCATCCTTCACACTTCTATTATACTATTGCATACTATCATACTCGTCATGGGATTGCATACTATCAACTCGTTATGCCATTGCATACTATCAACTTGTTATGCCATTGCATACTCAATTAATCGGGCATCTCATGGAAAACCTCGGTAAACACCATAAAAATTTTCTCAACTTCTCGCTTCCATTAAAAATTCGTATAGTCGAGATATAGTCAATAAACAATACAAAAACCCATCAGAATTCAAAGCGTGAATATAAATAATTATAAGCTTACAGTCAAGTGATAACTGCTTGGGTTTTTTGTAACGTCCCGTTACTTTTGAGGTAATTTATTTTTTTAATTAAAGTATTTAAAGTTAATTTTAGAGGTAGTAATTCAGAATTTAGGAGTTTATTTCGTTTTAAACCTTTTTAATCGCTTTAGTAGCTTAAATTAGTTTTGGTCATATTAATAACTATTAACGGGCCAATTAATAATTATTAATGACCATTTGGCTAGTTTAAGAGCTTTGGGTTTCGTTTTATAAGCTAAAATCAATTAAGGGACGAGATCGTAATTTTCGATTTCTTAAAAAATATCAAAACACTATTCATCTCCTTTAAAAACATCAAATTGACTAAAATTGACCAAAATCTTCTTCTCTTCTCCTCCTTAAAGCTGTGGGTCTCAAACCCTTCGGAAAAGATTTTGGGTTTTGTCATTTCTCGACGGATCGATTCGATTTCGGTTGCGTTGGATAGCCCTCAGTCCAAGCTTTCTTTTCAACCTACCATTGGAAATTTTCCTTCATTTTCTAAAGGCGTCTAGGTATGACAAAGTTTCTAAAATTTCCTTCAAATAGTGTTTTAATGGAATCCATGGTTGAAATCTTCGATTTCTTGCCGAGAAACTAGATGATTTCAACTAAGGAAGTTGTTTTATGTGTTTTTGAAACTTTCCCTTAACCCTAAACCCAAGATTGAACCAAAATCCGTCCCGACTGAAATATACAAATTGTGGGCTGAATTTGGGATGTTTTTAATTGATTATTTGTATGTTGTAATTAAATTTGGGAAAGCAATTATTGTCCAAAACCTTAATTATGTTTACCCATTGAAATTGTGAACATCCAAACTACTTGAAACCAACCAGAAACGCCTCTAAATTACCTAAAAGTCAGAAAATCAAACCCGAGACCCTTTTCTCTTGGTGAGACAGCCCTCTTTGGGCTTTTCTGGGATTTTTGGTCATTTTATGCTTTTTGATGTCGTTTGTTCGATATTTGGTTAATTAATGATTGTTATAAGTAACTTAATTGTAGGTGTTTTTAGATCGTCGCTTGAACGCTCTTTCGGAACTTGGAAGAAAAATCCACTTTTTACCAAGGTGAGAATAAATAGAACTTAAAGTAAACTTAGAAACCAAATAAGTTGAACTATCTGTAGAATCGGAAGTTAAGACTAAGATTTGGATCGAAAAGATTAAAGTAAGTGAGCTAAAATGCTTAGGCTTCGAAGTTCTAAGTTTAGTTTCGCTTCGGAGTTTAATAATGATTATGGGGTGAATAAGGAACTTGACTATGAAACTTCAGATGTTTACTGAAAGCAATAGAACCTTTTGATTGGAGACTTTATGATAAGTTAATAACTCAAGTTTATCTGAAGGCTGTTTGGCTTGATTTATTTATTATTTTCTTTTCAGAAGTTCCTAATTTTTTGTTTTATGTATAATGGATAATTCGTGAATTCTTTTATCCTTTATCGTTATGTTATCTCGATAACTTCGAATGATTTTATTTATATTTACTGGCATTTGAGACCACATTCATATTGCATAATCGATTATTTGGAGGAATAATAAGGCAATGCATAGCTTGAGCGTGCATGTATTGTCTGGTATTATTCGTTTTATGTATATGTATCATGAGGAATGCTAAAAGGGTGCGTGAACTTTACATGATCGGAAGAGATAGATAATGAGATAATGATGGAACTATGCGAGTTCACATTATCTAGTGTTATCCATAATTACTATGATACATATATGAAGATACATGGGTGCATTGAACCTTGTATTCGGTGGGTGAGTTAATGAGGTAATGCTTAGCCTGAGGGAGCTTCATTACCATCATTATTCACTAGAGGTGGGAAGATATTATTGAAAAGACTTCGTATATTCTACTTTGGAAAGCGAGATAATGAGGTATTGTTAGACTATGTGAGTGTCCAATACTGTCATTAGAAGCATTTGTTGATTATGTTGATGTTTAGGCTGCGTGGACTTTACATTTGTTGAGTGAGTTAATGAATAATGTTGAGACTACGTTTGCTAACATTATCGTCATTAATCGTGAATTATCTTGTTTGAATATGCTAAGACCGAGTGAGGTTAACATTAATTATTAAAGATAAAGGAATGTAAACCTTATTTTATCTCCTACATTTCTATAGAGAAAAGAAATGAATTATGATGTATAGCCAAGTGCTATAGGAAAATGAATGAAATTGAATTGTATAATGAGACAATGCAATGGTGTATTGAACCTTGTATAATTATTATGATACATATATGAGAGAACTAGATTCTCGATTATTTGGGAGATCTTGAGGATGTAGAGTAAAATAATTGATGTAAACCTTGTCTATAGTATAAGGTATTAAAGAGAATGAAATAAGAATGATTTGTGTGTTATAAAAAACATTTTTCTAATTATTTGGGAGCTAGATTCTCGATTATTTGGGAGATTTGGTAATTGAAAGTTGGATACTTGATGAGAAAACCATTTGAAGTGGTTGATTGGTAAAGAGTACGTAAGTTTTACTTGGACACAAATCCGGTTTCGAGTTTGGAGTCTAATGTTACTTTATTTTCCATTTATTTGTACTGGGCTTACTTTTAGCTCATGATATTACAAACATTTTCAGGTAATGCTCGTGCTCAAGGTCGTGGGAGAGGAGCTGGTGCAGTCTGATTTAATTGATGATGATAACGAGATGGACTAGATGATATGAATTATGGAACCTCACAAATAGCTCAAGGACAAATAACAAGATCAAATATCAAGAGAAGCATTGAACATCCATTTACAAGCCTACATTAGTAAAGTCAAGACAAGCTTTGAAGATTCGAGCATGGAGGCTAACAAAGAGGACTTGATGAACTTCAATCTATACCAAATTCATTTTGAAGAAGAGTAACTTGTTCAATCAGAAATGAAGAGAAGAGCTAATTAGGAAAGTTGTACCACTTTTGCAAACTTTCTTTATTTGGACCACTTTTCATATTTGTTCCCGAACTTGCCATATATGATGTCCACGAATTTACAATGTATTTGGACATGTTTTAGGCCTTTATTTATCAGTTTTAATGCTTAGAATAGTTTAGGAATGATATAATATCTTATAGGGTAAAACTTTCCTAAAATGCACCAAATGCACTTAAGGAAAGATTCGGCAGATTTTGTGCCTCCTTGTAATCCGAATTTCCTTGTTGTTTTTAGGGTTTCTTTGGCTATTTAAAGCCTCATTTGTAACCCTAAATACCAAGAATTAATATGATATAAAATAGCTTTATTTTTCTTATTGCTTGGTTGATTTTACCTTGCATTTTGTAGCCTTGTTCTAGGTTGCATGTTTTAGAAACATTCAAGCATAACTTGATCTATTGTGTTTGTGGATTGTTTTGGTCTTGAAATAAGAACAAGTTCACTTATTTCAAGGTATTAGATCATTGGAATAATCTTCTTCTTCTTTGTTTACAATGTATTTGGACATGTTTTAGGCCTTTATTTATCAGTTTTAATGCTTAGAATAGTTTAGGAATGATATAATATCTTATAGGGTAAAACTTTCTTAAAATGCACCAAATGCACTTAAGGAAAGATTTGGCAGATTTTGTGCCTCCTTGTAATCCGAATTTCCTTGTTGTTTTTTAGGGTTTCTTTGGCTATTTAAAGCCTCATTTGTAACCCTAAATAACAAGAATTATTATGATATAAAATACCTTTGTTTTGCTTATTGCTTGGTTGATTTTACCTTGCATTTTGTAGCCTTGTTCTAGGTTGCATGTTTTATAAACATTCAAACATGACTTGACCTATTGTGTTTGTGGATTGTTTCGATCTTGAAATAAGAACAAGTTCTCTTATTTCAAGGTATTAGATCATTGGAATAATCTTCTTCTTCTTTGTTTCCAAGGGTTTTACCTTATTGTTCATTGGGGTTTTAGGATTTGCATTTAGGGGTTCTTTGTGCTTCAAAGGGTTTCTATTTCAATTTTCTAGGGTTTCATATCACTAGAGATACTTTTAAAGTCTATGAACTCATTTTATTTTATGTATTGTCTTTTGAGATGTATATTTGTATATAAGCTCATAAGAGCTTTTCGTTTTAACTTTTATAATTATGAACTTCTTTAAACCTTACAACAGGAATTGCAATTCCTTGTCTTTTAAATTCTCTGATGTGAAAAATGTAAACAAGTTTTGGATAGTCCAAGTTTTAAACATATCCATGCCTTTTTTTAAATACTAAGATTTCCACTCTGTTTTGGTTTTAAAATGATTCAAAAGGAGTCGTCTCGTCACATTTCTATCCTAAATTTTATGTAATCCATTGAAACTATAAATAAATATAGAATTATTTACTTAGTAATATTTACATTGTCATTTATTGTTAATAATTGATGTTATCCATCATAAGATCCAGAGCTTATACTGAGCATTGGATACAAGAAGATTCACTTAACTTGTAACTCAAAAGGTCTGTGGTATTATGAATAAAGGTTGGGTGCCTTATTTCTGGTAACACAACTAACACGACCCACTTGTTAATTGGTGCAAGTGATCTTATCTGTATCACTCATGTAGAGACATGTGAATGGGGGAGTTGCTGCAATAGAGATTGTAGTAGACTTGACTAAGATGTACTTAATGTCTTCTGGTAAGACCGTTTAGAAAGACACTTTGTATATCAATCGTTTGATGATGTACAATTGATCTTAATCCTTAGTGAATTATGAACTCATTTTTACAAGGGAAAAACCTTTGATTGTCATAGATTAGAGTGACTCGATATAGTACACTTAATATGCCTCCCACTTTGGGGATTTCATCTTGCCTATAGTTGGAAGTGTAGTTACACAAGATTGGAATTCACTCTTTTCCTTATAAGAAAATTAGATAAGTAGTTCTTTTATGGAAGGATTCAAGGCTTCAACAACGGGGCCCTATATTCCTCTGATCAAGGAATTAAGTTAAACGCATAATGGAGATTATGTAAGGCTGTTCATTAGAGATTCAGTTGAGTTTAGCATCTTAACTCATGAAATTGGGGATCAACGCATCCTTATACTACCAAATCTCAAGTTTTAAGAATTTTTTTGAATTGTTGTTTGAAAAAAAAATATCAATTAAATTAATTCTAAGTGTTAAACCAAAAGCTTCTCAACTCATGAAATTTTGGGTCAAAGTATCCTTATACTCCCAAATCTCAAGTTTTAAGAATTTTTTTTGAAAGAAAATATTAATTAAATTAATTATAAGTGTTAAACCAAAAGCTTCATATTTGGATCAAAGCATTCTTATATTCCCAATTTTGAAATTCAAAGAAATACTTTCAGAATAAATGTTTTTTTAGAAAGAAAAAAAAAGTCACCCAAGTGTATTTTAAACATTAAACCATAAATTTCTTAAATCATGAAGTTTGGGATCAAAGCATTCTTATGCTCCCAAATTTCAAATTTTAAGAAATTTTTAAAATGAAAGTTTTTTTTTTATTAATTTTTTTTAATGAAAAGGTCTTTAAATTAATTCTTGATTACTTTTAAACCAAACCGAAAGCCTACAAGTGCACTTAAGTATTTTTTTATCAAAGACAAAGAAAAGATCATGTTAGGTGACTCCAAACTCGGCTGGCTCATTTTCTATCAAACAAGAGGTTTATGAATAACCTAATTAATTTTAAACACTAATTTATGATGAGAAAAATACTAATCATGCTTGACAAGGAACGACTAAACAAGCTTCTAATTCCTAAACATGGTCTTTATCAAATTTTCAATCAAGCAAAATAATAGGTGACATTATTTTAGCAACAATTAAATCCATAAACACAATCTTAATTCCCTTCTTTTAATATTGTCTCTAACATTTTTTTTTTACACTTCAATATTTTTTTATAGTGATATCTAAACTTGTAATAACACAAGTACAATTCTTTTTTTTTTTTTAGTATGGAGGTCATACAATAAAACTTCAAAGACTAAAAATGACTTTTCATACAAATTTTTAAAGCAAAGAAAAAATCACTTGGGACAAACTCAACACTAAACATGAGTGTATTTATTTTTATTCAGACTTAATAAGACTCTTCACATTAAAAAAAACCCCCCTTTTTTTATAGCTAAGATGCCCTTAAAGGTAAGATTTATTGTATATTGTATATTACGTATACTATATATGTATATTGTGTTTATAGTTTATATTAGTTAACAGAAAGGAAATAAAGTAAAAAATATACCGTAAACGATAAATGTACAATGTAAACCATATATACAAAAGAGGAGAATTTTGTCTCCTTAAACTACATACATACCTAATAAAAAACTATTTCCAAATCTTGATGGGAAGCAAATGTGTTCGGTCGCAAAATGTATACAAAATGTAGCTAGTATGGAAACCCATAAAAACGGGAATTCGATCTCCCTAAAAAAGGCAGCACATACCGAACAACAGATCAAAAACCTGTTTCAAAGGTAACTTATTAAAAATAAACCTTACAAAATAAATTCTTCAATTTCTTTGACACATTAAAAGGTACTATTGGTAGAAAGCTTTGACAATCGATTCTTTGTACCCATTCTCATTGCACCGACCACATTTGAGGACACCTCTATACTCACCAACTAACGGGATCCTTACAGACCTAGGGCGGCCTGCAGGACGTGTGAATGGAGGCGGTAGAAGATGAATGAACATTATCTCCTTTGGTACGTCCCAATGAGTCATGCATCCAAGTGGTTATATAGCCCCGCTATATGTTGCCAACAAAGCATCTCCTACTGTAATATTCATGAACAAAATGGCTGATAGGGATGCTCCTAAATTGTAATGAAGCACATGCTTGTGTGCATGAGAACAATTTAATCTGCCATTTGCCCCACGTGCACGTCTGTATGGTAATGTCAACCATGTAGTCCCCATGCATGTCATTAACCGATAGTTTGAGGCATCAGAGGCATTAACCTCCAGGTATTAGACAATATTTAAAAAAATTACCCCCCGTGCTAATTCGCAACTGTCATTGAAGTATATTGTGTATATTTTATAAAGTATATTCTATATACTACATATAGTTGTGGCCTAACTGTATATTATTGATTGCATCTTAATAACATATATCGTGTATATTTGTGAAAAACATTACGTATATTATTTTATGACTTTACACTTGCTTAAAAACTCAATGAACATGTTGTAGTCGCTGCCAATGTGTAAGGCCCTGAGATCACAATTTTGAAGGCACTAATGTCATGTATAATAGGTATAGAGATAGTACAATATGAGAACGCGATATACTTCTTATCTACATCCCATTTCCCATCTGTTTTACATCCAAAGTCATTACCTCCATTCCTTCTCTTCGTTAAGACACACGTAAGAGAAACAAGTTGGAAATACTGAGTACTATAATTTCTAATGCAAACAGTGAAGTATGGAGGAAAGTTTGTGAAACTAAACAACTTTTGTTTTTATATCTACTAAATATGTTGAAGCTTCCACTATAAGCTACTAAAAAAAATATAAAAAGTGATGGTTTTTTGAGGGAAACTCATTTTTTTTATTAAAATCTGAAGGGAAATGTTAAAGTGAGGGAAATCAGCAAGAGGGTGTAATCTTTTCCTTTTGTGCTGTTGATGTGATATATGGGATAGGAGGGAGAGAGGTGACACACTAGCCATGGTAAGAAAAGGGTGTTCTAGGAATGATAAAAAAGGAAAACCCTCATATTTGCTAAACACATAAAAATATAAAAGAATGGCTGTTTGTTTAAATGGAGGGAGGAAATCTGTCATTTCTATTTTTTTCCCCTTTTTTTTAACTAGAAAGATTTTTAAACATTTTTCATTTACTCATATTCTGAGAAAATGGAGTGGAAGTTGAAAAAAAGTAATTTTGTTAAAAATGGAAAGTTTTGAGTAGTTAGATTAATAAGGAATAGTAAACGAAATGGAATAATATAGTGGAAATTAAAAAAAAAATAGTTTTACTAAAAAAATGAATGTTATGGATAAGATTTAGTTTTTTTTAATTGGATTATCATAATTAAAAATGTTGTGCTCAAAAGAAAATGGTCAATTTTATTTCTATTATTGTTATTATTAAATTCTAATTTTTAAATGATACCGAACAAAATTATGGGTCTACAGGAGCATGCTTTTAAAACAATCTTGTTTATAACAAAAAATGCGATTGAAAGTACACAAAAAGTATGGAATTAAGCATGAAACTAAGAATGCAAAAGCATCAAAAGCAAACAAGACTAAACATTACGCATCTCTTCGGATTTTCAAAAAGCAATAAGGACATCAAAATATGAAATATCACCCCCAAACTTAAATCAAGCATTGTCCTCGATGAGTTTAAATTAAATACAAGGTAGTGGAATGTAATGACCCAACCAAAATAATTAGGCTTGGGCGTGAGTACTCTCAGCAGAAGCATGCAAAACATGAAATTCAAATAACTTGAAGAAATAGATATTTGAAAATTCACCTAATAAACAGTCTAGCCTAAGCCATATGTACGTAATCAGGGGCATGTATTCTGTTTTTTTAAAAAAAAGTTGATGCAATCATTGGGCACATCACTCCGGGTTTTAAGAAAACAAAACCTTGAAATGTCAAACACCAATAACACATAAACGAACAAACTTTATTAACTTGAATTGACTTAGTTTACAATCTAACGTTTAGTACATATTATGACTGTCTTAACAATTAAAACTTATTACAAAAGTTTTTTTATATAACATAGGGTTGAGATAAATCCAGTTCAGTTCAGTTTTGGACAGAATTTGGAACTGAACCAAGATCTTCAGTTTACAATATCACCGAACCGAATAGTTCTTCTATTTTGACTAAATCGGTCATCACAGTTTATCTTGATTGTTCGTTTTCACGGTTCAATTTTGCGGTTTGTTATTTTGGAAGGTAAAAAAAAATGAAACCAACATAATCTATATCATTAAAAAAGAATTTACCCAGACATTAATTTTTTTTTGAAATCTCAAACTAAAACTCAGACCATAGGTTTGGAAATTCATATATGAGTTTCTAAGCCTCAGATTTGAGTGTTTAAGCCTCAAATATGATGTTTTTGTATTCAGATTTATGTTCTTAAAACATAAAGTCATAAAAAAATGATGAAGAAATAAGAAAAAAGAAACAAAAAGTTGAGAGTTCTTCAATGGAGATGGTTTTTAAGAAAGTGATGTCGAAATCTGAAAAAGAGGTATAGAGAGAAGTATACTTAGAGAGAGAAGTTGATGGTGAAGTCTAAAAGATAGAAGAGACTAAATGGACTATTAGGTTTTCATTTAAAAATAATATTAATATATTTTACTAAAATATTGGTCCGGTTCCATTTTTAGCGGTTTTATAGACCATCAAACCAGAGAAAACAAAAAAAATGGTTTTATATATCAAAGAATCGAGGAGAACCGAAAATTGGACGTAACCGGATCAAATCGTTCAGTTCTATCTGGTCTGGTTTTTGGTTTTTCAGTTTTTCGCATATCTCTAATATAACACGACATCCAAGATCCAACGTATACTAGCTTCCTACCACAAACTTGACTGCTCTCATAACCTGAAATGGCTAGGTGTAGAACCTTGTGTATAGTTAATCAATGGAAATAAATGACAAAAAGTAAAATTTACGTGAGGTCTTTAATATAGGAATTGAGGATGGTCTCTTTAGACATTTGTCCTTCCACTGAGTCTTGCTTTCACTAGGATCATAGTCACAATAATATGTGAAAACAACTCGACGAATTAACAATATAACAAACACATATTCTAGTCTCAAGGATAAGCAACATACACGATTCTCATTATCAACATCATAAATTATGCCATTGCATACCTTCCTCGTGATGCCATTGCATACCTTCTTTGTTATGCCATTGCATACACTCATTATACCATTCCATACTCTCCTCTTTATGCCATTACATACCAATTGTTCACACGAAGCTTACCACTGAGAATCGCATTCAGAGCTTGTAAGAACCCGACTTTTTCAGAGTTAAAAAGCATAAAACATAAGCAGCGGAAGACAAATGAAATAACTTTATTGATTCTAAAATAGTAATTGTCTCAATAATATTTCAAAACAAAATATCAACTTCAGAGTTGTTTAAAATAAGAAAAATACTAAGTAAGTATTGACATCCATCAGTCACGAAATTCTATTTAAACTATGATAAAATCCCAAAAGACATCAGTTGAAATAAAAACAAAGACTTTCAAAGTCATTAAATTCGATAACAGAAAAGACTACAAATCCGATAGCCGTCAAACAATATGAATCCCTCATCTTCACTAACTCATCAACCGCCACCTCTCGCCCCATTATTATCTAAAAAAAAAATAGCACTGCGAGGCTAAAGCCAGTGAGAAAACGATTCAATCAACATGTAAAGATTTGGATAGTCTCATAACGATTCATACCGAGTCCCAAGCTCTCAATACTCTCCAATATCTCTTACGCTCAAAGCGTCACTTAAACTCAAATCTTAACCCACTTACATGAATAGGAAATTTATCTCTAATTCCATATTCAAGTCTTTTAATAAACATGCTCTTACATGGATAGACAACTTTCACCAGTTTCATACCCAAGGCGACCCACAATTACTCATACACAATCACTTAATGATTCCAGAACATTAATTAACACTAATTAAACAAACAATTAGAATTAGCATGCAACACTAAAAAGACGGTGTCTTGGGACTACTATCACTTTCTAGTACCTGGTTATAGATTGACTATAACTGAACCTCTAGTGAATCATTCATACGAGCAATGATCACTAGCACCTGGTTATGGGCTCATCCATAACTAAATAAAACTTAGTATTACGCTTGTAGCCTTAATACTAGTTATCACAACCTATCAAGCCATCAATCACAAACTTTCTCAACATCACACATATTAATATTCATATAAAATCAGTATTAAACACCAAAATACAGCAGCCCAATTAGTTTAACAATATAATAACAAAACTGCTGAAAACGGTAAAACTGTCGAAAAAGCCGAAATTCTACTTTAGCACTTTTCAATTCAATTCCTATGACTAAGGGTCATATTAAACTCCCAAATATTCCAAAAATAAGATAAAAATCACTCAGAAATTGAGTCGAGCTAAGAAACTTCAATTTTTGACGAAAAACGCCTAAACTAGTTCTAACCGAAAATAAATTCTCCCAAATGATTATCGAAAATTCCTAACATCAATTCTCTTAATAAATTTCTAGAATAGTATATTTAAATATTTAGAATCAAACAAGCTAGGGTTTGAGCTTTAGATTTCTCTAAAACCCCACCGTTGATCAAACCGTTAACTCACCTCAGTTACGCTATAATCCAAGTTAAACCAAGTTAATTTCCACCACGAACCAGACCTAAAACGATGATCTAAAGTAATTAAAATCTATACTAAAATAGTGTCAAATGATACTAAAAGGATTGGGGTTCAATGGCTCGGAGAACGGGACAACCAAACGATGAAAAACTCACGCTTGAAATGGGACAGCAGCGTCGTGGCTGTTGCCCTTGCTGCAGCTGAACCGGGGCCTTTGGGTCTCAGTTTGGTCATGGGTCAAAGTTCTGCTAGATTGATTTTGATGGATTTTAAGTTTGGTGCAAGGTGGATCAAAATCGATTGAGAAAAAGGCTTTAGATCGGGGATTGGAAAGTGGCGGAGTTTGGTTTCAGGATGAGGTTCTTGAATTTCATAAATTTAGACAATAATATAATTTTTCAGAATTTAAAGGATTAATAAATCGATTAAAAAGGCTTACCCAAAGCTAGGAATCCAAGAAATCAACCTTCAATCTTCACCTTACTTCAACTATACTTCAAATTAACCACCTATCAAGTGAAATTGATAAACAAAAACATCAATATCAAACCCTAGGGGGTGGCGAAAACATGAGGTTCCAAGAGAAGAAGAAAATTTACCTTTTGATTAGATGAAGATCCTCCAACCACTCCAAATTCAAGATCGTACCTCAAATCGTCACCCAAACGACGAAGAATCGATCAAAATTCTCTGGGCTTTCTCCAAGGGGTGGCAGCAGAGTGAGAGGGAGAGAAGAGAGTGAACAATTTTTCCTTAATTTTCTTTCCTGACAAAAGAACCAAAACCTAGCCACCTCACCTAAGCTTTCCTTTAATTTAAAATTTATCCTCCCATACAAACAAATTGCTAATGAATCCTTCCCTTGCAATTTGTCACCCAACAAGCCTATGGATGAAAAATAGAAAAATTTAAACAAAATTTTAAAACTCGGTATTAATAATTAAAATTAATATTTTAACCGAAAATTGAAATTTACCTTGTAACGGGGCGTTACAGAGCTCAAGGTCTACATTATCTCCTTTCCCTTTTGATGCACATACACATGCATACAGATGCAAAACTACGTGAATGCTTAAGAGATGAGGCATGCATGCCTATATATTGATTCATATTTAAAAAGATCATAAGAGTACAAAGCATAGCAAACAATTCATATATAGCTATGAGAACAATCTGAATAACTAGGTATTTCCTTGATGAGCACTTCATAGGTTTATGCCAACAATATCATTTCATTTCACCTTCATCAATCTACATCGATCATATCCTTGTAGAGCAAGGATTAAAGTACTCAACACCTTATACTCGAGGATAGGTTAATATCTAACCCTTCCCTTATACTTAAAACAGGAGACGTGTTTAGAACGTAATTTACCTGATATCCTTTTTGATTTACCCACACATTAGGTATTCCATACCATTCCTAACTCACCGGGAGATACTTCGTCAAAAATAGTGGTTAATGTTATATTTTTACATATATAATCTTCTTGCTAGTATCCCAAGAAATTCATGTTAATCATGAACAAATAAACATACAAGGATGGTTAACAATAAATACTTTCTAAACTTTATGAACTCTAGTAGATTAGTTAATGGCTAGTCTCTTCTCAAAAGCCCTTGCCAACCTTTATCATTTTAAATTATCCTTTATTAGACTTAATCAAAGTGTTAATGACTTTGATGCTAAACATTCTTAAAGTTCCCAACTAGACACAAATACATACTTTGTGTATTCTTCCTTTTCATGAACATATTCATGAATCTTCGACGTTTCATTCTACCCATTATAGCATATAGCCCATCACCCAATAAAATGCAAAGCATAAAAAAAATATTTTCAAGAAGCGGGAGCTCATGCCCAATTATCATACTCTTTGCCAATTACATTCTAATTCAAGGCTTTCTTTTCCTAACATATAAGTATGATTCCTCTTTTATCTAAGTTACATTAAGCATATAAAACATACATGCTTGTGTTAATCTCATACACTTGTAAAAGCCCTAGCTTCCTTTTTCTAAGAACTTTTATTTACATGAGGATCTAACTTGCATATTATTAAGCTATATTGATCTAAAAACATCCTATGTCGTTACATTGGCGCCTTACCATTCAATTTTAATCTTAGCAATTTATATATATAAGTACATGTAAAAGTATTTTAAAACCCATTTATTCCCACCTTGCATAAAGAACTAACTAGGTTGGAGTTGCTTGTTCCTTCATCTACACATAAAATATTTTACATAACATTTTAGACTTTAGCTCCATTTAACTATAACAAGTTTAAAATTATTTTAAAACAACCCCATATGATTTATTAACCATTAATATCATTCTTGAACAGTTTAGGATCAATTAAACAACATCCTGGGACTCACAGTCCTAAAACCCGAGCCTAAAAAACAGTGCCTATACTTTTATCGACAAAAATAGCGGGGGAGAGAGGTGTTCGGCCAAACAGGTGTTCAATTAAATAAAATTGTGTAATTTTTACTTCAGACCTTCAATTTAAGTCTAGTTCATTAAGAAATTAGCCCTAAATCAAAAGAAACAAAACAAAATACTTAGGTGATGTTGTTTAAAGAGTATATATAAAATCCATGGAGTTTCTTATTAAAATTCTTCAAGAACTCATAAAACTTAATTCATATACAAATCCTTCTTTATGAATAATCAAAACCCTAGCTTAGTCTACATGAAAACCATTGTAAAACATAATAATTTTCAATTTTTCATCTCAATTTTTTTGATTTCAAAGGTTATAAATAAAACCCAAACATCAAACCACAATTTCCCCAATTTTACCTAAAACCTATAAATAAGATTCTACTTGAAAATTCATCCAACTTCAGCTTTTATTTGAGTGATTTTGGTCAAAAATTGAGAAAACCCAAGGTTTTCCCTTCCATGGAAGTCCACATCCAAGAAGAGAAGAAGATGAGCTGATTTTTTAGTTTTAAAAATTACATGAAATGAAAATTTCCTTTTATTTTATTTGTTGATTAAAGGAGAGAATGACACCTAAATTGATGACTAATCATTTACTTGTTTTCTACCATTTTTCTTATTTAAAAACTTAACACCAACCCTTCAAATTTCAACTTTTATCATCCATTTATGCATGTTCTAAAACTAACCCAAAATCTATTTAACCATAGATAATTAATTATCCATTCAACTAACCATGGTTAGTTTGTTAGCCAACCTTGGTTTACTCATTTAACCTTAGTTAACTCACCCAAAGTAATTTACTAACTTCAAATTAACCATGGAATATCATTTTATTTCAAGTTTTGTTATTTTAAATAGCCATTTACTATTATTTTTCCTGAAAACCTGAACCACCTCACGAACAATCATTATTTCAAGTTTAAATATTTATTTAAACTTTCATTTTACTTATTCATAAGTTATAAACCCATTTCCTCATAAAATATTTCTCTAAATAATTAAATTATTAAACTTAATTATTTTCCGAAACCTCGTGCTATTATATTCACCCCACCTTGAAGACTTTGCATCCTCGCAAAGTAAAACCTTAGTTTTAAAAACAAGGTTTCACCTCATGCTTGCACCTCATCAAGCATTCCTCGTATTTATTGTTTTTGCCCTTCTAACACATACAAGATGCAAATAGGACTAACAACCAATTCTTTGTTATTTATAACATAACAAACCCTTCAGTTATCAAAAATGGGTTATGTAAGTCATTCGTCTCTACGGATGCTACACTCATCCTCCAATATATTATCCATTTATATTCAGGTTACCCTCTACCCCCAAAATGCACAACCTTGCACATTCATTTTCAAGTTGGGACCAGTTCCAAGTTGAGACTTAACTTACGAAGCTCTAAGCTAATGTAAGACTAGTCAATTTGAGCGAGCGAACCATCTTACTTTTCTTTTCGACCCTTAGATTTAAGGCTCTTCAAGTATATAGCTTATACAAGCCTTAGTTGCTATCGTAATCCCCCTTAGAACCCTTCCCCTAGTACTGTGGATCATACAATATCAAGACATAGACCTGAAGAAAGTTCAGGCATAATTACTAAAAATCTAGAAATGAAAGGTCAAGTTTGCATCCATCCTCATCCAGTATATGACTCAATCTTTGACTTTAAACGATAAAAACCATTCCAGTATATGGCTCAATCTTTGACTTGACAACAATAGCATCACATTAATTAAATCACTAACTGTGACGACCCGTCACTTTTAAATAAATTAAATCAGAGAAAAACAGCGGAAGCCTTTTATTTTAAGAAAATTGGCGTGATTATGTTTGAAAATAGGCTAGCCAAAACCTGTTTACATCTTAAATTCAAATATCTAAAAACACAAGGAACATTAAGTTCCTATCAAGAGTTCAAAATGATTTATAAACATAAAAGTAAAGACAAAAGCTCTTAAGAGCCATTTACAAATATACAACTCCAAAATTATATAAAATTCACAAAACCATGTACATGGATTTTTACAACTACTTAGTCCATCTCGAAATCATCACCCTCTCGATCAAGCGCGCACCAGCTCCTCTCCCACGATCCCAAACATTACCTGAAATGTTTGTAATATCATGAGCTAAAAAACTAAGCCCAGTGAGAATAATAAGAATAAAAAGTAAAGATAGACCTCAAACTCGCATTTCGATTTGTGTCCAATTAATCTGACACAATTCACTCCTAAAGTCCTCCAACTCTAGGTAATTACATTCTAAACTTTCCAAATGATGATATTACTACATTCTTGGTCAATCCTCATCCATTAAACTTGTTATGACATAGAATAAGTAAAGTAAATAAACTTTGTATAAAATATAACATCTCAGTTCTCTATATCATCAATCATATGCAATGTAGGGTTCGCATATACCCTTATGCATGAATGAAGTAATGCGTCAATCCCGTAGGATACCATTCACTCCTTTTTCATCTAGAGTAATGAGCAAATCCCGTAGGATCCCATTTGTCTCTTTTTCACTTTCGTTTCTTTTTCACTTGCTTTCTCTTTTTCATTTCTTTTTCATGAATGATGCGATAATGGTATGGTGTAAATGATAAGCATATGCTTGCATATCTTGTAAAAGTAAATAAATAAAGTGCGGAATTAAAACAAGTAAAATAAATGAGCATCTCGGACGAACGATATGTAAATCGAATTTCGGTATCAATAATAAAAGTAGAATCATAACTTAAACGATTAACCTAACCTTCAAGGATTCTAAACTTCCAATATAATCCGAGGTTCTTTTAATCGTTCTAAATACAAGTTGGATCTTTTAACCTCCAATGATCCATCCTAAACTTCGAAACGAATCTAACTTAGAACTTTCTAAGGTTCAATGCTTTCCTCGAGAACTCCTAAGTTCTCACGTAAAGAACTAGCTCCTAATCCTAGGGTACTAGCTCATTCCCTCTACTCTTAGATTCGGTTTCTAGTCTTAGTTTCAAATGCTACAAACCTTCATACTCATTCGCTTTCTATAGCTACTTTAAATCCTAACTATTCTCACCTTAGCCAAATAAGAGTTCGCTCCAAGTTTCCGAAAGCACGATCAAACAATGATCCGAAACACCTACAATTAATTACATCTACAATTAATAAATAAACATACATTGATCAATTAACATCTAAAAGCTCAAAACAACGAACAACCCCATAAACCCCACTATGAGACTCTCGGCCCCCCATAAAAAGTGGGTCTCGGGTTTGGTTTTCCGGCTTTTAGGTACTTTAGAGGTGTTTCGAGTTGGTTTTAAGCAAATTCGATATTCCCGATTTCAATGGGTATCAATAATTAGGGTTTTTGAACATTAAGCCCTTTCCCGAACTGAATTTAAATAAACATTAATTCACTAATTTATAACCCATATTCCAATCCCAAAAGGTAAATTTCAAACGGGAAGGGTTTCGACTGAAACTCGGTTTTAGGGTTATGGGAAAGTTTCCAAAAACTCTTAAAACTACTCCCGTATTTACAAACACCGAGTTTCACGGCAAGAAATCAAAAGAAAACAAAGAAAACTCCATTAAAACACTATTTGGAGCTCAGGGTTTGAAACTTTACTTACCGAGAACTCCGTGGATCTCGAGAGAAAAGCACGATGGTTAGGTGGAAAAGAATCCTAGACTCGAGGGCTTTGTGATGCAACCGAAATCGAGTCGATCCGCCGAGAAAAGAGCAAAAACCCAAAATCCCCCAAATCCCTCATGATAGCTTCGGCCTTGGGAGAAAAAGATGAGAGGTTTTTGGTCAACTTTGGTCAATTGCTTGATTTTTAAAGACAAATGATAGTGTTTTGAAATTTTTAAGAAATTGGAAATGACGGTTGTGTCCTTTTATGACTTTTGACTTCTAAAACGAAACCCGATGCTCTTAAATAAATCTAAAGGTGATTAATAATTATTAATTGGCCTATTGATAATTATTAATGTCACCGAAACGAAATTTAAAGTATTAAAACGATTAAAAAGAATTTCGGGCGAAATTAACTACTAAAATCGAAATTACAAAAATATAATTAATCTAAATACTTAAATTGAAATAAATAAATAAATAAATAACATTAAATAAATAATAAAATAAAAAAATAATAAAATAAAAAAAATTTCACTTCAAAATAACGGGACGTTACACTAACCTTTTTCATTCTCTGACTTTATGTCAAGCCATTCGGGTTACCTTGTTTTATCATACAAGGCGATAAACGAGAAGTAGTATCATTAAGCACCACACATCATTTGCACGAATGAAACTATCCATACCACGTTGTGGACTCTGATAATGTAAATATAACAAATAACATGCCAATATGTACATAAATTATCAATCAAAGCTATAAATGTATAGCAGACAACACACATATCCCGTAAAACTACCCTTTCTCTTTCTTATAAAATAAAAAAAAATTGACTTCAAAATAACGGGACGTTACACTAACCTTTTTCATTCTCTGACTTTATGTCAAGCCATTCGGGTTACCTTGTTTTATCATACAAGGCGATAAACGAGAAGTAGTATCATTAAGCACCACACATCATTTGCACGAATAAAACTATCCATACCACGTTGTGGACTCTGATAATGTAAATATAACAAATAACATGCCAATATGTACATAAATTATCAATCAAAGCTATAAATGTATAGCAGACAACACACATATCCTGTAAAACTACCCTTTCTCTTTCTTATAAAATAAAAAAAAATTTCACTTCAAAATAACGGTATGTTACACTAACCTTTTTCATTCTCTGACTTTATGTCAAGCCATTCGGGTTACCTTGTTTTATCATACAAGGCGATAAACGAGAAGTAGTATCATTAAGCACCACACATCATTTGCATGAATAAAACTATCCATACCACGTTTTGGACTCTGATAATGTAAATATAACAAATAACATGCCAATATGTACATAAATTATCAATCAAAGCTATAAATGTATAGCAGACAACACACATATCCCGTAAAACTACCCTTTCTCTTTCTTATACTAAAACATTTAAGCATATACTACTACTCGATTTTATTTGGTTCTAAACCATATCCTTATCATCTTTTCGTTCTTTGTTCCTTTCATTAACTCGTCCAAACTATCTAAGCTTCCTTTTTATTTGTTAACATGAGCAAACTCGAAACATACTCTCGATCTATCAATTTTATTTGCCTATAGATCCTTAAATCACCATTAATCATGAATGGTTTAAACTATTATTATCATACCTAAATATATTTAGTTTACTATGATATCCATGAAGAGTCTACTTTCACTCTTCAAATCTCTTGTACTCTTTCGCGTAGAGCATTCCTTAACCAATTACATTGCTTATGATATCCTACAATTTTAGTCTAGGATCGAACAAGTTTCCTTCCTAATCATCAAATATCAATTTCAATCTATGCTATAAAGCCCTCCTACATACAAGTTAGTTGAATTAGTAACCTTTAATCACATTCAAGGGCTAATCATTCAATCAAAACTCAATCGAGTTTGCTCAAATCCAGTCAAATAAATAATTCAACTATCATAAGTTAAAGAGATTCCGGAATATGTGGTACTGTTGAACGTGAATTGCGACTTGGGAAGGACATAGTAGAAAATATTTACACATAAGACTTCTAATCCAAATGTCATACTGGCTTTGATCCAACTGTAACGACCCGACCCAAATAATTAGGCTTGGTCGAGAGTACTTTAGCGGAAGGGCGCAAAACATGAAATTCAAATAACTTAAAGAAATGTATTTGAAAATTCACCTAATAAACAATTATGGTCAAAGCCACATGTATGTAACCAGGGGAACGTAGACTATTTTAAAAAACAAAGTGGATACAATCATTGGGCACATCACCTCGGGTTTTAAGAAAACAAAACGTTGAAGTGTCAAGCAAGAATAACGTATAAACGAACCAACTTTATTTACTTGAAATGACTTCATTTACAATCTAATGTTGAGTACATATTATGACTGTCTTAACAATTAACACTTATTACAAAACTGTTTTATATAACTCACCTACAACTCTGGTCGGCGAGTTACGATATCTGCTAGTCTGTTCCCAAAATCATCATCCAAGCTCTAACGCATACCAGCTTCTCGAGACAAACTCGACTGATCCCTAAAATGGTTTGGTGTAGCACCCTGAGTATAGCGACTCAGTAAAAATAAACAATAAAAGGTAAAATTTATGTGAAGTCCTCAAAGTATGAATTGAGGACGACCTCTTCAGACATTTTTCCTTCCAATAAGTTCTACCTTTACTAAGGTCTATCACAATCACAATAATATGTGAAAACAAATAAGCAAATTAACAATATAACAAACACATATTCTAGTCTCAAGAATAAGTAAACATACACAATTCTCATTATCAATATCATACATTATGCCATCACATATCATCACATATCTTCCTCGTGATGCCATATTGCATACCATCTTCGTAAGGCCATTTCATACTCTCTTCAATATGTCATTGCATACTCCCTTCTTTATTCCATTACATACTCATTGCTCACATGAAGCTTACCACCAAGAATCGCATTCAGAACTCAAGGTCTACATCATCTCCTTTCCCTTTTATTGCACATGCACATGCATACAAATGAAAAACTATGTGAATGCTTCAGAGATGATGGATGTATGCCTATATATCGATTAATATATCAAAATTTCATCAGAGTACAAAGGATTGCAAACAATTCATATATAAACATTCATTAGTAGAACTATAGATACGAGAACAATTTGAATAACTAGGCATAGTCTTGATGAGCACTTCATAGGTTTATGCAAACAATATCTTGTCATTTCATCTTCATCGATCTTCATCAATCATATCCTTGGTAGAGCAAGGATTAAAGTTCTCAACACCTTATACTCTATAATAGGTTAATATCTAACCCTTCCCTTATACTTAGCCTTAAGTCCCGCATACTTAAAATAGTATATGTGTCACGACGCAACTTGTGTGAACTCCCTTTTCATTTACCCACACCTTAGGTAATCCATACCCTTCCTAACTCATCAAGAGATACTTTGTCAACCACGGTGGTTAATGTTATACTTTTATCTATCAACTCTTCTTCCTAGTATCCCGAGGGATTCATGTTAATCACAAACTAATAACCATGGAAGGATGGTTAACCATAAATTATTATCCACAATTTACCAATATAGTATCAAACGCCCTTTTGGCTTATCTTTAGAACTTATTCATGAAACTTTTTAGTTGCCCGTTAATCTTAAGTAGAACTTGAGGTTTGAACTTTTAATATTTTTACATATGATGGTTAAGTTCATTTCTAATTTGAGTTTCTTTATAACACTACTTTTGGTGTTGTTTGAAAATCTTTAACCTAGAATATTTTATGTCACTTTCAAAATATATATATATATATATATATTTAAGTTGAATATTCTTTATTTGCTTAGCCCTAGCACTAGTTAAATCACCTAGTATACCTTTAAAAATTAGCCCATTATATCAAATAATTCTGAGAAAAGAGTTCAAACTCTAATTCAACCTTCTCATCTAAATTAAATAAATATTTTCAATAGGGAACTAGCCCATTGTCTTATCTTAACCTTTTCCATTCCCATATCTTTTAAACTTCATTCACTTAATGGGTTTCAACTTTAAAGTTTATGAACTCGTCAATTAGATAATAGCTAATCTCTTCTCAAAAAGCCCTTGCCAACATTTATAATTTTAAATTATCCTTTATTACACTTAATCAAAGTGTTAATGACTTTGATGCTAAATATTCTTCAAGTTCCCAACTATGAACCCTCCACGTTTCATTCTACCGACTATAGCATATAGCCCATCACCCAATCAAATGCAAAGAAAAAACAAACATTTTCAAGAAGTGGGAACGCATGCCCAATTATCATACTCTTTGCCAATTATATTCTAATCCATGGCTTTCTCTTCCTAATATATAATTATGATTCCTTTTTAAGCTTAGTTATAGTAAGCATCTAAAACATACATACTTGTGCTAATCTCATACATTTGTAAATGCTCTAGCTTCCTTTTTATAAGAACTTTTATTAACATGAGGATCTGACTTGCATATTATCAAGCTACATTGATCTAAAAGCATCCTATGTCTTTGTATTGAAGCCTTCCCATTTAATTTTAATCTTAGCAATTTATATATATAAGTACATGTAAAAGTACTTTACTACCTATTTATTCCCACCTTGCATAAAGAACTAACTAGGTTGGAGTTGCTTGTTCCTTCATATACACGTAAAACATTTTACATAACATTTTAGACATTAGCTCCATTTAACTATAACTAGTTTAAAATTATTTCAAAACAGCCCCATATGATTTACTACCCCTTTAATATCAATATTGACATAAGAGCAATGGAACAACATCTTGGGACCTCAAAACAGCCCCAAAACCAGAGCCAACAAAACAACCCCTATACTTTTATTTACAAAAACAGTGGGGAAGAGTGTTCGGGCAAACGGGTGTTCTTTTAAATAAAATTTTGTAATTTCTACATCCCAATTTCAATTTAAGTCTAAGGTTCATTAATAAATCAGCCCCAAATTAAAAGAAACAAAACAAAACACTTAGGTGATGTTGTTTAAAGAGGATATATAAAATCCATATAGTTTCTTATTAAAATTCTTAAAGAACTCATACAACATAATTCATATACAAATCCTTATTTTTGAAACATCAAAACCCTAGCTTAGTTTATATGAAAACCATTGTAAAACATAACAATTTCACAATTTTGTCTCAATTTGTTTGATTTCAAAGGTTATAAACAAAACCCAAACTTCAAATTACAATTTCTCCAATTTTACCCAAAACTTAGAAATTGAAAACTTACTTTTCGTACGTAAAACAAAGGGGAAACTTGATAATCCTTCTTGAATAAGCTTCTACTTGAAAATGCATCCAATTTAGGCTTTTACTTGAGTGGTTTTGGTCAAGAATTGGTAAAACGCAAGGTTTTCCCTTCCATGGTGGTCCACGACCAAGAAGAGAAGAAGATGAGCTGATTTTTTAGTTTTAAAATTACATTAAATGAAAATTTCCTTTTTATTTTATTTGTTGATTAAAGGAGAGAATGACACCTAAGTTGATGACTAACCATTTACTTGTTTTCTAACATTTTTCTTATTAAAAACTTAACACTAAGCCTTCAAATTTCAACTTTTATCTTCCATTTATGCATGCCCTAAAACTAATACTAATCCATTTAACCATAGTTAATTAATTATCCATTCAACTAACCATGGTTAGTTTCTTACCCAACTTTGGTTAACTCATTTAACCTTAGTTAATTCATCCAAAATAGTTTACTAACTTCAAGTTAACCATGTAATATAATTTTATTTCAAGTTATGCTATTTTAAATTAAAATAGCCATTTACTATTATTTTTCCCGAAAACCCGAACCACCTCACGAACAATCAGTATTTCAAATTTAAATATTCATTTAAACTCATTTAACTTGTTCATAAGTTATAAACTCATTTTCTCATAAAATATTTCTCTAAATAATTAAATTGTTAAACTTAATTATTTTCCAAAACCTCGGGCTATAACATGGAAGGAACTTCCCTGAATAATCAATCATTAGCAGTTTGATTGCTATTTGCTTGAGAATATGAGAAAATCTGGGGAAAAAGTTCATGCTTCTGCATGCATATTTCTTGGTTGACCCTAATTTCCTTTTCCCTAAAATCAAAACAAAGCAAAAAACAAAAACAAAAAGCATAGAAATTTGGGTTGCCAACCAAAAAAGTGCCTTCTATTTAATGTCTATCGCTAGAAGATGTTGCTTCTTCTTTAATGAGCAACCCAAATTGATTTGTCATATTTCCTTATTACAAGTTTAGCTCCTGGAATTTTGGGTTTAGGAGTAGAAGCAACCTACAGTCATTTTCAAATAATTTTAAAATATCAGTAGCTAAAGGATAACAAAATCGGTCATAGCATAGATTGAGGAATTGACACTATAATGTTCCATGGAGTTATGAATATTGAATTTAATGACCTCACCATCAAACTTCACGGTAATCTTTCCCTCATGCACATTAATGATCATTTTAGAGGTGTATAAGAACGGTCTTCCTAATAACATTAAAGAGGGAGTAAAAATATCATCCCCCATATCAACATAGAAATTAGTAGAAAAGACCAAACTATTCACCTTAACTAAAGCATCCTCTAAAACACCTTAGGGTCTCACTTGATCTATCAACAAGTTCTAAAATTACGTCAGTTTCTTTCAAATCTCCAAAGTTTAAATATTTATAAACAGAAAGAGGCATAACATTAATTAAGGCACCTAGATCAAGCATGGCTTTATCAAATTTAACCCCTCCTGATTGACAGGGAATAACAAACATACCTAGATCTCCACCTTTAGGAGGCAACTTCTTCTGAATTTTGACTGAGACATTTTCCCCCACACATATTTTCTCACCATCATTGATTTTCTTCTTATTAATGCACCAATTCTCGAGAATTTAGCATAGCGAAGTACGTGTCTAATAGCATCATTCAATGTAATATTTACCTTGACTTTTTAAAACGTCTCAAACATTTCTTTCTCTTCGTCAATTTTCCATGAGTTAGTCAAACGATACGAAAAAGGGGGAAAAGTCAATGATACCTTAGTTTTGTTTTGATCAGAAATCTCCAATTGAACTTTGGGAGGTAAGACAACTTCCTTTTTTATTGTAGCTTTTTTAGCATGATTAATCTTTTTCATTTTAGGCTCTCCCAAAGTTGGTCCACTTCTTAGCATGATGACACTAGCATTTTAGATTCAGTTATTCACAGTTTGAGAAGTTAAATTGTAACAACCCGGATTTTTGCTCAAGGGTATTTTGGTCTTTTCACCAATTTTGAACCAAATAACGTTATCTTTAGTTTTTCCAAACCGTCGTGTAGTTACGATTCCAACAAAATTGACTATGCGCAATTCCGAGTCTCGAGTAAAAAGATATGGCCTGAATACTGTTTATGTCCTTTAGTTATATTTTTCTGAATAAGGGCATTATGGTCTTTTGGTAGTCTTCATGCATTCATATTCTTCAAAACCCTAAACCTAAATCCTCTAAGACTCACGCTCTTTCTCTCTCTCTCTCTGCCTCTTAGCCGTCATCACGTCCTTGCTGGTTTTTCGTCAATTCTCGTTTGATTTCACATTCAATTCTTTGAGGTAATTCTTACATTTTCTTTCCCATCGTTCCATCTTCTTATTCATGTTGTTAAATGGCCAAAAACACTTATGAATTCATGTCTGCTCGTTTGATTTTATTCAACCATCGGGTTCACGTGTTTCGTTTGTAAACTGATCGTCGTGTTTATGTCGAGATTTTTGAAAGGTAATTTGTTATTCGTTATTTCCTTCAAGATCTTTTTGGTGTTGCAAGTTGAAAGACCATATTGTTCATTGTTTTTGTCGTGTTAATGGCCTTGCCGTTTTCTAAGTTTTAGATCGTCGGTTTCTGGGTTCTTCTGCCGTCGTTCTTAAAGTTTTGAGTTGAGATTTGATTTTGTTTTACGTCAAAAACTTTGTGGAGCTTCAATCCCTAACGCCACCGACCTCTCCCTGTACATTTTTCCATTGCCACGAGGTCAGAACGCGCTGCAGGTCATCACCGAAAATTCAGGTAAGCGCTGCGTCTTTTCTTCCCTGTCGCATGTGGGCTGTTGCTTTGGAGAAGAACCGGTCCAGCTGGACCAACTGGATTTGGTTCAATTGGACCGGTTCAGTTGTTTTTTTTGGTCAATTCGAGCCGGTTTTCATCCCGTTAGCCCGGTTCTCATGAAATTGACTTGATATTAATATTATTTCAGGTCTTGGGCGTCGTAAGGAGTTTTATTGAATTTATTTCGAGGCCGTTTGCTTGTTTAATTTGGAATTAAGGTAGGTTAATTCCTACTTAGCAGTTAAATTAAATATTTTGTGCTTGCTTGTTTATTGTGTGATTATTGTGATATTTTCGGGAGATGATTCATTGATTATTATTATTATTATTATTATTATTATATTTATTATTATTATTATTATTATTGTGTCCTTGTTTGATTTGCAAATATTGTATTTTCATGTGGTTTTCATATTATTTATTTATTACGTATGTTAATTCGATGAGTGGTTTAGCTAGAGCCTTTAGATTTTACAACTTGAGTTGAACCTAATAATTAACATATATTAAATTTGTTGAGCGTATACTATGGCACGTATTATGAATGGCCTATACCCCACTATGATCATATTTTCAAGCGCATAGTATGGCACGTATCAAGAGTATCCCTATACCCCACTATGATACATATATGAAAATTTAATAGCAATTTAATAACGGATGCTATGGCACCTATCATGGTGGGTTACAAGGCACCATGGTCATATTTTCAAGCGTATAGCATGCCATGTAAGTTTAATAATGACAAAGAGATGACGTAGGCTAAGTATCTACTAATTAATGTTAAATAATGGAAATAGACGAGTATCCATAAGTTATTATACTTATATGATTATGTGTTGAATTTAATTTGCTTATTTGAGTTTGGATTTAATTTACTGATTTAAAAACTCACGGTATTCGTATGCCCTGCAAACTTTTATTTTGCAGGTAAAAGTGATAATAGTGGAATCCACGGTGTCTGACGAGGATGGCGCTACACTGAGAGCCCTTAGGACTTGTTATTTAGTTATTTCATTTTTCTTTTTGAATATTTCATTTTATGGACTATCTTGTTAGTCTTTATTTTTATGGAATTTCATTTTCACTTATTTTATTTGTTTTAATCATTTAAAATGGCGCCAAAATAAAAGTTTTATTTCGAATATATTTTGGTAATTAAATAAACGCTTCCGCAATTATTTGATTTTACTCTAATTTAATTATATTTTTCAAATGAGTCATGTATTTACTTATTTAACCATTTATTTTGGGTCGCGTTGTTACAATTGGTACAGAGCCCTAGGTTTAAGGGTTCTGTAGACTGTATGTGTCACATACATTTAGTGTTGTCTTTTGGACCAGTGTAGCACCTCGTCAGCGCCAGGTATGCCTTGAACTTAATAAATTAAATTATATTCAAATAATAGTGTTATGTTTATAAGTTGGAAACTGTGTAAAGAAAGATAAAACCCTAAGAGGTTTATTCTTGTTTGTGAATTCAGAATGCCTCCTCGTAGGGCACCTGTGAATCAAGTACCTCTGAATCAACAAGAAGATGGGGGAAAATCAGAAGATTCCAGTGGCACCCGCTCCTACCGTGACTTTCACTAATACGCAGCTCTCCTTGCTTATCGAGACGTTGAGTAGATCACCAGTTGCATCAGCACAGGTACCTGAGACGGTAGTTGATCGATTCGGGGTGACAGTGGAAGCGAGATTTCTTACAATGCTTTGTAAGAGCTTAATACAAACTTTTGATGGAAAGTCTACGGACCCTGCAGTAGCTGATGAATGGATATATCAGTTAGAGACTGGTTTTGATGAGATTAACTGTCCCGAGAGGCTGAAGGCTCACTGTGGTGCTGCAATGCTGAAAGCAGAAGCTCGTTATTGGTGGGATTCATCTGCGAGATCCATTGACCGAGTAAACGGTGTTATACCTTGGGAAATCTTCAAAGCAAAATTCTTTGAGAAGTATTATCCTAGAACGTAAAAGTATCAGATGAAGAAAGAATTGTTGACTTTGACTCAAGAGTCAAGAACTGTTGCCGAGTACGAGAGAGACTTCAACAGATTATCTCGTTTTACTCCTAAGCATGTCAATACTAAAGCTAAAAAGTCTACAGACCCTGCAGTAGCTGATGAATGAATATATCAGTTAGAGACTGGTTTTGATGAGATTAACTGTCCCGAGAGGCTGAAGGCTCACTGTGGTGCTGCAATGCTGTAAGAAGAAGCTCGTTATTGGTGGGATTCTACTGCGAGATCCATTGACCGAGTAAACGGTGTTATACCTTGGGAAATCTTCAAAGCAAAATTCTTCGAGAAGTATTATCCTAGATCGTAAAAGTATCAGATGAAGAAAGAATTGTTGACTTTGACTCAAGGGTCAAGAATTGTTGCCGAGTACGAGAGAGACTTCAACAGATTATCTCGTTTTATTCCTAAGCATGTCAATACTGAAGCTAAAAAGATGGAAGCTTTCATCATGGGACTTAGAGAGGACATCCGGGGAAGTGTAGAAGCTGATTTTCCCACTACTTATGCTACAGCTCTAGCTACCAACATCTCAAGGGCAGAGTTCTGGGCAGAAAAGGAAATTTGATCAGTCAGAGAATCAACACAATCAGGATTCACCCCCGGAGCAGATTTAGGACAATCAACAAAACCATAATAGATCAGGTCAGACTCCGAGGTACACCTATCCTTAGTGTCGCCATTGTTCGAAGTATCACACGGGTCATTGCACAAAGATAAAGTGTTTTACTTGCAATCAGTTGGGACATATCTCTTCTCAGTGCCATACTACAGCTACTCCACTGAACCAGAGGCCAGCTCCCAAGGCTCTTCCCCCTCCGCCTCATCAGAAACCTTAGGAAGGTAAGATTTTTATTACGAATAGTGAATATTTTATATGTTTTTTTCTAGTTATTCTTTTATATCTCTTGTTTGTTGTGAGACATGTTGTGATTGAATTAGAACTTTTAATCTTTGATGGTCTTTGTGCCTACACCAGCTGAGGTGTCTATATTAGCCAATTAATAACGTAGGTCTAGTCTAATTTTGTTGTGTGGTCTAAGCTAAGTGTAAAATTGAAAGTCTTTTTATCAGCCATTTTGTTGTGATGTTGAGCATGGATTGATTGGTTTCTAATCATGTCGTTTTAGTTATGGGTAGTAAAACTTGAAACGTGAAGTTTAAGATAGTTAAAATTTTATTGTGCAACTCAAAGTTCGAAGAGACAACTTGAGGAAGCAAGGGTGTGACGTTGTCTAATGCGGTGTTCGTTCTTGTAGTATGAACACTTTTCGAGGACGAAAAATTTTTAAGGAGGGAAGATTGTAATAACCCAGATTTTCGCCCAAGGACATTTTGGTCATTTCACCAATTTTGAACCAAATAATGTTATCTTTAGTTTTCCCGAACCGTCGTGTCGTTACGATTCCAACGAAATTGACTATGCGCAATTCTAAGTCCCAAGTTAAAAGATATTGCCTGAATACCGTTTCTGTCCTTTAGTTATATTTTTCTTAATAAGAGCATTATAGTTTTTTGGTAGTCTTCATGCATTCATATTATTCAAAACCCTAAACCTAAATCCTCTAAGACTCACACACACTCTCTCTCTCTGCCTCTTAGCTGTGATCACGTCCTTGCCGGTTTTTCATCAATTCTCGTTTGATTTCACGTTCAATTCTTCGAGGTAATTCTTGTTGGGGTTTCTGCCCTAAATCTTAAGTAATCCAATTAAACTATAAATAAATAAAGGAATTATTAATTAGTAATATTTACATTGTCATTTAGTTATTAATTAATAAATGTAATTTATCATAAGATCCAGAGTTACTTATGATAACTTAAGGTGAGCATATGATGCGGGAAGATTCACTTAAGTGTAACTCAAATAGTTTGTGGTACATGAATAAAGGTTGGGTGCCTTATTTCTGGTAACACCACTAACACGGTCCACTTGTGAATTGGCACAAGTGATCTCATCTGGATCGCTCATGTAGAGACATGTGAGTGGGGGTGTTGCTGCAATAGAGATTGTAGTAGACTGGACTAAGATAAACTTACTGTCTTATAGGAAAGCCGTTACAGAAAGACACTTCGTTTATCAACAGGTTGATCATGTACAATTGATCTTAATCCTGAGTGGATTACGAGCTCCTGTTCTCAAGAGACAAGCCTTTGATTTGCATAGGTGAGAGTGACTCGATATAGTTCGCTCAATATGCCTCCCACTTTGGGGATTGCATCTTGCTTAGAGCTGGAACGTAATTACACAAGAATTGGAATTCACTTTTTTCCATATAGGAAAATAGATAAGTAGTTCCGTTATGGACTGATTCGGTCTTGAACAGCGGGGCCCCATATTCCTCTGATCAAGGAAAAGGTTAAAGACGCATGGAGGTTAATACGGTGCAAATACCTAGCCATGTATACGAACTAACTTGTGAAGGATCAAAGTGTAGTTAATGATTATAGCCAATGGACATAACTATGTCTATAGTACTAAGAGTGCAACTCTAGATATTTAGTGGAGTTATCTAGGAGTTAATGAATGGGAATTAATTAATTAAAAGGAGTTTTAATCAAAGGTAATTTTGGATCATTGGAGATTAGTCCTATAGGTCCATTAAGTCCTCCGAGCTAACGCATGTAATTGATAACATAAATTAATATGATTAATTTCTTTGGAAAAAATAGAATTAAATAGAGGAGTCTATTTGATTAATTAAAAGAAATTAAATAGAGGAGTCTATTTAATTATTTAATTAATGGTGGAATTAAATAGAGGAGTCTATTTAATTATTAAATAGAAAAGTCTATTTAATTAATTATGAGAGATTAAATAGAAGAGTCTATTTAATTAAATTAATTTTGAGTTGTCCAAAATTAATGGAAATTTAAATAGAGGAGTCTATTTAAATATTTAATTTGAGATTGTCCAATTAAAGAGGAAATAAATAAAAGGAGTTTTATTTATTGGAATAAATAAAAAGAGTTTTATTTATTTATTTATTTAATGGAATTGTTCCATTAAATAAAAAGGAAAATAAAATGCTCAATATTGTCATGAGACGATGATAGGGGCATGTGACCCATGGTGGGGTCACACTCCACCTTGGTCAAAGGGTTGACTAAGTTTTTCATTTTATTTTATATTAATATCTTATTTCAAATTAATGTGATTAATTTAAATGGAAGATATGGAATAATATATTTAAATTAATATTGATTAATTTAAATAAAAGATATGAGATATTTTATTATGGAATAAAATATAATATCTTTATTATTCAAATATATTTTAGAATATCTTATTTAATTATTTATTTATTAAAAGATATTCAAAATATTTTCTGAGGCCTTAGTTTTCCTATAAATAGGAACCTTGGGGTGACCCAAAAACACATAACTAAGAGAGCAAAAGAAAAGGCTAAGGAAATTCCTCTCCTCCCACTCTCTTAGCCGCCCATAGGGTGATTGGGAAGAAAAATTTCTTCTTCCCATTTTTCCTTTTTCCAAAAAAGATAGTGCCCACGCACCGATTCTCTTTTGTGCTTAGTGAAGAAGTACTTTTTGGTGGTCCCAGGATCGTAACCAGCCAAGAACGAGGAAGAGCCAGACACTTCTCTACAAGGGTTAGTATTTCTTTTATGCATTTAGATTTTGATTGAATTATACTACAAGGAAAGATCCTTGAGACTTCCGTTTGAGAACTCTTTTAGAGGCCTCAATCCCAACAATTCTTACATTTCCTTTCCCATATTTCCATCTTCTTATTCACGTTGTTAATTGGCCAAAAACACTTATGAATTCATGTCTACTCGTTTGATTTTATTCAGCTATCGGGTTCACTTGTTTCGTTTGTAAACTGAGGGTTCGTCGTGTTTATGTTGAGATTTTTGAAAGGTAATTTGTCATTCGATATTTCCTTCAAGATCCATTTGATGTTGCGAGTTGAAAGACCATATTGTTCACTGTTTTTGTCGTGTTAATGGCCTCACCGTTTTCTAAGTTTTAGATCGTCGATTTCGTCTGCCGCCGTTCTTGAAGTTTTGAGTTGAGATTTGATTTTTTTTTACGTCAAAAACTTTGTGGAGCTTCAATCCCTAACGCCACCGACCTCTCCCCTATTGATTTTTCCATTACCACGAGGTCAGAACAGGCTGCAGATCATCGCCGAAAAATTCAAGTAAGCGCTGCGTCTTTTCTTCCCTGTCGCATGCGGGCTGTTGCTTTGGAGAAGAACTGGTCCAGATCGGTTCAGTTGTTTTTTGGTCAATTCGAGCCGGTTTTTATCCAGTTAGCCCAGTTATCGTGAAATTGACTTGATATTAATATTATTTCAGGTCTTGGGCGTCGTTAGGAGTTTTATTGAATTTATTTCGAGGCCGTTTGCTTGTTTAATTTGGAATTAAGGTAGGTTAAATCCTACTTAGAAGTTAAATTAAATATTTTGTATTTGCTTGTTTATTGTGTGATTATTGTGATATTTTCGGGAGATGATTTGTTGATTATTATTATTATTATTATTATTGTGTGCTTGTTTGATTTGCAAATATTGTATTTGTATGTGGTTTTTATATTATTTATTTATTACGTACGTACGTTAATTCGATGAGTGGTTTAGTTAGAGCCTTTAGATTTTACAACTTGAGTTGAACCTAATAATTAACATATATTAAATTTGTAGAGCGTAGACTATGACACGTATCATGAGTGGTCTTATACCTCACTATGATCATATTTTCAAGCGCATAGTATGGCACGTATCATGAGTGGCCCTATACCCCACTATGATACATATATGCAAATTTAATAGTAATTTAATAATGGATGCTATGGCACATATCATGGTGGGTTACAAGGCACCATGGTCATATTTTCAAGCGTATAGCATGCCATGCAAGTTTAATAATGACAAAGAGATGACGTACGTAGGCTAAGTACCTACTAATTAATATTAAATAGTGGAAATGGACGAGTATCCATAAGTTATTATAATTATATGATTATGTGTTGTATTTAATTTGATTATTTGAGTTTGGATTTAATCTACTGAGTTGAAAACTCACGGTATTCGTATGCCCTGCAAACTTTTATTTTGCAGGTAACAGTGATAATAATGGAATCTGCGGTGTCTGACGAGGATGGCGCTACACTGAGAGCCCTTAGGACTTGTTATTTAGTTATTTCATTTTTCTTTTTGAATATTTCATTTTATGGACTATCTTGTTAGCCTTTATTTTTATGGAATTTCATTCTCACTTATTTTATTTGTTTTAATCATTTAAAATGGCGCCAAAATAAAGGTTTTATTTAGAATATATTTTGGTAATTAAATAAACGCTTCCGCAATTATTTGATTTTACTCTAATTTAATTATATTTTTCAAATGAGTCATGTATTTACTTATTTATCCCGTTATTTTGGATCGGGTCGTTACATAAATTGCTTTGAGATTCCAATTTACTCATTGAAGTTACTACTTTTTCCACCTTAGTTTCCAGGTTCTTGATGCTTGCTATAGTTTCCTGTTCAAATTTAATTACGTTGGTAGAAAGAGATTGAACAATATCCTTTAAAGACAAACCTGGTTTAGAAGTGGGTTGTCGTGGGGGATCATATGCCCTTGATTGTTGATATTCGAGATCTCCTGGCCCATAATTCGAATTAGAATGATCCCGTCAACCTGGATTATAAGAATTAGAATAGGGATCATATCTTCTTTGAGGTGCTCCTTAAAAACTGCCTACAATATTGACGTATTCAGGTGATCCATCTTGAAGAGTAGGGCACATATCAGTTGGATGATTAGGAACAGTGCAAATCCTAAATACTCATGGTTGTTATAACTTTCATGCAGCTAACTGAAGCGCAAGAGTAGTAAGGTGATTTATTTTATTTTCAATAAATGAATTATGTACCTCATTCACGCTTCTAAAAGTGGATTCGTTAAGAGATCAACTTTGTTAACTAATCATTGCCATAGTGGTGATCAGCATTATAATTCAGTAGGAGCTTTGTTCACAATTTCTCCTCCACTAGTAGCATCCATCAACCTCCTCTCAATCAATGTCGTCATTCCTTCATTAAAGTATTGAATGAGGAGTTTTTCTGGAAAATCGTGTTGTGGGTAACTCGCACGAAACTTCTTGAAATGGGTCCAATACATGTGGAGAATCTCTATATTCGTTTGTGTGATTCCAGAAATCTCCCTTCAAATGTTTGAAGCTCGTGATTAGGGAAAGAATTCATTAAAAAGAAACTCAGCTAAGTTAGCCAATGTACTCACCGAAATTGGAGGTTGATCGAACAACCAATCCTTAGCCTGATCAATTTATAAGAATGGGGAATGCTCGCAGCTTGATTTCATCCTCAGTTACCCTTTCTAGCTTTATGCTTTGGAAGACAACATGAAAAGCCTTCAGATGTTTGTTGTGGTGTTTATTATCTATACCTTTAAAAATAGGAAGAAGATGAATGAGTCAAGATTTTTATTCAAAATTTACTTTTAAAGCAGTGTATTGAATGCATAAAGGCTACTGATTTGTGTTTGTTGCAGTCGCTTCCTTCAAAGTTCTCTCAGTGTTAGCCATTGTTTGTTTGGCTTCAGAATCACTAGAGGAGTCAAAAAGATTGTGCAACCAATTCTCTTTGTGAGTTGAAGAGGATGAGGATTCTAGCTTGCTTTTCAATTTTGTTTCCTTCCTCAAGTGCTTTGCCAACTTCTCAATCTCTGGATCAAATTGCAATTCACTTGTACGAGAAGAATGAGGCATCAAATAGAAAAAAATCAAAATAAAAACTAAAATATAATTAACACTGATTCCCTGATAACGACGCCAAAATTTGATGGGTGTCAAAACGACAATAAATAGTAACTTACTCTTAGAATTTATAAATTTGTAGTAGTGGTAAGTAAGGTCGATCTCCATAGGGAATGTATGATTAAATTTAAAGTAATTAAAAAAAAGGGGTTGAGTTCGTTATTTGAAAATAAAAGGAAAACAAATAAAAAGAGATAAATCACCATGAGAAAAAGTTTCCAACAAAAGGTTTAATCTTGGTTATGGTTCATTAATTTGACCATCGATTCATAAACATGCATTCTGAAATTCTTCTATAAATTGGTTTAAGTTATCAAACTTAATCAACAACATAAGTATTCTTCCTTAATTATTTCATAGACAAGATATGATCGTTAACTATTTCTCTAATCAATAAACAACCCTAGAATATGGAAATAGAAATTAATTTATCGAAAGCATTAAGAAGAGAAGAACCTAATTTTAACAAATAAACATGATATGATCGATTTATTTAAGTTAGATCATAAAATTTCATAACATTAATTAAAAAATATCCCTAACAACTCATCTCTCATATGAACTTCTTGCTCTTCTTTAAGATTTTTAAGAAGGGGAGGCATTTATTCGAAGACATAGAGATGAAACGGTTCAGGACCGCTATACATCTCATTAGCCTTTGCACTCATTTCATGTTTGTGGGCGTCTTCATTTCCAGTACAACTTTGATTGGATTTGGATTTGCTTCTACTCCTCGGTTTGTTACCAGGTGACTTAAGAATTTTCCCATTGAGATTCTGAAAGTACATTTTCTTGGGTTTAGCTTCATGTCATACTTATTCAACACTTTAAAAGCTTGTTCTACATGTCTAGGATGATCTTCTCCCTTTTCAGATTTTAATAGCACATCATCTATGTAAACCTCCATGGTTTTCCCCAACTAATCTTTGAACATTTTATTCATGAGTCTTTGATAAGTCGCTCCCATGTTCTTCAATCCAAAAGGCTTTACCTTATAACCATAAGTTCCCATATTGGCTAAAAATTAAGGTTTTTCTTGGTCTTTTGGGTTCATCAAAATCTGGTTGTATCCAAAGATCAAACGCATCCATGAAGCTGACCAACTCGTAACCTGCAGTAGTGTTAACCAGCTCAAAAATTTTGTAATGGAAAGAAATATTTCGGGAAGCCGTGTTGAGATCGGTGAAATCTATACAAGCCATCCACTTTCCATTCTTTTTCTTCACTATAACAAAATTTGCAACCATTTCGGGTATTTCACTTTACGAATAAAACCGGCATCCAACAATTTCTTCGCTTCTTCATTTATTATCTCGTTTCACTATGGAGCGAACTTTTGTCTTTTGTGTATGATTGAAACATGTTTCGGGTCAACCTTTAGCCTTTGTGTCATGACTCGAGGGTCGATATCGGGCATATCAGTGTGGTCCCAAGTGAATTTTCCCTAGTTTTTCTTCAGGAATTCTGATAGTCTCTTCTATAGATTTTCTTCTAATGTTTTTCCTATCTGAGTCGTCTTCTTCGCATTTTCAGGATGAATTTGAATTTCTTAAGATTCTGTTTGGGGGTCTTTGGCCTCAAATAAATGGAGGTCGATTATGTTGTCTGGGCCCTCCTTTGTAATTTTTATGCTTGACTTTTCACCTTTAACTTCACTGTTTCTACTAAAGAAGATCGTGATATCTAGAACCCCTTTGATTATTCTTATTCCCTGATTGGTAGGATATTTTAACCTGATAAAGTTGTCGTATCATGGAGCCAAGGTCTTCCAAGCTACGCATTGTATCTCGTGCGGGCATCAACCACGTGAAACAAAGTGATTTTGTTTGCTCATTTGGCCCAAACTAGAAGTTCTACTATTCCAGAAGATTGGGTGGAGTTTTCGTTAAATCCCACTAACTTTTGTGTATTCAGATCTTTCTCATTTAGTTTCATGGCCTTGAGGCTTGCATGTACAGAATGTTGATCGAAGATTCTTGATCAACCAAGATCCTGCTGATTGAAAATGTTGTTATAGATAGCAAAATCACCTGGGCATCGTTGTGAGGAAGTCTGACATCTTCTAAATCTTTTCTTGAAAAACGGATAAGATCTTCAGGGTGTGGGTGTAACAACTCGAATTTTTCAGTTTATTTTTTTTATTTACTTTTAATGATTATTGCATGAACTAAATAATATTAAATATCTAAAGTGATATATTTAACTCACCTAATATCATTTACTCATAGTAATTTGTTAACTATTGGCGGAGGAAAACTAAGATGAGTTGTTATTTTTCTTCTAGGTCCACTTTGGGATAGAATTTTTATTGTAACTTTTATTAAAAAAGGGAAAGATGAAGAATTGAGAAAAGGTGCTAACAGGGTTTTGGGGTTTTAGGGCTCATTTGTGCTTGGATACTAGGAGGATGTAAGAATTCTATCCCTTTGCTTCCCCCTTTTTCGCCCACCCCACTCCCCCTCTCTCTAATGGGTTTTGTTTTTCTTTCAAAAAATTGTTCCTAGATTATGAAGGAAATCACTAGAAAAGTGATTTGAAGCTACTTTTTCAAATGTCGCTATGTGATAGCGACGCGGAAAGAAGAGGAGTCGTCACTAATCATTGGTTTTAAGGTATGGTGTGCTTAGTCACCTAGTTTCTAAGTTAAGGATGGTCTGCTAAACGTTTGATGGTAGGTTCGGGAGTTTATTCACACATAGGGAAGGAATTAGCACCCTATTATGTTCGTTTTAGGAAAAAAACGATTACTGTTTAATATCTTTGTTAGTTCTTATTAAAGCCTTTTTATTATTCTTGAACACACATTATGTTTTTAAATTTTATTTTTAAATGTCTCATATTTTATTGATTAAAATACCTTAAACATTAGAAGGTATAATCAAATTGGATGAGTGGCATGACAGCCATTAGGAAATTTTTTATTAGATTTTAATCTCGGTATCCCTTAATTAAATTCTTATTCCTTAAGAAATATAGGAGATCAGTATCCTGAAAACACCTAACTCCATCATAGGAAAGTTTTGTTTTTTTTTTCCAATCATCTTTGAAATATTTTAATTATTTTTAATTTTATATTTTATGAAAAATCATTATTTAAGGTTATCTTGAATTAATGTTAATCAATTTTATATATGGAAATTTGTTGAGGTAAAATCTTCTTTTATTATATTTTTATTAAGGAAAGAATTATAACATCAAATTTGGACATTTTTAAGTATTTACGATTTTATTTATTTAGGAAAGTTTATTTTTAAAATTTTGAGAGATCGGAAAGTTAGTATCCTAATAATTTCCGATCCCTAATTAAATTCCACTTGCCTTAATTAAATAATCTTTTTAGAAAATTGGGAAAATTAGTATCATGATTAATTCCAAATTTATATTTAAATTTAATTGTTAATTTTTATGCTTTTGGAAAATTAGTATCCTAATTAATTCCATTAAATTGTTAATTTTTATGCTTTAGAAAATTAGTATCCTAATTAATTCCAAATTTATATTTAAATTTAATTGTTAATTTTTTTATACTTTGGAATATTAGTATCCTAATTAATTCCAATTTCTATATTTAAATTCAAATTATTAATTTTTATGCTTTTGAAAAATTAGTATCCTAATTAATTCCAATTTTTTTTATTTAAATTTAATTGTTAATTTTTAATTAAATTTTGACCTAATATTTGGGGGTTTGTTTTGAATTATGGTATAGGTTTTAAATATGGAAAACCCAAAATTATAAATATGACATGTAATAAAATTAAGTTCAAACATGAACAAAGATCTGAATTCTTATAAAGAATTAAATTTTAAACTAATTAGTTATGGCAAATAAAACATATCATATCAAATTTCTTTAGATTTTGTCACCACAAATACTAACAATAAAAGAAAGAATTGGAAGAAAAAAAAAAAATATCAGAACGTTGGGTTTAAAACTGGATATCAAAACAAATCAACTAACATATCATTACAAATTGACTAAATCAAATTAAAATATTAACTAATCTAAAAATAATAATACTAAAAAAAAATAAAAGCCTTCACTGAAGTGTGAAACCAGGACAAAGTAAGAGTAAAACATGCAAACAACCACTTGGCTGAATCAATTAAAAAAAAAGACAAAAAGGAACAAAGTATTATTTTATTTTTTTTACATGTTGAAGGATGACTCTAAAATAAAAATGAAAAAGAATGTTAAAAATTCATGAAAACACAATGGAAAAACAAAGTCAATAGGCCATGTCAGAACATCAAATAATTAAATCAGAATAAAATGCAAGTTGGTATATCAAGAACCATGATAATAATAAATGAATAAAAAGAATACTCACAACAAGCTTAATTCCTCCCTCTGTTCTTTACGTTGGCGGCCGAGCGACAGATTTATATAAAAAATAAATTCTTTGCATTTCTCTCAAATGGGAAAAACCAACGAGGAACTCGAAAACTCGATCACGCGAAATGTAACAAAACAAAACGATAAGGGTATGGTATGGATTGATCCGACAAATTTCTTCCTAATGAAAAATGGTTTTTTTTTTGGTAAGATTCGGGTGAATAGTCTTTTTTTTTTTAATGATTGAGGATGATTATGGAGGCTTTTGGAAAAGGAAAATGAGAGGACTTGAGAGAGGGTCTTGAGAGATGTTAAAAAAAGAACTTAGCCGTGAGAGATCAGAAGGAAGTTTTCTTTTTCTGTTTTTTGTGTGTCCTTAGCATTGATAAAATGGTTCTTTTTATAACAAAATTGGGTGGCCAAAAATGGAAATTAAACTTGATTTGAAATTATTTCATTAATTAAATCAATCAATTAAATTACACCGTCACTAATTTACTCTAATTTAGCTTTTCCATATTTATTTGTCTGATCAAATCAAATTTTGAATTTCAAATATTTTTCACCAATCAATTAAATTACACCGTCACTAATTTACTATATTTTTTTTACTGCCCTTTTTTTTTAAATACTAAATTAAAAATAAACTTTGTATGAAACAAATCAAAACCACTTTCAAATAACCAATTATTTTTTCTTTTCTTTTTTTTTTTTATAAAAAATCAATAAAAAAAAATTCTAAATTAGACCTATTCTCACAAAAGTCAAATTGCATGATCGAAATTGAACATCTTTTTTTTTTTATATTTATTTTATCATTCAAATAAAAAAAATTAATAAATAAAAATTTCAATTATATTTATTTTGTCTTCCAATTTTGCTGAATTTTAAATAAACATAAATCAAATCTCTTCTCTTTTTTTTAACACTTAGAATTAAATTTAAATAACACCGGACGAAAATAGGTGTCTACAATTTGCCCTCGTTTGTTCATCTTATAAAATTAGAAGTTGAACAAATGTGTAGACCTTATTTTGTTCTATATTATTTAAAATTAGACAAATGAGTTAGAGGTGGTCTTGTTCTCGGTCAGAACTTCAAAATGATGGTTCGATTTTTAACCCATATGAAAACAGGGTTGTCCGGTTCTGGACCAAATTAAAAAGACAGGGTGGTCCGGTTCTCGACCAAATTAAAAGCAGGGTGGTCCAGTTCTCGACCAAAATAAAAGCAGGGTGGTCCAGTTCTAAAATAAAAGTAGGGTGGTCCAGTTCTCGACCAAAGTAAAAGCAGGGTGGTCCAATTCTCGACCAAAATAAAAGCAAGGTGGTCCAGTTCTCAACCAAAATAAAAGTAGGGTGGTCTAGTTCTCGACCAAAGTAAATGCAAGGTGGTCCGGTTCTCGACCAAAATAAAATCAAGGTGGTCTGGTTTTCGACCAAAATAAATGCAGAGTGGTCCGGTTCTCGACCAAAATAAAAGACAGAGTGGTCCGGTTCTCGACCAAATAAAAACAAGGTGGTCCGTTTCTCGACCAGAAACTTCGATGTGAATCAATATTTCACATTGCATATGACCTTGAAATAGAATGGTCCAGTTCTCGACCAACCTAGAAAAATGGTGGTCTGATTCTCGACCAAAATGCAAAAACGGGATGGTCCGGGTTTCGACCAAAACTTTGATTTCTTTGACTCATTTAAGGATGAATATATGCATCTTTATAAAACCATGACGACTGAATCGTTATATGTTGACATATTTTCATGAAATATTGACAAAGTTAATAATGAAACTGAGCATGATAATATATTTTTATTTTTGCCATCTCAACATAATCTTCCTTATCATTGACAGTATAAAACAATCCATGAGCAAGAGACGGGTTACTCTAAGGGTCCAAATCCTAACTTATCCCGGTGTCAAATATCATTAAAACTTCTGAAGCGATAGTGTCTCATGGTATAAAACAAAACAAATTTTGAATCCAAAATTGCCCCAGTGTCCATTTATGATGATGTTTCACAACTCAAAAATCAAAGCAAATTTTGACCCAAAATTTGCCCCAGTATTCCTTCTCAATTTGCAAGTAACAGTTATCATTTGCTCAGTGATGAACATCATGATGAACTTTCTTCGGTAATTGAAATCAAATTTTGCTCATAGCAAAATTTGCCCCAGTGTTGTTAACTTGAACATTACAACTGTTATTTCAAACATATTTTCATTTTAATGCAATCAATAATTCATGTATTCCTATATCATATCTCTCTCTCTCTATTTTTTTTTTTTATCCATGTTGACTCACATTTTTTTTAAAAGCATATCTATCCATGTGAAGGAAAGTGTAAGTAAACAAAATGGAGATTATAGGCAGGAATTGGTTCAGAAAGGCCATTTTATTAATAATGTAGCTTTGAGATTTATAGCTAGAAAGGGTAGCACATTTTGAGTGAGATAATGACTGTAAATAAAGAAAATAACAGAATTAATTGTAGCTATCCAAAAATTAATCTATGCCCTGATAAAAATGCTTGCTTGGTGAAACCATCATTATGCGAAATACCTCCTGACCACATCTGAATTGATCGGGTTCGGTAAGTCTTCCCCATCCATGTCAGTCAACATTAAGGCTCCTTCTGAAAATGCCTTCTTTACTACGTATGGTCCTTCATAATTCGGAGTCCATTTCCCTCTATGGTCTTTCACAAAAGGAAGAATTCTCTTCAAAACTAAATCTCCTTCTTGGAAATGTCGAGGGTGTACTTTCTTTTGATATGCCCGTGTCATCCTTCTTTGGTAATGTTGGCCCCTACAGAGTGCAATTAGTCTTTTTCCTTCAATATAGTTCAACTGATCATATCTGCTGCGAATCCACTCTGCTTCTTCTAACTCTGCTTCCATTAAAACCCTAAGAGATGGGATTTTCACTTCAATTGGAAGAACAACCTCCATACCATAAACAAGAGAAAATGGTGTTGCCCCAGTAGATGTGCGAATAGAAGTGCGGTAACCATGCAATGCGTAAGGAAGCATCTCATGCCAGTCTTTATATGTAATTGTCATTTTTCCAATAATTTTCTTGATGTTCTTATTAGCAGCTTCTACAGCACCATTCATCTTTGGTCGGTAAGTAGTCGAATTTGAATGTTTGATTTTCATCCCTTCACAATACTCTGCCATCAACTTCTTGTTAAAATTCCAAGCATTATCGGTGATAATCTGCTCAAGCAATCCATATCGACATATTATTTCTCTTTTCAGGAATCTTTGGACGACATTTTTCGTAACGTTTCGATATGATGCAGCTTCCACCCATTTAGTAAAATAATCTATGGCCACTAGAATTAAACGGTGACATTTGAAGCTTTCGGCTCTATCGAACCAATCACATCTATTCCCCACATTGAGAATGGCCACGGTGATGATAAAACATGCAACTCAGAAGCCGGTGCATGGATTTTGTTAGCGTATATTTGACATTTGTGACATTCTCTGGCATATTAAATGCAGTCTGTTTCCATAGTCAACCAGTAATATCCCGCTCTAAGGATTTGTCTTGCCATCATATGCACACTAGAATGGGTCCCACAAATTCCATCATGTACTTCCTCCATAGTTTTTTGAGCTTCAACCGCATCAACACACTTTAAAAGAACCATATCATGGTTTCTTTTATATAACACTTCTTCATTTAAAAAGAAATTCATTGCAAGTCTTCGAAGTGTTCTTTTATCATTTTCTGATATCCCTGTAGGGTATTCTCGACTCTTGATGAAATTCTTAATATCATGGTACCATGGTTTTCCATCTAACTCTTCTTCAATGTGCATACAGTAAGCTGGTGATTCTCGCTTTTCAATCTGTATTGGTGGTACATCTTCATTTGCTTCTATTTTGAACATTGCTGATAGAGTAGCTAGTGCGTCAGCTATCTGATTATTTTCTCGCGGGATATGGTTGAAGGCCACCTCATCGAAACCTTCACATAATTCAAGTATGTAATCTTTATACGAGATTAACTTGGAATCTCTGGTTTCCCATTCTCCTTTCAGTTGTAGAATAACTAACATGGAATCCCCGTATACTTGTATTTTTTTGATCTTCATATGTCTAGCAGCCTGAATTCCCATGCTACATGCTTCGTATTCAGCTACATTATTAATACAATCAAAGTATAACTTAGCTGAAAGTGGGAATAACTTGCCTTCAGGGTAGATCAATATCATTCCGATTCCATGCCCTAGTTCATTTGAAGCTCCATCGAACAACATGGTCCATAAATCTGGATCAACGGACTCATCCTCCTCTTCTTTGACAACTACCATGATATTTTCATTGGAAAAATCAAAATTTACTGATTTATAATCTTCTATTGGTAAGTCTGCCAGATAGTCTGCAAGTATGCTTCCTTTAATTACTTTTCTCGTAACATAAATAATGTCATATTCAGATAATAGAACTTGCCACCTTGCAATTCTTCCTGATAGGGATGGCTTTTAAAAAACATATTTGATTGGATTCATTTTCGACACCAACAAGGTAGTATAGTACAACATGTATTGTCTAAGACGTTGAGCAGTCCAAGCTAAGGCACAACATGTTTTCTCAAGCAATGAATAATTTATTTTACAAATGGTGAACTTCTTACTCAAATAGTAAATTGCTTGCTCTTTCCTCTCAGATGCATCGTGCTGACATAATATACATCCCATGGAATCCTCTAGCACTGTTAAGTACAGGATAAGAGGCCGACCAGGTGTCGGGGGAACCAAAACTGGTGGATTCTGTAAGTATTGCTTTATCTTATCAAAAGCAATTTGACAATCTTCATTCCATTTGCTTGTGTTACTTTTTCGAAGCAATTTCAATATTGGTTCACAAGTGGTGGTCAAATGTGAGATGAATCGTGAAATATAATTCAATCTCCCTAGGAAACTTCTAACTTCTCTCTCAGTTCGCGGTGGTTTTATGTCTGTAATTGCTTTGACTTTATCCGGATCTACTTTGATCCCTTCTTGACTAACAATAAACCCCAACAACTTCCCTGAGGATACTCCAAAGATACACTTCAAGGGGTTTAGCTTCAGCTGATATTTTCTTAGACGTTCAATAAGTTTGCGAAGAATGGCATCATGCTCATTTTCAGAATGAGATTTGGCTATCATATCATCAACATAAACTTCAATCTCTTTATGCATCATATCATGAAAAAGAGTAACCATAGCTCGTTGATAAGTTGCTCCAGCATTCTTCAAACCAAACGGCATGACCTTATAACAAAAGGTCCCCCACAATGTGATAAATGTCTTTTGGACTTGCTTGATTTAGATTTCTATAATCCACACACATTCTCACTTTCTCATCCTTCTTCAGAACTGGGACTATATTGGCAACCCATTCAGGGTATTTGGAAATAGCAAGAAAACCAGCATCAAATTGTTTCTTGACTTCTTCTTTGATCTTGATGAGCATATCCGGCTTCAGCTTCCGTAATTTCTGTCTTACTGGCGCAAAACCTTCTTTCAACGGTAAATGATGTACTACAATGTCTGTATCCAGCCCCGGTATGTCTCGATAAGACCATGCAAACACATCTTGGTATTCATGCAACAACTCAATCAACATCTTCCGTACATCTTTCGCAATCAAAGTTCCTACTCTCACTTCTTTAACCTCCTCGCTAGTCCCTAAATTAATAGTTTCTAACGCCTCTTGATGCGGTAAAGTCACTTTTTCCTCCTTTTTGATAAGCCTCAACAGCTCAGGTGATAACTCCTCGCTATTTTCTATCCCTTCACCCTCATTCTCCTCACCAAGTTCAACATTAAATATCGGGGTGTTAAAATCAATTTCTGGATCACTACAATTTTCATCTTTTAATTCAATATTTTCAGTCCTGTAGGGGATTTGGAGAAATGGTGGGAGAAAGAGAGAAAAGAAACAAAAGCTAGTAAATAAAGGAATCGGAGAGAAAGAAGATATAAGATAGATATGCTTTTAAAGTGAAAAATACGTTTATTAAGATAGAAGCCCTTATTATAAAAATAAAGCATCCAATAGCCTTAGGCATAACTAAAGGATATGAAAATTTAAATGACTGAAGCTTTAAATGACTAAACTTAAAGAAAACAAGAAATTACTGTTACATTAAATTGAAAATTGAATGAAACTCTTCAGATTCCCAGTTATTCAGTTCAAAGTTTTGTGCACAACGATAAACAAATTGGTCATCTTCAAACTGCTCCTCCAGAATTGCGGCGATTGATATGTCTGACATTTCAGCTGTTAAACTCTCTTCATCTTCCTCTAGATCGATTACAACTTCACTCTTCGTATCAGAGTAAAGAACTTCTCTCTTCACAAAAGTTTCATAAAGATAACGAAAACACATCTTTTTAGTGTCTAGTAGCTTGTTCATCCGAGCAACTTTTTCTTTCTTCTTCTTTTCTCTCATTTCTCTTTTATCTGCTGCTGAAGGCTTAAACCGTAACCCAAATCTTTTAGGATACTTATGTAAACTAACTATTTGTTTTCTTCCCTGCTTCTGCTTCCCAAGTCCTTCTCCAGGTTTAAAATCTCCTCTTATCATGACTTTAGCAACCATGATTGAAGCTTTTGACAATGATTTAACAATTGGTCATTCAGGATCAACGATCGAGGCACTTGCAATTTCAAAGGAGCAAAATGAGCATTCAAAAGCCTCTTCTACTGCTTCTACATAAGATAATGCCGCAGATTTTGAGATCAAGTAGTCTTACTCACCAAATATGCAGATCAACTTGTTTTCAAAAATAAATTTCAACCTCTGATGCAAAGATAAGGGAACCGCTCCAGCAGAATGAATCCATGGTCTTCCTAACAGAAAACTATAAGCAGGGACCATATCCATCACTTGAAATTTTATGGTGAAGGTACATGGCCCGATCTGAATAGGCAATTCAATATCTCCAATGACTTCTCTGCGGGATCCATCAAACGCTCTTACTTGCATTCTGCTTGGCTTAATATGTGGTAAATCTATATGAAGCTTCATCAGTGTTGATTTAGGCATTATGTTTAACGAGGATCCATTGTCAACCAGAACCTTTGCAACCATATGATCTTTGTACCTAATAGAAATATGCAGAGCTTTTGTATGTGTTATTCCTTCTGGTGGGATCTTATCAGCTATAAAGCTAGATGAAGTGATATTTCCCACAATGCCATTCAACTTCTCGACTGTGATATCATGTGTTACATGTGTTTGGCTCAATATGTCCATCAAGACCTTTCTATGCAGCTCTGAACTCATTAAAAGTGACAAGATAGAGATTCGGGCTAGTGTACGATTAAGTTGCTCTACCACCTTGTATTCACTTTGTTTGATGAATTTTAGAAATTCACCTGCCTCTTCATCAGTCACTGGTTTTAAAGGCTTCTCTTTCATGACCGGACATTCTTCAATATAAACTTCTTCAGAGTTGTCTTTTTCTTTGCCCTTACTTTTTTCTACTAGAGTTTTTTCAAATCGCGCCTCCTCTAGTTTGTAAAATCTTCCACTTCTGGTTACTCCACTAGTTCCAGAAATATTGGTCACATCAGGTTGCCCATCTATGATAACTTTACAATCATAATTCCAGGGTACTGCATTAGTGCTTTGATATTCAAAAGGACTTGGCACTTGAAATGCTACAATGGTAGGAATTTTAGGCGCCTCTGCAACTACTTCTTCATATTGAATGATCAAAGGTCGAGCGGCGGAATATTCAGTGATCATAAACACATCGTAGCGTTTCAATATTTCTAATGCATCTTCAGTCTTCTCATTCTCAAGCACAACATCTTCTCATCCTCTAAATATTCTTCTATGGCATTGATTTCATGGTCAGGCAAAGGGTTTTGGTTAACGTCGAGAGTTTTCTTCGTTTCAAACTTCACAACTCCGGCTTTTATCAGTGACTGTACTTTAGATTTGAAAGCGAAACAGTCTTCAATTGAATGCCCAAAATTTCCTGCATGATATTCGCAGCTCACCTTCGGATTATACCATCTGGGATATGGTGGTTTCAAGGGTTCCACATGTATAGGAGATACTTGGTGAGTTTGTAATAAACGAGGGTAAAGCTCGACATAACTCATAGGAACTAGATCGAAATGTGTTTGTCTGTTGTTGTTTCTAAAATTCCCTTGACCTGAGTTATGATAATAATTATTCTGTGAATAATTATTTACTCCTGGTCCTCTTCTTTGATTCGGTTGAGTCATATAATACCCTTGATCTACATTATTCACATTTTGGTATTGGAAAGGGGTATATCGATTGTTTGTTTGTCTCTGATCATGTCCTACTTGGTGGACCTCCCCTTCCTTTTTCTTTGGGATAAAACTCCTCTTTGAATCAATCATGTTATCAGAGATACGACCATTTTTAATTCCGAAATCAATACGATCCCCGATCGTGATAATGTCTGAAAAATTAGTTGATGCATTACCCACCATATGGTCATAATAAGGAGACCGAAGGGTATTGATAAACATGACAGTTGCTTCCTTATCAGTCAAAGGTGGCTGAATTTGTGAAGTTGTTTCTCTCCATCTTTGAGAATACTCCTTAAAACTTTCAGATATCTTTTTCTCCATCCTCTATAAGTCTAAGCGATCAGGTGCCATGTCCAGGTTATGCTTATACTGCTTGAGGAACAAATCAGCGAGATCTTTCCATTTACTCACTTGTGTGCTATCTAATTGCATATACCATCGACTAGCCACCCCAGTTAAACTATCTTGGAAAAAATGAATCAACATTTTTTCATCATTACATACGCAGCCATTTTCCGACAGTACATGATAAGATGGCTTTTTGGACAGGATGCTCCCTCATACTTTTCAAAGTCAGGTACTTTGAACTTTGCTGGAATAACGACATCGGGGATCAAGCACAGTTTGCTTGCATCAATATTTCCAAACACATCTGCCCCTTCTACTGCTCTCAACCTCTCTTCAAAATATTCCATTTTCCCTTTTGAAGTCCCTTTAGAAAATTTGGTCAGGTTATCAACTTTCGGGTGGATTGTTTGTTGGGCTTGAAGAAATTGGTCAGGTATGAAAAGGAAAGCCATGCCTTCTTGTCCCGGGAATGCATTTGGTTGAATATTTGGATGTGTAGAAATAATCTCAGGTGGGCATAATGCAGGCTCCTTTGGTGGTGTGGGAGTGGAATTATGAGATTGAGAGGTCTCTGCAATTTTGCTTTGTACATCTCCTTCATCATTCCTATCATTTCTGCCATTTGTTCTTTCAGTGCATTGATTTCTTGACGCATTTCCGGATTTTGAGTTCCTTCTTGATCACTCATGGTTTTTGTCTTTGACCTTGTTTGATAAGGATGATGATGTTGAGTTGGATGATCAATTTTGAAAGTGAAAATCTTTAACTCGTGCTTCGATAAAAGAAAAGAAAAATGCAATTTTAATAAAGAGATGACTCAGAAAAGAAAGTGAAAGTAAAAGATACGTGAAATTTTATTCATTGTGCGATAAATATAGTCTGAATTTCAAACATTACATAAATCAAATAACAAAACTGAAAAGACATAAACTGAAATACAACGACATATAATAAGATCCACGCCTACATAAAACGACCAACATATCTAAGTTCTCTACATAGGATCTATAAAAACTCCATCAGCTCCTCTCCATTGGGTTGCAAAAAATGAAGGCCTCCTCGAAGATCCGCTCCCCAATCAGCAAAGACACTAGCCCTCCTACACAACATCCTCAAGTTCTGCATTGCGTTGTTTATGTAAGCAAGATGAACTTCCTTCTGATGATGCAAATGCTCCGCTTCCCCATACAAATCTTTGTATTGCTCTTTCACATGCTCATGTGCCTGAAGTATCTTCTAAGCTGAACTCTGGCATTTATTCAATCGATACTGTAAGTTCTCAAAAGCCTGGAGCAATGAATCATTATGTTCCTCGGTTTCTACAACTTGTGCCCTTTTTGCCTCAACTGCAGCATTCAATTCAGATATTACTTGTGTAGGGCATCAACGTTACTCTCCAAATCTGCAATATATTCATCTTTAGCTTCCATCTTCTTTTGCAGATAAACACTCTTTTCTTTCCATTTTCCCGCTGCCTTGGCTAAACGACGGTTCTCACGATCTAGCTCTTGATTCTCCTTCTCAAGTTTCATCTGACTTTTCAATCGCTGTCCCTGGCTCTTTAGTAGTTTATGTGCTTCAAACAAATCTCCTTCTGCTTCTGAGGCACGGGCCTCTAATAAGATCATTTTCTTCTGTAATTCAGCAACTGATGTCTCTCCCATTTCAAAGATTTTTTCTGGCTCAATCGTCTTCTCATTTTCTCTACTTAAAGGCTAAAACCTTATTTCCCCTACTTTACAGGTCTGTTCTGACTCAAGTACTTTTTCATTTCCCTTGCTTGGAGGCTCCAACTTCTTTTTGTTTGCAAACCACGTTTTATAGCCTCTAGTAGTAGTATCATGGCTATCTTCATTCTTTATCTTTCTTATCACTTTCCAAGACTCTAGTGCTCGTTGGATCTTATCTTCTAACCCTTCATCTCCATACTCAAAATCCAAATCTCTCAATCCGTCTACAGCTGGTATGAATTGCTCTGTCTACATTTGGCGTAAAACCAAAAGTGGAGCATAACTAGTACCTCTCAAAGGACCAAGAAGTGGAACAATGTGACTTTGCCCACATCTATAAATCATGGGTCTCATTGGCATCCATAATGCTATCCACTCTACATTCTTAGCCTTGAGTATTGATAAAAAGGATATCCATGAATTACGCTTTGGAAGATCAGAACTTTGACGGATTCTTGCACACTCTGCGATTGGATCGGCGTTTGTCATCCTGGATACTGAAAAATTCATTTTCGGCATATGTAAGTCTAGTGAAGGGTACTTCAAATGACTCATCAACCAGACATGAAGTAGTGATGCACAACCAATGAACCTGCCTTTTCCCTCAATTCTGCGGTAATCTAAAGATCAAATCGTCTCAGCTAAGATTGACAAAACTGGATTGTATCCATGTTGGATTTGTTGAAAGAAGTTGACAACTTTAATATCAATGTGTCCTCGTATGGATGGGAAGAATACTACTCCATAGAGACATAGAGCAAACAAAGTTAACACCTTACTGTCATTCATATTCTGCTTCATGAGTTGCACAAATAGGTTTATAGGCACTCCTTCATTATTTCCCTTCTTGTCAATAATGTTTTCAATTTTCAATCCCGGAATGCTCCCCACAATTCTCGTTAGAGTCCTCTTCCCAGTCTGCGTTTTGTCATAGATTTTTCCTTCAGTTTCTACCGGAATTTTCAACAATTTTTCGTATTCCTCAATGGTAGGTGTCATTCCTATCATATTGAAGGAGAAACATCTGTAAGTGGGGTCCCAAAACTCCAATGCAGTTCTCAAGGCATCAACATTGATTGTGATATCAAGCAGCTTTGCTATATTGCCATATTTGCTAACAAACTCAACTTTTTGTGCTCCACTGAACATCTTCCAAATTTCTCTCAAATCACTGCTTCCTTGAATGTCGGCAACAAACATATGATTTGGCGGCAAGCGTGAAACAACGTTTACTAGGTGAGGGTCTCCATGAGTGCTTTGGATATGTTGAGACCAATCACGAACTGTCTTCGTGTCTTCGACCTCAGTTTTTTGCTTTTTTCCAACCTTTTGTCTTTTTTCAGCCATGTCTACAGCCTGGTACATGTTTTAAATAATGTTTGATAATTGTCCACATCTTTATCGCACAATGAGATGAAAACATTATTTTTAGGTGGGGAGAAAATACAATTTATGTTTAGAAAAGGATGGATGATTATGGAAAAGTTATGGATGAATGAAAGAGAAAATTGAAAGCATGGCTGAAGTCTTAAGATGAGGTAATAACCCAAATTCCAGCACGGGTCAAGCAAGGTTTCAGTGTGGTAAACATATCTATCTATGCGAGGTTCCTAGTCTATGTTATAATAGGTAACCTTTAGCAGTATCCTGATAAGGTTTTCCCATTATAGCAAAGTACCCTTTCCAGTATCCTGGAAAGGTTGACTTGGGTGAGATTTTTCATGAGCCAAATACGGGAGTAAAAACTCCATGAGAGGCGTCATTATTAATCTCAACTAATGTAATAAGGTAAAGCCCGAGTAGGAGGCTTGTGATTGTGTGAATCATACAAAAGAATAATAAAAGTGTAACGTCCCGTTACTTTTGAAGTAAAAAAAAAATTATTTATTTTATTTTAATTTAAGCATTTAAAGTCTATTTTCGAATTGGTAATTTAGAAATTAGTAGTTTATTTCGGTTTAAATCTTTTTAAATTACATTTTTTTAGTTTAATTTCGTTTTAATGGTATTAATAATTATTAACGGGCCAATTAACAATTATTAATCACCATTGGGATAGTTTAAGAACTTCGGGTTTCGGTTTATAAGTCAAAAGTCATAAAAGGACGCAACCGTCATTTCCAAAATTCCTAAATATCTATTTACTATTCACTTCATCTCTTTAAATTTCCTTTGACCCAAAAAAAATTGACCAAAAACTCATCCATTTTCTCTCCAAACCCGAGCAACAAGAGGAAGAAAAGAGAAGAGGAAGAAAGTGTCACCCCGGCTTCGTTTCTTGGCCGTTTTACGTGGATTTGGATGCGTTGGAAAGCTCTCGCCGAGACCTTTCTACTCATTCCATTCCACTCTTGGAAAGTTTCCAACTCTCTAAGGTGAGCCCTAGATTTCGAATTCTCATAGTATTTCCATGGAAATTAATTCAAGCTTTTGAGTTCTTGGCCAAAACCCTCATCCCCTTCCAATTTTGTTGTTGAATGTTGATGGAAAACTTATTGGGTAACTATTACTTGACTTTCCCTTAACCCTAAAACCGAGTTTTAGTCGAAACCCTTCCCGTTTGAAATTTACCTTTTGGGGTTTGATTATGGGTTATTTATTGATGAATTATTGTTTATTTAAATTCAATTCGGGAAATGGCATATTGTTCAAAAACCCTAATTATCGATACCCATTGAAATCGGGAATATCGAATTTGTTTGAAACCAACTCGAAACACATCTAAATTGCCTAAAAGCCGGAAAACCAAAACCAAAACCCTTTTATGAAGGGGGGGCCCGAGAGCCTCATTGTTGGGGTTGTTGGGTTTTTCGTCGTATTGTACGCATAGATGTTGTTTGACCGTTATTTGGTTAATTATTAATTGTTAGGTGTAATTTTAATTGTAGGTGTTTTTGAACCTTTCATTGATCGCGTTATCGAAGGTTTGGAATGAAATCTTCTTTTGCAAAGGTGAGAATAGTTAGGATTTAAAGTAACTATAGAAAGCAAATGAGTATGAAGGTTTGTAGAATTTGAAACTAAGACTAGAAACCGAATATAAGATTAGAGGGATGTGAGTTAGTGCCCTTAGGATTAGGAGTTAATCCGTTAAGTGAGAACTTAGGAGTTCTCGAGGAAACTATCGAATCTTAGAAGATTCTAAGCTAGATTCGTTTCTAAGCTTAGGTTGGATCATTGGAAGTTAAAAGATCCAAACTTTTATATAGAACGGTTAATAGAACCTCGGTTTATATTGGAAGTTTAGAATCCTGGAAGGTATAAGTTAATCGTTTAAGACAGGTTTTACTTTTATTATTGTAGCGGAGTTCGATTTACGTATCGTTCTTCCGGAGTTTCCTATTTATTTACTTTATTTCTTTTACTTTATGTCCTTTACTTTATGCCTTTTACTTTATGTTTGTATCGGCTACTTTAATTCCACACTTTACTTATTTACTTTTACAAGGATATGCAAGCATATGCATATCATATTGCATCATACCATTCTCGCACCATTCATGAAAAAGAAACGAAAGTGAAAAAGAAATGAAAGTGAAAAGAAAAGAAAGTGAAAGAGAAAATAAGGAAGAATGATGAACCCTACGTGGAGTTCACATCACCTTCAGTGAAAAAGAAACGAAAGTGAAAAAGAAATGAAAGTGAAAAGAAAAGAAAGTGAAAGAGAAAAGAAGGAAGAATGATGAACCTTACGTGGAGTTCACATCACCTTCAGTGAAAAAGAAACGAAAGTGAAAAAGAAATGAAAGTGAAAAGAAAAGAAAGTGAAAGAGAAAAGAAGGAAGAATGATGAACCCTACGTGGAGTTCACATCACCTTCAGAGAAAAGAAAGAATGTGAAATAAAAGGAGTTGAATGAGTATCCTACGGGATGTTCTCATTATTTCTAGATTCAAAAGGAGTGAATGGTATCCTACGGGATTGACGCAGTACTTCTTCATACATAGGGAGTTGAATGGTATCCTGCAGGATTGACGCATTACTTCCTCATGCATAAGGATGAATGGGATCCTACGGGATGTTCTCATTACCTTTCATTCACGCACAAAAGGGCAATGCGAAGTCCTATGGGATGCTCTCATGCATTCATGTTCATGATAGATGAAAGAGAGAATCGAGAAGTTGTATGATGTGCAAAGTATATTTACTTTTCTTATTTATGTCATAACAATGTTGATGGATGAGTATTGACTATGATTATTAGTAATATCATCCTTAGAAAGTATAAAACGAAATTACCTAAAGTTTAGAAAACTTTAGGATTGATTGTGTCAGATTAATTGGACACAAATCGGAATACGAATTTGAGGTCTATCTTTACTTTTTATGCTTATTATTCTCACTGGGCTTAAGTTGTTAGCTCATGATATTGCAAAAATTTCAGGTAATGTCCTGGCAAGAGGTCGAGGGAGAGGAGATGGTGTTGCATGATTGAGGGATGTTGACCTCGAGATGGACTCAATTGTTGTAAAGTTTATGTATTTACTTTTCTGAACTTTAAAGAATTTGAAGATTTGTACTTTGTATTTAGCTCATAAGAGCTTATGGTTATTGTTTTATGATATTAAATCTTTGAATTCCTGATTGGGACTTAAAGTTCTATGTGACTTTATTAGATTTGAAAATTAGGATGTAAACAGGTTTTGGCTAGCCAACTTTCAAACATAACCACGCCAATTTTCTTTAAATAAAAGACTTCCGCTGTGTTTTCTAAATTAAATTTATTTAAAAGTTTCGGGTCGTCACAAAAAGGCTCTAATATACCAACAAAGATAAATAATAATAGTAAGACTCACAAAGTGTCCCCAGCGGAGTCGCCATGTTGTCGCTATGTGATAGCGACGCGGAAAGAAGAGGAGTCGCCACTAATCATTGGTTTTAAGGCATGGTGTGATTAGTCACCTAGTTTCTAAGTCAAGGATGGTCTGCTAAACGTTTGATGGTAGGTTCGGGAGTTTATTCACACATAGGGAAGGTATTAGCACCCTATTATGTTCGTTTTAGGAACAAAACGATTACTGTTTAATATCTTTGTTAGTTCTTATTAAAGCTTTTTTATTATTCTTGAACACACATTATGTTTTTAAATTTTATTTTTAAATGTCTCATATTTTATTGATTAAAATACCTTAAACATTAGAAGGTATAATCAAATTGGATGAGTGGCGTGACAGCCATTAGGAAATTTTTTTATTAGATTTTAATCTCGGTATCCCTTAATTAAATTCTTATTCCTTAAGAAATATAGGAGATCAGTATCCTGAAAACACCTAACTCCATCATAGGAAAGTTTTGTTTTTGTTTTTTTTAAAATCATCTTTGAAATATTTTAATTATTTTTAATTTTTATATTTTATGAAAAATCATTATTTAAGGTTATCTTGAATTAAAGTTAATCAATTTTATATATGGAAATTTGTTAAGGTAATATCTTCTTTTATTATATTTTTATTAAGGAAAGAATTATAACATCAAATTTGGAGATTTTTAAGTATTTACAAGTTTATTTATTTAGGAAAGTTTATTTTTAAAATTTTGAGAGATCGGAAAGTTAGTATCCTAATAATTTTCGATCCCTAATTAAATTCCACTTGCCTTAATTAAATAATCTTTTTAGAAAATTGGGAAAATTAGTATCATGATTAATTCCAAATTTAATTGTTAATTTTTATGCTTTTGGAAAATTAGTATCCTAATTAATTCCATTAAATTGTTAATTTTTATGCTTTAGAAAATTAGTATCCTAATTAATTCCAAATTTATATTTAAATTTAATTGTTAATTTTTTTTATACTTTGGAATATTAGTATCCTAATTAATTCCAATTTCTATATTTAAATTCAAATTATTAATTTTTATGCTTTTGGAAAATTAGTATCCTAATTAATTCCAATTTTTTTTATTTAAATTTAATTGTTAATTTTTAATTAAATTTTGACCTAATATTTGGGGGTTTATTTTGAATTATGGTATAGGTTTTAAATATGGAAAACCCAAAATTATAAATATGACATGTAATAAAATTAAGTTCAAACATGAACAAAGATCTGAATTCTTATAAAGAATTAAATTTTAAACTAATTATTTAAGGAAAATAAAACATATCATATCAAATTTCTTTAGATTTTGTCACCACAAATACTAACAATAAAAGAAAGAATTGGAAGAAAAAAAAACAAAATATCGGAACGTTGGGTTTAAAACAGGATACCAAAACAAATCAACTAACATATCTTTACAAATTGGCTAAATCGAATTAAAAGGGGCATGGACTCAAATGACACATTTTATAAAACTAATTCCCTAAATAGCACTCTCTTTTCAAAATTCCCCAAATGACATTTTTTCTAATATAACAAAATTAATTGTTTTCATTAAATTTACAAAAAATGCCACTCATTTTTTTTCTAATATAACAAAATTAATTGTTTTCATTAAATTTACAAAAATGCCACTCATTTATTAATTCACTATATTTGTTCTCTTATTCACTATTTAGTGAATTAAAATATGAATTTTATTAATTCACTAAATTTGGTCTCTTAGTCAATAATTTAGTGAATTAAAATTTGAGTTTTATTAATTCAATAAAATTTCTCCGTTCATCAATAATTTAATAAACTAAATTACAACATACAATTGAGATCTTCATATTGATTTTAATTCAATAAGTAATTGAAGTTAATAAATTATTGAATAACGGTTTTGATTTTGCCTATAAAAAACACATAAAATCTCAAAGCTTTCCGCAAATAAAAATCACATTCATTTACACTAGTATGCAACATCAATAACCAATATTAGTGATTATAAACATGAAATACAAAATAATATTTTCATAGAGTGGTAAGATAGTATCAAGATTTCAATTCAATAATTTATTGAACTCAACGCATTAAATAATTGAATTATAAATCTCAACAGTAAGACCCATTTAAACCTATATACATCAACAATTCATTAAAATTTATAACAAACACAAAAAAGAATTAAAAAATGGCATCTTCTTGTGTCCTTATTTGGCCTATCTTTACATTTTTTTTCTTCCTTGTTTTCTTCTCCAATTCACATATACCCTAGCACATGTAAAGCAACAGTGCAAAATAAAAAGTTCAATAAACTATGTTGCAGAATAAAACAAATAAGTTTAGTTCAATAATTTAGTGAACAATATAGTATAAGTTATTGAATTGTATAACGAAAAACTAAATTGACACAAAAAAGTGATTTAAGATGAAAAACTATTTTAAAAAATAAAATGACAGAGTTTACAACCGACCGGTAAAAAAATTCATAAAAAAAATGAACCAGAATCGGAATGGGAAAGGTTACGAACCGAACCAGTATGTAATCAGCTCCCTTTAATTCACTAAATTATTCCCTTTTATTCACTAAATTATTGAATTAAAATCAATATTTGGTATCCCAAATGTACATTATAATTTAATTCACTAAATTATTCCCTTTAATTCACTAAATCATTCTATTTAATTCACTAAATTATTGAATTAAAATCAATATTAGGTATCCCAAATGTACATTTAAATTTAATTCGCTAAATTATTCCCTTTAATTCACTAAGATATTCTCTTTAATTCACTAAATTATTCAATTAAAATCAATATTAGGTATCCCAAATATACATTTAAATTTAATTCACTAAATTATTCCCTTTAATTCACTAAAATATTTTCTTTAATTCACTAAATTATTCAATTAAAATCAATATTATGTATCCCAAATTTACATTATAATTTAATTCACTAACTTATTCCCTTTAATTCACTAAATTATTGAATTAAAATCAATATTAGGCATCCCAAATATACATTATAATTTAATTCACTAAATTATTCTCTTTAATTCACTAAATTATTGAATTAAAATCAATATTAGGTATCCCAAATATACATTATAATTTAATTCACTAAATTATTCCATTTAATTCACTAATTATTGAATTAATCCATTTAATTCAATAATTTATTGAATTAAAATTATAACTAAAAAGATAAGATATTGAATAATAGCATTAACAACATATTGCGAGCTAAAGAGGAAATGAAGAGAAGCAATCTTTGATGAAACTGATGAGTCATTTCTAAAGGAAAAAAAAAAGGGACAAATCTTGTAAACTAACTTATTGACTAGGAGAGAAAAGTTAGTAAATTAATAAAGTTCAGATTTTAATTCACTAATTAGTGAATAAGAGAACAAATTTAGTTAATTAATAAATGAGTGGCATTTTTGTAAATTTAGTGAATTAATAAATGAGTGGCATTTTTGTAAATTTAGTGAATTAATAAATGAGTGGCATTTTTGTAAATTTAACGAAATAATTAATTTTGTTATATTAGAAAAAAATGTCATTTGGGGAATTTTTTAAAACTTCAGCTATTTAAGATATTAACATTAATAAAAGTGTCATTATAGGCAAATTCTCTTAAAATATTAACTAATCTAAAAATAATAATATTAAAAAAAAATAAAAGCCTTCACTGAAATTTGAAACCAGGACAAAGTAAGAGTAAAACATGCAAACAACCACTTGGCTGAATCAATTCAAAAAAAGACAAAAAGGAACAAAGTATTATTTTATTTTTTTTACATGTTGAAGGATGACTCTAAAATAAAAATGAAAAAAAAAATGTTAAAAGTTCATGAAAACACAATAGAAAAAAAAAGTCAATAGGCCATGTCAGAACATCAAATAATTAAATCAGAATAAAATGCAAGTTGGTATATCAAGAACCATGATAATAATAAATGAATAAAAAGAATACTCACAACAAGCTTCCTCCCTCTGTTCTTTATGTTGGCGGTCGAGCGACAGATTTATATAAAAAATAAATTCTTTACGTTTCTCTCAAATGGGAAAAACCAACGAGGAACTCGAAAACTCGATCACGCGAAATCTAACAAAACAAAATGATAAGGGTATGGTATGGATTGATCCGACAAATTTCTTCCTGATGAAAAATGGTTTTTTTTTTGTAAGATTCGGGTGAATAATCTTTTTTTTTTTTCATTGAGTATGACTATGGAGGCTTTTGGAAAAGGAAAATGAGGGGACTTGAGAGAGGGTCTTGAGAGATATTAAAAAAAGAACTTAGCCGTGAGAGATCAGAAGGAAATTTTCTTTTTCTGTTTTTTGTGTGTCCTTAGCATTGATAAAAATGGTTCTTTTATAACAAAATTGGGTGGCCAAAAATGGAAATTAAACTTGATTTGCAATTATTTCATGAATTAAATCAATCAATTAAATTACACCGTCACTAACTTACTCTAATTTAGCTTTTCCATATTTACTTGTCTGATCAAATCAAATTTTGAATTTCAAATATTTTTCACCAAATTTAAACTCAAAACTTCTATATTTTTTTTACTGCCCCCTTTTTTAAATACTAAATTAAAAATTAACTTTGTACGAAACAAATCAAAACCACTTTCAAATAACCAATTATTTTTTCTTTTCTTTTTTTATAAAAAAATCGATAAAAAAAAATCTAAATTAGACCTATTCTCACAAAAGTCAAATTGCATTATCGAAATTGAACATCTTTTTTTTTATATTTATTTTATCATTCAAATAAAAATTTCAATTATATTTATTTTGTCCTCCAATTTTGCTGAATTTTAAATAAACATAAATCAAATCTCTTCTCTTTTTTTTTAACACTTAGAATTAAATTTAAATAACACCGGATGAAAATAGGTGTCTACATCAAAGTTTGGAAAGATTTAAGCTATTGTAAAAGGTTCCCTAGCTTTTCCTTTACTTTGTATTTCAAAAATTTCCTTTTAAAGATTTCTATCATATAGTTAATTTAGTATTGGAAATTCCAAGTTCCATTAGCTAGAACTTGGAATTTCTAAATTAAATAAGCTACCCAAGAACTTTCTCCATCCCCTCCACAAGAATCTAATACCCAAGGTCACAATTCTAATACCCATGAATTGAAAACCCGGAAATATTGACCCAAAACGAGACTAGATCTCCCCAATTTTTCCTCAAAAAGCCAACCCCCTCTAAAATTACCCTCTGGCCGAATGGCCACGATCCTAGTTTTCGCTTTTAGTTATTAAATCAATTGTTTGATTAGTGGTTGTTTAGATAAATTAAAGTGGATGGAATATATTTTTTGTACATGGTGGTTTTTTCCAGTTGGAGGACAAGTTAATTTTTTGTATTAAACTCTAAAGGTGTGCATAAAATGATTGTTGGGTAATTTTATGATTTCAAATTGTCATTGATTATTTGTTGATTGGGATGAAAAGTGTGGTTAATTAAATTGATGTTTTAAGGTTATTATTATTTGTGGATAGTTAATTTGAATTTTTTTTGATTTAGTAATTGTTTAGTGAGTTTTTGGTTTATTATAAATGGTGGACTATCTAATATGATTAAGAAGCTTGTGAATTTTGATTTATTAAGTTTGGAGGATTTAAAGTAGAATAACTTGGATTTTGTTAAGGAAATTTTGGTATAAAGTATGATGCTCTAATGGTTATGGATAAGTGTTATATCATCTATGAACTGTTTCTTACTAATTGTAGGATTTATTTTAAACCTTTCGCTATGCATTTCATGAATTTTGAATGAAATTTAAAGTCGGGTTTTTACAGTGCGTCAACACAGCAAACCAGAAATCTAGCTTCCCTTTGAACTCTTTGGTATGTGTTGATTGATTCCTTAGTACAATAAATCGAGTCGATGAGCTCCTCATCACACATTGCGACTGAGGCCGCTAGTCATTCCTCTTCTTTTTTCTCTCGGCTTTCATATTCTCAAGGTTGGCCATGTTCATAGAGTCCGGTCAATCTATTTGGCTATGCTTCTACAGTCAATTGTCTTATGCTTGTTTGTTTTGTGAAACATGCAGTAAGTCTTTTCTCTTTCTCATTTTTCATACTACTACCTTTTTCCTATCCCTTTAGAAAGAGTTCTCTCTTGCATCAATCGTCCTTTATCCCCTCCCCATACAAATTTTCTCTTTAGATCTTTCTTCCTTTTATCTCTCCACTTCTCATTCCGACCCCATTCTCCTCTCCCTTTTTCTAGCTTTTCCTCTCCCTTCTTGTTTGTTTTGTGAAATCTACAGTAAGTCTCTTCTCTTTTTCATTTATCATACCACTACCTTTTTCCTATCCCTTCGGAAAGAGTTCTCTCTCGCTTCGGTCACCCTTTATCCTCTCCCCATACGAATTTTTACTCTTTCCTCTTTCCTTTTTCCTCTTTTTGTTTCCACTTCACGATCTGCCTTCGTTCTCCTCTCCCTTTTTCTAGCTTTTTCTCTCCCTTCTTCTTCAAGGTCTGCACGTATTCCTTCTTTCCTCCTCCCCTTCTTAATTCTCGGGCTACCCTCTCTAATTCTTCCAACCAGATCCTTACGAACGTCCGTTCAAGCGCTTCCTTCATAGTTGTGGGTCTCTTTTTATCGAAAAACATCCATAAAGGGTGATTTAGGTGAATGGCGTCGGAGAAAGCTGTCCCTGCTTCAGCATCATTACAATCTGAAACTTTCAGCTTTACCTTTTGGAATCGGAGGATGAAATCTTTCAAAAGCTCTTCCTCTCCTATCAATACGTCTAGGGGTGAACACTGACCCAGATACCCCGTGAACCCGCCCCGCCCCACCCCATTTAAATGCTTAATCGGGGTCGGGGTCGGGGCGGGGTCGGGGTCACAAATATAGCTCCGTTTAATAAACGGGGCGGGGTCGGGGTATGGGGATTGAACCCCGTCGGGGTATGGGGTACCCCAATTAATTAGTGGCTCTCTCTTTTTTTTTTTTTTTAAATCCCCACACCCACTCCCAAAACCTCACCCCCACCCCCCAAAACCCCACCCCTCATTGAACAGTAGTCCATATTAGTTTTTTTTATATATTTTTTTCTTTCTTTTTTCTTTTCTTTTCCTTTTCTTTTACTTAATTTTTTTTAATTAGGGTATAATCGGGGTGTAATCGGGGAACCCCGACCCCGACAATTAAATGGGGTGGGGTCGGGGTCGGGGTAAAAATTAATTGGGGCGGGGTCGGGGTGCCATTTTTTTGGCTTAATCGAGGTCGGGGTGTAATCGGGGTACCCCGACTCCGCCCCACCCCGCCCCATGTTCACCCCTAAATATGTCATACAAGTCATGATTTGTCTTGGCAAATTTTCTGCTAACATTATACTCGCTAAGGAATGTCGAGGTCAGTTCAGAGAGGCTCTCTATCAATCTTTTGGTCAAACTATTGAACCATATTAGGGGCAATCACTTCAAGTTAATCAAGAAAAGTTTGTAAGTCATTGAGTCCAAGTCGGTGATTGATGTGGACTCCATCATATTCTAAAAAATTTTCATGTGTTCCATAGATCTCTGGCTCCATCGTACATTTCAAACTTGGGAAGAATGAAATTTTGAGGCTGTTTAACCTACAACACTTCCCTTATGAAAGGGGAGTACCCTATTCTTGAGTAGTATTCATCTATATGAGCCGTATCGTTATATTCTCCTCGACCATTTTCTCCTTTTCAAGTTAATAGTATACTCTTTCAGTGGACGTTGAGCTATACGCGAACCTTTCATTCTTTTCATCGTCGCGGATGTTGAATATTCAATGGTTTGTATGGCTCCTCCACCTCAACCAAACTTGTATTTCATCTAGTTCAGCTCAACCTTCCGAGTGACGAGATGTATAAGGATGTGTCATCGTCACTGAAGGAACTATTTACTAAATTTGCGGAATTTTCTTTAGTAAATTAATTAACGATTAATTACGGATCCGTTAATAACATGCAATTGTGATCAAACCGTAATATAAATATAAGGTTTTTCGAAAAAAACTTACATTGTAGATTTATGGAGAATCGGTTGGGGTTTCCTTTACAGCATCAATCCACTTCACCAAGCCTTCTATGCTATATCCCGATCACAAACCAACCCGACTTGTGGGAATCGAACCGGAAGAACAAACAAAGAAGAAGAAAAATTCTTCTTATTTTGATATGCCAAAATCGGCTATATGGAGACTAAAAGAGAGAATTTTGATAAAATATCAAAAGTCATTAATATGAGCACTCAATGGTCATATTTATAGGAAAAATTGGTATTTTAATCTTATTAAAATTCCTAATTTTCTAACTAATAATGAAAAGATAAAAATAAAAATAAAAACATATACAAATCCTATACCATCAGCGCACGCCTCACGGAAAGGATAGATAATGTACATGTACTTTTATTTTTTTTTATTAACTTTCATTTATTTAATAATTAATCAAAAATTAATTATAAAATACAAAATGTAAGCCAGCGTGAGATTCAAAATTAGAAAACAAAAATTTTTCTTCAAATTTTGACAAGTGGCGTGACCAAGGTCCAAAAGATAAGATTATTATCTTTTCCTTTTAATGACATTTATTTATTTTCTATATGTATTTAAAATTCAAATAATCTTTTTCTATTTAAATACATATTTTCGAAAATCCCCTTAATTAATTAATAATGAATCAAATTCATTTACTTAATTATTTTGGGCAAACTACCAATTTGTTTCATAAAACAAATATATTTAATTCTCTCATTTTATTATTAAATTAAATAAACTCATTATTTAATTAATAATATTAATTATCAATTTCTATTTAAATAAACTCATTATTTAAATAATTAATAATTTTAATATTAATTTCCATTTAAATAAACTCTTTATTTAAACAATTAATATATCCCTTATTTAAGTAATTTAATTACTTAAATATAATAAATTCTTCCTAGTTAAATTAATAACTTGGTTAGTTACAATGATATATGGGCTAGCATAGGGACCTGATGGACCTATAGATCATTAATTAATTAATCATTATTATTAACTTAGGGTAATTCCACTATAAACCCTAAGTTGAACTCCCCTCACTATAGATGGGTTATGTCCATTTGTTATTAAGTTTGTTTTGACATATCCTTCACGTGGTAATCTCATAATTACAACCGGGTCAAAATTACCGTTTTACCCTTGTAATTATCTCTTTTATCCTTGTGTACCCGATGATTCTCTAATGAACATTTTTCTATAGTTTTCAAGTATAGAACGATCCTTCTCGGGCCAGTGAGAAGGTGAGGCCTCATGTTCAAGTACCGAATCATTACAACAAGGGAGATACCTAAAGTTCCTAAGTTAGAATAGTGTCGCACTAACACTTTCATTTGTTTTAGGAAAGTTATGAATGCCATCTTGTATAGAAATGTTCCCAAGCACCAATTTAGTCATTTCCCCAAAACAGGAGTTTATCGAGTGTATCAACAGATCACCCCCAACTATGTGAATCAAAGGAAAAGACTTCATTAATGTGAGTTCACAACATACTCAGGATTGAGACGTATCAATCTTAATAACGTAAATTTGATATTATAAATCATTTCCTATCAACGGTGTTATTTAGGAATCGATTTATTATCCTGGTCCATCTTATATAAACTCATTATATATGATGTTTCCACTTGCATCTACATCATGCTAATGATTTGGATCAAATCGGTGAACAACATCAACAGTGTTACCAGAATAAGGTTTCCTAACCGTATTCGTTTCTTGTAGACTATTTGAGTTACTATCTTGGACTAGATCCACTTTATATCTCATAGTAGTCAAGATTACAGAATTAGTAACTCTGGAATTTTCTATTAATGTTTGAATATTTAACGAATATCAACATATAATAAATTGCACAAAATTCACTAAAATAATACTTTTATTTATTCATAAAATATTCTATTACAAATTACGAATTCTAGGGCATAAATCCCAACAGTCACATCGTTCAACTGATTGCCTAGATTTCAGCTCTACCCTATATTTCAGGGTCTTTTTCTCCTTTTCCACCGTCGTGGCTTTTCGTAGCGGCTCCTTAGCTCGAGGTTTCGATAGTCTTTCTTTCTTTATTCTAGGCTTCGACAATCTTTTGCTCTTCTTCGTATTGACCTTTTTCTTCCCCTCTTTACTCAGGGTAACCATCTTCTACGCTCTGTTGTTTTGAACAACGTCTTGGCCTTCATAACTTCACCCAGAAGTGTTTTGTTGAGCTCGAGTAGCTCTCTATAATCTATAGCTTGAATAATCACCATCGATTGTACGGTTTTTATCTCTTTGTCTCGAATAATATTTTCCCCTATCTGGAGGTCCTCCCCGTGAGACATTTCTTCATCGCGATCTCATCGACTTACTTGCCTAGTCATTGGTTGAGTTGCCCTTTTTAAATTGTTGGGACAACGCGTCAGTACTAGACATTATGTAACGAACCAAATCCGTTAAATCCTTTAAAATTCAAAATCACAGCGGAAGACTTGGTTTTTTAAAAAAAAATGAATTGGGTTCATTTAAAATTCAGATTATCCAACACCTGTTTACATTGGCCTCAATCAGATAAAGCGATAAAAATGGAATGCGCATTCCAGATTATAAGTAAACTTCTAAAAGCGATTTAAAATCACAAAATAATTACAAAAATATGTCCATGTCCATGTCCATCCATCGCCTCGTGAAGTCAAACAACACCACCTCCTCTACCATCTCTCCCTCGTCGAGATTTACCTAAAAAAATGTAAGTATAACAATATTAGCATAAAAATATTAGTGAGAGTAAAATGAAATCAAGTAATCCTATGGACCAAATTCCATACTGGAAATTGTGTCCAAAGACCTAAAATGCTCTTTACTACCCATTCTACACTTCCAATTAATCCTAATCATACACCAATCAATTTCCCGACTTTCGAATCATATCGAACTACAACTATTACCAGTTTCGTACCACATCAAGTTACCTCGTAACGTGTTACCGTATGTTACCATCTCAACATACCGTACGGCGTTACCAAATCATATTACCATATTTCATATATCCTCGTAACGTGTTACCGTATGGATCAACATCAACATACTACCACGTACGGTATTACCAAATAAAGTATCCTCGTAACGTGTTACCATATGGATCAACATCAACATACTACCACGTACGGTTTTACCAAACATAGTATCCTCGTAATGTGTTACCGTATGGATCAACATCAACATACTACCACGTACGGCGTTACCACATTCTCACATAAAGTATTACTATTGAAATTAAACACTTGTACAAAGGTTAAGCATGTATTTACATAACAACTAACAAACAAGTTGGGATGCTCATGATATGAACTCGATCTATCTGCCGATCTTGACATATAACATCACTCATAGCCTGTTTCATCTATGACCCTGTTATATCCCAAGATCATATCACATAATATCTCACCACATATACCTACGTCATAGTCTGTTTCACTCTCAGCTCGTATACCTATGGCATAGTCTGTTTCACCTATGAGATCAGTATAACTCATCTCATATACCTACGCCATAGTCTGTTTCACCTATGGGATCAGTATAGTATAACTTAGCTCGTATACCTACGCCATAGTCTGTTTCACCTATGGGATCAATATAACTCAGCTCGTATACCTACGCCATAGTCTGTTTCACCTATGGGATCAGTATAACTCAGCTCGTATACCTACGCCATAGTCTGTTTCACCTATGGGATCAGTATAACTCAGCTCGTATACCTACGCCATAGTCTGTTTCACCTATGGGATCAGTATAACTCAGCTCATATACCTACGCCATAGTCTGTTTCACCTATAGGATCAATATATCTCAAATAACATAAATCGGTTCATTACATGAGCATCTAAACACAAACAACTAACAAACAATACAATCATACTACAGTTACACTCAATAACATGCTTATCTTTTGTACTTATTAAAGTGTTGCCTCATACCAAAAGTCCCGAGTACATCAATCATACTATCATTAGGATTCCATACTCCACGGTACTACCACAATCAACATCAATCGTATTATCATTAGAACTTTCATACTCCACATTATTACCATATTAAAACACAATCCTTATTACTTACACAAGGTAATAAGTTCGTAAAAACACTAACCATTATCATCACCGATGCCATGTTTCACGAAGTCTTATAATTCTCCAAAGTAAACAAAATCAAGCTTTGACGAATCAATGCTACTAAAGAACATAAGCCGCTTTGAATTACACGAGTTAACTCCCAAGAATAACTTCTACTTTACTTTAGTCCAAAACTACCTAAAGTAGTTCCAATTCCCAACTTTATCTCAAAATCTCCATAACCTTTAATACTTCCAAGAATAACTTCTAAGCTACTTTGATCCAAAATTACTCAAAGTATCTTAAACTTCCAAATTTCTTCTAAAACTTTCCATATCTTACAAGACTTTCAAAACGTTCTCAAACTTACTTTTCACCCAAAATCACTAAAAAGTTCCAAAAGTCACTCAAACTCACTTCTGAGTCTAAAGTCACCAACCAATAAATATTTACTCCTAGGAGATTGTTTTTTCACTTAACCTCGATCAACAAAATCGTAATGAAACTTAATTCATAAAATTACTAACTTCCATTTTAAACTCACCTTAGCCAAGAAGTCGAACTTCATAACTGTCGAACGAATTACCTCTCGTACGATTACCAACACCTACAATAACACCAATCGAATAAAATTGATAAACCATAACTAAAATGAGAAAAAGTGATTTTCGGATGAATTGTGTTTTGGGTGAATAGTGTTTTTCAAAAATCCGAGCTCAAAATCGTCAAATTTCTTGATAGAAACACATATAAACAAAAACAAAGAAATCCATAAAAAAAGTTTTGAAAACTCACTTTTTAGGGATTCCCTTAGAAAACGAGAAACACCACAAAGCTAGGTTGGATAGGTAGCCCTCATCCCGAGCAATCAAACGCAACTCAAATTTCGAAGATCCATCAAGAAACGAAGAAAAACCAAAAGAAAATTCCCCACCAATGGAGGCTACGTCCATGAAGGGAAGAAGAAGAGGAAAAAAAAGAGATTTTTGTCAATTTTGGCTTATTTAAAGAGAACATGAATAGTGTTTTGATATTTTTAAGAAATCAGAAATTACGAATACGTCACTCTAAGTGATAACCCGAAGCTCTTAAAATGGCCAAATGGTGATTATTAATTATTAATTGGCCCATTAATAATTATAAATACGAACAAAACTAATTTAAGCTAATAAAACGATTAAAAAGGTTTTCAAACGAAATTAACTTCTAAATTCTAAATTACTAATTCTAAGATTAAACTAAATATTTTAATTAAAATAAATAAATAAATAAATGAAATATTAAATAAAAAAAACCACTTCAAAATAACGGGACGTTACACGTTATCTGGGAACAGCCAAACAGATGATTGCCCGACGGTGGGCGCCAAACTGTGAATGGTAGATTATTTCACAATAGAGCACTTAACGACACATGCTTTCTTCCTATAGCTCTGAATGTTTGAAATAAGAGGAAGAAGACAGTCAGAAGGCACCTTGTGGCACTAGCCAAGGAAGCCTCTAATGATCAAGTTAATCCTCTATGGATGTATCTAGAATTGCAAATGACGCAACAAAAAATTAGTTCTTAGTTTTTGGTGGATACCTTATTAGGTGAGTCATTTTACTTTATATATATGTTTCGAGTTTTATCATGGGTTCTCCTGGTCGTGCTAGGTCTAAACAAGGCTTTCTTCACTTCCTTCTGTGTTGGCCTCGTATGGATACGATGGGCTGGGAACATTTAGGAATCGACCCATCTTACTTAGCCCAATTGGTGGATTATTTTCACCCTCTACAATTATTATTATTATTTGTTTTTTCTTTTACTTAATTTAAATATATATCTCATTTTAATTATTATTTTTTATTAGTTTATAAAACATGAAGAAGTTAAGGTCCCCTTTGGTTTGCAATCTGGAAAACATGATTTGAATTCAGTGGATTATGATGAATTCAGAGTTGTATTCTGTGAATTTATTGGTTCTGAAACTGTGTTCGTTAACAAATTTAGAATTTAGAATTTGAAGTCAGAAATTTGAAATATCTGTTTGGTTTGGTATTCAGAAATGAGATTATGAACAAAAATATATGTTTGGTTCAAGATTCAGATCTCAATATCAGATTTTCTACATATTTATCTATTTTTTCCGTTTTATTGCGATTTTTTTTCCTCTAACTAAACCATACTAAAAGATAATAAAAATGAATTAGGATAAAAAAAACAGACAGAAAATTGTGCTTGATGTTTTGTGATAGAATTCTTTTTTAAGATGTTTTCACATTAAAAAAAACAACTTACTTTTTTTTATTTTTAAAGATGAGTTTGTTCTTGAGACAACACACTCAATCACAACATGAAATTAGAAAAGAGAAACATCCACCATATTTGAAAAAAATCAAATATATGAAACAAAAACTTGGCTTTGTAAAGAACATAGAAAATATAGTACTGAAAAAACAAGCATCCCTAACCAACTTTTTACAGAATGAGATATATGTTATAAGCTATAAAGGAACTGTATCAACAATAAAATAAATCAAAATAAGAAGAGCAAAATGTCTCAAATTTAGGAGAGTTCAACTAAAACTGATTACTCATTCTAATTCATGGACTTCGTTGATACCGTGTTATCTCCTCTACAGTATAAATCTTCTTGTCAATCTCACATTCTCTCTAGACATGGTAATATAAACCCTTATGTTTTCCACAAAATGCTCAAAGACTTCAGTTGTCAAATCCTTCTAGTGAAGAATATTGAAATTTGACAATCATCATTGAAATCTTCATCATGACTTCAATTCACCTAAACAATCAGCTTGACCTCTTTACAATTGAAAGTTCTTCTATCTCCTTTCCTATTCTTCAATCATATAAGCCGAACATTTTAGGGAATAAAATACCTTAAGAAAAAGCAAACATGCAGAAACTCAATGACGATAGCTGAGAAATACCAATATTAAAGAAGGGCCAATTTATCTCGTAATTGCAAGAGTGAGATCTAAAAAATAGCCTATTAGTTTCAAGTTTTAAACAATATGGAAACATAGAAAACAATGACTGGAAATAATTAATATGTACAATTGGTAAAGAGATAATAAGGAAAAAAAATAATAAAAACTTCCAACAACAACTGAAAGATGACTGGAAAGAATATGTACACTTAGTAAAGAGATAATAAGGAAAAAAATAACAAACTTCCAACCACAACTGAAAGATATAACACTTATATAAAAACAAGTCAATGAATGAAACCCAAGTTTTTTTTTAAATCTTGAGTTGAGGTGATAGAGGGGAATCTAAAAGGAAAACAACATGAAACTTTAATTTTAAGAGTTTCAGACTTAAGAGGGAAATATTGAACATTTTTAAGGTAAAAAATTGAAAACAACAATCGTTGTGGTCCTTGAAAACAAACAAGTACTAACAGATGGAGAAAAACCATATTTATATGAGGAATATTAGCTACAAGAAGAATGACCATTCCATCTTTTGAAACTACTAGAATTCTACTTGGTCCTGGAAAACAAAAAAAAGGACAGACTGAGATTTATAAGTTCAATAACATATTATTGAATGTAGATTCCAAAGCTGTAAGGAGAATATAAAATTGGAAGGACAAAAAATGGAGTAGTAACTTTGTATATAGTGTTAAACTGATGATTAATTCATAATCTAAAAAATACGGTCAGAGATTGAAGAGGAAGGAATTAAATGAGAAGTATAAGAGAGAAGACAAACAACGGGGGAAATGAACGAATTAAGGTGAAATTTGAAATTTATCATTTACAAAAAAAAAAAGCCCTAGATTACATACATCTCAATAATCACAAAATTAAATACATATTTCAACTTCAAAATACTTACAAGAGGATACGAAGAGGGCTAATTCGAAGAAGACAGACCATTTGTTCCTCCTTTTGGTTAAACTTTGTATGTTCAGTCGATGGCGAAAAAAAAAACTAATCCATACGAAGAAGAGACATTGATGGCCAGATGGAGAAAAGAGGGAGACGATGGAGAAAGGAGGAAGGAAGCGTACAATGGGAGGTTATTTCCGAACTTTTTTGACGGGATCACGTTTTCATTTTTGAGATCCCGTGTTTTCGTTTAGTGAGTGGAGAATTTTGGATTCAAAGAATTCTTGTTTTTATTGAATCCAAAATTTGGGTGATTTTTAGCCCAATCCAAATTCTATTTTGAAAGAATAACCAACCAAACATCAACCCAACCCTATTAATCTAATTTTATAAATTTGGATTCATAAAATTGGATTTGGATTGGATACCAAACAGGCCCTAAATAATTGGAAAGCTCATGAATTAAGAAGTTAAAACTAAAGCATATAAATTTAAACAAGAAAATATATTAACTTTCAAATATTAGGTAGCATATTACATGTGATCCACGTGCATGTTTAAAGATTAGTATATATTAAATGAGTCTCAATTACAATAATCAATATGAAAACACCAATAACTTTCACATTTTTTTATGCATATTATAATATTATTATATACATAAATTTTAAACAGTCTAAATTATGTTTTTTTTTTTCTGGAATTTAATACGACGATTTACTTAATTTTTTTATGGTGCACATTTTACATAAGTATCCCTATATATAGCACCTGCGAGAATATGCCGTAAAAACACATATCTTAATTGAACGCAAATGAATTTCTGACAATAGATAAAACAAGACAAAAAATCCAACAGATTTGGAAGTTTGTTGATAGATATTTTATTTTCTGAATTCAAGTGTGGGGTTGTAATTCATTTCATTACCATTTTTCTTATCTTTCCTCCTTTGTTATCTTTCTCTCTTCATTCAAATATATTGTTTGAAAAATATTTCATTGAAAAAGCACAAACAAACATCTCAACAATGGCTTCCGCTTTGACATCCTCAACAATATCTCTTCAAACCACACCCCGAGAATCAAATTTCCCAGCATCACAACCAAACAAATCCCGTAATTCAAAACCCAGCTTTACATTTTCGTTGTCGTCGAAAAATGCTATACGAGTTTCGAAATCTTCAAGCACAACTAGGTACAATGAAGTCGTGGTGGACGAAGAAATGGATAAGATTCGGAGGCTTCAAAACGGGTCAGATGTTCGAGGGGTGGCGGTGGAAGGAGAAAAGGGAAGAACGGTGGATCTAACGCCTCCGGCTGTGGAAGCGATAGCGGAGAGCTTTGGTGAATGGGTGAAAGAAAAAAGTAGAGAAGGAATAGAACATGTTTTTAGGGTATCTCTTGGAAGAGACCCTAGAATATCAGGAAATTCTTTAAGTGTTGCGGTGTTTGCTGGTCTTTCTCGTTCGGGTTGTTTGGTTTTCGATATGGGGCTTGCTACCACACCTGCTTGCTTCATGAGTACAGTTTTGCCTCCATTTGCTTTTGATGCTTCAATTATGGTAGGTACAGCTTGAATATATAGAAACACCCATTGAATCTTCTTTTTTTATTTTTTTTTCATATTGTTTCTCTCATTCCAATCATCATTTGACATGTGGCATAGTCTTAGCTATATTTTTTTTTTGTCTTATTTATTTTATTTTGTCTTGACATAATTTATCTTATTGCATTAAAATTATAAGAATAATTTTAAGTTTAACCGATGTAAAATATAGATATATATGCATATCAAAGTTTTTTAAATTGAAATTTTGAAAAAAAAAAGTAGAATCTGTGTGATAGAATTAAATGTCAATATTGTATTGCAGATGACAGCATCGCATTTGCCCTACACCAGAAATGGGCTGAAATTTTTCACAAAGAGAGGAGGTCTGAGCTCACCGGAGGTTGAGGAAATATGCAACAGAGCCGCTGTAAAATACACGAATCGGGTTACGAAAGTGTCGACGATGACGAGAATACCTCCTTCCAAAGTGAATTTCATGGAAACTTATGCCAAACACCTTAGAGATATCATTAAACAACGAGTAAACCATCCTTCAAATTACGATTTCCCACTTCAAGGATTTCAGGTTCTCTACCTTTCTCTCTTTCTTTTAATATGTGCAAAGATTTGCTTTTGCATGTGTTTCCTTATTTCGTGTTTTTTTTTTGGTGATAAACTGTTTGTGGTGTAAATTGCTTATCCAAATACGTAGAGGTAGATGTGTGAGGACGTCTTTTGCTACCATATATATAATAACCGAGAATTAAAAGGGGCATTTGCGAATCCAGCAATTTTTTAAGTCATATTTGTAAAAATAAAAGCTCAAAAAAATATTTGCAAATATAGTAAATTTTGATCGGATTTATCAGTGATAAACATTGAATTACATATTTTTACACTAAGTTTATCATTGATAAACACATAAATCACTGTTTATCATTGATAAGCATGATAAATATTGCTATATTTACAAATACTTTTTTGAATTGATATTTTTATAAATATTGCATAAAAATCTACCACCCAATGAAATTTCCCGAATTAAAATTGTCAAATTTAAGTGGGTTGTACTACATTTAATAATATTATAAATATTAAAGTGATATTTAAAATTATCCCAAATAGTATACTTTAGATATGCATTTTTATTTGTATCATTAATTTAAGTTTTTAATTAAATAATTGATTTTTTTGGCCTTTAACAAGAAACTTGAAAATAAAATATTTAATCAATAATTAACTTATAATAAAATGAATGTTTTAGCTCATAAATTTTCAAATAGATTTTTCAGCCCAAATGCAAAATTAAAAAAGCATATTAAAAGTCAACTATGAAATTATTTTGAATAATTTATTGAAATAGGAGCGACTACGATTTGATACATTTTTAAAAGTTGCTATATGTAAATAATTTTCTTATTTTTTCTATTACTTTAGTAATTCCCTCTCAAAATATTTGGTGAAAATATAGCATACCTCCTTCGAGCCCAACAAAAAAAAATTTAATTTAATTTAATGAAAATATATAATATTATATTTAAAAATAAATCAAAACTTTTATTATTTTTAAAATTCGGAAAAAACAAAATTTACTATTGACAATAATTTATCTATTAAATAATTACATGGTAGTCAATTATTAATTATTATATAATTACATTTATATTTAATAAATAAATATTTTAAAATAACCATAAACTAATATTTATACTTCCATTTCTCTATTATATTTTTTCTATTTTGACTTTATTTTCTATAAGTCTTTTTTAATAATATATAGGGTAAAATACAAATAAGACCCATGTGGTTTTGTCAAATGCATGAACACTCCTTGTGGTTCGAAAATGACTAATCATACACTTATAGTTTCAAATTATTCCAATGAGACCCCTCCCTTATAGTGTCATTAATTTTTTTTAGCCATAACTTCTTCGTTTGAACTCTAATTTGAATGATTCTAGATATTTTAAAATTCTCATTTTGGACTCTACGTTATGGTTAGTTCAAAACTTCTAAATCATCAGTAATAAAAAGCGTTAAGGGTGTAAATCATATATGGTATTTTCATGATAATAAACTCTTTTATTTATTAATGATTTTGAACTTATCATAACGTAGATCTCAAAATGAGGATTCCAAAATATCTTGAATCATCGAAATTGTAGTTCAAATGAAGAAGTTATGGTTAAAAAAAATTATGACGTTGAAGGGGAGGGATCTTATTAGAATAATTTTGAACTACATGTGTGTGATTTCTCATTTTCAAACCACAAAGAATGTTTATGCATTTGACAGAAACCACAAACGTCTTATTTATATTTTACCCTAATATATATCAATAAGTTTTGATTAGTAAAAAGCAGAAATATTTGCACAAGTTATAATTTTCTTTCCTCAAATCTATTGGTCTTGTCATATTTTTAATCTCGATTAACAAAAGTATGACAAATCACTTTTAAAATATTTAATACGTTAGTAAATAACTAACTTAATTTCACTTATGATGTAAAATAATTTAATCTCATATCCAATAAAATTTAATTTAAGTGATAATTAATAAAGACATTATTTGATATTTCATATTCAAGAATTATATAAAAATTCAAAGTTCAAAATATCATTTATAGAATAAATAATAAATTATCAATAACTCATAAACCAACAATTTCAATCACGTGCATCACACACGTGTTATTTTACTAGTAGTCTTAAACAATTATATATTTATAAATGCTTATTAAAAAAATACTATATTTATTAATCCTATCTAAAATTCCCTTCCCATCAAAACTTGCCGCGGCTAAAATTGGTAGCAAAATTATAAACTTATTAACAATAAATGTACAATAATATGAATATTCAAAGAACAATACTTTAATACTCTTTATTGAGTATGAGTTTGTACTTATTATGTTATATGTCATTTTTATTTGATAAAACACTAGTGAGACTTACATATTTATGGAAAGAAACTCATATATTTATTATCATTACTGTATTTTATCCAATAAAAATGTAATACATATGACGGTGAATATGAACTTATATTCACTAGTGAGTACCTAAATATTATCCTATGGACAACCCATGTTAAAAGATGTTTTTTCAAAATCAGAAAAACTAAATCCACTATTATATGTAAATTGTAGATAATTGTAAATGCTGGAAATGGATCAGGAGGCTTCTTCACATGGGACGTATTAGACAAACTTGGAGCAGACACTTTCGGCTCTCTACACCTCAACCCAGACGGCATGTTCCCTAACCATATCCCTAACCCCGAAGATAAAACCGCAATGGCACTTACCAGAGCTGCCGTCTTAGAAACCAAAGCCGATCTCGGCATCGTATTTGACACCGATGTCGACCGGAGTGGCGTTGTCGATAACGAAGGAAATCCGATAAACGGCGACAAGCTAATCGCACTTATGTCGGCAATTGTTCTGAGGGAACATCCTGGATCTACCATTGTAACTGATGCAAGAACGAGTATGGCACTTACAAAGTTTATCAATGAGAGAGGAGGGAAGCATTGCTTGTACCGAGTTGGTTATCGAAACGTAATCGACAAAGGAATCCAGTTGAATGAAGATGGGATTGAAACTCATCTCATGATGGAAACATCAGGACACGGTGCTCTTAAGGAGAATTATTTCCTTGATGATGGTAAGAAGAGATTTCAAATAAATTGGCATTTCGTAAATTTTCTTTTATTTATAATTTTTTTTTTTCTTTTTTTATAGATTAATAAAAAAAGGAAAAACCAAGTGGTTATTAAATAATTTTGTTTTTCAAAAATTAAAAACAAAACTTAATACTAAAAAAAACGAAAGAGTTATAAAACTGGACTAAGGGTTTGTTTGGTACAATTTTCCCTAAAATGTCTTGAGTGAAACTTTTTAAATTAAATATTTCATCTAACAAAACTTGAGTATAGTAGGAGGTGTTTTTGAAGAAAAAACTTAATTTGTGTTTCTTCCAAAATTATTAATAAATAAGTATTTCACTTAAAATACCGGTCAAGTGTTTTAAGATGAAAGACTTAATTAGTATTTATTTTAAAATATTTAACTCATAACACTTCTAGGGGAAATTATATCAAACTGATCTTAATTTTTTGTTTTAAGTTTTTAAAAAGTAGAGCTTTTTTTTTTAAAAAAAAATATGTATCCTTATTAAAATATATTATTTTCATTTTTATAAAGGTGCCTACATGGTGGTGAAAATCATAATAGAAATGGTACGTATGAAGATAGGAGGATCAGAAGAAGGGGTGGGAAATCTAATAAAAGATTTGGAAGAACCATTGGAGTCAGTAGAACTAAGAATGAATGTCATTTCTGAACCAAGATATGCAAAAGCAAAGGCAATTGAAGCCATTGAAACATTCAGAAATTATGTACAGGTAATTATTATTTTTAATTTATAACTATTTTTGTATTAAATATATGGAATTATTGTGTTTTTAAATTTAATTTTTGAGAAATTAATAAATTAATAGGAAGGGAAGATTGAAGGATGGGAACTTGATTCATGTGGAGATTGTTGGGTGAGTGAAGGCTGTCTTGTGGATTTGAATGATGATCCAAAGGCTATCGATGCTCAGATGTACAGGTGATTTTACTGGATTTCAGCATCATTTTTTTTTTGCATAAAACTTTTTCTTAATTTCATTTTAAAATATTAAACGTTTGATTTATTTTTAAAAAATAGAACTTTTTACTTTTATAAGCTTAATTTATTGGTTTTCACTAGTTTTTTTTTTCTGTATTATAGATGATCAATCTCAATATTGTTTTTCATGTTTCTGATTAGGATGTTATAAATTACAATTAAGAAAATTTTCATGTTTTTTAGTTTTTACAATTTTTTTATGATGAATTTTATATAATTAAAACCTTTCATTATTATTAAATGAATGTTAAAATAAAATATTTTTGAAAATTCTCAAAATTTTTGCTATTGAAATTTATAATAAAAAATGTTATTTTTTTAAATATTCCAAAAATTAACAGTAATTCAATTTTTAAACACTCTTGAAATTCTATCAAAACTTTAAAAACAAAAGCCATTTTTTCCTAAATTTTTTTTTTTAAAGTGTAGGATTTTTAAAATGTTTTTAACAATACAAATAAATAAGGGTTAATAGTGAACCTAATTTTTATATTCTAATTTTTGTTAAATTCTAATGACAACTGTAGGGTTAAAGTGTTGGATAAAGAAAATGAGGAAGTTGGATGGGTACATTTGAGGCAGAGTATTCACAATCCAAATCTCGCGTTGAATATGCAATCATCTCTTGCTGGAGGCTGCCTCAAAATGGCAAGATCATTTAGAGATGAGTATGCAATTGCTTTTACTTGTTTAAGTATTCAAAGATTTCATATTTATTATTTTTCCGAAAAATGTCATAAACCATCATTAGTGCCCGTGTCGAATAACTATTAGAAATGTTTAAAAGTATTTAGAATAAAGAAAGTGTTTTTGATAACTATTAAAAATACTTTTAAAAACTATCTCAAATGAGCCCTTAAACTCTAAGAATGGGAACATTTACCCCCTTAAATTTTCAATTTGAGTAATTGATCCCTAAATTTTTTTAAGTGTTAATATTGGAAATAGACATTTTAATTTGATAAATTATCTCTTAAAATTATTAATTAGATTTATGAAATCTCTATGGAGCGGGCACATACAACCCTGTTCTTGATTCCGACTTCAAAACTCTCGTGATGGAGAAGACAAGAATTACTTCTCTACAATTCTAAGCTAGTTTGTACAATTTGCCCCAATATTTTAAAATGGAAAGGTCTCTAATTACTTTAAATGTTGTTCTTTTGGCAGATTTCTCATGGTGACCAAAATAGATCAATTTCTTGATATCAGTCAGGTAGACAAGTTTGTAACAAGTGAACTTGCAGGATAAGCTTCAAAAATAGCATCATTGGAAAAATAAGTAGTTTTAGATTTTAATTAGAAGAAAAAAAATGTAGCATAATTTACTCAGTAATATCAATGTACAGTGAGCAGATAAACATAATTATTAATTCAATCACAACTCGTGTGTTGTATTTTGTGTTGGATTTTTTTTGTAATAAAATTATTTAAATTATTTTAAATATAAAAACGATTTAGAAAAAAAAGAAAAAAAAAAACTTATGTGTTTATCCATTTTGAATAAAAGGACGACACTGTTTAGAAATGGATTTGTTCTTTTATTTTTATAGTAAAAAAACTACCACTTACTATTTGAGTTGTCATAAATTTTTATCGTTATCTTTAACGTATTAAAAAAACACTATATTTGAAAATCATTTTAAAACTATTTTATCCCAATATAAATTTTAAAAATTACAAAAATGCAATTATTTACTTGGGATAACTACGTATGTAGCCCCAATTAATACATAAAAATATTAATTGGCCTCTAGCAAAAAATATTTCATTATCTAGCCTATACAGAATTTTAGGGAGGAGAAAGGCAAACCATCTTGACAAAAATACCCTTATGACATAAGAGAGAGATGAAAGATTTGAAAATTTTACCATAAATAAATTAAGCATAAATCAAGGAAATATTAAAATATAAAAACACAATAGAAAAAAAATACGTAATAAAGATTTGAAAATAAAAAAGTTGGATAAAAAAAGAAGGAAAAAAAAAAAAAAATATATATATATATATATATGATATGAAGGAAAAAAATAAAAGAAGAACGAAAAGATAATATGTACGGGACATTCACATTTATACATATATTACTTATAATATTGTACGTAATATAAAATATGTACAAGTAGAATGTGAAATATATGGTATATATATTATTTATAATATGTACAGTACGTAATAATTGTACAATATATAATGTAAGAAGATGAAGGAGATGATATAAGGTGAAAGAGGGGAAAAAATGGAGGCTAATAAAATGAAGAAAAAAAAACCGTACATTATATATTACTTGTACTTAATATAACAATACTTGATATAAAATATGTACAAGTAGAAGGTGAAAGAGAAGAAATAATGAAAGCTGATGAAATGAAAAATAAAACATATGATATATATATATATATGATATTGTACGTGATATAACATAATTTATGTACAATATAAACAAGTAGAATGTGAAAAATAGGAAATAATGAAGATTAATGTAACAAAAAACTTGTACATAATATATTTTATGTACATTATCTACTGTACAATATTTATATAATGTACGAAACTGAACATTTAAAAATGCAAAAATTAAAAAAAAAATATGTGAAACCCAAGATGATGAATATGAAAAAATACAGAAAAAAAAATCTGGGATGATAGATCATTAGCCCTAACTTTACTAGTCAATTCAAAAAAAACAAAAAAGCAAAGCAATAAGATTGAAAAGTTACTGTGAACGATGAACTTTGTCTATGGAATAGATTTGTATTGCCCGATCTTCTACCTTTGGTCTAAGATAGCAGAGGTGCTCGCGAAGGAATGAGTGATTTGATTTTCCATTATCGAAGAAGAAATGAAAACCATTGATTCGATTTTTCTTTTCATCATTTTCGGTATAGAGATCTGAAAAACGGAGGTGATTTTTAAATCTAATTTCATTTTTTTTTTCTTCTTCTTGATAATGGTGATTGGCAATGGCGGCTGGATGTAGGGGATGTGGAGAGAAAAAAGAAACCCTAAATGTGATGGTTATGAAATTAGATTTAGATTTTGTTTATAAATAAATAAAAAAATAGAAATAAAAATAATATTAATAGTAAATCTGGAATAAAAATCAAGGAAAGCAATCAACATTTAATACAAACAATTAATTCAAAAAGAGGGCAAATCAGGAATAAAAATACATCAGATTTGAAAATAGGCTAAAAAATGTTTACCAATTTTGAGTAGGCCATAAAATGATTGAGTACCTCCAAAACAGGCTATATATTTAATTATCTCTATTTACTTTAAATTTATCTTTCTCCAAATCTTCAATTTACAGCAATCTAAAAGGATAAAAACCTTCAATATATAAAATATAGCTTTGCCATTTAATTACCATTTATATATTAATTATCTATATCTCAACTTTTTCTCAAATTAATAATGCAATATTAATATAATAATTTATTGTAATTCATATTTTATATTACGTACAATATTATAAGTAATATATGTATAAATGTGAATGTACCGTACATATTATCTTTTCGTTCTTCTTTTATTTTTTTCCTTCATATCATATATATAATTTTTTGATTTTTCCTTCTTTTTTTATCCAACTTTTTGATTTTCAAATCTTTATTACGTATTTTTTTTTCTATTGTGTTTTTATATTTTAATATTTCCTTGATTTATGCTTAATTTATTTATGGTAAAATTTTCAAATCTTTCATCTCTCCCTTATGTCATAAGGGTATTTTTGTCAAGATGGTTTACCTCTCTCCTCCTTAAAATTCTGTATAGGCTAGATAATGAAATATTTTTTGCTAGTGGCCAATTAATGTTTTTATGTATTAATTGGGGCTACATACATAGTTATCTCTAAAATGTAGTGGATTAAAGCTGCCCATGATGAAGGAATAAAGATTCTACCACCAACGTTAACTATTCCAGCCAAAAGTATAAAAAGTGACTCGAATTCAAGAAGACTCTGAAGGAAGAAGTCAAGAAAACCATGACGTTTTTCAAACGCCAAAATGTCAATAACGGTTTACCCAGGAAGAAGGATAGAAGACAAAAGGCTGATGGGATGGAGAAGGAAGGATGATCAAAGTTTCAAGTGAGAGAGCTGCCAATGAAGGCCATAACGACGAAAAAATAAAAAACTACCCTGAAGTCTAGGGCAGATTACTAACCGAGACAAGCCATGTTGAGAGATGATGACATGTCTTTATGTGTTTTGTTAACCAGAGAAGGTCCAATCGGGAAAAACAAATGGCAAGTTCGAGTGACTTCAAAGGAATCGCTTAGGCCATCAAGGATCCAAAAGAAGATGTCTTGTAAAAGACGAGATGAGGAAAGGATGAAAGGTTTGAATATAGCTCAATATCCACCAAAAGCGACAAGCATATGAAAAGGTACATCGATAACCCTAAGAGGGAAAGACAGATCGAGGAACACATAATTAGACGGCTGATGGAGAAAAAAGCTAATAATAACCATCTAAGAACCAGGAGACTACTCGTTCGTGAGGGAGGTGTTATCGATCAAACAACTTCAAAATTTCATCCCCCTGAAATTTGAGATGTACGATGAAACTAGAGACTTGATGGAACACATGGCCCACTTGGTAAATATGATATAATCCACTTATGTTTTGATTGTTGACCTGGATGCGTTGACTTACAAGCTTTTTACTATTAGCTTGAAAGGATCACCAATGATGTGGTTCAGCGATTTAACAAAAAGGCCAATAGAAATCTTTTCCAAGCTAACATCTGTCTTTTTTAGCGAGTACAGTGTTAGTAAAAAATTGTCAAGATGAACCATGATTTATTCGATGTACAAATGGGAGAAAGAGAACCTCTAAAGGACTTCATCATATGGTTTCAAAAGATTAAACTAGAAGTCCCAACTACAATGATCTCGAGGTCGCGACAACCTTGTCTCTGGCCGTTCACCCAGACCACCACTTGTGGAGGTCATTCAACAAAACGAATTTAGGAATGGTGTCCTAGAAATTGAAATTATTTAATAAATATAATTTTTTTGAATAAATTTAAAAATAAACTTAAGTTCTTTTAAATATATTAGTCCATTAATGATATTAGATATATTACACATTCAAATAGTAAAACTCCAAAGTTACTTTCATAAAATCACGACTGAGTATGTGAAACATATGTGAGGCTTCAAGTGGAGATAAGTAACTAAAAGAGTCTACAGTATATGGATAACGTTTGTGATCTTATCTTGTTAACACTTTTGATAATTTTCCATTTTGTATAGATTAAAAATGATCTTGTCTGAATGATTCATGTGGGGGACATGAAAATGGAAGTATCATATACATATTGATTGTATAAGACTGGACTAGGATATTTCGATCAATATCTCACTTATACAGTTTGATAGAAATGATCGAGTATCAAACTAAGTTCATCAAACTATGATAAATCTTAATCCTGAGTGAAATATGAACTCTCATTCATGGAGTTATGTTCTTATTGAGATCGATCTGAATGAATGCTCAATACACTCCTATTTCGTGAACACATAACAAGATAATAGATGGGAACACATTTACACAAATTGAAATTCATATCTTTATGAAAAATGATAGTATCAGTGGGATGCCTAATCATTTTAGGAACTTTAGGAAACTCCCTTGATGTACTAATTTAAGACATGGTCTAGTGGTGCCATGACTTTTGCTGATCAATGAAATGCTTATTGTTAGTTGGACTACAAATAATGTCATTGGGGAATAACGGTAACACAAGGATAAAACGGTAATTACAGGGGTAAAAATAGTAAATCTAATCCATCAAGTAAAGGATATATCACAAACTCATTTTGATAACTAAATGGACATAACTCATCTATAGTGATGGGAGTTAACCTATGAATCTATAGTGGAATCATTCATAGCTATATAATAGTAGTTAATTGATTATGATCAATTAATTGATTAATTAACTAATTATTAAGCCCATGATCTATAGGTCCATTTGAGTCCTTATACTAATCCAAGTATCGTAGTTGTAAAATCAAGTCATTAACTTGACTTATGAAGGAACAAATAATTTAAGTAAACTAAGTTACTTAAATATTGGCAATATTAATTATTTAAATAATGAATTTATATAAACATGATTAATAATAAAGTTTTATTAATTGTTTAAATGGATATTAATAATTAAATTAATACTATTAGTTGTTAATTAATAATAAAATATTATCAATCAATATTATTAAATAGAAAATTTAATTTTCTAAAATAATTTTTTTAAATTATAATTATCCAAGATAAAATAAATAAAGGAAAAATTAGAATTTTTCTTTGCATTCACCTCCTAAATTTTGGCCACTTAAAGAAAAAATAATCTTTTCATTTATCTCTTTATCTCGTATGGGTTTTCATAATGTGATTAGAAACCCCAATTGCCTATAAATAAGAGGATTGGATTATTCATAATTCACATAAATCAATTCAATAGAAATTGAAAACTATATTCTTCTTCTCCCCTTAGGCCTACCGATTTTTGCCATTTGTTTTATGAAGAATATTTTTTTTTTATTCTTCCAAGTTTCTTTTAAAGTTCGATCCCACAAACAGTTTTTTTTTTGTTCGATCGGGATATATTAGAGAAGATCATGTGATAAAAGAAACTCTCCAACCAATTCTCAATATTTACTCAATTTAAGTGTTTACTTTAAAAAATTACATGGATTTATGAATTCTTCATTATATTTGTATAATAATAAAGTAGATCCGACTTCTGCATGCTAATTAAATCGTTTCATTATATCGATTAACACGTTTTCACTGCATTAGATTAGATCTTACTTCCTACAAAAGATACCTAAAACCATGAAGGCTTCACTTCAAATGGCGGTCGTAAGAATTTCTCTAGAAGAGTCAAAGAGGGTAGCCCGAGAACTAAGGAGAGGAATGCTTGAGAAAAGAAGAGGAAAAAGCGAACGCAGTGAGAAATGGAAGGATGAAAAGAGGAAGAGCCAAAAAGAAAGTACGTTTGGGGAAGGTTAAAAGATGAACGCAAATATATGAGCCTCAAACGGATTATGCACACCGAAGTAGTAGAAAATTATTTCCAAAGAAGAGGGGATAAAAGTGTTAGGAATGGTGTCCTAGAACTTGTAATTATTTAATTATAATAATTTATTTCGAATAAATTAAATAAATAAACATAAGTTCTTTATATTATCTAGATTGATTCAATTGACGATATTAGGAATATATGGAAATATATTAATATCAAACATTCAAATAGTAAACCCTAAGTTATTCTTATAAAATCATGACTTAGTATGTGAGTCATACGAGAGGATTAAAGTCGAGATGAGTAACTTAAAAGTGTCTACAGTAAATGGATAACGTTTGGGAACCTTATCCTGGTAACACTGTTGATAGCTTCACATTTTGTTTATAGACAAATGATCTAATCCTGATCATTCATGTGGGAGACATGAAATGGAAGTATCATATGCAATGTTGATTGTATAAGACAGGACCACGATGTTCGATCAAATTTCTCATTAGTACCGTTTACGAGAAATGATCGAATATCAAACTAAGTTTATCAACCGTGATAGATCTCAATCCTGAGTGAAATGCGGACTCCTATTTTATGGAGTTATGTTCTTTGATTCACATGGTTGAGAGCGATCTGTAAGAATGCTCAATACACTCCTGTTTTGGGAACATGGCTAGATAAGTAGCTGGGAACTCATTTTCACGAGATGGAATTCATAACTTTCCTATAAATTAACAGTATCAGTGCGATACCTAAACATTTTAGGAACTTTAGGAAACTCTCTTGATGTACTGATTCGAGACATGAACAAGTGGCGCCACGACTTCTATTGATCACAGAAGTACATTATCTCTAGTTCGACTAAAGATAAAGTTCATTGAAGAATCAGCTGGAACACAAGGATAAAGCGGTAATTACAGGGGAAAAAAGGTAAATTTATCCGCCTGTAATTATGAGGGTTCCACGTGAAGGATATATCACAGATATAAATAAAGATAAACTAAATGGACATAACTCATCTATAGTGAGGGGAGTTCAGCTATGAATCTATAGTGGAATTATTCATAGTTAGATAATAAGTAATTAACTGATTATGAGTTAATCACTTAATTGACTAATTATTAAGCCCATGATCTATAGGTCCATCAGGTCCCTATGCTAGCCCAAATATCGTAGTCGCGAAATCAAGTAGAAGAAATGGAAAGTTTAAGTAAAGTGAATTACTTAAATAGGCAATATTAATTGTTTAAATATTGAGTATATTTAAACGGTAATTAATATAAACATTATTAATAGTTTAAATAATGAGTTTATTTAAACAGAAAATTAATAATGAAATATTATTAATTAGAAATTATTAATTATTTAAATATTGAGTATATTTAAATGGTAATTAATAATTTGAAATTAATTGACAATTACTAATTGTTTAAATAATTAATTTTATTTGAACGGATATTAATAATTAAAATTAATTAATTAATAATAAAATATTATCAATAAAGTTATTAATTAAATAATGAGTTAATTTAATGGAAATTAATAATTAAAATATTTATTATTAATTGTTTAAATAATGAAAATTATTTAAATGGAAATTAATAATTAAATGTCGTTTGATAATATTTAGTCGGGAGAAAATATTAATATTATTAATTATTTAAATAAAAAGTTTATTTAAATGGAAATTAACAGATAATATTATTAATTAAATGATGAGTTTATTTAATTAAATAATAAGTATTAGAGAGAATTAAAACTCAATTTGTTTTGTGAAGCAAATTGGTGTTAGCTTAAAATTAATAATTGATTGGATAAGATTCAATTGTAATTAATTTTTAGTTAAATGTGTTTAATTAGAAATTCTATTTTGAATTTTTTTTTCTTCTAATTTTGAATACATAATATAGAAAAGTAATGTAGAATAAAAATAAAATAAAATATACATTAACTTACCTTTGAATTGATGCCTGCGTGGAGATAAGGTAAGCAAAATGTAGATTTATTATTTTTATTTATCTTTACTTTATCTTATAATAAGGAATTGTTTCCTGCACACGTATGACGCGTCATTGGCATATTAAAAGATATTTTTTCTTTTAATTATGTAATTAGGAAATAGGAATTTAAATTAGATTAAAATACCTCTTTGCCTATAAATAAAATCAATGGGTGCTCATATTTTTGCATCCCTAATTCTAATTTAGAATTTGAAAGTTTTCTCTCATTCCCCTTGCCCTAGTGGTTGCCGATTTTATCATTAAAAATTGGGAAGAAAAATATTTTTTCTTTTCTTCCCAATTTCTTCTTAAGTTCGATCCCACAATCGGGTTTCTTTTGATCGATCGAGATATAGCATAGAAGATCCGGTGCTGCTAAGGATTTGATGCTATAAAGAAACCTCCAACCGATTCTCCATTTATTACTCAATGTAAGTAAAAGGCCTTTAATTTTCGAAATTAAGCATGAAAGCTGCATGTTTTTATCACAAATTGCATGATGTTAATAGATCCGTTATTAAATGTTAATAAGTTTACTAAATAAATTTCCGCTAATTTAGTAAATCATCCCTTCAAAAAGGCCTAGAAATGATCGGGATCAGGGTAAGACAAACAATAACAAGACCGATGATTGTAGGATCTTGTCAAAAGAGATTGATCGTCTGTGTGAACAAGACTTACCTCATGAAGACAAAAATCGTGAGAAAAAAGATGAGGACCGTGTAGCGACTTCGGTTGCAAAGTATAACGAGGAGTTGATTGGCTTGTACTAGAGAGTCAATCAATGCATATAAGGCGGTTTAGAGGGTAGAGATATTGCCTATCTACCTCGTCAACACACTTCCCGAAATCCTTATCTGATTTTTTATCAAAGATCTAGAAGACGTAGGAGCCATCATAATGATGCCTTTGGGATCTTGTTATTAATCATGACCTTTACAATCAGTAGAATTTTGGTCCATCAAGGCTCAAGGCTCGTCAATCAACATCTTGTATATGTCGACTTTCAAAGTCATTAAACTAAAAGAGAAAGATTTGACTTTGAATGCACACGAATTAGTGGAATTGAAAGTGACCTCAACTAGGTCGTTGAGAGTGGTAGATTTCCTAGTTCAAGTCAAATGAGCAGAATAGATTACCTTGTTCCACGTGGTTGATGCCCTTTCGGACTATAATGTGTTTTTTGAAAGATATTGGCTCTATGATATGGGGTCTCTATCTTCCAGCTTACATTAGAAGTTGAAATATCTCATTATTGGTTGAAAATGGTGTTTAAATTAGATGACGTGGGATAGCATGAAAGTGCACATGGTCAATAAGTAATAGAGTGGTGAGTGAATGTAGTGTCCTATAAGGATAGTAATTTAAACCTAAATAGAGTGAATTTGAGACTAGTGAATTCTAAGCGAAGTAAACCCATGCAATTGCATAACTAAATAGATCAAACACAATTTGTAGATCAGATTGGAATGATGAAGCATTGTGTAAGGATCAGGGATTTCATTTTAACATCAAAGTGATAAACTTTTGTCTCGGAACTCTCAAAACTTGCGTAAACTATAAAATATGATAACATGCATGCATAAGAATTATGAGACAACTTTTCTGAAAACTAACTCAACACTTCGCATTCACCACTTATATCTATCCCTAGATGTTAGAGACGAACAAAAAGCTTACAAGCACACTTAGCATGCTCTCTAAGATATCTTATCAACCTCTTATTTCTATGTGTAGATAAGAAAATGTTTCCAACTTTCTTTGATATTACTCCTTAGAATGTCTTTCAACATCTAAGTTGCTTCTCTACCTTTATTTTTCATGGAGTTTTAAAGAGATAAAGATTTGAGAAAGAATGATAGCATAAAATAGTTAGGGAAATTTTGGAGTTAAATCTTTAGAATCAAGGTCTTCCCATCACTTTTACACAATGTCTTCAAAAGGTTTAGTCTCCCATTGTTAGATACTAACTTTTTTTATAACAATGTAAAGTCTAATAAGATAGCCATCCGTTGCAATCAGTAGTGTTCCAATCATCTATCCCAACAAGAAGCCAGTGGGAAATGAATTACTCCACACCTTCCTACCGAAAGAACAACCCAAGATTGCATGACAAAAAGTTTCTTGATGAATCTTACATAACAGACACCTCCATTCCTCTTTTTTGAAGGTTATAGCAAGAAGGAATGAGATCGTGATAAATTCGTCAGCTAGAAATTTTAATTTTGCAGGGAACGTTGACTTTCTAGAAATCCTTTGATCACACTTTAATCACCGAATTATTTTAGGACAAATTTTGGAGCACGTTCTCTTCATGAACACCTAATATGTAAGCACTATTTACACTAAATAAGCCTCGATTATCAAAATTCTAGATAAAAGAGTCATTACAGCTTCTGTTGCATAGGGGTATTTGTATGACCAAATTAACTTCTTCTTGCATAAAGAATTCTAAATAAACTCTGAATCCTAAGTGTGATTATCTCTAATACGAGCAACCACCATCTCTTCTTAAAGCTAAACTTGGTAGGATCTAACCATGGCATTGGATTCCCTTGAAAGCCAATGATTAATGTCAATGAAGGTGTTAAGCCAATTACCAATTTTCTTTCTGAAACACTTGAGAAGAAGGGTTTTTCCCCAATGAATACTTCTCCAAGTAAGAGAAGGATTAAATCTTAGGCCAGCAGCTATAAAATTCTTATTCCAACTACATTGCATTGTCAGAATCCATGTTTTATATTTGAAAGAGCTTGACCTTATAAGAGCCACGACCTCTCCCAGTACGATGTGGTTCGAGGATAAACCAAACGAAAGCTAATATGTGACAGCCGGACTCTGTGAGGGCGGGGAGTGACCATCGGCGTATATAGTAGGGATGGACAAGGAACAGCTTCTGGCAGGCTGCTAGGTCAAGGGACACATGGATGAACCGACTCCACATCAGAATGCGAGGGAATTCTGAAACTGTACTGGTATGAGACAATACAGTTGAGGAAAGCTTAATAAGACTAATAGGTCCTACCTATACTAACAAGGTTAACGTTGATATGAGTGTTGCTCAGTATTACAAGAAATTTGTTGAACTATCAAACTATGATATCATGATTACGGATGAAGATCGATAGATGCAAAAGGTTTGAGGAGAGGCTTGTAGGAGATATCAAGATAGTTGTCTAGCATGGAATGATCTTGGAAAAATGGTGGAATCAACGATTCGAGTGGAGAAGGATATAGTAGAAAGAAAAAGTCAAAGGGAGCAACCAAGGGTTGGCCGTGGTGCTCAATCTTTTAGCACCAGTACATTTGGTGAACAACCCTACGTGAGAGGTAATCAGGGATCTTGGCCTAGAGTAGCAAGTTGTGTAAATTTCAATCCATATGTTAGGGTCATCAAATTTCAGAACATGTCAAGGTAGCTCCCAACAATCTGGTAGTTCTCCACAGTTCGCGACATCTAGATACCAACATTGTTTGACATACGACAAGTTCCATCTTGGCCCGTGTTTGAGGGGTGCTAGTGTTTGCTTTAGGTGTAGTCAAGAAGGACATATGAGAAGAGATTGTCCAATTTTTTCTTGAGGTGATGGTGTACAGGGAGCTACTATACAACCATTTCAGAGTGGTTTGAGGAGTAATAAAAAACAACGAGGGTTTAATGTGCAAAGTACATCTTTGAGTGGTGTTGGACAAAGTAGTCTTGCAAGTAAAAGAAATACGAACCAGAAGGGTCAAGTGGGACGTCCTCATGCGCAAGGTAGATTTTTTTACCATGAATCAATAGGAGGCTCAGGAAACACCAGAACTTGTGATGGGTAACTTATCCATTTTTGGCACAAATGCATATGTTTTAATTGATCCTGGTTCCACACATTCATTTGTTTCTTTTACTTTTTCTTCTTATACTGATACAACGTTGGAAAAGATATATAAAGAACTGGTGGTAGCCACTTTGATTGGGAAGTCGTTGTTAGCGGATAGTGTCTATAGGAATTGTGTGATAGTTGTGGATGGGAAGCATTTATTCGTAGACTTAGTACCCCTAGACATATATGAATTTGACATCAATCTGGGTGCGAATTTCTTGTCTGCAAATCATGCATCGGTTGATTGCTTTTGGAAGATTGTTATGTTTAAACGACCAGGTGAATCTAGGATTTTGTTTAGTGGTGAAAGGAAGATCTTACCGATTTGTGTATTTTCGGAGCTCAAAGCTGGTAATTTACTCATAAAGGATTGTACTACATATTTAGCTTATGTGGTCCATACTTAAATTAGTAAACTGAAACTTGAGGACATTTCAGTTTTACAAGAATTTTCAGATGTATTTCTAGAAGATTTAACAGAGTTGCCACCAAATAAAGAAGTGGAGTTCAGGATTGAGTTAGTTCCTGGTACACCTCCTATTTCTCAAGCACCATATCAAATGGCTCCAACTGAGTTGGTTGCAGAAACTACTTGATAAAGGTTTTATTTGACCTAGTGTATCTCTATGGGGTGCACCGATGTTATTTGTGAAAAAGAAATATGGTACGATGAGAATGTGTATTGACTATAGGCACCTAAATAAGTGACCATGCATAACAATATCCATTGCCTCGTATTGATGACTTGTTTTATCAACTTAGAGGTGTCGCTGTGTTTTCTAAAATTGATATAAGATCAGGGTATCATCAGTCTAAAATTAGAGGAATGGATGTGCCGTAATATGCTTTTTAGAACTCGATACGTGCATTACGAGTTTTTAGTTATGTCATTTAGATTGGCTAATGCTCCTGCAGTGTTCATGGATTTAATGAACTGGGTGTTTCATCCTTACTTAGATCAGTTTTTTATTGTGTTTATTAATGATACTTGTGTATTATCGAAACAAAGAGGAGCATAGAGAACATCTTAGTGAGATACTATAGGTTTTACGTGAGATGCAATCATATTCAAAATTCAATAAATGTGAATTATTGATTGATAAAGTTATGTTTTTGGGTCATGTGATTTCAGAAGAGGGAATATATGTTGATCTTCAGAAAATTGAAGTTTTGGTTAGATAGGAACGACTAGTAACTATTACAGAAGTGTGTAGTTTACTGGGTTTAGCTGGCTATTATCGGCGTTTTATGCCAGGCTTTTATAGAATAGCCCTACCATTGACCAGTTATCTATGCTCTTATTCTGACACTTCCGATACCTGGAGAGGATTATGATATTTACAGTGATGCTTCACATCAAGGATTGGGGTGTGTATTGATGTAAACTAGTGAGTTAATAGCTTATGCATCGAGACAGTTGAGGAGTCATTAGCATAAATATCCAACACACGATCTTGAATTAGCGGTGGTAGTACTTGCACTAAAAATTTGGCATCATTACTTATACGAGTAGAAGTGGAATATCTATACAGATCACAAGAGTTTGAAGTATATCTTTGATAAAAAAGAGTTGAATATGTTGCAGAGAAGATGGAGTGAATGGATTGCAAATTATGATTGCATGATCGATTATCATCCCGGAAGAGCTAATGTGATTGCACATGCCCTTAGCAGGAAATCTAATAGGTTAGATGCGACTTATAATGCAACAAGTTCTTCCTTGTTGGGTGAGTTCACTACATTAAATGCTAAGTTGTCAGTGTGGACATCAGGGGCTTTGATTACAAATTTCTGTGTATGGTTAGTCTTGATTGAACGAATTATAGAAGCTCAAGCTGAAGATTCAATTTTGAATAAGATTAAAGAGGAGGTGCAGAATAATAAACGAATGGATTATAAGGTTAGAGAGGATGGAGGCTTAGTAATGAAGAATCAGTTATGTGTATCGAATAATGTAGCTTTGAAGAAAGAGATTCTTGATAAGGTTCATAGCTCAGCTTATGCTATTGTTTGGTGAAAATGGTGATCAAACTAGGTGGTGAAGGTGGCATGCAAGTGCACATGGTCAACAAGTAATAGTAGTGGTAAGTGAGTGTCTTGTCCCACGAGGATGGTTGGTTTAAGGCAAGGTTAGAAATTAAGGACGAATGCGATTACAAGACAATATGAATGATAAAGATAAATGTTATGATGCACGAAGTAAATGGATCAAACACTAGGTGTAGATCGCAGGAGTGAGGTTGTGATGTTGTGCTGGGGATCGGAATAGGATTTCATCATTAAGTATTATGCTTTATGTGAGACCTCAGATACGAACTGAGTTCATGAGACAACAATAACATAAGAATAAAAAGGCAAGAGTGAGTTCTCTCAAACAAGCTCTAACGCAGCTCACCAACCCTTGATTCTATCTCTAAAACCTTAGGTGATTTATGCTTCCTTTGTATCCCTAATTATTATTATCTATTCTCCCTAACCATGCGTTTATTTCTAAAGTTACGAATAGGATGAACAATTGAATCCTTACTCTAAGTTGTCATGTAATAGATTTTTCAATACTTGCATAAACTCTTCTAACTCTATTTTCATAAAGCTTTAAAGAAGGAAATGATCATGAAGAATTCTACGTCACAATCTCAACAAATATATAAGTCTTAAAATATTATCTTTAACCTATCCATATCCCACTTAACACAACATCACAAAAGGATTTAGCCTAACATGGCTAACAACACAATGAAAGTAAATGATTTTTGCTGAAAGAAATCCATAACAGGGTTGTAAAATACAGACTTCAACTAAATAAACTATAAATGAAAAGTAAACAACTAAAACTCTAAACGCCAATCGCCTCATTGCTCCGTTCTTCTTCTTTTCTGACTTCGCTCTCTTCTCTGATCTAAAGTTCACGCCTTTTTTATATCAACCAACGCTTGCTTGCTTTTTTTTTTTTAAATCTTTTCCCTCCAAAATAGTGGTTGGTGAAGTCTATCAGACTACACGCATGGCTAATGAACTGTAGCGCAAAGTGACAGTAGCTTGTCCCATCAAAATAGGTGGCAGCATAAGTAAATATATTCTCTTCTTCCGATTGGCTTGCTTCAACATCATCACTGCATGCTTTTCTTGGTACTTTTCCCTAAAATAACAAAAACTTCCAAGAGCACTAACTATGGACTTATGCTTACAATGGCCAACGTTAGGTAATGAGAATTATTCAAAAAGGGCTAAAATAAAATAAAAAATCAAAAGAACTGGCAACCACAAAAGTAGTTTGAATTATATACAATGATTTACCATTTTACTCCATTACTTGGTCTCTTCACCTAGATTTGTCCAAGTTTAAGTATGTGAATACTTCCTTTCCAAGGAATTATATCAGCTAGGCATCCAGGTTGCACGAAAATGTATCGTACATTGAGAGAGCATTATTAGTGGTGAGGAGTGAAAAAAGAGATTATTGAATGTGTATCGAGATGTCTTATTTATCAACAAGTTAAACCGGAATCCTAGAAGTTAGGTGGACTTTAATTTAACTTCATGTTCAAGAATGAAAATGGGAGCGTATTACTATGGATTTCCTATTTGATCTTCCTGGCACTCAGAACGGTCATGATGGCATTTGGGTGATAGTTGATAGATTAACAAAAACAGCAGATTTCTACTGATTAAAATTACGTACTCTTTAGACTGATTACCGTAGCTATATGTTGATGAGATTGTTAATTGGTATGAACTTCAGTATCGATTGTTTCTGATAGAGACTTGAGATTTACTTCTAAGTTCTGGCCTAGTTTACAGCGAGCCTTAGAAAGCAAGTTTCATTTTGGTATAACTTTTCATCTGTAAACAGATGGTCAGTCAGAAAAAAAATGATCTAGAACTTGGAGGATATGTTTTGAGCCTATGTTCTACAATTTAAAGCTAACTGGGATACACACTTGTCTCTTATAGAGTTTGCATATAATATTAGTTATCATTCCAATATTTTGATGGCACCATATGAGGGGTTATATGGGAGGAAACGTAGAACACCAATTAGTTGGGATGAGGTCGGTGAGAGGAAATTAATGAGTCCTGAGTTAGTACAGATAACTACTAGTAAAGTAAAAGTGATAAGAGAGAATTTGAAGATAGCATGGGAGTGGCAAAAGTGTTATGCAGACAAACGTTGAAGAGATTTAGAGTTTTAAGTGGGTGATAGAGTATTTCTTCGTTTGTCACCATAGAAAGGAGTTTTAAGATTTGGTAGAAAAGGGAAGTTAAGTTCGAGATAAATTGGCCCTTACGAGATTACTGAGCGTATTGGTCTAGTTTCTTATCCATTAGCTTTACCAGTGGAACTATCTAGGATTCATGATGTATTTCATGTTTCCATTTTACGTAAGTATATACCAGATCCATATCACATATTGGAGTCACAACCAGTGCAACTAAAGGAGAATTTATCTTATGAAGAAAAGCCAGTGAAGATACTTGATAGAAAGTAATATGTTTTGTAGAAAAAGATTATATCTCTTATTAAGGTGTTGTGGAGGAATCACACAGTTGAAGAAGCAACATGGAAAAATGAAGATCTCATGCATTCTCAGTATTTTTAGCTTTTTCATTCGGCTTAAATTTCGAGGACAAAAATCTCAAAAGGAGGTAATAGTTTGTAAACCCTTATATGCAATAAAGAAAGAAGATAAGAATTGCATGTGGTCTTTTTCTTGTTTTGATAAGTTACAAGTGAGGTGTTTAAAAAAACTAAAAATACTGAAAATAAAATAGATTTTGGTTGCAGCAGCCCTGTGGGTAGGAAAAAGAAATGGAAAAAGAAAGAAAGAAAGGGAAACTGGAAAATTTGCTTCAAAAGTTTTGAAAACAGCATCAAATTGGGAAGTGTCAAGCATCAATTTTTGGGGTAAAATCTTCTTGGTAAGTAATTTCTTCAACCCAATTCTTCTTTTGGTGGGTTTTGGTGCAACTTGCTAAACTTCAAGGTGGATGTTATTTGGTTTTGAAAAGTATATTGGAAGTGCAGTTATTGAAGGAAAAGTGAAGCTCTAGCCATGAGATATTAACCACCACTTTATGTATTTTCAATATGTTTTATCTAACATATAAAAAAAACTAAGAGATTATTAATGAATATTTTAAAAAATATATATTTTAAGTGATACGAAGATTGGCATCGCTTATAACCCGGGACTGTAAACGGGATAGTTTTTGTTAGTGGTTAAACTGTTATTTTTGAACTATCCATAAACTATTTTCTTATAAATTTCAAGTTAACTTATATATTATGAATAGCCTATTATACAAATATTTTTATGGTTGTTAAATTATGTGTATGTGTTAAACGATTACTTGTGAGATATTCTTATGAAACTCGACAAATATGTATTTTTGGATATTGGTGATGGTTTCAAAGGTATATAATGATATTCAAAAGTTATTTTCAAACCGCTAAATTTTCGTATCCACTAGTTCATCTTTCAGCAGGTCTTTAGGACCCACTTTAGCATACACATAGGCTTTGAGTCATATGTTACGGCGAATAGCCTTTTGGGGTCAGCTTTGCGCGTGTATAACCAGTTTCAGTATAATCAGTTGCTCTGTTGCATATACTGAATTATCTTGTGTGTAGTATAACCAGTGGTGGGTATGTGTTTGGTGTCAATTTTTCTATTTTATGATTACGATATTATTATGTGAGCTCGCTAGCAATGAGTTTTTTGTATGAAAAATGATTTGCTCAGAATATATTAATTTGCTAAAAGTGGTGTTTTCAATGATATTGAACCTAAAAAATGTGTTAGTTTACAAAAGATCCCACTCACTGAGTTTTTGCACATGATTTTCCATGTTTTGTTTTTCCCAAGTTTTGAGGACAAGCCTAACGAGAGACATTTGCGCCACTAGTTCTTGTTTCACCTTCAGCTAGCCTATATATAACATTTTGTGTGTGATTCTACATTTTTGTTTATAAGTGTCGGTGATAGCTCGTCAAATAGTAAGTGGTTTTACAATTTTGAGGTTAGGCAAGTAGGTGAAGAGGTTTATACCTGAACAAACTTTGTACAAGTTTTTCTTAAAATCAATAAAAGCAAAATTAGCGTGCTTTACTATTTTTTTATTTATTTTTTGAGACTGTGATATCTAGGTCGGATCCTGTTATAGTGTGCAGAGTTACGCTTAATATTTTTACAGGTTAGTTTACTCGAAAAACGAACGAAAGTCTGTCAAATTTTTCTTAAATAATAAAAACTTAATATTATGTTTAACTTGCTATTTTAGTTCCACTTGATGGTAGGCGCTGGCTACTAGCTATCGTTTTCCATCGACACGTATCATCTCGAGTCTTTAGGGGGTTATTGGGATGGGTTGTATCAGACCTTCTTGTTTCTCTTATGTTATAATCCTCTTCCTGCTGAGGGCCCTTTCTCCTTAACCCACAGAGACAAAATAGAAGACACCCAACAGTTAATCACGGAGAGATTTGAACCCCCGACATCGTGGTTTGTATCCACGTGCTCTATTCTTCTTAGCTATATGGGCCCAACCTCGTCTCTACTGGATCTGTTCCCAAGGGGACCTTAAAAAAAGGAACTGAATGACCCTGTTAGAGTCCCCCCCAATATATAATATTGGGTATGAAATCCAATTTTTAGTAATGAACGACTCAATTCTTAATTTTACTTTTGAAGATTCTAGCCACCAAGCGATTAGGATTTTGAATAGTTCTCCATTCCTGATTTACTGAAAGGCTTGGTTGAAGGTGGGAAGATAACGAAACCAAGACCACCCTCCTCATTGTGCCTACAAAGCTTCTTCCAACTTCTCCAGTTAATATGGCTAGCCAATTAATGTTCCCCACCAGTGTTCAGGGACAACGAGCCTCCATAACTCCACATTGGTATGATATTGTCTATTTTGGAACTACGCTCGCATGACTTTACTTTTGGTTTCACCCAAAAAGCCTCATACCAATGGGATGTGCCCTTCCCCTTATACACCCATGATCATCCCCATTCTTATCGATGTAAAATTTTGTTCGCACCCTAACAATCCTCCCCTCAAACAAATATCCACCGAATCTCCCCTCCATTGGTCCACTCTATCCAGGTCAACTTCCTTTCTCTGGAGCTTATTACTTGTCTGATAGAGCCCACCACAAATCAGGTTTCCAAGACTCCTACTTTGTTCGACGCTAAGGAATCTATTCACGTTGTTAGGGTCAAGGCATGGCTCTGATACCAATTGTTAAGGGAGAGCAGGCCTCCATAACTCCACATTGGTATGATATTGTCCACTTTGGGCCTAGGTCCGCATGGCTTTTCTTTTGGTTCTACCAAAAAATCCTCATACTAATGGAGATGTGCCTTTCCCGTTATACACCCATGATCATTCTCTATCTTAACCGATGCGGAATTTTGTTTGCATCCCAACAACCAAAACTTAGCAAACATTGAATTAAGGTCATTGTAAAAATTGGAGAGGAATTTGAAGCAACTGATAGTATATGTAGGAATAGCCTGAGGAACAAATTTGAACAAGATCTCCTTCCCTCCCACCAAGAACAAATTCCCCTTTTAGCATTAAAGCACCTTCCACACGGGAAATTTCATTGGGTAGCAGAATTTTCTGTAATATTTATAAATATAGCATTTTTAAAAAGTATTTACAAATATAGCAGATTTTTAAAAACCATCATTCATGTGAATCAGAGATATCAATGATAACTATTAGGTCATCAGTGATTCATGTATAAAATATCAGGATATCGGTAAAATCAGTGATTACTTGTGTGGAAATCAGTGATTACTTGTTAGGAAATCACTGATTACTCATACAAACCTAGTGGCAATTTTGTAATATTTTAGGCGCGAATTTGAGTCTTTTGCTATGTGCAAATAACTTTTTTTACTACTATTTTTATAAATATTGGACATAATTTTGCTATTTTTGCAAGAGCCCCCTTCCACACTCTACCCATGACATAATTAAAAACTTCTTTTTGTTATTTCTAGCATTTTGTGAGAGAAGCCACTAGATATTGGCATAATGAGATGGTTTCTTTTACATGGAGAAGAGTTTTGATATGATTAATATCCACCCATTTGGAGTTACTTCTAGACATAGAAGCCAATTTAGAAAAATTAATCCTTTGACCCGGGCTTTTTCTGGAGCTTATTGCTTGTCTGATAAAGCCCACGACAAAAGTGAGAAATAGTGAAAAGCAGATAAGGAAAAGGTAAGGAGATAGGGGATCACCCTGTCTCAAACCTTTATGAGGGTGGTTTGTCCCTTTTGGATTACGACTGACAAGAACTGACAAGGAGATAGAGCAGCGCAACTTATAATCCGCCCAACTCATCTAGGGAAATAAGTAGGGGTGAAAGAAAAAACCGAAAAACCGAAAACCAAAAAAATAAACGGGGCTGAAACCATAAAAAACCGAACCCTACCGGTTTCCATTATTCAAAAACTGAACCAAACCGAACCGGCTAAAACCGGTTAAAATCGGAACCGAATCGGCTTCTAAAAAACAAGTAAAAATCCCATACCCCTTCCCTATTTCCCCCTAATTTTTATTTATTTGTTTTATTTTATATATTTATTAATCTAATTTTTTCAACTAAGTTTTTGTTTATGTTTGATTTGTTTTTTTTTCATCCTTTAATGTTGGAGGATTTTTTAAAAGTAAATGCAAATGGCCTATGTTAGAAAAACCGGTAAAAACCAAAAACTGAACCTACGAAAACCGTTCAAAACCGGGCCGGTTTCTATTGTAAACCGAACCGGTCCGGTTTTTAAATTAATTGAAAAATCGGACCAAACCGAACCGGTTTCACCCCTAGAAATAAGTATCTAATAAAATATGGTGGGATATCCCTTATAGGGAAATTCACATAGGTGTTAAAATCTTATTTAATATATATATATATATATTTTTCACAAGTATTTACATATATATTACTTTTTATAAAAAAGAGTTTAATGAATTTTTTAATTCCTAAGTTATTCTCATCATCCTTCCTCCTCCATTATCATCCTCCTTCCTCCATCTTCCTCCTATCTCTCTCTCCGATTTCCCAGCCACCTTCTTCCCTGCCACCATTCCCGCGTTGTCATCATCATCGTCATCTCCATCTCTGTCATCGCTGCGGCCACTACAAAGTTTTTTGGAAGAATCAAACAAAACCTAAAAATAATCATTTTTTTTGAATGAAACCTAAAATTTTCAACTTGTAATCGCCCGATATACAACGAGAATTCAAAGTTTTCTGGTGGGATCTCAAACTCGAGGATTTTTTGTTCCAGCAAGAACTTAACAAAACTTGAAAACCATCACAAAACCATTGATTTTTCAACAAAAACTCATACCAAAACTAATATTTGATGAAGCTGAAAGCTTCCAACTTGTTTTTCCCGATTTTCTGACGAAAATTAGAAGTCTTCAGGCAATACCTCTCTCGACTTAATCAAGCAGTATATCAATGATGGTAAATACGTGATTATCAATCACTGATAGTATATCATAGTATATCAATGATTTCTAAGATATACTATTACTGATATACTTGCATGAAATAGGGATATTTATTATCTTGGCGCCCATTTTAAACATATTTTTACATGCCCCTATCTTATAATTAAAGGGTCCTCATTAAAATGTATATGCATTGAGCCCATTTAAGGAATAAAAAACATTATGGCAAAAAAATAATAGTTAATTTCTGGATTTCTTTCGTCACTTTCCCCTCCTCTCCATCAATATCCATTTTTAAAGCGAACAGTGTTAGTTCTGAAATATGAAAATATAAATCAAAGAATGGGAGTTTCATGCAAAAACGATGTGATTCGTCGAAGAACTGGGAATCGAGGTTCGTCCAACAAAGATCTAAAGTTCGGAGAATGGAGATCAAGAACAGGGTATATGGGTTGCTCATGGAATTCAGAATAGACATTTTTCAACAATGAATCGGGTTCTATGCTGGGAAGAGATTGATGGACGAAGCTTTTGAGTTTTAGATGGAGGTGTAGAAGAAACCCGAAAGGATAGTGTAGTAGAAGGGTGAGAAGAGAAAAATAAAAGAAATTAATATAAAATAATATTATTATTCTAATTAAAAAAAAGTATAATAAATTAAATAATATAAAATATGTATTTAAAAGACCATGTCAATCTATCTCATTAAAAAATAATGTCACCGAGTCATTGAAGGGTCAACTAACGGAAAACTTAAAAGAAAGACAAAAAAAAGTAACTTTTCTATAGTCGAGCTACTAGAAAGTCATTTTTAAAACTACAAGGACCAAAGAATCTTCAAACTATAGGAAACCAAATTATATTCTACCCAAATATTTATTTTAGATCTATATCTATATCTATCTCCAATTTTTAATTAGAGTGAATGAAAAATTAAATAACAATTTTTAGCACAATTGAAAAATATATATTGACAATTATTCTTTTAAAAATGCAATCTCTATAATAATGTTTAAAAATAATATAGAAAAAATATTGCTTTGCATTATATTTTTCCTACTTAATACGGTTCCCAATTTTATCTATTATTGTTAATAAGTTCTGAATGATAAGTTTTTTTGGTACTAGATTCACCTTTTTTTTAATAACCAAATGTAATGTTACTTAATATTGTTACTTGCAAATAAAATTCAAGCTACTCTTCCATTCATACTATTATTATCATCAAAATAATAATATTAATATTTATTTTCTGTTTTTAAAACTTTTTTTTTAATCAACAATTTTTTTTTCGTAATATACCATTATAAATCGTCTTTGAAATTCTGGAACAAAATTTAGATTCTGTTTTTTTTAATATTTAATTATGATTTTTTTTTTATAATATGAGAAAACGTGAATAAATACTGTTGAGGTATAAAAATAATTTTTAAACCAAAAAAATAAATGGAGCTCTTCCACATATAAGAGAATCAGGTCTAATATTTATAAAAATAAAAGCTCAAAAACTTGATTGCAAAAATAGTAAAAAAAATTCAAATTTACACTTAAAATATTACAAAATTACCATTAGTTTCGAATAAATAATCATTGATTTCTACTCAAGTAATCATTGATTCAGCACATAGGGTAATAATTAATTTTACTGATCACATAGGTAATAATTAATTTTACTGATCAAATCTATTATTCAAATGTTTCTAAAAAAACTGCTATATTCATAAATATTTTTTAAAATATTATATTAAAAAATATTGTAGAAAATTCCCATACAAATTGAAATTTTCTAAAATAAAAGAAAAATTCATTGTCATAATTTATTCATTTACATTAAGTGTGCTCTGCTTTGACAGTTAGGTTCAAAGGGAAATGTGCCTTCTTTTAATTTTCATTACACTGGTAGTTGGGTTGGTATTAGGTTGAATCATGAATATGGTGTTATTATAACATTATAATCTACGTAAATTCGTTGAGCAACCTTAAATTTTTGCAACTGCGCCTTGCTCTAGCAGGCACATTTAATTGCAGTAGAATATCTCTATTATTTCCGATCGATGGAGTGATTCTATACTCTTTCTATTTATATATTTTAAAAATTGTTCATTAAAAAAAATTCATTAGGAAACATAAATTTTATTTTATTTTTTTAGAATTTTGACCTTTAAAATAAGCCCTTAAGAGTTATTGACCTACATTCTCATTTTAATCCTTTTTTATCTTCTGATGATGTCATTTTTTTTGGAATATCTAAGAAACCATTTTTCCTATCTTCTTCCATGAAACCATTTTCTTATCTTCTCAATATTATCTCTTCTATCTTCCTCTGTAAGGGCCCAAGATTTGTCATGGAATTCCTTATTGTTGGTATAATTTAAATAGTAATTTTAAATAAAGAAAATTATTTGCTATATTAATTTTTGTTTATTTGGTGATTAACCATAGTTAGTTTAACCATGGGTGGTGAAATAAATGAAAATGGAAGTTTTAACCATGGTTAGTTTAGTGGAAAGGGTTGGTTAGTAAAAGAAATTAAGGGGCAAGGACTTGTTAGCAAAAGAAAATAAAAGGAAGGGCTTCTTTTAGTTTTTGGAGGTGGAGGGGGTGTTAGCAAATAGGTTTCAGTTACTTTTGGAAATAATGGAAATTAAAAGTATAAAAGGAATTTTGGGGAAAAATAAATGAAAAGAAAAATAACATTAAAAGTCCAAACTATCATCTTCTTCCTCTCCCCCTCAAACCCGTGAGCCCCCTTTCCCCATTATCCTTCAATTTTATCATTTTTAGTTCATCCAATCTTGATGTTTGTGGGTTAATTCAAGAAGGTTCTTCGTGATTCATGGTAGATTCATCATAGTAGGAAGCTTTATTCAAGTCTTAAGTGGAATTAGCTCAAGTTCAAGGTAAATCCTCATCCTAGGATTTATAGTTTTTAAGGTTTTCCATGGAGTTGTTTTGGGGTTTTCTTAATTGGTGTTTAAGTTGTGTTGTGTGGGTGTTCTTCCTTGTTTAATTTCTAGAAATTAAGTAATGAAAGTGATGGTAACAATTCTAAGAATGTTAAGAAATGGTTTAGTAGTAATTTTGGAGAATTATGGTTAAGTAGATATTTTAAACCTCCATTAATGGAGTGTTCCTAGCTTTGGTATTATGAACTCTATGGTGTCTTGTATGGAGGAACTATGATTTCTTGATTTTTGGTGATGTAATATGTATGTGTTATGTAAGGGAAATTCATTAGAAGTTCAATTGGGAGGGTTTATGATAAAGCTCAATTTGGCCGAAAATGTTACCCTAAAATCATGATGTTTTAGGACTTTTTCTCTTAGCGGGTGTGGGATTTTAGTGTTGTATTACAAACTGATTGTGATGTTAATATTAACTTATGTATTTGGGTGGATTAACTTGTTGTAGGACAAGGACGGACGGATATCCACGGGCCAATTACGAAGGTGAGAAAATAAAGAATCGGAAGGGTGTTGGCGATGTGAATCACGGTTCTTTTCCGAGTTATCTTGGAAGTGGGTGTTTATGGTTTTGAGTAGTGTGACTTGTGATGTATGGATAGTAAGGTGATGAAAGTACGAGAAGTAAAGAAAAGTGGAGAATGACTCCGGTGTTTGTTTAAAGAGCCTGATGAGCTAGTAGCTCAAAACCGATATGTTTTATGAAAAACGAACATGCTTACTTGATGTTTATTTTTATGATCTTAGTCCATGATCGAGTCATATGTTGATTTGGGGCTATTAACTTGAAGACGTGAATGATTATTTATTATGCCATCGATTATTGTTCAATAAAAAGGAATGAAAATGAATTATTGAAAGTAGTATGTGAAATGTGAATTGTACGCTTATGTGAATATTGAGCAAGATGTGAATTGGGCTAGATGTATAAACACTTGTTATGTTGTTATAGCTTCTGAGTTAATAGCACGCGAATGTGATTAGAGACTTTGAGACTGAAAGATGTTTTACATGTATCATATGGAAATAGTATGAGATGTGAGTTACAGTAGAGTCATATACTGTTTGGAGGAATTGTCTTGTTTATGCCCGATGAGCCGAGAATACTTTTTATGATGAGAATTTTTAGTAAGCATGATTACTCATTCATTTCCATATCATTTCATTCATGCATTTGATATACATAATGAATGGCCATGGGGTCGTAACCCGTGTAATGGTGAGTGGTTGTTGGACGTTACACGTGGTTACCGTGGTGGTGAAATTGTGTAGCTCCGAGGCGCTGTGTGGTGGATGGCATGGATGCTAAGTGGTTATTACGATAACCTGGAAGAATAGAATGAGCTTTGGCTCAGATATTGTGAAATGAGCTACGGCTCGGATGTTGTTGTGCAATGTGAAATGAGCTGCGGCTCGAGTGTGATATGTGGAAATTCTTGATTTACGCGTAGTGAGACATGGGTTGTAAGTAAGGAACCAAATGATAGTTCAAAGAAAAAGAAAAAGTGGAAATGGCTTATGCATTGTTGATCGGTGAAATCTTAAACGTGAAAGTTGATTACTTGCATAAGCATCCATGTTATGTGTTTAGCATATTTATGCATCATTTATGTATCCATGTTTTTCTATCTCTTTTACTTTGAATTTGCGTATTGAGAAGCGGATGCGTAGTGTTGAAAAGAAGGGATAGCGAATAAAATGTGGTAAATAGTCGTATGAGGCTTGATGTAAATCCAGGAAGTGTATTACATTAAGAACTATGGCCCGGGTACTTTTTAATGATTGTATGTGTATAGGGCGTAGTGAGATGCCGGGTTTTATGATGGGAAGTTTGTGGCTAGACGATAGGACGGGTTAAGGTTTACGGTTTGAACATGTTTATCTATCTACTTTGAAATGCTTGTTTATTTGCACACCTAAGCATATCATTCTACTTGTGCATTATGTTGTGAACATTCCGCATCACCGTTCATATTCTTTTGTTTTCACTGAGTGTCATGCTCAAAGGTGCTTTATATCACCTTTCAGGTGTTTCTCGAGGACGAGGGCATGGAGCGGCAGGTGGTGCTCGTTGACGTACGAGATGATGACTTTGGATAGGCCACCAGACACACGAGTCACGGCGTCGGGTTGTGTAGTTTTGTCTTTGCTTTGGGGTCTATATGACAAACTCATTTATGTAAATATTTTTGGAATGATGTGTTTTGTAATAACCTTATCGTGGTGCACCACGTCTTTGACTACATGTTTTTATAACACCAAACTTTACTTGATGATATGAAATGGCCTATGAGTCGGATTTTTCCTTGAGAACTGAGCAGGTTTATTAAGAATTTACAAACAAATCATGTCTGGTTTTCCAATGTCTTGTGTTATGGTCATTTGAACGAAGCACGATCCTTGCTTTTGTTTGTGTACACGCATCCTAGGCATATGTGATAAGCCGGGTCGTCACATCCTCACTCACGGCATCGACGGAGTAGAATGGCAGTTGATGGTGGAAAACGTTTGAAAAACCTCTCTTCTCTCGATTTAGGTATGTATGACTTTGGGTTTTTGGAAATTTTCATTCATATTTTTTATCTCTCGAAACCTCAGCACCCTCTCCACTCTCTTCACCTAGCTAAAGTAATCTTCAAGCTTTTGATTCTTATTATAAGGTGGAAAACAAAATCTGGGTTGCCACGGAATTTAACCCGGAATCTGAAATTTGCCTCGAAATTTGAATTTTGCACCAGAAATTAAATTTTGGGGCACATTCCGGGGCAAATTTCAAATTCCAGGCAACCCAGAATTGTTTTATATATATATATACTAAAAAAATATTGGGTGGCCATGGCCCCCCTTAGTCCTCATTATGGTCCTCCCCTGCATAAAATCAAGAGATGAGAGGTTTTTCAAATGTTTTCCACCACCAATCGCTACTCTCCGCCGCCGTGAGTGAAGAATATAGAAGAGATAGTATTGAGAACATAAGAAAAGGGTTTCATTGAAGAAGATAAAAAATAGTTTTTTAGACATTTCACCTAAAATGACATCGTCAGAAGGTAAAAAAGGGTTAAAATGAGAATGGAGGTCAATAACCCTTGAGTGCCTATTTGAAGGTCAAAATTCCCAAATTTCCATAATATTTGTAAATATACTAGTTTTTTTTAAACGATTCACATATATACTTTTTTAGGAAATTTTTATCTGGTAGTAGATTCTAGTGGAAATATAGTATTTTTAAAAAGTATTTGTAATTATAACATTTTTTTAAAAAAATGTCATTCTTGTGAATCAAAGAAATCAATGATTACATGCATGAAATATAAATTAATACAGTGAATCAGAAAAATAAGTGATTAATTATGTGGTCAATCAGTGATTATATGGTGCGGAAATCAATGATAATTTGTGGAAAACTAGTGAAAATTTTGTAAAAAGTAAAAATAATCTAATACCCTAATTGCATGAGTTAGTACGACTACTAATTATCATTAACTGTGAGGAGGGTATTGTCATTAAAGTTAATCCAATTAATTTATTATTATTGATGAAAATTCTAGATGATATATTTAATGTATGGTTTCGAATATAAGATACTAAACCTTTTGTTGAGATATATGATTAAATTTGTTTTTACTCATTAGCTTGTTTTTAGGTCTAATGATGATTTAACATATTTAATATGATATCAAAGCAGAAGATCTTGAGTTTGAAGCCTTGCTATGACGTTTACTCCCCCATTTATTAATATTTCACATGTTTGAGTTTTGTGCAAAATATCCAAACTCACATATGAAGGGGAGTGTTGAGAAATAACCCATTAGCTTAAGCTTTTTTGTCTCGTGGTAATTTAACATATCTAACAACTTTTACAATACAATGGAAAGAAACATGAAACCTTATTATCGAATGACAATCCTATAAAGCAAATAAAAAATCTTCAAAGTCCAAAGTGCTCTTTGAACCTATTGACAAAAAGTGAGTTTTCAGATTGCATCTTTTTCACATATCTTTCTTTTGTCTCAAAATGGCTCTTTGAAGCCTTTCCACCTTTTTTCTTACATGTTGAACGTCGTTTAAATACTTTCAAGTGCCTCATACAATCATTATTTTTCTTCAACTTCTTTCATCTCCCACTTATACATAATGATCTTGTATTTTCCTTAAAATTTTAATTTCAACTGATTGATCTCTAGATAAGTCCCACTAGATTGATATAAGTGAAACTTTTAGATTTTAGTATAAGGTCTGTTCATTTGAAGGGAATACATATAGCTAGCATCTAGATGTTTGATATATTTAGATTATTGTGTTTATTTTATGGGATGTGTTTGATATCTTTTGAGTTTGATGAGGAAAAATTCAATACTGTCAAGTCATTGAGTTAAAAAACATTTTAAAATATTTTCATACAAAATTAATGTATTAAATTAATTTTACATATCAATTTATGATAGAAAAGCTTGAGGTTTTAACAATCTTTAAGAAAAAAATAATAATTAATTATATCTAAATTTATAAGTAAAATATTTAATATACTAGTTAATTCATAAATTAATATTAGATTAAGAGTAAATGTTGGGCTATTTGCCTTTATAAATATAATTCATAAACTATTAATAAATATATGAATATTGTTTATTTAATTGTTAGTAATATTTACATTTACCATTTATTATATAATAAATAGTTTGCTTATCCATCAAAAGATAGAGAGTTACTCATTGTAATTTGAATTGAGTATTTGATGTGGATACATAAGATTTTGTCAAGTAGTAACTTAGTCTGAAGTAATAAAAATAATGGTTGGGTACCTTGTCTGGATAACACTACTAGGCCCACTTGTAACTTGTACAAGTGATCTTATCTATACACTTATGTGGAGACGTGAGTAGGGGTGTTACTACAATCGAGATTGTAAAAGACTGGACTAGATGTATTTATTATCTCCCACTAAAAAAAACTGTCGATTTGAAAATCTTTCAAATCATTTTGGTTGAATTAGGAATTATTGGAAAAAGGAAGAGGGGATATTTCTTCCCTACACCACACTGGCTGCGACAGAAAGACGAGAAAAGGGAGGGGTAATTTTCATAGCCTCTCTTCTCTTAGTTGTGTGTGTTTCGGGTAATCTCAAGCCTCTTATTATAGGAAAACTAAGGCCTCAGAAAATCTTAGAATATCTTTTTAATTATCAAATAATTAATTAAAGATATTGAAAAATATATTTTGAATAATTATAATAAAATATCTTATTCTATAATAAGATATTCCATATTACAATTTAAATTAATCTCCATTAATTTAAATAATTATTCTCATACCTAAATATTTAAATTAATCATATTAATTTAAATAAAAGATATCACAAATATATTTAAAATAAAATGCAAAAATAATTGGCATATTATTTTCCAAAGTAGTGTGTGACCTCACAGTGGGTCACACTCTCCCATATCATCATCCAATTAGGGATGAACAAAAAAATCAAAAAAACCGGTCCTGCTAACCGAACCGATAGGTTCGGTCCGTTTTTATCTCAATTATTGGTTTTCTTGGTTTACTGATATGAAAAACTGAAATTTTTCAGCTATCCTCGGTTTAAAGGCTTATATAAACCACGTGAACCAAACCGAACCGTATATTATAAATATATAATAGAATATATTTATTTTACTTTTCTAAAAACCTAAATAACATCTCAATTTACTCACCACCTCATTGTTATTCTCAGATCCTCAAACTCTCTCTCTCTCTCTCTCTCTCTCTCTCTCTCTCTCGCTCTACTCTTTCTCTCACATGTTCTCTTTGCCTCGTCGAACTCATCATCATCTAGTTCGCCGCCTCGTCTCATCATCATCGTTCATCCTCTCATTGTCGCGTCAATTTCATCTCCTTTTTTTTGGTTTCTTCTTCCGATCATCTTATGTTTGAATCTCAGATATGAAATTTGAAACCCTCAGGTTTGAAATTTTAAATCTCATATCTGAGATTAAAAACCCTCGGAGCTAAGGGATTAAATCTCAGAACCCTCAGATATGAGGATTAAATCTCACATCTAAGATAAAAAAAACTCTCAGATCTGAGGCTATTCTCAAATCTGAGGGATTTGAGATAAAGAACCCTTAGATCTAAGATTTAAACTTTAGATCTGAGAGTTTTCAATTAAACTTTAGATATGAGGGTTTGAGTTCTTAATTTTTTTTCACTAACTAATTATTGCTTAATGAATGATAAAATCAAAACCTTAATGATACTTGAACTTTAGATTTAGATTTTTGTTTGGTTTCATGAACGTGTAGTCCTAAAATATACAAGTGATCAAAACAAAACCGAAAAACCGAAGAACCGACCATAACCGGCACAAACCGAACCGAATGGTTTCTTAAAAAAAAAAAGAACCATTCGGTTCAATCAAATACAAAACCGAGGTGCTCGGTTCAGTTCACATTTTTGCCCAAAACCGGACCGAACCCAACCCTACATCCAATGACAATATTGGGCATTTTATTTTTCCTCCTTTTATTTAATAGAAAATTTTCATTAAATATTTAATTAAATAAATAAACTCTTTTATTTATTTAAATACCTTTTAACTTGACAATTCAAATTAATTAATTAAATAGACTCTATATTTAATTTCTCATTAATTTTAGACAACTTCAAAATTAATCAAATAGATTCTTCTATTTTAATCTCCTCAATTAAATAGACTCCTTTATTTAATTTTCATTAATTAAATAGACTCTTCGATTTAATTTCTTTTAATTAATCAAATAGACTCCTCTATTTATTTTTCTCAAATTCCAAGGTTATTAATCTTATCAATCATGTTCTCAATTGCATGTGATTGCTCGGAGGACTTAATAGACCTATAGGACTAAGCTCCAATGATCTAGAATTACATTGATTAAACTCGTATAATCAATTAATGCTTATTCATTAACTCCTATATAACTCCATTATATATATAGAGTTGCACTCTTAGTACTATAGACATAGTTATGTCTATTGGCCTATAATCTTTACATACATTTTAATCCTCAAAAGTAGTTCGTATTCATGGCTAGGTAATTCACTGTTTTAACCTCCATGATACATCTTGTTCCTTAAGCCCAATTGATTATCTAATGAACAACCTTACATAATCTCCATTACGTCTTTGATTTTTCCTTGATCAAAGGAATATGGGACCCCGCTATTCAAGCTCTCGAATCAGTCCATAAGGGAACTACTTATCTATTTTCCTAATGAAGAAAAAAGTGAATTCTAATCTTGTGTTATTAAGTTCCCAGCTATAAGCAAGATACAATCCCCAAAGTGTGAGACATATTGAGCGAACTATATCGAGTCACTCTCACCCATAAAAATCAAAGGTTTGTCTCTTGCGAATAGGAGTTCGTAATCCACTCAGGATTAAGATCAATTGTACATGATCAACCGATTAATATACGAAGTGTCTTTCTATAACAGCTTTTACTAGAAGACAGTAAGTATATCTTAGTCCAGTCTACTACAATCTCTATTGCAGCAATACCCCTTCTCATATGTCTCTACATGAGTGATCCAGATGAGATCACTTATGACAATTCACAAGTGGGCCGTGTTAGTGGTGTTACCAGAAATAAGGCACCTAACCTTTATTCATGTACCATAGACTTTTCGAGTTACAACCTTAAGCAAATCTTCCCACATCACATGCTCACTTAAGTTATCATAAGTAACTCTGGATCATATGATAGATAACATTTATTAAACAATAATAAATGACAGTGTAAATATTACTAATTAAATAATCCTTTATTTATTTATAGTTCAATTGGATTACAAAGATTTAGGGCACATATCCCTGCATATCTAACGTACTTTACCTATCTTAACAATCAGTAAGCAACCTAAGATTATAAGGCACCGACGGTCCTTATAATCTTAGTTACTTTTATTCTGCACAAAACACAACAGAAGTTCTAGATCTCTATAATTATAAATAGATTTTCAAGTTTAGATAACTCTTAGAAATACCAACATGCAAGGAAATTAAATCAGAACTCAAGGTACTGATAACTTGACGAATTTCTCAAAGTAAGAATTAAAACAGAATCTCATAATCGTTTTACCCATAAATTCTATGTACTCCATAAACCTGCAAGTTCAAGATACTTCTTCAAGTATCAAATCCATCCAACCACAATAATTATAAAGTAGCTTAAAAGCTCAGAAAAATCCCAAGAGAAATAAAACATAAATTCTAAAGCAACTAAACATATTCAACTTATATCCAAAATCCACCCAATGGCAAGAAGCAATCTATACTCCAAAGGCCATAACCAAAACATTAAGCATGCTTATATTCTCTTAATCCATTTTTAAACTTAATTCCCGAATCATACGAATCGTTCACGCATTTGGTCATTAAATTTACTGTAAATTCTATTTACCTTCACCTTTAGCAAAGTAAGCAAAATAATATCCCAACGAGAGTGGGGAACGAGCAATCAAGCACCACCTTAACTACCATACCATAAAAAATAGACACGTAAACAAGGAACATCCTGGAAATCCTCCAAATAGAGCTCTCGACTGAACAAGGGTGGTTCTCGGGGTGTTTTTCGGGTTTTGAACGATTTAGGGATGATTCGAATCTATTTTGGTTAGTTTATATGGCAGTTCAATCAGTTGATAATCTTAATTTGGGCATTTAAACATTAATTCTCAAACCCAAGTTCAAAGAAAACTCAAAATAAATAAAGGAAATTCACCCCCCCCAGGCCGACGGTTTTGGTAAGATTAAACAGGTGTTGGTGTTTGGCAATTTCTTAAGTTTAGGGGCAAGATTTTGGGAGAAAAACAACTTAACTACCACTTTGATTTGAAATCTTCAAGTTCAATGGAATGAAATTGAAGATTTCAACTCAACCTCACATCTAGAAACAAAAGGGCCATGAAGAAAATTGTTGAATCTTACCTTTTTAGGGCTTTCCTTGAATTTGGTGGAAAGCATAAAGAAGTAGATAGATAGAAAGTCCGTGTCGAGAGCGTTCCAACTGAAAAGAAATAACGCGAAACTGAGAACGGCCCCAACCCTTGGAAGGTAGGAGTGGCTGCGACAATGGAGGGAAGGATAATGTTTTTATGTTTTGGTTTTTAATAAGGAAGATGAAGTGAGCACTATTTTTTATGAGAGTAAAATTATTTGCATAAAGGCCCTCCAATCTTCTCCTTTTGTTTTAAAACAAACCCCATGCATCCCAAATCATAAGTTAGCTCATGAAATTAATCAAACATATTTAGACTAAGCTAGAGCTGATTACTTATTATTAATTGGCTCATTAATAATATTGAATGCACATAGTTTATAAATAACCTTTTAATAATATTAAATACCAAGTAAAATATTAGAACTTCTAAATTCTAAATTAACTAAATTAAATTCTAGAAATTAAATTACTTAAATACTTAAAATAAAAAAAGAAAAAAAAATATACCTGTAAAATAATGGGACGTTACATGTGGTGCCATGAATCCAAATTGACAAAACCATGAATATAGTTTCTCATGGCACTTGGGTTCAAGACTATATATCTCCATTGGTAATTTGATCATCGTGTGATAAACGGCCACAAATTTCAATATTGACATAATCATCATTAGAGTTGGGAAGCCCTATGTTTGTGTTGTTTCATTTTATTGAAACTGGATGATTAACTTTATTATCTTCAACTTGACAAGTATTTTTTTTCGCTTCAAAAGAGAGTTGGTAATGTTCTTTTTATTTTAGTTGTCCTTCCATATTTGTTGTGTATGTATAAGAATTTTTTAATATAAAAAATTAAACCAGATGATTACCATAATATTAGTAGAAATATAAAAATGATACACTAAATGTAATAAGAGTGATTGAGGTGAATCATTTATCAAGACTAGTCTGTACCACATGTGACGCTCGTGATATATATTCTTTCTAGTATTTGAAAGTTTAATATATTTTAATATTTTATTTTTCTATACTTTATAAACCTCTTTAGAAATAATTTATGTTTGAATAATTTCACGCTTAATTTTGAATTAAAAATGTTTATTTTTTTTAATTTCAAAATTCATTATCATGTTTTATTTAAAATTTAAATTATCGTATACTCGACTACTTCAATGATTTATATGTGATTAAATGTTTATTTTTCATCTTTATTTATTATTTATTATTTTTAAAATTTATTCACCAAATCAAGTTAATAAACCTTTTGTTCCAAATATCTATATTTCTTATTTTTTAGCTAATTTAATTATTTCTAGATTATTTATTTATAGTTTTAATAATTCAAGAAATTATATTTGTTGAATTAATGGTTTATAAATATTTTTTTCATTGAGGCTTTCTGTTTGAAATATTACCATAGTCAATCAATAACTATTATTGAAGCATTTTTTTTTCTTAAGTTTCTTTTATTTTAAAGCATAAAAAGCATGAAATGACTTCTTTTGTTTGTAATTTAGAGAAAATACAAAAGATAAAAAGTCTTAAAATGGAGAAGTACAATAATAATCAATTTGTAGTATTCTTCTTAATCGATTTTATACATTAAAGGCATGAGTGACATGTTTTGTAATAAAAGAATAATATAAATGTTGAAAATCTTTAAAAAAAATAAAAAATAACAATTCAAAATATTAAGATATTAATTTTTGAAAGGCTAGAAAATTGATATATGTATTGCAAATGGTTTATCTCCTTTTATTTTATGAATTATAATAAATTTAAGTTGAATAAACATATTATTTTTATTAAATAATATTTTATAGATTTATTAAATGTTATTATTCTTATTTATATAATTTTAGTTCATTCACTCATTAAAAATATAATTTCAATTCACATGCATTTAAAATAAAATATCCATGTTTTCTTTTTAATCAAATGAATAATTACGGTATAGTAGTCTTTTTATTTTCTTTTTTTTTATAAAAGGGGTATAGTTGTCTTATAAAGTGTAAATGAACATTTAATAGAAAGTGGAATATAATTACGTAATGACATATTTAGTAATTTATTGATTTGAAAATGGTATATATAATGGCATGTATAGTAATTTGAAGTTTTTTGAAAAGGGTATAATAGTCCAAAAATGTTTCTCAAATATCTCTCATTTTATATATTAAAGATAAAGATATATCAACTTGAATGAGATGGTCAATCAGTAATTATCTTAAAATCATACTTCACGATTAAAAAAAATAGATAACCGCCCATTGTAAAAAAATTAACATTTTAGATAAACAATGATTTAATGTTGTGAGTATTACCATAAAATTTAAATAATTATATTTTTAAAGAAAAGAAAACTTTTAACCCACATATTTATTATCAACAAATTTTAGAGAAAATCAATCATGATCAATATTTATATTTTACACTTTGTGAGATTTACATGAGGAAGAATATTATAAAAAATATATTTTACATTTTTATAAAAGAAAAAAGGGTAAAATGCAAATAAGACCCCTGTGGTCTTTTCAAAATGCATGAGCACCCCCTGTACTTTAAAAATGGCAAATCGCACCCCTGTGGTTCCAATTTTTTTCAATCAGACCCCTCCCCTTCAATGTCAATAATTTTCTTTTAGCCATAACTTCTTCGTTTGAACTCCGATCTGGATGATTCAAGATGTTTTGGAATCTTCATTTCCGGTTTTACATAATCTTCGCTTCGAAACTTTGAAATCATCAATAACCAAAAGAGTTAACGATGTCAATCATACCTAGTGTTTCGATATTAATAAAATCTTTTATTTATTAATGATTTCAAAGTTTCGAAGTAACATTTATGTAGAGCCTAAAATGAGGATTCCAAAACATCTTGAATCGTTTAAATCGGAGTTCAAACGAACAAGTTGTGGCTAAAAGAAAATTATTGACATTGAAGGGGAGGGGTCTGATTGAAAAAAATTGGAACCACAGAGGTGCGATTTGCCATTTTCAAAGTACAGGGGGTGTTCATGCATTTTGAAAAGACCAGAGGGGTCTTATTTTCATTTTACCCAAGAAAAAATTGTCTTATTATATAATGTATAATTGTATAAATTATGATGAATCTTAGTAATTTCATCAAATATCATTTTGGAAGTAAAATTGTATAATTATATTATACTCTTTTTTAGATATTAGGAGTAAATACACGTGCATCACACATGATAAAATACTAGTATATCTAAAAATAGTATATAATCGATTATTTGAATGGATTGATATTTAATTAACATATGCATATGTAATCTAAAACTCAACGGCTCCTTTCTAATATATATTTTTTAAAGAAAACTTGACTAATGTAGATTTTCTTATGGGGCTATTGCACATATAGTAAAATCAGGTCCAATGTTTATAAAAATAGCAGCTCAAAAACTTATTTGTAAAAATAGAAAAATACTAAAATTCGTGCCTAAAATAATACAAAATTGTCACTAGTTTCGCGTAAGTAATCACTGATACAGCACACAAGTAATTAGTGATTTTACTTATTCACTATGTCAAATGATATTTCATGTATGTAATTACTGATTACCTAATAAGTTATTATTGATACCATATAAGTTATCATTGATTACCTTATAAATTATCATTGATTACCTTATAAATTATCATTGATTTCTTTGATTCGTATTGATAAGGCAAACCCAAATTGTAAGTCCAAAGACCCTATGCTATTATGCTTAGCATGAACCTTTGAAGCAAGAACTCAAACCCTCCCTAACTAATCAGTTTCAACCAAGAGATTAAGGCTAGTTGAGATTACCTCTTAGATCATGATCTAGAGACAAGAATGAGGTTTTTTGTTCTAGATTGAATCATTCCACAACTAAATTGTTCAATCCCTAGTTGAATGACTCGGCAACAACCCTAAACACAAGAATTGCAATGAAAATGAAAACTCAATTTGGTTTTAAAAAAGAAACTTTCAAAGAGTACTTGTTTTTCATTCAAAATAATCTTCTGATCTATTACATTGAGTTCCATGGCTTTTATAGCCTTCAAATAACAAAAGGAAAACAAAACATAAAAGGAAATAAAGCCTTAAAAGCACATGGCTACAAATTAGCAAAACATAAAAGGAAAGTAGTGTTTTAATTGCACACGACTACAAATAAGGGAACATATTCTAAATTCAAACAAAAAGAGAATCTGATTTGTTTAGTTGTCTTGGAAAATGTTGCAATCTTCCACTTAATACATAGTTGGCATGTTTAATGAGTCTTGAACAAGGTCATCTTTGTAGAAATCTTCCTTATGGATTTGTAAGTTGCACACATTGATCTTCAAAGAATTATATCTCGAGTCTTCATCCGAAATGGGCTGCTCACTTGAAAATATAGCTTGGTCCGAGCCTAACCATCCTTGCACATGTGTAATAAAAGCTTGTTGAGCATTCTTTACTTATGATCTTTTAGAGTGCCTTCATGATCCATATCATCTTCCCCTTCTTCAAAAAGATTTTTCCTCGAATCAAGGTTATCATCTTCTACATCAAAAGATCTAAAATTAGCAACTTTAAAGATTGAATTCTTGAAATACTCACCTCGTAACACAATGGTGTGAACTACATGGATTCTTCCAAGGATTTGATATGTTCCATACCCCCTAGGATGCAATTTAGTCCTCTTTTGTAGTCGTTTCTTCCAGAAATGCATCCAAATCCATGCTCTTGGATGAATCTTAAGTGATTTCATTCTCTTGTTCATTTTTGAGGTAAATGTGAAAACTTTCTTCGAAATCATTTTCTTCACGTCCATGTGCATTAATTTGTTGAAAAAATATTTAAAATGTGCTGAATCACTCACAAAAATATTAGATTTCAAAGACAGCAAATCAAAAGGAGTAATAGCATAAAGACCATAAACAAGTTTATTTTAAAAACAAACATTTTTATGATGTATTGTCCTATTACATGTATTCTCTACAAAATGTAAATAATTATCCCAAGTTTTCACTTTGGAGTTAGTTTCTTTAAGCATTGCTCCTAAAATCTCATTTATTAACTCTTGAATTTCCCATTCATGCAAAACATCTTGGTATACATTGTAACTTCTCAAAGAAAAATCAACATAAAGAAAATATGCATTCCTATATGAGTTTAACTTTTTAACATACTTCAAATTTGTAATTTTAAGATGCTCATTAACAAGAACTTTCACATGCTCAAAACTAGAAAGTATATTACTTACAACATTCTCCTTAGATTCGATATACTTTCTTGCTTTGATGTATTGTCCTTCCAAACACATCAAACTCTTATTCGGCCATAAGTAATGCTTCCAAATCTGAAAAAGATATTCAAACACACTAGGAAAATATTGGATAAGGTTAGTTGCCAAAAAGTCTCCTTTTCACATAAGCACAAAGTTAGGCTTTTGACTAAGAAAAACTTTCCTTACCTTACTCATTCTTACAAGATATATAGCTCACTAATTTACCTTTTCTTTCTTTTTCCTCTAAGTATTCACACATTTCTTTTTTACTCTTCTCTTTTCTTTCATTCGTTTTCTTTTATCACATATTCCTCTTTCTTCTCACTTTCATTTTTACAACTACAAGCTTTCTTTTCTCTCACACTCATTTTTTTACTCAATTCTTTTTCTTTCAACTCTTTTTCTTGTAACTCAATCTCAACCCTCCTTTGTTCAAGCTTACATTGATCAATGAAAACCTCTTTTGAAGATAAAGGTACAAGAATAATTTTTCTACCATCCTTAGTGAAACTATACCTATTCAAGAAACCATACATAACCCTCCTATCAAATTACCAAGGACGGCCAAGTAATATATCTCCTGCATGCATAGGTACAACATCACACTAAACCTCATCCTTATACTTACCAAGAGTAAAAGAAATTAAAGCTTGAGAAATTACCTTCATTTCTCCATACTCGGTGAGCCATTGAAGCTTGTATGGTGATGGATGTGCTTGAGTTGGTAATTGAAGTCTTTTGACCATAAACGAGCTCACAACATTGGTACAAGTCCCACCATCGATCACAACACTACGTGGAGTCTCATTCACCAAACACCTTGTATGAAACAAGCTGTCTCGTTGGTCATCAAGACAATCTTCCTTTATGTGAGAATTTAGAACCCTCCTAGATAAAAGTGCTAGTTGATTTCCTCCCTCCCAACTACCATCACTCGCCTCAGGATCCTCAATATATTCCTCCATATAATCACCCTCTTCGGCTTCCTCAAGAAATTCTCTCTCAATGTCACTTTCTTCCCAATCCATGGCTACTTCTTCTTCAACATTAATTTCTAATTCATCTTCAATTATATACCCCCTTTGCTGATTTCCAGGAACTTTTAATCTACCCAAACACTCACTAAGCTCTTCTAAACTTTGCATAATTCTAGCAAAAGCCCATTTTTGTGCCTCCCTCCTCCTAGCATCACTAATCTCCCCACAATCATTTCCCTCTTGAGCCATATTTTTAATCACAAGTTAACAAGTATTCGGGACCTCACAACACTCCCTCACTATATGTCACTCAAGGAACACTCGTGTTTAGCACTCAAGGTAGGCCAAAATGTACTTACGTGCTATCGGGTATAACTCACTTTTTTTGAAGCAAAAATTGTGTTTTAGAAAGCTACAAAGTAATTCAATCATAAAAATAAATACAACTAATTATGAAAATAATTCAATAATAGAATAAGAAAACAAAAAAGGAAATAACTAGGTTGGAAAACAAATTTAAAGAAAGGAAAAAAAAAACTAGGAAATCACCAAATATGGAAAGTAAGATTTGGAATTATTGGCTATGAAAATTAATGTGGAAACTCAGAGTTAGGTCAATCAATCAGTTATTAAGAGTTTACAATTGGCCAAATTCGAAATATTAATGACAATTGAAAATGTTAATCAATCAAAAGACAAGATCCTGAAATTTAGGAGTAGATTGCGCACTGATTTGATTTTCGAAATATGAGTTATTTAAAGATTGATTTTCCTTAAATGTCCTTCTTGAAAAAGTAAGATAACTGATTCCATTAACTTTCCTATTCAAACTTTGAAAGCTAATGCAAAATATTTCACGCATTTTAGACAGCTATTCAGAGCACTAAATGCGGCAGATTCAATTAAGGAAAGTATGAGCAGGATTTCAATGTCAAACAGATATGATTATAATTGATTCTTAAATTGTGGATCTACATTGATAAAATAACATTCAAAACTCAAACTTACACGAAAAATTAGGATCAAACTCAGAATTTTCAAAGAACAGCAAAGAAGAACACAAGATGGCAACTTTAGGTGCTCTCGGATGCAAATCTCTCTTTCTCACTTTTTCTTCTTTTTTTTTTATTTTCAAGATCAGAACGTTATCTACAATATGAGAATAAGTTCAGAATGCAAGGAAAACGAAAAATGGTGGTTAGGATAGAAATGAATAGATAAGACAGATTTGAAGCAAAACAAGAAATCTGCAAGAAAAGTAAAGATAGAATCAAATCTAGAGTATGACCAAAGTTTTGACCAATGCTCTGATACCAACTGATAAGGCAAACCCAAATTGCAAGTCCAAAGACCCTATGCTATTATGCTTAACATGAACCTTTGAAGCAAGAACCCCTCCCTAACTAATCGATTTCAACCAAGAGATTAAGGCTAGATGAGATTACCTCTTAGATCAATGATCTAGAGACAAGAATGAGGTTTCTTATTCTAGATCGAATCACTTAACAACTAAGTTGATCAATCCCTAGTTGAATGACTCGACAGCAACCTTAAACACAAGAATTGCAAAGAAAATAAAAACTCAATCTGGTTTTCAAAAAGAAACTCTCAAAGAGTACTTTTTTTCATTCAAAATAATCTTCTGATTTGTTACATTAAGTTCCATGGCTTTTATAGCCTTTAAATAACAAAAGAAAAACAAAACATAAAAGGAAATAAAGCCTTAAAGGCACATGGCTACAAATTAGCAAAACATAAAAGGAAAGTAGTGTTTTAATTGCACACGACTACAAATAAGGGAACATGTTCTAAATTCAAACAAAAGATAATCTGATTTGCTAAGTTGTCTTGGAAAATGTTGCAATCTTCCGTTTAATGCATAGTTGACATGTTTAATGAGTCTTGTACAAGGTCATCTTTATAGACATCTTCCTTATAGATTTGTAAGTTGCACACACTGATCTTCAAAGAACTATATGTTATGTCTTCATCCAAAATGGGATGCTCACTTGGAAATATAGCTTGGTCCGAGCCTAGCCATCCTTGTACATGTGTAATAAAAGCTTGTTAAGCCTTCTCTACTTATGATCTTTTAGAGTGCCTTCATGTTCCATATCACATATAAATGGTTGTTTTAAAAAAAAATATTTACAAATATTTTAAAAAGGGGGCTCTTGCTAGGGGTATACATTGACCTCGCTACCCCCCCACCCCGCCCCGCCCCGTCCTATTTAAGGGTGTAAACGGGGTCGGGGTGGGAAGTTTTACCCCGTTAATAAACGGGGCGTGGTCGAGTGATGGGATTTGATCCCATCGGGGCCGCGACCCCAATTACTACTTGTAAATTTTTTTATTTTTTTATTTTAAGTTTTTATTTTCTTTTTTTTCCTCCAAACTTGTTTACAGCCCACCCCATTAACTAACTATTACACGCCATTTACAACCCAACCTCATTTACCCCTACTTACAATTCAACCCCATTTAGAACCCCCCCCCCCCCCCCCACCCCATTTCGGTTTACCCCGAACAAGATAATTAAATGGTGTGGGGTTGGAGTCGGGGTGGATTTTAAATGGGTTGGGTCAGGGTGCTCTTTTTTTCCTTAAACGGGGTCGGGGTGTAAACGGGGTACCCCAATTTCACCTCAACCCGCCCCACGTTCACCCCTAGCTCTTGCACATATGCCAAAAAAATGTCCAATATTTAATAGCTCAAAAGGTTATTTGCACAAATAGAAAAAAACTCAAATTCGCTCCTAAAATATTACAAAATTGCCACTAGTTCTCGTAAGTAATCACTAATTTCCGCATAAGTAATCATTGATTCCACGCATAGGTTAACACTGATTTCCGCATAAGTAATCATTGATTCCACGCATAGGTTATCACCGATTTTACTGATTCAATATATCAAATGATATTGCATGCATGTAATTACTGCCTACCTGATAAGTTATCACTGCTTAACTCCAAGTTATCACTGATTTCTTTGATTCGAGTTTTAAAAAACTACTATATTTGTAAATACTTTTTAAAATTATTAAATTTATAAATATTAAAGAAAATTCTGCTATCCAATAAAATTTTTCATTTAAAAATATATATTTATAAATATTGAAAAATTTTGCTACCTAATGAAATTTCTCTTTTCTTCCTCTTATCGGGGATATACCATTACCACGTATATTACCGATTTGGGTGCTCGCTCCAAGGCCAAGGTCCCATTCCTATTGATTTCCATAACCTTAAAATTAAATGCTCACCAATTCTTCATTCAGTCAGCCGTTTTAAAATTCGTACCATGACACCATAAGTATATCATAAATGATATGTCGGTAAGACTTAACAATTTAATGCCTTTGTTTTTCAATTTTTTAAGTATAAATGCAAAGACTTTTTTAATTATTTATACATGGAAATTTAAACAATAACATTTATAAATTAATTATCTTTAAAAAAATATTTATATTTAAGTATAAATGCAAAGACTTTTATTAATTATTTATACATTAAAATTTTTCAAATTTTTCAATAATATTTATAAATTTATCATCTTAAAAAAATATTTATAAATATGTGATTTTAAAAAAAGGGCTCTTGGAAAAATAGAAAAATTATGTCCAATATTTATAAAAATATCAGTAAAAAACTTATTTATGAAAACAGCAAAAAAAACTCAAATTCACACCTAAAATATTACAAAATTGCCATTAATTTTGCATGAGTAATCAATGATTTTCTCACAAGTAATCACTGATTTCCATACAAGTAATCACTGATTTTACTAATATCCTAATATTTTGTGCATGAATCACTGATTATCTAATAGTTATCACTGATTATCTTATAAGTTATCATTGATTTCTTTGATTCACATGAATGAGGGTTTTTAAAAAACTGCTATATTTGCAAATACTTTTTAAAAATACTATATTTACAAATATTGCAGAAAATTCTGCTACCCAATAAAATTTCCTTAAAAAAAATATCAATTTTAACTATGATGTATTGTAATCACTTAGCACAATATAACATTGATTTATTATAATATATGGTATATTATTGATTTACTCGTTCAATATAAATGAGATATTAATAACTATTTTAGAATTTTTTTTAAAATTTGTAATAAATTTTAAAAAGTATTATATTTAAATTTGTTACATATATTTTTTGGAAAGATTTGTAATTAAAAAAATTAAGATGTCGAAGTTTGTTTGCGATTAACACAAAATAAATAACCAAGCTATACCATATTAAATATGTTAAATCACCCATTCAGGGGCGGCTCAAGGTTTTTCGAACCCTTAGGCAAAATTTAAAATGAGGCCCTTTATTTTTTTTTCCTTAAATAAAATTAAAATGAAATAATGTCTTATATAATCTTATTTTTTTAGGTGCAATTTTTTACTAAATTTTTTATAAATCAATTATACAATGAGTTGTAGAAACATGTCTAGAATTGTTATCTTCAGAAAAACTCACGTCACTTTCTCTAATTAGACCTTTTTGTGTTAGTAAATATCTTAATTTAGAATCAATATTTTCCAATCTTCCGAAACATATATAGTGTAAGCATAATGCATAGAACAAAAATTACAATCACCATGAAAATGATTTGTTGTTTTCATTTATTTAGATTTCTTCATTATATTCTTGTTATTCTTACGCAATTTCATCAAATTTTCTAATTTCAACTTTATTTTCATCTTTTTCCACCCTTTTTTCTTTTACCTCATCTCTTGATCTTATTCTATCATTATTTATGTGACTTTTACTACTCATAACAAATTTATGAAGAGAATATCTTGAGATTGAATCAATCTCTCTCTAAAGTTTTTAATATCTTGATTCATATTTTCTAGTACATATTAAACATCAATATTAAAAGGACAAAATGAAAAGAAGTGAATCATAAACAATAATGTATTGAATAATATATGCTAAAGTTTTGAACAAAAGCCTGAACTTTTAAAATCACCAAAACTAATAGCTACTTTAGAAAGGAGAAGAGAACGATAAGTCTTGAGTTTCTTTGAGTATTAAAAAAAATACCGAGATTTCTTGGTTAATAGAACTCTCAATTTTTAATTTTGGTTTAGTTTTGTGAATTGCAAAATGAATAGAGAAATGAATGAGGAGATGAAAAACTTTAATAAATAAGGTTTCAATTTTCCAAATGAATAGCTAATTAATGTTTACATTTATGTGAGTAGTTAAGGTGAAAATTCATAAATTGGAATTCGTCTTGTAAATTGCGAATTGTCAAGTAATAGTAGGCCTGTTTATATATGCCTTTAATGTTTTTCTTTTCCAAAAAGCCTTTAATGTTGTTAATAGAAAGAGTTTGATACTATTTAAATATTTCATATTATGAAATTATATAACAATTTAAAATTATCATAAATATTAATATATGTGTATTATATATATCTAAAAAAAATGGGGCCTTTTAAAATCAAGGGCCTTAGGCGATCGTTAATTTCGCCTATAGTTTGAGCCGGGCCTGCACCCACTATACCCGAAAATTTAAGCTAATGGGTAAAGGTAAATTTAATCATATATCTCCACACTCACTCTTATATCTTATATGTGGGCTTGAATATTTACACAAGACCGAAACATGTGGAATATAAATGAGGAGGAAATTAGAGCAAATGATACAGTGAAGATTTGAACTGAGGACCTATGGCTTTGATACCATATTGCATGAGAAAGAATTGACATGTAATAATATTAATGTAAGCTGACGTATTTATACAAGATGGTGAGTAGGTATAATTAATTAACCAACTAACCAATTTAATCAAGTTTTCCGAAAAAGAATGGCATTGAGTAATTTTATAAAATTGAAAGTCCCAATGTAGAGCTAACCATCTATATCAATAAATTCCAACTGCCTCTCTGTTTCTCAAGTTGTAACGTAAAAAGTGACTTTAAAAAAGCCATCAATTAACCTCTCAGCCTCATAGAAAGAAAGGGAAAAAAGTTTGATTGATTCAAGAATGTCTCTTGTAACAGAAGAAATCAAAGCCAAAGCTGATGAAGTTTACTATGGAGATGAAATATGTCGTGAGAAAACAAGGCATTTGCTTCGAGAAGTGGGATTGCCAAATGGCCTTCTTCCATTAAAAGATATTGAAGAAGTTGGTTATGTAAAAGAGACAGGTTTTGTTTGGCTGAAGCAGAAAAAGAGTATAACTCATAAGTTTGAAAAGATTGGGAAACTTGTTTCTTATGCTAAAGAAGTCACTGCTATTGTAGAGAAGAATAAGGTCAAGAACCTTACTGGGGTTAAGGCCAAGGAGCTTTTGATTTGGCTCACTCTCTCTCAAATCTATGTCGATGACCCCCCGACCGGGAAAATCACTTTCCAGATTCCCACCGGGCTGTCGAGATGTTACCCGGTTGCGGCATTCGAGGTTGAAGAAGTTGTTAAGGAAGTGAAGGAGATAAAAGAAGAGGAGAAGAAGAATGAAGTGAAGGAGACAAATGAAGAGGGGAAGAAGAATGAAGTGAAGGAGAAGAATGAAGTGAAGGAAAAGATTGAAGGGAAGAATAGTAATGAAGTGAACAAAGCAAATGGTGCAACTTTGCCTGTCCTAGTGAAGGAAGTCTGATTTTTACTCTCTTTTTTCCCAAGGTCTATTTATTTTCTTTTATCTTTTTTTTTTTTTAAGATATTAGGTTTATTAATTTTGATGGTGTGCTAATTTGTTTTAAACTCTCATGTTAAGTCATTTATTATCTGTTTCTGTAGTTCTTTTATTGGATCAAAGATAATAGAGAATTTCTATAGATGACCTTTTTTAGGAGTAAGTTTTAAAAATAACAAATGTTTAGAAGTATTTTAACAATTGTATTTTTCATATTGAGATCCCTCAATCTCAATCTAAGATTGGTGGATCTCTGTCTGAGAAAAGTCATTTAAAAAAAAAACCTTTTAGTTAATTTTTAAAACATCATTTCTTAAAATGAAAATTTTGAAAAATTCCGGATAATAATATTATATTAAAGGCTGATCACATTCCTGTAACAATAAGTTAATGTTTCATTTTCTTGCATTTAATGAAGTATTAACTAAAACTCTTTAAGTTTAAATTCTCTATTTTGCAAGTAAAGACTTATGTACATTTAAATAATAGAATTTGTCTCAAATATGATAAATCTTTATATTAATTATTAAAATATTCGATTTGTTTAAAAATTACTCAAATAGCATAATTATAATTCAATAAATTATCGAACTATACTTCGTTACTTTTCATGGGTATTTTCAATTTGTTTTTTTGTTTTTTTTTAATTTAAGTTCAATAACTTATCGAGCCATTTGATTATGTTTCATTAATATTTTCAAAGAATTTATTGTTTTTGTTACTTTTTTAGTTCAATTAATTATTGAATTATAATTATGCTATTTGAGTAATTTTAATAAATTTTCTAACATTTCAATAATTAGTAGGATTAGTATGGAAAAATATACGATTTCAATCATTATCTTAATAATAGTGTTATATTAAACGAAATAAAATAAATTATCAAACTTAATACGAAATCTTGCTTTAGCTCGAAGTAGATAATCCTATAAATTCTATAATGAATTTTTTTTGATGTGTCAACACTTTTTTTTCTTTCTAAATAGTTGTAAGTATATCAGATCTTTTAAATACATGAGTGATTGATAGTGATCAACTATAATTGTTTCATGTGTTTAGCGTCAATCATTTCAAAACATTGATTGACAAGTCAAAAAAATCTACGATATTTCTATAAATATTCTCCAAAACATAATGCCATATTTGTAAAAGTCCCTTACCGATTCCCTCTCGTAAAAAACGTCGAGTAGACATCTCTCTTAAGAAAAATATTTAGTAAAACTAGAAAATAAAAATTGAACCAGAAAAAAAAAATTGTAAATTTGAAAACAAATCTCAATTTAATTACAAAAATATTTATACAATACTGTAAGAAGAACCATGAACTTTCTTATAATATTTTTTTAATAAATATTGATGGATATTTTATATTTATCAAAAACACCCTTATCTTCTAAAGTCATTGCATACCTGAAAACCGACTGTTTTTACAAAACAATATCATTTTTATCATTAGTTTTAGTTTTTTTCTCCTTCTATAGCGGTTTTATAAATTATTGACTTAGAAATCAATTCTTAAAGGGGCATTTGCAAATCTGGCAATTTTTTTTAGTAATATTTGTAAAAATAAAAACTCAAAAAAATATTTGCAAATATAGCAAATTTGATCAAGTTTATCAGTGATAAACATTGAATTACATATTTTTACACTATGTTTATCACTGATAAACACATAAATCATTTTTTATCACTGATAAATATGATAAAAATTGCTATATTTGCACATACTTTTTTGAGATGATATTTTTACAATTATTACGTAAAAATCTGCGACCCAATGAAATTTCTCATTCTTAAAATTAAATTACTATTTAATTTATAATAAAATAAAAGAAGAACTTATTTAGATAACAATTATTAGACAGTAATAAAAGTTTTGAAGAAATTTAAGGGAATTGTAGAGCTTAAGTGAGGTCTGCTGTAAAATTGAGTCTTACGTTCAGCTCCTTTATTCACTATTTCTCATAAAACAGAGTAAGTTGCACCTTATCTTTGTAACTGATTTATTAATATTTTGGTTGGAAGTTGTTAGCAACTATATTGTCTATAAAAGGGAAAAAAAACTATATTGTAAGCTGATTGTTGAATTTTACTTGTGATCAATAAAATAGAATGGCTACTTTATGAGAATGGACATAGGATATCTTTTCGAACCACTATAATTCTTGAGTTTCTTTCTTTGATTGTTCTTGCTTTAGATTTGCTTTTCATTCTAGTTTAGAGTATTGTTTCATGTTTCTTGCTGAGTGATTTTCTCTGTAACAACAAAACTGGTATCAGAGCTTGATTGAATTCAAGAAACAATTGTGGAAGAAGATAACTATTCAAGAAATCGAGAAAATGTGTTATACTCAATTTGAGGTGGAGAAGTTTGATGGTAAAGGTGATTTCTCCATATGGAAATGAAAGATTAGGGCACTATTGGTTTATCAAAAGGTCTCATCCGCACTTCAAGATCCAGAAGACATGCCAGAAGGATTGAAGGAACTTGTGAAAAAGGAAATGCAAGAAGTTGCTTACAGTATCATCACATTGCATTTGGCATATAATATACTTTGGATGGTTGAAGAAAAAGAAGAAGAGTCTGTTACAAAACTCTGGGCCAAGCTTGATAGCTTCTATCTTGCAAAATCTCTTACTAACGCAATTCACCTAAAGGAAAGACTGCTAAATTTTAAGATGGAAAGTTCAAAGTCCCTTGAAGAAGCTTATTGTAGCCTTATCAAATTCTGGAGAAAAGGTACATAAAAGAGATCAATGCATCATTCTTCTTAATTCTTTACCTGAAACCTTTAAAGATGTGAAGAATGTCCTGAAGTATAGAAAAATAGTGCTAAACATGGAAGAAATCGTGGATGCATTGAGATCCAAGAATCTTGAGATTGAGATTGAAATAAGAGGGAAAATAGTGTAGATTCGCTGTTCGTTAAACCAAAATCAAAAAAGAAAGAGAACAATGGAAAAGGAAAAACAAGAAGAAAGGAAATTCAAAACCTTTCTACTTTTACCATTGAAAACGAGAGGGGCATATCAGGAGAAATTGTTCAAAATGGAAAGTCTTGCAAAAAGAACAAAGGAAAACCGAGGAGGCAAAAGCCTTTTTGGCCGATCAACCTGAAAAAGATTATGCTAAAGTTTTTGTAATGTGCAAGAATCCATCAATTGAGAAATGAATAATGGATTCAGGATGCACCCACCATATGACATCCAATAGAGACTGGTTTGAAACCTTTGAAGATTATGATGGTGGTTAGGTTCTGCATGGAAACGATAGTCCTTGTAAGGTGACAGGCATTGGAAGAGTAAGAATCTTGATGCATCATGATGGAGTTGAAAGAATCCTTCCTCAGGTGAAGTATGTCCCAGAACTAAGGAGAAATTTAGTTTTCCGAGGAACTCTTGAAAGAAATCGCTATGAATATTCAACAAAAAAATGTCATCTTGATTATCAAAAAGGAAGATAAGGTTTTCATGAAGGCAAGTATTGAAAACAATCTGTATTCTCTACTTGAAAACAGAGTTATTATGACTGTTGTTACTGTCAAGACGAGTAATACTATCAATACAACCACCTAGCATAGAAGATTGGAACACATTAGTGAAAGAGGTCTATCTAAATTACACAAACAAAAGCTACTGGCATATGTAACCATAAAAAAGTTTGAATCTTTTGATCGTTGCATATATGGAAAGTCAACTAAATTTCCATTTCCTCAATCAGCAAAAAAAAAAATGCATATGTTCATTCTGACCTTTGGGGACCAACAAAGGTAGAATCTAATGGAGGAAATATATGACTCTAATCGATGATCACTCAAGAAAAGTATGGGTCTATTTACTTAAAACCAAAGATCAAGCCTTCCAAAAGTTCAGAGAAGAGAAGAAAATGGTGGAGACTCAGACTGGCAAAAAGGTGAAGAAACGAAGAACTGATAATAGATTGGAATATGTAAATGAGTAGTTTGATACAATGGGCAAAGAGAAAGGCATGATAATACACAAGACAGTCCCTTATACCTCTCAGTAAAATGGCTTGGCAGAGAAAATGAATCGAACTATTCTTGAAAGAGAGTAAGAGCATTTCTATCATATGCAAAATTGCCTAGAAGATTTTGGGGAGATGTTGTCCATACAATTGTGTACCTGATAAATAGATCCCTTTCTACTGCAATTGACTTTAAAACTTCTCAAGAAATATGGAATGGGACACCACCAAACCTGGAAAACATGAGAGTATTTGGATGCCTAGCATTTGCTCATGTAAATGAAGGAAAATTAGAACCAAGAGCAAGAAGATGCATGTTTGTGGACTACCTAGATGGAATTAAAGGTTATAAGATGTTGCATAATGATGGAAAGTCATCAAAGTTCTTCAGAAACCGAAATGTGAACTTCAGGGAAGATAAAATGTATACGAATTCTAAAGATACACTTGCTGTTCAAAAGCTGATAAGTTGTTATTCTTGCACATAAACTTGAGATTTTTATTCATATTTTGATGATTAAATAGCCTAAGAACTAATTAATAAGATGGGATGGAAAAGGGCTTAAAATTACATTTTGGACCTTTCTTGGAGCTTCAGTGCCATGGAAACAACTTTCAGTGGCGACGACCACAAGGAAAAGTCTAAATCCAAGCCAAAATTCCAGAAAGCTCAGCGCCGTAGCACAGATTTCTCGTCGCCGTAGCACAAGAAATCGTGAATTCTTTACTTTTTCTTGTTTTTGCTCGACGCCGCGGCGCCCAAATCTCTGTGTTGCGGCGCTCGCCGATATTTTTAGATATTTTCTTTATTTAAATGATTCAAACCCTAGTTTTTGAGGAGTACCCTTTTCTAATAGATTTTAGGCCGTTTTATGGGTTTCCTCTCTGTAGCTATGAACATCATGTCTAGCTAAACTTCAATTTCCAATCAAAGGTTAATCAAGTTTAATTCTTTTTATTTGTGAGATCTAATCTTCATCTTCCTCCTTCAAATTTCTCTATTTGTATGTTTTCTATGCTTAATCTATTATCGTTTTGATTGATTGTTCAAATCAGATCCTTTGATCATTCTTCAATTTGATAATTGGTTAATTAGATTGTTTAAATCTGTAATTGTTTAGACATTCTAATCCTAGTGACAATTAGTATGATTGAGTCACAAGTCTTCTCATCCCATGCTATGAAAATATATGATCTAGTTTAAATAAATCGAACGTTTCGTGTTTATTGGCTAGAATTGGTGGTCATTCTCATCTTATTGCTGTTAATTGATTAAATCCTATTGTCGTACTATAGGGTTGTCTTTGATTAGGGAAGTAATTAACGATCGTATCTTAATTACCGGCTAACTAAGGAATGATAGATTAATAAGACATTCTTAATAATCATAACCAATTTAGAGAGTGATTTAGGATTTCATTAGATAATCAATGATCAAATAACATGAATTGAATGATGATTATACCTTTGGTTGGAACTTTCCCTTCATTGAATCTCTCTTTATTGTTTTTTGTACTTACTCAACAAATTCAAAAACCCCCAATTTTAATTCACCAATCTCTGTGGATTCGACCATACTTTCCACTACTACAAATCCATAAACCCTGAAAGTAGAGACATTTATTTTTTGGTGGATTCGACGCCCACCAAAAGCCATATTCTGAGAACACTTCTTTTGAGGTGAAAAATCCAATTACCAACCAAAAGAATGATGAGCAACTTGAAATCTCATATGAACCACAAACAGAAGCAACCTCTGAGCAACATGAAAATCATCATTATCAGCTTGTCAAAGACAAAATTAGAAGAACTATCATACCATCTATCAGGTACATTGACTCTGATTACGTATCATTTGCCTTATTTGTTGCTGAAATTGTAAATATGTATGAACTTGAATCATACAAAGCTGCTATGAGGTATAATGAGAAGAAAAAGTGGTTAGAAGCCATGGAAAATGAAATGAGCTCCCTTCTGAAAAACCAAACTTGGATCCTAGTTAACAGAAAACCTGGTTAGAAAACTGTGAAGTATAAGTGGATTTTCAAAAAGAAATTCACTAATGAGGGGGATACTTAACCAAAGTTCAAGGCAAGACTAGTTTCAAAGGGATTCACCTAAAGAGAGGGAACAGACTACAATGAAATCCCCCCCCCCTCGGTGGTTAAACATACATCAATCAAAATACTATTGTCCTTAATTGCTCAATACAATCTTTAATTGGAGAAACTTGATGTCAAAACGACATTCTTACATGGAATGCTAGATGAAGAAATACTTATGACACAACCAGAAGGCTTCATAAAGAAAGACAATGATAACAATAAAGTATATTTGTTGAAGATATCTCTTTATAGCCTAAAACTGTCTCCAAGACAATGGTACCTCAAATTTGATGAATTTATGACAAAGAATGGTTTCAGAAGAAGTAAGTTTGACAGCTGCATTTATCAGAAGGAAACCAACAAGATTTTGGGTGTGATACTACTCTTGTATGTAGATGATGTGACCATTGCATCATCTGAATTATCTCACATAAATAGACTAAAGATTACTCTAGGAAGAGAATTTGAAATGAAAAACTTTGGGGCTTCTAAAAGAATATTGGGAATGAACATTCAAAGAGACAGACATGAAGGGCTGTTACATCTCAATAAAAAATCCTACACTGATAAAGTTTTAAAAAGATTCAATATGCATGAATCTATACATGTCTCAATACCAATAGCCTCTCATTTCAAACTCTCAAAAGAACAATCCCCCTCTTATGAAAAAGGACAATCTGAGATGAAAAATATACCTTAAGCAAAATTGATAAGGTGCATAATGTATTGTATGGTCTTCTTGTTAGGAATGGTGTCCTAGAACTTGTAATCATTTAATAATAATAATTTATTAAGAATAAATTAAATAAATAAACATAAGTTCTTTATATTATCTAGATTGATTCAATTGAAGATATTAGGAATATATGGAAATATATAAATATCAAACATTCAAATAGTAAAACCCTAAGTCACTCTAATGAAATCACGACTTAGTATGTGAGTCATACGAGAGGATTAAAGTCGAGATGAGTAACTTAAAAGTGTCTACAGTAAATGGATAACGTTTGGGAACCTTATCCTGGTAACACTGTTGATAGCTTCGCATTTTGTTTATAGACAAATGATCTAATCCTGATCATTCATGTGGGAGACATGAAATGGAAGTATCACATGCAATGTTGATTGTATAAGACAGGACCACGATGTTCGATCAAATTTCTCATTAGTATCGTTTACGAGAAATGATCGAATATCAAACTAAGTTTATCAACCACGATAGATCTCAATCCTGAGTGAAATGCGGACTCCTATTTGTGGAGTTATGTTCTTTGATTCACATAGTTGAGAGCGATCTGTAAGAACGCTCAATACACTCCTGTTTTGGGAACATGACTAGATAAGTAGCTGGGAACTCATTTTCACGAGATGAAATTCATAACTTTCCTATAAATTAACGGTATCAGTGCGATACCTAAACATTTTAGGAACTTTAGGAAACTCCCTTGATGTACTGATTCGAGACATGAACAAGTGACGTCACGACTTCTATTGATCACAGAAGTATCTTATCTCTAGTTCGACTAAAGATAAAGTTCATTGGAGAATCAGCGGGAACACAAGGATAAAGCGGTAATTACAGGGGCAAAACGGTAAATTTATCCACCTGTAATTATGAGGGTTCCACGTGAAGGATAATATCACATATACAAATAATGATAAACTAAATGGACATAACTCATCTATAGTGAGGGGAGTTCAGTTATGAATCTATAGTGGAATTATTCATAGTTAGATAATAAGTAATTAACTGATTATGTGTTAATCACTTAATTGACTAATTATTAAGCCCATGATCTATAGGTCCATCGGGTCCCTATGCTAGCCCAAATATCGTAGTCGCGAAATCAAGTAGAAGAAATGGAAATTTTAAGTAAAGTGAATTACTTAAAATAGGCAATATTAATTGTTTAAATATTGAGTATATTTAAACGGTAATTAATATAAACATTATTAATTGTTTAAATAATGAGTTTATTTAAACATGAAATTAATAATGAAATATTATTAATTATACATTATTAATTATTTAAATATTGAGTATATTTAAATGGTAATTAATAATTTGAAATTAATTAACAATTATTAATTGTTTAAATAATTATATTTAAACGGAAATTAATAATTAAAATTAATTAAATTAATAATAAAATATTGTCAATAAAATTATTAATTAAATAATGAATTTATGGAAATTAATAATTATAATATTTATTATTAATTATTTAAATAATGAAAATTATTTAAATGGAAATTAATAATTAAATATAAATTGGATAATATTTAGTCGGGAGAAAATATTAATATTATTAATTGTTTAAATAAAATATTTTATTTAAATGGTAATTAATAAATAAATTAATTAAGTTGGACTTATTAATTTAAGAGAGAGTTTCAAGCCCAATTGGATTAATGAACCCAATTGGAATTGACCCAAAATAATTAATTAAATAAATTGTATCTATTTATTATTTTATGATGATAATTTCGGCCATGCCATGTATTTTGAGGAGATAATTGTTTGAATTATATCCTAAAATAATTACATAGATTATTTACCCAAGATAAATAAAATAAAGAAAATAAAATAATCTCCTATTTATCTATGGCATTTTCGAAATTGCAAGATAAAGGAAAGAGATAATCTTTATTCCTTTTGTATTTATCTCTATAGATTAATCCTAATGTGATTAGGATTCCTATTTTTCTATAAATAGGAGGGTTGGGTCATTCATAAATCACACAATTCAATTCTTTGGAAATTGAAAAATCTCTCTTCCTCCTTTTCTCTCCCTTTGCCGATTTTGCTATTCAAAATTGGGAAGAAAATATTTTTCTTCTTCCCAATTTCTTCTTAAGTTCGATCCCACAATCGGATTTCGTTTGATCGATCGGGATATAGCGTAGAAGATCCGGTGTTGCTGAGGATTTGATGCTATAAAGAAACCTCCAACCGATTCTCCATATTTTACTCAATGTAAGTAAAGGGTTATAATTTTTCGAAAAACAAGCATGAATCTACATGTTTTTATCACAAATTGCATGATATTAATAGATCCTAAATTACGTGTTAATTTGTGTTACTAAATAAATTCCGCTAATTTAGTAAATCATCCCTACACTTCTCAAGGCCTAACATAGCTCATGCATCTAGTCTCCTGAGCAGGTATATGTCAAACCCTGGAAAAATGCAAGCCTTAAAAGGTCTATTAAGATGCCTAATAGGAATATCAAAGTATGATGTATGAAGAGTCACAAAATAGAAGATATTCTCTTGAAGGTTTTGTAGACTCGGATTTTGAAGGAGATAGAGATAAATGAAGATCCCTCACTGGTTATGTATTTACTTTGTATGGTGGTACTATCAGCTGGAAGTTAGTTCTACAGCCTGTTGTTACATTGTCATCCACTGAAGGTGAGTACATTGCAGCTACAAAGGTAGTAAATGAGGCACATTGTCTTAATGGTTTGATAAACGAGTTGGGATTTGTCTATGAGAAAGTGAATATATATTGTAATAACCAAAGTGCAATATACATGAGTAAAAATGAAATGTTCCACGAGAGGACAAAACACATTGATATCAAGCTTCACTTCATCAGGGATGCAATCTCAAAAGGTGAATTTGTTATAAACAAAGTCCACACTGATGACAATCCCTCTGACATGCTCACCAAAGTTGTTACCATCTCTAAGCTTAGAAAATTCTTAGACCTATTGAAGGTAACTGAGTTTGATCCTCCATAACCAAAAGAGAAAAGAGAGAGCTCATTTAGTATGCCACTGCCAAGAAGAAAGTTTTAGCCTCTAGGTGGACATTTGTAAAATTGAGTCTAACTTTCACCTCTTTTATTCAGTTTTACTCATAAAACAGAGCAAGTTGCACACCTTATCTTTGTAACTGATTTACTAATATTTTAGTTGGAAGTTATTAGCAACTGAATTGTCTATAAAAGGTAAAGGAAAACTGTATTGTAAGCTTAATGTTGAATTTTACTTGTGATAAAAAAATAGAGTGGCTACTTTGTGAGAGTGGACGTAAGATATCTTTCCAAACAATTATAATTCTTGAGTTTCTTTTTTTTATTGTTCTTGCTTTAGATTTACTTTTCATTCTACTTTAGAGTATTGTTTCATGTTTCTTGATGAGTGATTGTCTCTATAACAACATCTGCAGCAACAGGAAGATGTTAAACCATGCTCCACTTGTGGAATGTTTGTTTCACTATTGCAACCAATATACGAGGTAGAATATTTTAACAATGACTAACCCACAAGATTTCAAATTGAAGAGTATTCAATTTCTTTCGAACAACAAGCTTATCTTATGATTTTTATTCTTAATTACTTATTATAGAAGATAGGTGGCCCACATTCATCATTCTTCTCTCCCATTAGGTCCCTTTACCCATATCATTTACAATATTTTTAAGATCTTTGTATATTTTTCTCCCTTTTTTATAATTCCAATATTTTCTTTTTTACACGATCCTTTTTTTTCATACTGGCCCTAAATTTGACTCTACTTATTATTTAAGGTAATTTTAGAGGTAAGAAGTAGCACCTTCGGTACACACGTGAATGCTACACTCACAACCTATGTGGCATGCTCCCAGAGATGACAACGATAAGCACGATTCATATTGCTCGACTCATGATACATAAGTCTTTAAATATTCAAGATGAGCCAAGAAACTCTTGTATACTAGGAACACCTCACCAACCTGAATTCTGCTACACGACCAAATCGTGTCTCACGACCATCAAGAGAGCTCAACATATTCGTGTAAGACTTAATTTAAAACATGAAACTATAAATTCAATGATGCTTGGAAGTCATGATTTTCACATATCAACAATAGAATATAAATTGATCATACCTTCTTGGGGAAAACTTCATGATAAAGCAGTAAACGATTTGGTGTAGATGAGTTCAAGTTTCTCTCTCTATCATCCACTTTAATTGTATAGCATCGATGGAGCAACGTACACATAAATGTCAATAATGGTTGTTTTTTATTGGGTTGAGAGAGAACCAAGACTCATATTTATAGAGGCTAAATAGAGATGTCAAATGGGTTGGGTCAACCCGCAAACCCGCCAACTTGGCACGCCTAATAGTGGTTTTGACTCGACACGACCCGAAGACGTGGGTCATAGTGGGCTGGGTCAGACGACTCGATGGGTCAAGTTCAACCCGGCACGAAAAATAACCTGGTACGACTTGACCCAAGACCTAACCCGACACGACCCATGACCCGTAACCGGCACGACCCACAACCCAACCCGACACGACCCGTGACCCATGACTTGGCACGACCCATAACAAATTTTTATAACTAAAATAAATAAATTATTGTAACCTATTTATTTATCAATATTTAAATAAATAAAATAATATATAGTTAAAATATAATTTACCTTACCTATATAATAAAGACTTAAATAATTTATAAATCTTCTAAAAAAATATTAGTTTATAACTATAGATTTGAGATAAAGTAAACATTTCTTAAAGAAAAAGAAAAAAAACAATTGTTTATAAATTATAGTTGATATTGATATACAATATTTTAGTTTATGCTTGTAATATTTATTAATTTATTATAATCCTAAGAATTAAGATAGAAAAATATTAATTAAATATTAAGACTTTAATTTTATTTATTTATGTTTACTATAATGAATATAAAATTAAATAAAAATATCATATTATTAAAATATAATTTACATTACATTTAAATTATAGTTTATAAATCATAATCAAAGTTAATATTTGTGATTTGATTAAATTAGTTAGGTATTTAATACTTATTAGTAATTAACTATACACTATTAGCATCTCATTTTATCGAGTTATATAATTTGAGGGTCAACCCAATCCGATTCGTGACTAGGTGTAAGTTGGAGGTTATATAATTTACCGGTTAATCGAACCCGACTAATAATTTGACATAATTTGTGGATTGTATGACACGTGGGTCAACCCAACCCAATATAACTCGTGGGTCGGACGACTCGTGGGTCAACCCAACTCGAAACGTGACTCGACATAACCCGTGGGTCAACCCAACCCGACATAACTCGTGGGTTGACATGGGTCAGGTCATGGGTTACAACGGGTTGACCCGTGGGTCACTGTGGTCCGGGTCAATATAACTCGTGGGTCATTGTGGGTTTTGATTTTCGTGGGTCGGGTTGACCCGACACGACCCACTTGACACCTCTAAGGCCAAAAGTCATGCCTATTCACAAATAAACAATGGCCACAATGAATGGTTATTGTAACGACCCAATACCGTAAAATCCTTTAAATTCAAATGCACAGCGGAAGACTTGGTTTTAAAGAAAATCGGCATGGGTTCGTTTAAAACTCGGATAAACCAAAACCTGTTTACAATGACCCAATTCAGAGAAAGCAATAAAAATTGTGGGATGCGAATTCCAGCTTAAAAGTAACTTCGAAAAGAACTTTAAAACCATAAGACATTTACAATTTTAGACAATTTCTCTACCGAGCTCAAAATCACAAAATATGAAAAGTAGAAGGTATAAACAAAGCATTCCAAGAATTCTATTCAAAAGTGTTCCTGTTCTTGTCCTTACATTGCCTCGAGAAGTCAAACAAGACCACCTCCTCTACCACAACTACTATGTCAAGAAGTACTGAAAAAAAATGTAAAAGTAGCAACATTAGCATAAAAATGCTAGTGAGAATAAAATGAAAGCCAGTAATCCCATGGACTAAATTCCATACCAGAAATTGTGTCCAAAGGCCTAACTTTCTCTTTGCTAACCATTATACACTTCCAAAGTCCAATTATAATCAACATACATAATATACTTTCTAAAAGTAACAATATCAAGACTTAAAGTAAAAGTACCTGTTATTACTAAGTCTTACTATACAAGTCTAAAGATTATGTAATTGCATTACTAACTATCTTTCATCTTATCATAATACCGTATGGACCGAAGTCAACATACCATCATGTACCATATCACAAACCATCGTAACTCTCATCACATCGGATATCAGAAATTTCACCATATAGGTCTCAGGAATTTCACCATATAGATGCAGGAATTTCACCATATAGATATCAGGAATTTCACCATATAACAAATCATCGCACCATGATACCGTATGGAGCGTATCACATACTATCATGTGTCATAACACATATCATCGCATCATGATACCGTATGGAGCGTATCACATACTATCACGTGTCATATCACATATCCTCGCACCATGATACCGTATGGAGCGTATCACATACTATCACGTGCCATAACACATCTCATCGCATGTGTAGTACTATAATAATGATAACAATAATAACCCATCCATACATGCTCAAATCTTCGAATGCCAATCTTACCACAGCGTGTATAGTGCTATAATAATGATAACAATAATAACGCATCCATACACGCTCAAATCTTCGAATGCCAACCTTACCACAGCGTGTATAGTGCTATAATAATGATAACAATAATAACGCATTCATACACGCTCAAATCTTCGAATGCCAACCTTACCACAGCGTGTATAGTGCTATATCACAAATCATAGTATCTATAAATCGGTTCATTACTTGAGCATCACAACACAAACAACTAACAAACAATACAATCATACTACAATTACACTCAATGACATGCTTATCTTTTGTACTTAAAGTGTTGCCTCTTACCAAAAGTCCTGAGTACATCAATCGTACTATCATCATGATTCCATACTTTCCAGTACTAACATAATCAACATCATTCCTTATTATCATATGAACTTTCATACTCCACATTATTACCATAATATAATACAATCCTTATTACTCACACAAGGTAATAAGTTCATAAAACATTAACCATTATCATCACTGATGCCATAATTCCACAAAGTCTTATAACTCCCAATAAACAAAACGAGGTTTAACATCATCATGTCACGAATGACAATAAATCACCTCAAATCACAAGAATACTTTCCAAACCATTACCATAAACCATGAGTTAACTTCCACACATTTCCTTTGCTTTACTTTGGTCAAAACTACCTAAAGTAAATTCAATTCCCAACTTTGTCTCAGAATCTTTATAACCTTTCATACTTTTGAGAATAACATCTACGCTACTTTGATCTAAACTTCTCAAAGTACCTTAAACTTTCACTTTCATCTAAACTCTTCAATTTATCTAAACTCTTCAATTCATCTTACTAGACATCCAAATCACTCATAACTCCTCTTTTACTTCCAAATTCACAAGAACACCAAAGCCACTCCACTCGCATCCAAGTTTAAAATCACCAACCAAGTATAACTTCCGGAAGTTAGTTCCCCTCTTAACCTCGATAAACAATATCGTAATGAAACATAATTCATAAAATTACTAACTTTCATTTTAAACTCACCTTGGAATTGAAACCGAACTTCCAAACTGTCGAGGTCGAAAACCACACGAGCAGTCACAAACCTACAAATCAATTACACCTAACAATCATTAATTATCTAAAAATCAAGAAAACGACATCTAAGTGCATAAAACAACGAAAAACCCGGAATTTCCCCCTATGAGGCTCTCGGCCATACAAGGATAAAAAGGGCTCGAGTTCCGTTTTCCGACTTTTAGGCATTTTAGAGGCGTTTCGGATTGGTTTCAAACACTTTGTAAGTCGATATATCAATGGGTAACCGTGATGTAAGGTTTTACACAATACTTGATTCCCGAAAAATTAAGTAAAATACAAAACAATAACAAACTAAACACCCCAACCATCACCAAGTGAGAGAAAACAAATGGAACGGGTTTTCCAATCGACTCGGGTTTAGGTCAAAGACAACAACCTCATCCAAAGTGATTTTTCCTAACTAGAATTCACAAACAACACCCGGGAAAAACGAATCAAGGCTTACATACAAGATTGGAAATAAAGAAAACACAAAAACCCATTTCTTCCTCACCTTGTATCTCCTGGATCTTTAATGGATTGGCCCGATTGATGGAATGGGTAGAAAGATCGTCTCGAGAGCTTTCCAACGAGCTAAGGCACGATGAAAACGGTCGAGAAACGAAGCCGGGGCGACAATTTCTTTCTCTTCTCTTTTCCTCCTCTCTAGCTACGGGTTTGGCCTCCTTTTTTCACTTCTCCTTTCTTTTGTTTTTTTTTATCTTTATCCTTGCAAATTATGTATTAGATATATATAAAGATATTTTGGGAAAAGACCATATTGCCCCTCCTCTTATTTCCTTAAGAAAACTTGTTCAGGGTGCTCGTTATTTCACGTTTCTAATTCCAATTCAACTTAACTACTTCTAATCTATCTTAAAAGTATTTAACAATCAATAGTGGGCCCGCTAATAATTTTTAATACGTCCAAATCTAATTTAAGCTAATAAAACGATTAAAAAAAGCTTTCGAACGAAATTAACTACTAAATTCTGAATTACTAATTCTAAAATTAAACTAAATACTTTGATTAAAGTAAGTGAATAAATAAATGAAATATTAAATAAATAAAAAATTTCACTCCAAAAATAACGGGACGTTACAGTTATGTATTTTCCATCAAAAAACAACCATTTAAATAGTCATTATCTTTCATTTGGAATCAATGGACACGATAGAAGAGATGTGTCCTTCCACCAATAACTAAATGGATTTAATCATTAATTAAATATTAAATTGCTAATAATCATCATTTGGGTCACAATAATTTCTTATAATTCGATGAGCCCAAAATATATGTGGTGCCAAATATTACGATTGATATATTCCCTCTTTTAATCTTACATTAATTATTGCTTCCTAATCCATCATCATCAATGCTAATCTCCATGATTATCTCTATCCCCTCGACCCTATCAGGCTAATCAGACCACTCATTTTATATTTTATGATTTAGTTAATATGTTTCAATTGATTGTCTCATTGTCAGGATTCAAATACAACTGACGGTTCTTCATTCTAAGACTCGGTGAGTAAGTTATAGACGTTTTAAGGTGAGTGGCAGTTTCATAAATATTGAAGCACAAGATTTTTAACCTAAGAGCCCTGTCTTCTTATCATTTTCCAGATTTTTGAACTTCTTCTTCTCCTCTAATGGCATCCGCCCCTCACCTATATCTCCCTCTTAAGCTCAATTGCTTTTTTTTTCCAATTCGGGACGTTTTCGACGTAGTTCATGATTTTGTTGATTAGCTCCTTGTAGAAGTGAATTAATTCATTTTTTGAGTTTGGGTAATAATTCATAAACCTTCTCTTAGTTTTTCTTTTGTTCTTGAATATTGAAAGTTTATGTTTCAATTTGAGAACGTTAGATCAATAATTAATAGATTAAATCAAATCACCATTAATATTCCTTACTTGATTCACAAACTTTTTAAGCAAACCAATCAGACCCTTAATCACATTGTTACTGTTCATCAATCCTTTTATTTATTTATTTATAGTTTAAATTATGTCACCAATGATCGAACCTAGCCTGAAATCATTTAGAAGCAAAAACCTGATCAGCCCTAGTTAAATCCAACCTTGTGCTTATTTTATTTAATTATTAATTAACGTTTTTAGGTTTTTTTGTGATAAGTTTGTGATTTGGTTTCATTTTAGAATAGTTGGAATTTTGTTCAAGCTTCTAAGGTGAGTGAATGTTCTTGATTTTTAGGTAATCCTTTCGAGAAATCTGAAGGGTTATTCGTTAAAACTTTAAGTTCTAGAAGTATGAGGAATGATGTTGAATTAAAGTTTTATTCATATTTTTTATGTGGAAAACTGCTGTTTTAGCTAGTTTACCAAAATTGGAGATTTTCGGCATTTTATTGATCTTTTTGGGTTTAGTTGTTTTATAACTATTATTTTGAAATTATTTGGAAGTTGTTATGCTTTTTTGTGGAAAAATATTTAAGTTTTTTTAGGGAGTTTTTGGTGATTTTCAGTAAGTACAAGAAAACGGAAATTTAGCGACGGAATCACTTTAATGTCGTCGCTAAATGACATTTTGAGACAGAATTTCAAACGAAATGACTAGTAGTTTTTTAGTCATCGTTAGGTGTTTTTAACAATGGATTTCGTCAATAACTAACATTTCCATCGCTAACAAATGTTGACCATAGTTAATGACGCATTCAAGTCATTAAAGTTGTAGCAATGTATTTGTTTTCTGTCCCTAGTTACTGAAAAAATCCTTCGTTAATTTAAATTATTTTTTAAAATATCTTAGGGATGGATTGTGTCACCAACTAGATGTCAAAATAAAGCTTTGACTTTAACGATAAATTTCATCACCAAATATTTTTTTTAATTATAAAATTATAATAACAATAAAATATAAGATTAATTAATAAAAAAATCCAAAATAATTACAAAATGTTCAAAAACCAAAATAAAATCCTAAAACTGCTATAGCTTTGTAGGAGGATCTAGTGGAGGGACAACAGATGAAGAACCCTTGCTGGGAATTTGAGCCATCAAAGCATCCATCGTAGCCTTCATTGCAGCCTCGAACGCTCGTCGCTTTTATGACTTATGCTCGAGACGTGACTCTAGCATCTTGACCTTGTCTTTGAGTGCGTCATTTCTTTGTCTAAGCTCTGTCCTCTCTCTACCCGTCCAAGCCGACTGAGAGGAACGAGGATGCTCAACGTACAGGATCGGACCTAATTACCGAGTCCAGGAACGGTGCCATCTGTACACCTGACTCCTACTTCCTTGAGATATGCACTATAAATATCCTTCTAAATCACTTGACTATCAGTAGTCGGTAAGCGCTCAGCAAGGATCTCATTGTATCGAATCTGCATGAATATAAAAAAAGAGTTTTGTAAGTTTTAATATGGAAACATGTTAAAAGAGTACTAAATTATCGAATTAATTTATCACTCGTTGTTTTGCCTTCTCATCAACAAACATTTCCTTGTCGCCATTTTTGGTGTACAAAAGTAGAAACAACTCTGCTGCAGCAACAGGGGAATTTTGAGTTTGTTCTTGAGAAAACAACAAAAGAATCATTAATAGTTTTAAATTTAAAAATTAGCGACGAAATGCAATAGAAAATCACTTACAAATCTCTTGTAATGCTCGCACGTTGAGATTGACCCTCTAGTGTGCAACGAAGGGTAGCATTCCAGTTAGCCTTGTTGATTACAATAATACACTATGCCTCTACTGTCTGGCTCTACCGATGTATGTGTGACTTGGTAGCCCAAGTCTCTGTACCATGTGTCGGTCTACTGATTCCACAGAGGGAAGTTTGACTCGTTTGTGAGCTCAACATGAATATCAACAAAAAAAACAAATACATTAGTTAATTATAAATTACATAGAAGATAAACTAAATTGATAAGTTATGAATTTTATCTTCCAAGCTACGAATAATAGCATCTTGGTCGGAGCTAGGACGCTCTGGCAGCGTAGGTGTCCTAGGACTGGACTCATGCGTATGACCTATGTAAACCGCACTGATACGCTCCGCGACGATTGTAACCTAATAAGATGAGATGCATATATGATTTTTATACATATGAGATGATGATGACCTATGAGAAATGTCTTATTATAAAGAAATGCATGAGATGAATACACAGTTTGAGATGATGATGATGATGATGGAATGATCTCTCTCGAGATGGACATGAGTATGAATTTATTATGATGTCAACGATGTGATATTTGCAGAAACACATAATCATGTATGAGAGAAAATGTCATAACTAAATAATAAGTGCAAGAAATCGCATTATATACATGTGAATTTATCTTCGTATTGAGATACATGATTTTTCAAAATGCATGATTGAAAATGCATGAGATCTATATATGCATGTGCTTGATGTTTCTTTTCTTTGACAATTTCAATTTCTCATAATCGAGCGACTCATTTATCAACCTCTGTTTTTTTTAAAAAAAAAGTTTTGGATCAAGATCATGAGTAAATAAAGATTTACCAATGAAATAAAGAAAATGTCTCTATTTTTTCAATAGTTTCCATCTAGGAGAAATCATGGCATTTGACATTCAAGAAGAAGATCTCAATGTAAGCTTGACAAGGCACTTGGACGTGCCTTTGAGAATTTTTTACAAGACTCCAGGATTGGCCTTTAGAAATATCTGACAAGGCAATTAGATTGAGTTTTTTAGAAATTTGAGAATGACATTTTAAACAAGGCACTTGGATTGGCATTCTAAGGGATTTGGACTGCCCTTTTGGAAATGTTTGAAAAGGTACCTAGATTGGCTTTTAAGAGGTTTGGTAAACTACTTGGGAATCCTTGGCAAAGCATCTAGACTAGCCTATCGAAGAAGTTTGATAAGGTATTTGAGTTGCTTCTGAAAGTAGCAATACACTTGGACTGACCTTTGGAAAGCTTCGGGAAAGTATCTGGAATGGCGTATGTCATTTGGGTTGGAAGATTAAGGATTATTTGGTAAGGTACTCATGTGTTGTCTTAGATAACTATCAAGAGTAATTCATAATATTTTTTTTTTAGTAAGAAAAAAAACACAAGAATGTTTTATTGACCTAATCTTTGAAAGAGCATAGTTAAAAATGATGATCAACTTAGTAAATTTATACCCAATCATGAACCTTTAGAAATATGTGTTTTAGTGTATGAAAAATGTCAATTCAAACGAGGTTGACCCAGTATTAATATGGCCTTATCCCAATAAAATATGTTGATCATTATATTTCAAGAGTAGGATACGACAAACTCTCACCTAAATCTTTTGGCTTTGCCCAAGTTTTTCAACAATTCTTTGTTACGATGTTATATCTTGCTTCTATTTGTTAATCCAATATTTGAAATAAACAACGAACGCCTCATCATAAAAAATTTAAGGTTTAAGAAAAATGCAAAATACCATGCAATGTTAACCAATTTAACTATAAAACAAGTTTCATCGCATTTAAGGTTCTCTACAGTGTGTGTGTGTGTGTGTGTGAGCAGTTCTTCTTATTTTGTTATTTTTCAAATCAGATATGTTTATGCAATGTGAAAATTCACTTAGCCTCTAATAACTCTTGAATTTGCTATTAAATTATCCTCCACTCGAGCTAAGCAATAATACACTAGGATTATGATAATTTAAGAGAAATATCACTCAATTTTTTTTCCTTTTTTTTCTTTACAGTAGCTTTCACATATCCATTGCAGGGGCACCATACCCATGGTAGTTCGTCACTTGACTATTTTGTGATAGGCAAGCTCAGATTACTAAAAAGTGGCTCTAACTTATCACAATGATTGTAGCTCTTTCTGTCTCAATTCTCTCTTTTTTTTTACATCCATTACCGAGACCTTTACCCGAAGGCGGTCTTAGCAGATCGTAATGGACGTAGGCTTTATGCCTCGCTTTTTTATTTTTTTTAACTCAAAAGCTCCACCCGACCTCCTTCAAATAAAACAAGCAAAAAATGAAATTTTTTATTTTAAAGCATTAAACTCCTTAGTGGAACATTACCCAACTCTTGTTTTAGACAACTTTTTAGAAAATCGAAGAGTTTTTCAAAATTAAATGGACCCCACACTCACATAAATGGTTCTAAAACTCCGAATAACAACACAAGTTAGACTGTGTGCACGAGTAAGGTGTAAAAGAAGTATAAACAAGATGAAACAAGTGAATGAATATGCAAATGACAGACTTTACATTATTTTTTTTAACATGATATGCTCACCTAAACTTTTGTGCTTGACTCAAAATTTAACTATTTAACCATTCAAATGATTTTTCACGATAGTAAAATAATAAAATGAAATGCATGAAAAATGTTTGTAGATGCACATGCAAATGTGAAGATTATTTTTCGTGGATTTTTTTAATTTAAAATGCATGATATGCTTACCTAAAGTGGTTTGACCTAACCTTTACATATTTGACTATCCAAATGACTTCACATGAATGATACGTGAAAAATGCTAATGGATGCACACATAGATGCAAAAACTATTTTATATGGTGACTTTTTAAAAGTTTAAATGACCTAACGTCATAAAACTGGTTCATGCAAACCTGAACTAAAGCTCTTATGAATGATAATGAATGAAAGAATACTAACATGCATGAAAAATTATATGCCTATGTGAATGACTCTGGCCACCCTCCTTTTTTATTCTAAATGATGATATGTAGGATGTAATACAAGATTTATGCTATGATTCATGAAATTAAACTAAAAATGATTATTTTCTATCTTTCCTATGTGTAGTGCATATGAGATTAAATAAGCTAGCATGTATATGAAATGCATTATTGAAAAAATGATGACTCTTTTTTTTATAGATTTTTTACTTCACACAATGAATAAAAATGAGGATCAATTTTTTTTAAATGATATGCAGCAATAATACAAAATTTATGTCAAGCAAATGAAATGCATTAATGAAACGTTGATGACCCTATTTTTTATTCTTTTGATTTCTTTTAACTTGATACGGTTGAATAAAAATTATGAGAATCAATTTTCCTTAAATGATGATATGCAATTATAATTCAAAAATTATGTCATGCTATGTGAAATTAATCTAAACAAAGGTTTATACCTTAGTTTTTCTATATGATTGAAGATGAATATTAGATGTAATGAAATTGTTATGCAAATAAAATTCATAAATGAAACAATGATGATCCTATTTTTATTTTCATTTTTTTTTTGTTTATTTTAAAATGTCATGATAAATGAAACATGATGTAAATTTGTTATACATATGCAAGTGAATCCAAAAAGATGTGAGAAGATGATGATTTTTTTATGTGATAATGTGTAAAAAAAATCTTAATGCTTGAACACTCATAAGATAAAACTATGTATAATGAGAATGAACATGATCTACAAAAAGTTTTGCGATAAAAAAAAATCCTTCAAAAAAAATTATTAAAAGGTGAAATGTAAATGATTTTTTTTTTTAAAATGATGTGTGTGAAAAAATATTCACAAAATTCCTTATTAAAAAAATTTGGCCAAAAAAAAAATTAATAAATAGTCTAAAAGAAATTCAAGAATAATGAAAAAGATGAGGGTGATAAATGAAGGAGGAAATCCTAAAATACTAGGTTGGTTAAAAGTGATTATGAGTGTAAATTTTCAAGCTCTAATGCACCTAATGGATAAAGGTCCTCAATTTATCTATAATGTTATTCCAAATTGAAATTGTAAATAAACAACTTGAGTGAGGAAGTTCGTGCATCCTACACGGGAGCCGAAGCTCCACGAAAGACACATTACTTAGTCCTCGATCTAATCTTAAAGGGTAGAGCCTGGGTAGAGGGCTCGTGAACATGTGTGCAAAATATAAGATTGATATGTAAATGATGTGTATAAAAAACAATGGAATTAAATTAATTTGCAATGAATAAATATAAAAAATAACAGATCAATCGATAATAATTAATTAAATTAAAAAATGGACCACAAAAAAAAGATAATATAAGATAAAAATAAAGGCTTGACTCTCTAACAAAAATGTCGTCCCCAATGGAGTCGTCAAGCTGTCACAACGTAATTGTGACGCAGAGCACCAACGTCCAATTTATAGGCCTCTTTATGAGAAGGAAGATTTTGGAGTCGTCACCAACCAAATTCAGGTGTGAATTGGTCACCTAATAATTAAAAATTGTCCACGAAAAACCAGATTGGGTTCGGGAGTCATTTATGCATAGGGAATGTACTAGCACCCTACGACATCCATTTAAAAAAATGGTTACCATATTCTTATCTTATACTATCTAATTTTAAATTATTAATCCCTAATTAAACTAATCGGTGAAAGATTGATTTTAATTTATGAAAACAAATGTCTCATTTAAATCTTCTCTTAACATCAAGAATGATGTAAGTTCAAAGATTAATTGAGCGGGGTTATGACCGTTAATTGAACAATATCGGAATTGAAAATTCCTCACCTAGGGAAGAGTCATTACTTCTCAAAATACCATCATCGGGTTTGTATTTAAATTTTAAAAGGTTTTATTATTTTTTATTTAAAATACATCTTTTAAAATACTAATATAACAAACCAAATAAAAGATAACAATTATTTCAAATCAAAGTCTAAAGTTCAAAAATTCATAGTTCATTAATCATAAATTATTTTGACTTGATTCTTTCTCCTAAATGTAATTTATTAATCTATAATTAACCTATAATGTTAAAATGAATTAATTTGATAAATAAAAATCCGAATTTATATAAAAAAAGACCTCAATCACGTTTTCTAATATACAAAAATTCTGCAGCATTTGTATCGACTTTGAAAAATCATATCGTTTTATATACTTATCCAAACGAGGTGATTCTTGTTCCTAAAGTTTCTTTTATCAGTATAATTTCAAAGAAAAATAAAGTTTTAAGATAAATATCAGAGAAACATCACCGAAAATGTTCATAATCAAATATGCTGCAGTTTGTCTCAAAACAGTAAATCCCGTTAAATCCTTCAACTTCAAAAAATCATAACTCTCAAACCAAAAATCGAAATTGATTGATTCTTTTTTCTATATCTTCGTCTATCAGCCTATTTTCAAAAAAAATTAACCACATAATAAAAATCAGTATCTAAGAATCAAGAAAATTAGTAAATAGATAATTTGAGTGAGAAAGTTCATGCATCATACACGAGAGCCAAAATTCCACGAAGGACACATTACAAAAAACTCATATGACTAGGAAATAGTTTGAAGGAGAAGACGAACTTACCTTGATTCCTTGAAGAGATGGAAAAGGATTAATTTGTTTGGGAGAGAATGAGATTTAGAAATTTTGTTTGGTTTTCTCTCCCAAACTTTGATATGTGATCTCTATCGTTTTTTTGTGTTTCTACTGAGAGTGAGGGCTCTTATTTATAGCCAAAATTAGATATATTTAAAATAGATTGAGATAAGCTTATGATAATAGCAGATAATTCTTAGAGATTAACTCAACCTAAATCAAATAATATCTCTACAAATTTATTTAAATCTATCTCTTGACCATTTCAAATTAATTTAAAATTAACTATCTTATCTCTACAATAATTTAAAAAAACAAATTTAAATAACAATTTTTAAAATAAATAAAATCAAAAAATTATTTTATATTTAAAATTAATAGCCAATTTTATTTTTAAAATAAAAATCGTCTTTATCATTTAAATTTAGAACCAAATTAAAATCTAATTATTTTTAAAATATAAGGATCAATTTTATTTTTAAGAATAAAATTCTCTCTATTTTTAAAACAATCAAATTTTATTTTTTATTTCAATTTTATTTATTTTAAAAATGAAAATTAATAAATTTAGCCTCGACAAAATATGGTATATCAAAAAGGAATAAGCCACATGTCACCTTACAATAGGAGAAAAGAATAACTACCTTATTTGAATAAGACAAAAGCTTAAGGCCCTGTTTGGTATGCAATCTGAAAAGCAGAATTTGAATTTAGTGGATTCTAATGAATTCAGAGTTGTATTCTGTGAATTTGTTGGTTTTGAAACTGTGTTTGGTAACAGATCCAGAATTTATAATTGAGATTCAGAAATTTGAAATATGTGTTTGGTTGGTTACTAAAAAAATTTAAAATCAGATTGTGAATCAGAATATGTGTTTAGATCATAATCCAAATTTTGGGTGACTCACTCATAAAAATAATACTTCTAACTTTAAAATCATTCATTTTTAAGTTTGAAAAAACTAATAATTCATAACTTATAAATTAGAAACATCTTTATCCGCATCAACTATAACTATTCTCATTCTTAGGATAAATTTTTCTTTTAAAAAAAATTATAATAAAGATAATAGAAGCATTGCAAATCTATCAAATAAACTCTTTAGATTAAAACAACTCAATTTTTTCCAAAAGGAGAACTATACAAGACACAATGAGATCCATTCTAAAATTCATAACAACCTAGTGCGACCAAAGAGAGAATTTCTCAATAAAAGAGAATCTGAAAAAATATTTTCACACTGAATGGAGAGACCATTTGGGCATTGAAAACCTCCAATAGCGTTATTCAAATAGTACTACATACATTAGTAAACAAGAAGCAGAGAAAAATGTGAGCAACAACCTCCAAAACATATATAAATATATATATATATATATATAAATTATTTTATTTTTTATATTTAAATTAATCTTATATATAATTATAAAAACAAAGTATAAATAAAAAATAAATTAACTTTCTTTCCATCACTTTAGAATTAAGTTTAAGTTTAAAAAGTTAAAAATCAGCTTAAAAACATGCAATTAAAAATTTAATTAAATAAATAAAAGCTAGAACGGACCGGGGTCAACCTCGAAAAACGGGCCCGACCCGACCCAAATATGGAAAATGGGTCCAACTCGTATTTTTATCTCATGTGTTGAAACCCGTGGATTAAATTGTGTGGGTGAGGTCAATCTGTGTTTTTCAGTTTTTGAGTTGGATATTTTGGATTATTGTTTTAGTTGAATTCATTTTTTAGCCTAAAAAAAAATTGAATCCATATTGTTTTTTTCTGGATTGTAAACCAAACACAAAACAACGCAGATTCCTTTTATTTATTTAATCCAGATTCATAAAACTGAATCTGGATTGCATACCAAACAAGGCCTAAAACTTCTAGAGAATTCTAAAGGAAAGGGAATCCAAAGTGAGCTAAAATAGCTAGCAAATTACAATTGAATTAAGTAGGATTATGCTCATTTTCTTGAACAATTTGCAAAGTTTGATCTTCCTCAACAAATTATAACAACTAACCAACTTGGAATTTATTAATACTTATTTCTCTAAGATTTGAGGTTAGTCTACCATCCCTTAAATTTAATATAATATCTAAATAATAATAAGAACTATATCATATAATTTTCTCCACAACAATATTTAGAAGATAGATTTTTCATAACATTGTAGCAATTTGACAGAAAATACATTAAAACTTCAATCTTTTTCTCTCAATTAATCCATTATTTATATAATTATGAATATTAAAATAGTAAGGCTCAAAGAAGGTAAGCATCAATGTTTTTGGTCAAGGAGACCACATAATCAAGATACATTGTAGGGTCTGGAATTCCTTCGTTTAGCTTCTCATATTCAAGACTCCATTTCACAATGTTACTACCTTCTTCATTCTTCATCACCTTAAGTGAAGATGAGAAGCTTTTGTAGTATTTCTTTATCTCTCCTTCCAATATTTCAAAAACAATGCATTTGTTTTTCTTATCAATCAATTTTACCATCTCCTTTCCTTTAATGCAATTTCCTGCAATTATTTTTTAAAATTGTTTTCAGTCTTCTTCATTATTTTTAATAAATATGAAAATTTTCTATTCTATAAAGTAAAACAACAATAGCAAAATCTACAAAGATAAACATGTTACTAATGTTTAACATTCAAATAATTATTAGTATGAACCGCCAATCTGAGTATAGCTCAACCGGTGAGGCAATAATATTTTCATTCATAAGATCAAATGTTAAGTCTCCCCTCTAGATAAAATTTAAAATTTAATAGAAAAATTATTAGGTATGATCGAATCGAATGATTTTTCAACATAAATTTTTTATTTATTAGTAAGATCCATGTATTTACACTTACATGTTTGATGCAAAAGAATGGAAAACGTATAAACGTTAGAAGTATTTTCCTTGAAGTAGTAAAGGGATTTATTTTTTCAGAAAGAACGCTAACAGAGGATATAAAATAACATCAGAATTTGATGAAAGTAAAAGCTTTATGTTTAAAATTGACTCATTATCAAGAACAAGAGCACGATGAAGAAAAGTTTCAACATGATAACGATCAAGAATCTCGTTTATACATATAATCAGAGAAGATCTTGAAAGTTTTTTTAATGTAAGATGTATTCGAATCTCTTTCAATTTTTAGATTATGAGTACGTTTTTAAAAATATTTAAAAGTTTTTTTTAATGGTTATCAAAAACATTTTTTTTATTAAAAACAATTTAAACACTTTTAAAAACTATCTCAAATGGGCATTAAATATTCTTAAAGAGAAAATATGATATTTGTATAAGGGTAAATGATATTTTTAGTCTCTTGATTTTTAGGAATATTTCTATTTGAACTCAAAAATTAAAAAACTTTACACTTACCATGAGGTTTTAAAAATTACCATAATTTTTTCGCTAATTTAATATAAGAAAGCTAGCTACATCCTAGATGAGGAGGTTTCTTCACTTGCGTAGATTCAATAATTTTTGTATTGTGTTACTCATTTGTAAGCAAAAATAATATGAAAAATAAAAATAAAAATCGATAGAAGTGCGACATAACTAATGTCATATATTAACATTAAACATGTTTGGTCTGGTTTTTGTTACTACAACTAGCGACAAACTTACCATGGAGACAATTTTTAACTAATAAAATTGATTGAGTTAAATTTTACTGTGAAAAATTTAACCAGTAGCAAAAATTTATGTAGTTGTAAATATATCATTACTTAAAACAAAAAAAAATATATATATATATATAACAACATTTACTATTTTAATAAATGATTATCATTAATTACTTTTAATAACCAATTCACACGCAATAAATTAGTGATTAACTTATTTAAAAAATATGTTATTCAATGCTAATATATGATAACTAGCTGCAAACTTGTTATATTTGTGAATATTTTTAAAAATATTACATAAAATTTTGCTTGATTTGCAATCCTATTTCAATAAGTGGTTCAGTTTATACCATTAATCAAAATAAAACTATAAAAATTACTCAAAATTAAATTATAAGTAAGTCATTAAAAGATTAAGGAAACAAAACACAAAAACACTCAATCTCAACTTTACAAAAAAAAAAAACTCAAACTCTAGTAACAATTAAACTGTAAAAAAAGATCTTCAAACTCGTCACTAAAATAGTCAAATTTAACCTTAAAATTAATCTCTAAATAAAAACGCTTATATCTAGTTATAAATCTCTAACAATGATAATAATTTTACTAACAAATGGTATAAACTGAATCACTTATTAAATTTAGGGTATAAATTGAATCACTTATTAAAATTTAAGGTTTAAACTTATGAAATATTAAAAGTTTAGGATTTTTATTGACACACCCAGTAAGGATGTGGGATGTAAATTTTTCCTTTTTTTCTTAACTTAGGTTAAAATACATTTTTAAAGGGGTGAAATATCATTTTGGTTCTTGAACTTTTACTCAGGTTTCATTTTTGTCCTTAAAATTTCAAAAGTTACATTTTTCGTGCTGAACTTTACAATTTGTTCTGTTTTAGTCATTTTGTCTTTGTTTTTCCGTATGAGACATTAACAAAAGGCTTATATGGCATGTAATTGATTATGTGACATTATAGAAATATGAAATGAGGTTAAATGACATCAAAAAAACGAATATATAGTGAGGTTCATCTCACCATTTTCTCCATAATTGCAATCTTTAAACATTGTATACATTCATTTTTCCACATCATTTAATATCACTGTATATTTTTATGATGTCACATTATCAATTACATGTCACATAAACCCTCCGTTAGTGTTTTAGACGAAAAAACACAAACAAAATGACTAAAACGAAACGAATCGTAGTTTAGGGACGAAAATGAAACTTGAGCGAAATTCAATGACTAAAATGGTATTTTACCGTACTTAAAGTTTTCCATATGAGAAAATTTAAGCCCCTATCTTTATATGCCTTGTATAGATAAAGAGGGGGGGTAGGAAAGGAAGGTATTACCAGCATCATAGTAAGTCCATTGTTTAACTGAGCCAACTGAATCCCAATCTCCTTCAACTAGCTCTATATCCTTGATCATGTTTGGACAGATTTTGGGCAATAGTTTTGCTTTACGCCAAAGAATTTCATAGAACATGTCTCCTGGGGATTTGATCTTTTCTTGAACATCAATTTTTTCCAATTGAGCCATATTCGATTGTTGGAAAAGGATTGATTGAATTGCACTTTTTATAGACAAAGGGATTGTTTCTTAGTTGGGAAAGAGCTTCAAGTTGAAGTTAAACGAAAATTCATTCGTTCCCATTACAACCCACTTTTGAAGCTCTAGTGGAGAAGAATCTGTGTGTTTTATTCTTTTGAAGATCTAGTGGAGAAGAATCTGTGTGTTTTCTTCTTGCACTTGATAGGATAAGTAGGAATCCAACTATTAAAAGTATGAGAGCTTGGGCTTGGAGTCAATATTCCATCGTCATTGGGCTTTCTAAACTTTGGTTTGAACACAATTATGAGTATTCAGTCACATGTGTATTAAACATGTTAAATCACCACTAAACTCAAAAACTTAACCTATTGAGTATAGGTAAATTATTCATATATCTCAACAACATGACAATTTTATTTTAGCTTGAGATTGTCATGGTAGATCAGTTGAAGCTTGTTTGTTTATTGCTAAAATTAGATACTTGAAACATTTATCATAACTCGATACTTGTGTGTTTAAAGGTGGCTTGAAGAGAAAAACTTTTAATTTCCCTTTAAGCCGTCTATAATTTCATTTAAGGTCTATAATGCCCTTTTTCATTTAATTAGTTTTTTTTTATAAAATTATTACAAAATTCAATAAAATACATTTGGAAAAAAAATTGTTGATTTGTTGATATTGTGGAAATTTGGATTATGGTTAAGAGTAGATCTTGAGAGGGGTATAATTCCAATGAACCATAATGGATTGCGAGACAATATGAGTTCCTTGAGAAGTTAGGCATGTGTGCCAAGAGTGGAGTGATTTATCACATGTGTTGTGAAAATGTAGTGTTGGTGTTCTTTTCTTGTTCATACGAAATATGCAGTTATGGTCCGGTCCCTGGATAAAAGTGAAGCTATGCCTATGCGTCATAGTCTAGGGTTGCATACCTGAATCACTTAGTAAGCACTGAGGCTATATAAGCAAAAGTCTTACTTGATAATTGAGAAATTGGACCATATTTTAGCTTGCGTAGCTAATCTAATGGATCCAAGCAAGAGAAGGCACATAAAACTACATTCTAAATTTTTTTTGTTTCTTTAGATATGAGTTCTACCTCGGGGGTGAGTGTTAGAATGATAGGTGAGGAAAGAATGTTTTAGAACTTCTCAAGTGATTCTTATTGAATTTATTTGTAAATAACTTCTCTTTTACTATTTCTTTCCTCACTTAACGAGTTTAGCTAATAGTATTGCAACAAAAAACATTTCACGTAAAGGCAAAAGAGTCGGAGCTTGATGATTGATGGTTTCAGCGGCTTTAAAGACTAATTAATTACTCCTTTGTTTTTATTAGACTTTGATTCTAGATTTTTAGAACATTGTTGATCATGGATATTTGGGATGATTAAAATACCTAAAGTGTTGGATTTGTTTTTAATTTGGATTTCTGGATGGATGTTTTATTAAACTTTACAAGTTCTAGAACTCTTTTTGAAATGAATTTCACAAATAAATTCTTAAATATAATGATTTCCGCTCCTTTATGGAATTTAGCATATTTAATAATGTTTTTAGGATCGGGTCTTTACATATTAAATCCACACAAAAAACGAAGGTCCTAGATAATTTAACCTATTTATATTTTATAAATAGAACAAAATTCATATTAAATTTACACAAAAACGAAGATATTATTAGTTTAACAAATTTATATTTTAAAAACAAAATAAAAATAATACATATAGCAAAATTAAAAAAAGTAAAAATTAAAAACCTGTGGATTTTCAAAATTATATTACAAGACCTAAAAAAAAAAAATACAATAAACAGAATAAAGAGAAAGTGTTACTTCAATTAGCTCGTCGATCTTATTCTCGGAAAAAATAAAAAATAATCTCTACCACATCGCCACCAGATTTGGCTGATTATGACCATTTATGTAATATGTTATTTTCGATTTACAATTTTGAAATTAAGGATAAAAAAAGTGGTCATTCTTGTAAAAAGTATTTGATAATATTTAATTTTTCTGTTTTAAAAAAATATTAAATTCATTTCACTATAAGTTTTTTTTTTTAAATATTACTCCTTGAAAACGACTTTCGTACATTTTACAATTTAATTACAAAATAAATAGTTTCACAAACTTTAGCTTTTGAATACAAAAACAAAAAGTTAACCCATGAGATTTGAAGGTTTGAAATTGTATGTTCATTAATTCACTCATACACTCCTCTTATCTGTGTTGTTTACTACCATAACATTAGGCGTATCTATAGTAAAAAAAAAATTAATAATCTCATAAATATTGTATAATTAATAATATTATGAAAAATCGGGTAAATTGTATTCATTGTTTTGTTTTGTTTTCTCCTCTCTTCTCTGTTCAAATCAAAGACGTCCATGGATGGAGGAAACCAAATCAAAGAAAGATTGTTCATTTTTTCTTTTACCAAACCAAAGTAATTACATTCTGCTTAAAAAAACCAAGGCGTGTATGGAGAAACCAAATCCAAGAATAATGGAGTCATTTTTTTTTTCTAAATTCTATAAACACCAGTCGGCCCCACAAAACTTTCTTCCTCCAGATTGATACCGAATTTGAGAGAGAAAAAGTTAAATCAAATAGATTGGGAGCAAAATAAACTGGAAAAATAAAGAGTGCATTACAAATCTGAGAGAAAATGACTTAGATTTCCCTCATAATTCAAACAACATGAATATTAAATAAGAACAAATGGTGGATTTGGTTCTCTTGTTAAAACAAAAAAACAGCTTTAGCATCTTCTTTAAAAAAATTCTTTAATATTTCCCTCGCCACAAAAATGCTGCGATTCAAAGGCATTTGAAACGGAGATAAAAAAAAAAAAATCCAGATATTGGAGCAAAGAAAATTCCCAGATATGAAACGAAAATCGAACAAATAAGGTTGTTTTTCTTCCGCAAGCAAACTAACAGTGGCGGCAGCTGCAAGTGAGGCGGATAGAGAACGATTGGCGGTGATTCTCAATTGACTTCTCCGGCGGTGGTGGTGAAGTTGCGAAACAGAGAGTCAGGAAAAGAAGCGACAATGATGAGAACTGATTTTTTTCTCAAAAGAGAAATTGTATCCTTTGTATACGATTTACCATAATTTTAGAATTATTTTTTAGTGTACATTATCTTTAAAATTATTTTTAAATTAAATAATATTATTAAAAAAAAAACTTCATAACATTAACATAAAAATAAGAGTGGTTGAGATATACTTGAACTCCAATTTTTAAAATTTATAGTTCATGTTAGTATTTACTTGAAAACAAAATAGTTTATGGGGGTATTTGTCACAAGATGCATAGTTCGGGGATGGTTTTTACTTCTTTTTTTTTTCCAAAAATTAAAACACTAAAATGCATTTGAAGTAAACACTTAGGGTGACTTTAAAGATGAATTTTGAGAAAAGCATTTTTTTAACATATATTAATGATTATTACTATAACATTGATTGTGTAAGTAGTTCGCTTAAAAATACTACTCCCAAAAATCAATCCAAATATACTCTTAACTTCTGTTGGAATACACAGATGCAATAACAATTGATAGTACTGATAATAAGGCGGAAATAAAAGTCACAACAGTTACAACTCTTGCATCCGATCTCTTACCTGCCGGTATTAACCACGTAATATCTGGCCCCAAATCATGATTATTCATCTTAAATAAACAGCTCCCGTTTTGCCTTTTTTCCTGTACGCTACACTGCAAAAACAAATCCGGTACCTTCAATCTCACTCCCACATAGCCACTTTCATCTAATGGCTGCAAAAGATGAGAGATCTTATCATGAGAAAGGATCCTTTGCTGGTAACAGTAAAAACTGCAGAAGTATGCAAATCTCAAAATGTTTTCCGGCTTACCGGATATCTTGAATGTAAAGGCAGATCAATGGTGAAATCAAGCAAATTCTTGTCATAAGACAAGATATTGAGACCAACGTCCTTGTGAACCTCAACAACAGAGAGCTTTGAGAGAACTGAAGGCAATTCTAAATTTGTATCGCCAAAAACAGCTACATCACTAAATACTGTGAAGGGGGGAGAAAAAAAAAAACTGGAATAAATTTTACACAAACTGCAATACCATTCGCTTAGATTAAAAATAGACTATTAAAAAAAATCTAAAGATGATGGTTCATGTTTTACCAGCTCGATGAACAAGATGTTGTAATTCAAATGGATCAGCAAAAACTCCCGTGGGCAGTTGTTCAATGATAATAATCTTACATTGGTGTCTCGGCAGCCGAGATAAGGATTCTTTGATTTTAAACCTGATAGTTGATGAAAGTTGACGATGTGAACCTTCACCCTTAATGTTCCACAGATCCGAGAGACTTACCACAGTGTTCAGGTTACATGTAAGCACTTCACATAAGTTGACAGGAAGTTCTTGAGTTAGGAAATTATCAAAATTTATATCATTAAAACTTTCATGCTTTTCATAATAAGAATCCATAATAAATTTATCAACCCCCCAAGACGTGCTGATATAAATCTCAGAAGAAGAGTTTGGATCATATCTTCCAACCTGACAAATTTAAGTACTAGAGTAAGAATTGGAATATGAATATCAGCGTCTTCAAGTAAAAAAAAATTGTCTAGATAAACTAGTTTCGGTGTCTTCAAAATATTTACAATGCTCTTTTCCACCTGCACAGACATAATAGCATATATATTGAATACTCAGGCAGTCAATGAACTCACTTCCACAAATGCTCACAACAGCAATAATAACAAGATATTCTATTAAATCATAAACAGGTTCATTATCAATATTGACCAAGAGACAATAGCTATCCATTAATATAATGACTTTCATACTTTGTCTATGCAGTTCTAAAATGTCCCCAGTAAAACTCATTTTCTGCGAAAATTGCAAGATATGAAAGCATAAATGAAAAATTCAAGTTATATGACATTTTGGGGCGCCTCATTATTCCTTGAGGATGCATGACACTCCACTCCTATCATGTTTACAGTGGCAATGGCCAAACTTATGATCTCTTCTAAGTGAAATATCCGGCCCTTGATCTACTCTTTTCAAGCTACTTTCAAATCTTACCAAACTTATAACTAATAGCACCGTTATCAACCCGACTTGATTACCATCGAAGTATTATTGACCTAACTTTTAATTATTCTAACCAGCACAAGATGCTCTGCTTTGCAGCACTAAAACCAGGATACATGATACTGTAACATAATCCTAGTTTTGTTAAGACACTGGTTCAGTTTGTAACGGACTCAAGATGGCCTCCTATCAGTGGCAGACAAAAGAAGTTCCCCCCCCCCCCCCCCCCCTCTCAAAAAAAAAAAAAAAACAAAAAGCTAATTATGAGACCCTTTCGTAGTTTGTTGGCATGGCTTGGGGATGCCTCATTTCATTCCCTCCTTCAGTGAATCAGTATATCTTTTGTCAATTAATGAACTATTTTCATATAAAAAAACACAAGCTATTCAAATAATATTGTGAAAGTTAGATTTGAATAATCATTGATTCCCCATTCCCTAATTTTATAAAAATAAAAACTAAAATAAAAAGCTAGATGCAGCAAGAGTTCATTAAGAAGGAAAGAAATGAAAAGTAACTAATGACACAAGTCAACTGTAAACCATCACTCTGTGGGAAGGGATGCAAACAACTAAAGCGACACGGGAATCTGATGACAGCATCATCCATCAGTATCCCCGATTCCACCTCAAGAACGAGATAACTTTATTGAGACCAAGCATCCCCATTCCCATTTAGAGGACCGGGTAACTTTATTGAGACGAGGTATTGAAGGCCCCCACTTAGATTCACTTATGCTAGAAGGGATTAGAGGAAATGTAAGAGTGGTTGAGGGGGTAGTTAATTCCGTGAAAAGAAGCGTGAGAACGTGAAACAATGCAACTAACTAAAGGGAATGACTCAGATGGGAAGAGAGTTGAACAGGCAGGAAAGTATCTAGTATATTGTTTTGGGAGAGAAGAGGATCTCCCAAATTTTCCTCAGTTGTACTGTTACCTTGATCAATTAAAATTCTACTTTGAGTTGTATGATATTGCTTGTGCATAATCATAATATTGCACATAAACTCAAATAATAGTAAAAAGGTGACGAGTCCATAAACATAAATTACTATGACTAACCTTACTAGAGTGTGACGTGGGATCAAGGCAAGAGCCAATGATAGGGCAGAATATCAATGAAATTCCCAAGAATAGACAAGTACAAAAAGTAACACCTTGGTCAGTTCTCATGACGTAACTGAAAGAGAAGAAGAATAAAAATATTACAATTTGAATTATCATTCATAATGCCGGTGTATTATATAGCATATTGTACTTGAAACTCTCGTCATCAGAAGGTTCTTTTCAAGGAAATGAAAATAGCAATCCCCAATCCAAAAGGACAAATAAAAAATATTAGTTTACTCAGATTTATAAGTTTAACTCTCAAAGATTGTAAGCTTTCTTTGTTTGTTTGTTTCATTCTTTTCTTCTTCTTCTTTTAAATAATAAACTAGGAAATTCATGGAACAAATAAAATTACAAAATGGAAGAGCATCCATACAAAAGTTCCTCAATTGGGTAAGATGAAAAAAACGATGATAACAAAACTTAATATAATTAGAAAGAAAACTCGAAAATGAAACTACAGTATAAATTAGGTCCTACATCTCTTCCCAATGCTTTTGAACACCTTGAAAAAATTTATTATTCCTTTCTAATCATACTAACAAAAAAAAAACATTTCCAGTAGCCTCCATCAAATATTTAACAGCTAAGGACAATTTAAGAATAGATGATCCATAGATTCTGCAATCCTTGTAATGATCCAGATTTTTCAGAACAATACTAATATAAAAAACAATCAAACAGAAGCAACTTACTCGAACAAATTCTCTAAAATAGTATCTTACAATAGAACTATAAATGGAAACTAAAATGCTGAATCAAAAGACTAAAAACTTCCCTAAACAGAACAATTGGTTTTTGAATCGAAAAAATAAATGAATCGTGCGTTTTCAAAATCTTAGCGTAATTTCAGATTCAATCAAATGAAGAAGACAACTTACAGTTTGACTAGGCCTGATGAAAATCCAAATCAGAATACAGGATCCGAGGTGGAGCACATCTCTTTCTTTCGACTTGTATATCTCAAATCAACCAAAAACCAATCTGATTCCTCATTTGCGAAGAACTGGCATGGAGAAAGAGAAGATTGAGATATTAATATCATTCAATTCTAGACGATGAGGTATCCGGAAGAGAAACAAAAAAGGAGAAGTCTTTTCGGAATTTTAAATGAGATGAAAATAGACCTATGATGGATTAAATTTAGGGGCATTTTCAAATATGTTAGAAATTTGGGGCATTTTCAAATATGTTAGAAATTTTTATAATATTTACAAATTTGTTAGGAAAAAAAAATATTTACAAAAATGTTAGAATTTTAAAAATTCTGAGTATATCAGTCAATCACTATTAGTATATCAGTGAACTTTTAGTATATCAATGGTAGTTTATCAGTCGATCATTAATATTCTATCATTGATATACTATTATATATCACTGATATACTATTAATTATTGACTGATATACTAATAGATTGACTGATATACTCGACTTTTGAAATTATAACATTTTTGTAAATATTTTTTTTTTCTAACATTTTTGTAAATATTTCACTCAATTATAACATTCATGTAAATTTCCCATATTTTTAATTGGTAGTTTAAAATTGGTCACTTTCACCAATATTGATTTTGGTCATTGAATTGTGTTGACGGTTATGTTGACTTATTTTATAATGACTAAATTTTAACACGCGCGTTGCATATGATTTATTTCTTTTTTTAAATTATAACTATCAAATTTTATTATATTTTTATAATATCAATTATTAAATAAAATATAATAAAAATATACTACCTATTGTTTTAAATAGGAATACATAATTCTAAAATGTTAGCTTTATTAATTATTAACTATAATTAAAATTATAGTTTTCATCAAATTTATTTGTCATGCTGTAATATATTAAAATATTAAAAAATAAATTGTATTCCATATACGATGATGTTGAATTTTTTTATGCATTACAATACAAAAAAACTGCTTATTTGCGACCAGGAAATTACGACCAGTCTTGGTCGCAAATGACCAAAATACGACCCCAATTTGACCAGAACTATCATAGCCAAAAAGTGAGTCGTTATGAAAAATTTGCGACCCGGGGTTATAATATTATGACTAGACTATTTTTAGTTGTAAAAAAGTCTACGATAAATATTACGACCCCATGGTAGCAATATTTGCTACTTTGTGGTCATTTTATATTGCCCATAATTACGACCAAACGGTAGCAATATATGATACCGTCTGGTCGTAATTATGGACGCAATAAAACGACCATAGAGTAGCAAATATTGCTTCCAGGAGGTCGTTTAATTAAGCCCGTAATTGTGACCCTAGGGTAGCAATATTTGCTACTCTAGGGTCGTAAATGTTAGTATTTATTTATTTATTTATTAAAATAATATTTAAATATTTGCGACCCCGGGGTAGCAAATATTTCAATTATTATAATTATTATTAATTAAAAGTTATTTTATTATATTTTAATTATTTATTATTTATGAATTATAATTTATTAATTATTATAAAAAAAAAGGAATAAAATAATAAAAATATATAAAAAAACCAAAATAATTCGTATACAAATGAATTACTAAAATATATTAAAAAAAACTAAAATAATTCGTATACAACCAAAAAAGGAAGTAAATGAAAAACCTACTGCAGTGATCGGGGAGGGCGCGCTGAAGATGAAGGGTCGGGGTCATTCGGTCCACGAGAAGTGAAGAATGAAGCCAAAGCAGCTACAACCTGCGCGTGGACCTGCTCGCTGACCGAAGTACGGATCTTCTGGACCGAAGTACGCATCTCCTGGACCTTTGATTGGAGCTGCTGAACCTCCTCACGCAGCTGCCTCTCAACAAGAGTGTTTCTCCGCTGCGATCTGCTCTCAGGTCAAGGTACGTCTGCGTATAGACGCCTCCCGTAAGATCCAAGGCCAGGAACAGATCCATCTGGTCGAACACCTCCTGCCGCTTCCAAGAATGCTTCCTGTCGATCCTCCTGTGTCGGCTAGGAGTTTTCATATGGCAAGCACTAGGACAATGTATCCCTAAAACGGTCCTGTTCAAATTAGAAGTAAAACATAAACACTTTAGTTAGAATATATATTTTAGTAAATAGAAAATTACAATATAAGGGTAGATAAAACATTACCTGAACCGCTTACGCCTTGTCGTCCACAATAGTTTCGTCCTTCTTTGTGTGAAGGACTAAGTGTAACTCATCGGGTGAGACTGGACGTCCAAGGTTTTCTTCCTAAAAGAAAACATAAAACAAAAAAATGTATAATATTGTAAAAGATTTAAACTAAAATTATTAATTAATTAGAATAAGAAAAGAAATTGTACATAGCGGACTTACCAAAAGACGATGATGCTCGTTGTGAGGATGGGCCCCGCCAGTGTAAAGAGTAGGGTTAACCAAACGGTTATGCCGGTTCCTCGCAAATAGTCTGACTGCAGCTTCACTGAGCATGCTCGCCAGAAGCCAGGTGTGTTCCTCCTCACTCATCCATCGGGGCGATTCGCTGCGTTCTTCTTCCGCGCCTGATAGAGAATGTCTTTTTATCGGGTTTGCATGTGTTTATCCCAGAGGGGAAACAACCTATGATCCGTCACATCTAAACCGATAGTAAATTTACCCTGCAAATATATAAAATACATAAATAAAAAATTTACATTAATAAGTTGTGAAAAAACAAAGATATAAGATACGTAACAAAATATTCTTTACCTTATAATTGTCATACAACCTCATCTTCTCAGGGTATGGAATCTTCGTCCAATGAAACTCGTTGGGAAGAGGACCACTCTAAAGCACCTCTCGAAACCGTTTCGAAACGGTTTTATGCGGCTACGATCTGATATTCATAAAAAAATAATAATGAGAAATATAATTAGATTTCATATAAAAGAAATAAAAGAATATAAGTTTACACATATGGGTTACTTACTCATCTCCCTCGATCCGAAGTAATGATAGATCACGAGGACGAGCGGGTGGCGGAACTGCTGGACCCGAACTAGACCCTGAAGGTGATCCCAAAGCTGAACCGGAAGCACCTCGAGATGTCCCGGGTGTGTCATGTGTTGCAGGCGGAGTCTCGAGCTGTGTCTTGGGTACTACTGTATATGGAGTTGGGGCCTCGTATGGTGCGAGCAGCTCGTCCAACTCCTCCGTCGTGGGTGTGGCAGTAACAAACACATCATCATCATCACCGTCAATATCGTGTGATCGCGGAGGATGTCGTGCGCCCGCCATTTTTTTGGCTGCGCGGTTGTAAAAATAATACTACATGTATTCAAATAACTATGTAAACTAATATAATTCTATTTGCATTAATCTAAAAAATATTTTTAATTTTAATCTATAATTACACACTAACTTAAATAATTTAAACTATAATAAACCCTAAACTAAAACTAATATAATTAAACTAATATAATTAAAAATAATCTAACTAAAACTAATGTAATATAATTTGAGTAAATTAATCTAACCTAACTAAATTAAATTATACTAATTAAAATTTATGTAAACTATTCTAAATACATAAATTCTAACAAAACTATAATTAAATTACTAATTAAACTAAATGAACTAAACTAAACTAATGTAAATAAATTAAAGTATATACATTAACATCTAACAATATTAATATAATTTAAACCCTAAATTAAAACTAATCTAATTTAAACTAATTAACTAAACTAGTTTAACTAAACTAATTATACAAACTAAGAACATAATCTAACCGAGCTTAATTCACCGAATTAAAAATTTAAACGAACTTTTAAAAAGAAAGTTTAGATAACTAACCGTTCCTTTTATGGACGAAAGGAAATCCTGGGATTTGAGAAAACGAGCGTTGAGGGAATGGAATATAAAGAAATGGTATTCGAGGGAACATGATATAAGGGAACGGGGGAGGGGGAAAACGGAACGGAATAGGAAAGAAAAGAAAGGAAAAGGAGAACGGAATAGGGGAGAATCCGTTCCACCCTTTTAAAATAATTAATGAAATAATCTAAATTAAATTAATTAAATAATTTTAAGTAAAGTAAATTAATTTAACTAAAAAAATAATTAATTAATTAAGCAAAACTAAACTAATTAATTAAAGTAGTGTAATTAATTTAAACTACTTAGTATAATTAAATTAAACTACTTAGTATAATTTAAGTAGTGTAATTAATTAATTAATTTTTTTAATTAATTAATTACACTACTTAAATTAATTTATTAATTAAATTAAAGTAAAATAATTAATTAATTAAATTAAACTAACATTAATTAATTAACTAATTTAAACTAAACTAATTAATTAAATTAAAGTAAATTAAAATTAGATTAATTGAACTAAAATTAATTAATTAAAGTAAACTAAGTAATGAAGAATTAAACTATTAGATTAATTAAACTAAAATTAATTAAATTAAAGTAAACTAAGTAATGAAGAATAACACTAAATTAGATTAATTAAACTAAAATTAATTAAATTAAACTAACATTAATTAATTAAAACTAAATTAAACTAAACTAATTAATTAAAGTAAAGTAAATTAAAATTAGATTAATTGAACTAAAATTAATTAATTAAAGTAAACTAAGTAATGAAGAATTAAACTAAATTATATTAATTAAACTAAAATTAATTAAATTAAACTAACATTAATTAATTAAAACTAAATTAAACTAAACTAATTAATTAAATTAAAGTAAATTAAAATTAGATTAATTGAATTCAAATTAATTAATTAATTAATTAAAGTAAACTAAGTAATGAAGAATTAAACAAAATTAGATTAATTAAACTAAAATTAATTAAATTAAACTAACATTAATTAATTAAAACTAAATTAAACTAAACAAATTAATTAAATTAAAGTAAAGTAAAATTAGATTAATTGAACTAAAATTAATTAATTAAAGTAAACTAAGTAATGAAGAATTGAACTAAATTAGATTAATTAAACTAAAATTAATTAAATTAAACTAACATTAATTAATTAAAACTAAATTAAACTAAACTAATTAATTAAATTAAAGTAAATTATTAGATTAATTAAACTAAGTGTGACGACCCGACTCTTTTAAATTCATTTAAATATAAAACACAGCGGAAGTCTTTATATTTTAAAAAAATGGCGTGGTTATGTTTGAAAATTGGCTAGCCAAAAACCTGTTTTACATTTTAAATTCATAATTTAAATACACAAGGAACTTCAAGTTCCTAACCAGGAGTTCAAAGGAAGTTATAATCATAAAAGTAAATACGAAAAGCTCGAGCTATTTACAAATATACAATCCAAAATTATATAAAATTCACAAAACTAAGTCCATGGATTTTAAATACACCTAGTCCATTCCGAGGTCATCATCCTGCAATCATACAGCACCAGCTCCTCTTCCACGACCTCTAGCACGAGCATTACCTGAAATTGGTTGTAATATCATGAGCTAACAACTAAGCCCAGTGAGATTAGATAGAATAAAAAGTAAAGTTAGACCCCAAACCCGTATTCGGATTTGTGCCCAAGTAACTCTTACAACTTTCTCACTAAACTTCCAAAACTGGAGAATAATAACTCCCAAAGTTTAGTTGAAAGTGATCATACTCAATTTTCTCCTTAAAAACCTTCATCGAGGTATAAACATATTTAAATTAAATTAAATTGTGATGAATGACAATAATAATAGCTCCCACAGGCTATGTGTAAGCTCCCATAAGCTTTGTGATAGCTCCCGCAGGCTATGTGTTAGCTCCCGCAGGCTATGTGATAGCTCTTGCAGGCTATGTGTAAGCTCTCAGGCTATGTGATATGAATTTGAAAATCTTTTAATTCAAGTAAAATAAATAAAATTATTCATCACTAAATGCAAGAACATAAAGTGTACATAAAGTGCAGTGCATAAAGTAACGTTCATAAAGTACAGTGCATAAAGTAAAGTGCATAAAATAAAGTGCATAAAGTAAAATGCATAAAGTAAATAAACAGAAATTTCGGATTTACAATAAGTAAACCGAACTCCCGATAATTTAAATAAAGTAGATTCTTTCTTAATTAAGTAATCTACACTTCCAAGGATTCTAAATTTCCAAATAAAATCCAAAGCTCTATTTTCGAGTTCCTTTAACCATTTTATCTAAAAGTTTGGATCCTTTAACTTCCAGTGATCCATTTTTAATGTCCGATACAATTCTAACTTAGAACTGTTAGGAATGGTGTCCTAGAACTTGTAATTCTTTAATAATAATAATTTATTAAGAATAAATTAAATAAATAAACATAAGTTCTTTATATTATCTAGATTGATTCAATTAATGATATTGGGAATATATGGAAATATATAAATATCAAACATTCAAATAGTAAACCCTAACTTACTCTTATGAAATCACGATTAAGTATGTGAGTCATACAAGAGGATTAAAGTCGAGATGAGTAACTTAAACGTGTCTACAGTAAACAGATAACGTTTGGAAACCTTATCCTGGTAACACTGTTGATAGCTTCGCATTTTGTTTATAGACAAATGATGGAATCCTGATCATTCATGTGGAGACATGAAATGGAAGTATCATATGCAATGTTGATTGTATAAGACAGGACCACGATGTTCGATCAAATTTCTCATTAGTACCGTTTACGAGAAATAATCGAATATCAAACTAAGTTTATCAACCGTGATAGATCTCAATCCTGAATGAAATGTGGACTCCTATTTGTGGAGTTATGTTCTTTGATTCACATAGTTGAGAGCGATCTGTAAGAACGCTCAATACACTCCTGTTTTGGGAACATGACTAGATAAGTAGTTGAGAACTCATTTTCACGAGATGGAATTCATAACTTTCCTATAAATTAACGGTATCAGTGGATACCCAAACATTTTAGGAACTTTAGGAAACTCCCTTGATGTGCTGATTCGAGACATGAACAAGTGACGTCATGACTTCTATTTATCACAGAAGTATCTTATCTCTAGTTCGACTAAAGATAAAGTTCATTGGAGAATCAGCGGGAACACAAGGATAAAGCGGTAATTACAGGGGCAAAACGGTAAATTTATCCGTCTGTAATTATGAGGGTTCCACGTGAAGGATAATATCACAGATATAAATAAAAGATAAACTAAATGGACAATAACTCATCTATAGTGAGGGGAGTTCAGCTATGAATCTATAGTGGAATTATTCATAGTTAGATAATAAGTAATTAACTGATTATGTATTAATCACTTAATTGACTAATTATTAAGCCCATGATCTATAGGTCCATCGGATCCCTATGCTAGCCCAAATATTGTAGTCGCGAAATCAAGTAGAAATGGAAAGTTTAAGTAAAGCGAATTACTTAAAATAGGCAATATTAATTGTTTAAATATTTAATATATTTAAACGATAATTAATATAAACATTATTAATAGTTTAAATAATGAGTTTATTTAAACATGAAATTAATAATGAAATATTATTAATTATTTGAATATTGAGTATATTTAAATGGTAATTAATAATTTGAAATTAATTAACAATTATTAATTGTTTAAATAATTAATTTAAATGGAAATTAATAATTAAAATTAATTAATTAATAATAAAATATTATCAATAAAATTATTAATTAAATAATGAGTTTATTTAATGGAAATTAATAATTATAATATTTATTATTAATTATTTAAATAATGAAAATTATTTAAATGGAAATTAATAATTAAATATAAATTGGATAATATTTAGTCGGGAGAAAATATTAATTGTTTAAATAAAATATTTTATTTAAATGGTAATTAATAAATAAATTAATTAAGTTGGACTTATTTGTAACGACCCGATTTTTCGTAAAATCCATTAAAACAATTGCGCAGCGGAAATCTAGATTTTACAAAAAAACGGCATGGGTCCGTTTAAAATTCGGATAAACCAAAACCTGTTTACAAACCAGTTTTTCCAGAAAAATCAATAATACTAGAATGCACCTTCCATGATATGATGAAAATGCTAAAGGAAGTTTAAAGTTCAAAATATATATACAAACACTCCATCAAGCTCAAAATGTAACAAAATAAAAAGTGATGCAATGTTCATGAGCATTCAAGAATGCTACTCTCAAAATCAGTTGCGTTTCTGTCCATTCATTATCTCGATCGATCACGCGGTGCCACCTCCTCTACCTCGTCCTCTATCACGAGTCTTACCTGAAAAATTGTAATTGTAGCAACATTAGCATAAAAATGCTAGTGAGAGTAAAATGAAAGCAAGTAATCCTATGAACAACATTTCATGTCAGAAATCGTGTCCAAAGGCCTAGATTTCACTTTTACTACCCATTCCACATTCCAAATTCACACATAAACAACATACATAATAAACCTTCTTAACTTCATGGCTCAACGAATCTTATGAGTTATGGATTTCCTTGAAAACATTCTATCATTATAAAAGAAATACTCAAACCAAGATACAAGTAAAAGAATGTGATATACAAAGTGCTAATAAAGTCGCAACCACACATGCTCAAATCTTCGAGTGCCAACCGTATCACCGCATGTGTAGTACTATAATAATAATAACAATATTAACACATCCATACACGCTCAAATCTTCGAATGTCACCCTTACCACAGCGTGTATAGTACTATAATAATAATAACAATAATAACACATCTATACACGCTCAAATCTTCGAATGCCACCCTTACCACAGCGTGTATAGTACTATAATAATAATAACAATAATAACACATCCATACACGCTCAAATCTTCGAATGCCACCCTTACCACAGCGTGTATAGTGCTATATCACAAATCATCGCACCATGATACCGTATGGAGCGTATCACATACTATCATGTGCCATATCACATAACCTCGCACCATGATACCGTATGGAGCGTATCACATACTATCATGTGCCATATCACATAACCTCGCACCATGATACCGTATGGAGCGTATCACATACTATCATGTGACATATCACATAACCTCGCACCATGATACCGTATGGAGCGTATCACATACTATCATGTGCCATATCACATAACCTCGCACCATGATACCGTATGGAGCGTATCACATACTATCATGTGCCATATCACATAACCTAGCATCATGATACCGTATGGAGCGTATCACATACTATCATGTGCCATATCACATAACCTCGCACCATGATACCGTATGGAGCGTATCACATACTATCATGTGCCATATCACATAACCTCGTACCATGATACCGTATGGAGCGTATCACATACTATCATGTGCCATATCACATAACCTCGTAGAATCCGTCAAACTCCCTAGTAAGTTAGATAAAGTTCCACTAAACTACTAAAGAACATAAACCGTTCGAATTACACGAGTCAACACTCAAGTGTAATTTTTAAGCCACTTTGACTCCCAAAACACTTAAAGTTTCTTATTCAACCTCTGTCATCTAAAATCTCCAAATCATCTTATAAGACTTCCAAACCACTCATACTTACTCTTTTACTTCCAAAACCATAAATACATCAAAAACACTCCACTCACATCCGAGTTAAAGTCTCCAACCAAGTATAACTTCCGGAAGTTAGTTCCCCTCTTAACCTCAATAAACAATAACATAATGAAACACAATTCATAAAATTACTAACTTCTATTTTAAACTCACCTTAGATGTGAAATCCAAACTTTCAAGGTGCCGGAGTCAAAGTCACGCAATCGATCACAAACCTACATAACAAATACACCTAACAACCATTAATTATCCAAAAATCGAACAAACAACATCTAAACACATAAAACGACGAAAACTCTGAATTTAACCCCCAAGGGACCCACGGCCCATCAAGGAAGGGAGGGTTCGGGTTCGGTTTTCTGTCTTTTATGCACTTTTAGAGGTGATTTGGGTTGATCAAAGACACTTTGAAAGTCGAGATATCAGTGGGTCACGATATTTTAGGGTTATACATAATAATCGATTTCCGAAAAATTAAGTAAAACGTAAAATCATAGCAAACTAAACACCCTAATCTTAGTCAAGTGAGAGAAATTAACACGGGACGGGTTTTCAACTCAAACTTGATTTTAGGGTTTAGGGAAGTTTCTAAAACTTGCTAAAACGACTTCCTCGATTGAAATCTTTAAGCTTCGGTGTGTGAATTTGAAGATTTCAACTCAAAACCTCCATTAAAACACTATTCACATCAAAATTTAGAAACTTTGTCATACCTTAAGGTCTCGAGAAAACGAGCGAAAACCTCGATTGCTAGGTTAGAATTGATCCTCGGTGTTAGGAATGGTGTCCTAGAACTTGTAATTATTTAAATATAATAATTTATTTCGAATAAATTAAATAAATAAACATAAGTTCTTTATATAATCTAGATTGATTCAATTGACGATATTAGGAATATATGGAAATATATAAATATCAAAACATTCAAATAGTAAACCCTAAGTTACTCTTATGAAATCACGACTTAGTATGTGAGTCATACAAGAGGATTAAAGTCGAGATGAGTAACTTAAAAGTGTCTACGATAAACGGATAACGTTTGGAAACCTTATCCTGGTAACACTTGTTGATAACTTCGCATTTTGTTTATAGACAAATGATCTAATCCTGATCATTCATGTGGGAGACATGAAATGGAAGTATCATATGCAATGTTGATTGTATAAGACAGGACCACGATATTCGATCAAATTTCTCATTAGTACCGTTTACAGAAATGATCGAATATCAAACTAAGTTTATCAACCAGGTGATAGATCTCAATCCTGAGTGAAATGCGGACTCCTATTTGTGGAGTTATGTTCTTTGATTCACATAGTTGAGAGTGATCTCGTAAGAACGCTCAATACACTCCTGTTTTGGGAACATGACTAGATAAATAGCCTGGGAACTCATTCTCACGAGATGGAATTCATAACTTTCCTATAAATTAACCAAGTATCGGTGCGATACCTAAACATTTTAGGAACTTTAGGAAACTCCTTGATGTCTCGATTCGAGATATGAACAAGTGACGTCACGACTTCTATTGATCACGAAGTATCTTATCTCTAGTTCGACTAAAGATAAAGTTCATTGGAGAATCAGCGGGAACACAAGGATAAAGCGGTAATTACAGGGGCAAAACGGTAAATTTATCCACTTGTAATTATGAGGGTTCCACGTGAAGGATAATATCACGGATATAAATAAATGATAAACCGAATGGACATAACTCATCTATAGTGAGGGGAGTTCACTATGAATCTATAGTGGAATTATTCATAGTTAGATAATAAGTAATTAATCGATTATGTGTTAATCACTTAATTGACTAATTATTAAGCCCATGATCTATAGGTCCATCGGGTCCCTATGCTAGCCCAAATATCGTAGTCGCGAAATCAAGTAGAAGAAATGAAAATTTTAAGTAAAGTGAATTACTTAAATAGGCAATATTAATTGTTTAAATATTGAGTATATTTAAACGGTAATTAATATAAACATTATTAATTGTTTATATAATGAGTTTATTTAAACATGAAATTAATAATGAAATATTATTAATTATACATTATTAATTATTTAAATATTGAGTATATTTAAATGGTAATTAATAATTTGAAATTAATTAACAATTATTAATTGTTTAAATAATTATATTTAAACGGAAATTAATAATTAAAATTAATTAAATTAATAATAAAATATTGTCAATAAAATTATTAATTTATGGAAATTAATAATTATTATATTTATTATTAATTATTTAAATAATGAAAATTATTTAAATGGAAATTAATAATTAAATATAAATTGGATAATATTTAGTCGGGAGAAAATATTGATATTATTTAAATAAAATATTTTATTTAAATGATAATTAATAAATAAATTAATTAAGTTGGACTTATTAATTTAAGAGAGAATTTCAAGCCCAATTGGATTATTGAACCCAATTGGAATTGGCCCAAAATAATTAATTAAATAAATTAGAATTATTTATTAATTAATACATGCATTTTCGGCCATATATGTATTTTTGGGAAGAGATAATTGCTTGAATTATATCCTAAAATAATTACATAGATTTATTTACCCAAGATAAATAAAAATAAAGAAAATAAAATAATCTCCTATTTATCTATGGCATTTTCGAAATTGCTAGATAAAGGAAAGAGATAATCTTTTTTCTTTTTGTATTTATCTCTATAGATTAATCCTAATGTGATTAGGATTCCTATTTTTCTATAAATAGGAGGGTTGGGTCATTCATAAATCACACAACACAATTCAATTCTTTGGAAATTAAAAAATCTCTCTTCCTCCCTTCTCCCTCCCTTGGCCGATTTTCTCATAGTATTGGGAAGAAAAATATTTTTCTTCTTCTTCCCAATTTCTTCTAAAGTTCGATCCCACAATCGAATTTCGTTTGATCGATCGGGATATAGCGTAGAAGATCTGGTGTTGCTGAGGAATTGAAGCTGTAAAGAAACCTCCAACCGATTCTCCATTATTCAGTCAATGTAAGTTCCGGTTTTTAATTTTCGAATATATAAGCATGAATCTACATGTTTTATCGCAAATTGCATGATGTTAATAGATCCGTTATTAAATGTTAATAAGTTTACTAAACAAAATTCCGCTAATTTAGTAAATCATCCCTTCACTCGGGATGAGAGCTTTTCAACGGAACAGAAATTACGTCGATCCACCGAGTAAATAAGAAAAGCCAAGAGAGAGAGAGGGAGGGGAAGGGGGTTCGGCCAAGCAAGGAAAGAAGGAAAGAAAAAAAATGAACAATTGACCAAAAGTTGACTTTTTAAGGATGATGGAGATGAATAGTAAAATGAGATATTTTTTTTAAGAAATTAGAAAATGACGTATACGTCCTTTTCAAGTGATTTGATTAAAATACGAAACCCGAAGATCTTAAATTAATCTAAAGGTGATTAATAATTATTAATTGGCCCGTTAATAATTATTAATGTCACCAAAACTAATTTAAAATAGTAAAAGGTTTAAAAAGGTTTTCGAACGAAAATAACTACTAAAATTGAAATTACTAAGTTTAAACTAACTTAAATACTTTATTTAAAATAAAAAAAAAAAAAAAAACTCCAAAAGTAACGGGACGTTACATTATTAATTTAAGAGAGAATTTCAAGCCCAATTGGATTAATGAACCCAATTGAGATTGGCCCAAAATAATTAATTAAATAAATTATAATTTTTTATTAATTACTATTGTAATTTTCGGCCATCATGGTTATTTTGAGGAGATAATTGTTTGAATTATATCCTAAAATAATTACATAGATTTATTTACCCAAGATAAATAAAATAAAGAAAATAAAATAATCTCCTATTTATCTATGACATTTTCGAAATTGCAAGATAAAGGAAAGAGATAATCTTTTTTCTTTTTGTATTTATCTCTATAGATTAATCCTAATGTGATTAGGATTCCTATTTTCCTATAAATAGGAGGGTCGGGTCATTCATAAATCATACAATTCAATTCCATAGAAAGTTGGAACTCTCTCTTCCTCTCTCCCACCCCTTGGCCGAATTTCCCTATAATATTATTGGGAAGAAAATAATTTTCTTCTTCCCAATTTCTTCTTAAGTTCGATCCCACAATCGGGTTTCGTTTGATCAATTAGGATATAGCATCGAAGATCCGGTGTTGCTGAGGATTGATGCTGTAAAGAAACCTCCAACCAATTCTCCAATTTTACTCAATGCAAGTTTCGGTTTGATTTTAATTTTTCGAAAATTAAGCATGAATCTACATGTTCTTCTTGTTTTTATCACAATTTGCATGATGTTAATAGATTCGTTATTAAATGTTAATAAATTTACTAAATAAATTTCCGCTATTTTAGTAAATCATCCCTTCAAGAACTTCCTAATGTTCGATGTTTCCCTCGAGAAACTCCAAAGTTTTCACTCAAAGAACTAATTCCTAATCCTAAGGCACTAGCTCACTTTCTTTTACTCTTAGATTCGAATCCTAATCTTAACCTCCGATTTTACAAACCGTTCTACTTATTCGGTTTCTAAAATTACTTTAAATCCTATTTATTCTCACCTTGGTAGATGTGGTTTCGCTCCAAACCTCCGGAAGAGCGACCAAGCAAAGAATCAATAAACACCTACAATTAATAATTAAACATATATCGATCGATTGACAACTAAAGGTGTAAAACGACGAAAAACCCCGGGAAAAATAGGCCTCGAGTTTGGTTTTCCGGCTTTTAGGCAATTTAGAGGTGTTTTGGATTGATTTCAAGTACTTTGGAAATTCCGGTTTTCAATGGGTAACGATAAACCGGGTTTTTGAACAATATGTAATTTCCCTAAATGAATTATAGTAACAATATAATCAAAAAAATAAACCCTAAAACAACTCCCACGATGTAAATTTCAAACGGGAAGGGCTTCGACTGAAACTCAGTTTTAGGGTTATGGGATTGTTTCCAAAAACACTTAAAACAATCCCCCGTACTTAAAATCATCGAGTTTCCCGGCAAGAAATCGAAGAATCAAAGAGAAAACTCCATTAAAACACTCTTTGGAGCTTAGGGTTTGAAGTTTAACTTACCGAGAAGTCCGTAGATCACGGGTGGAAAGCACGATGGTTGGGTGGAAATGAATCCTAGACTCGATGGCTTTCCGATACAACCAAAATCGAGTCGATCCGTCGATAAATGAACGAAACCCGAAAATCCCCTTTTCCCCCTAGGAGCTCACGGTTTTGTGAGGAAAGATGAAGCAAATTTTTGGTCAACTTTTGGTCAAATGGTATATTTAAAGAGAAAGTGAATAGTAACTTGATATTTTAGGTATTTTGGAATTGTCGGTTACGTCCTTTTAATGACTTTTGGCTTCTAAATCGAAACCTGAAATTCTTAAACTATCCCAATGGTGATTAATAATTATTAATTGACCCGTTAATAATTATTAATACCATTAAAACGAAATTAAACTAAAAAGGTAATTTAAAAAGATTTAAACCGAAATAAACTACTAATTTCTAAATTACCGATTCTAAAATAGACTTTAAATACTTAAATTAAAATAAAATAAATAATTTTTTTTCATCACAAAATAACGGGACGTTACACTAAGTAATTAATTAAAGTAAACTAAGTAATGAAGATTTCAACTATTGGATTAATTAAACTAAAATTAATTAAATTTAACTAACCTTAATTAATTAATTAAAACTAAACTAAACTAAACTAAACTAAACTAAACTAATTAATTAAATTAAAGAAAATTAAAATTAGATTAATTGAACTAAAATTTATTAATTAATTAAAGTAAACTAAAATTAGATTAATTAACCTAAAGTAAACTAAGTAATTAATTAAACTAAATTACATTAATTAAACTAAAATTAATTAAATTAACAAAATTAAACTAAACTAATTAATTAATTAATTAAAGTACACTAAGTAATTAAAGTAAACTAAAATTAGATTAATTAAACTAAAGTAAACTAAGTAATTAATTACACTAAATTAGATTCATTAAACTAAAATTAATTAAATTAACAAAATTAAACTAAACTACTTAATTAAAACTAAAAACTAAAACTAACTTAAAACTTAAAATCTATACGAAAACTAACCTCGTAATAGAAACCGAGATTGGAGGTTTAGGGTTTTTAGGTTTAGAGTAGGAACGGGGAATGGGAACGGGCAAAAAACAATAGGGAACAGATAGGGGGAAAGAGAGAAAAGAAAGAAAAGAAAGAAAGAAAAGAGAGAAAGAAAAAGAGAGAAAGAAAAACGGAAAAGGGGAGAGGGAAAAAGGTCCTGAGTTTTAAATCAGAATTTGCGACCAACTGGTCGCAAATATGTAATTATGACTAGAAATGAAAGGTCGCGCGTGCTGGGGAAATTACGACAACCTGGTCGCATTTTCACACACATTTGCGACCACCTGGTAGTATTTATTAAAAAAATGACCAATGGTCGTAAAATTGTGATTATCTACAACATCTGTCATATCATGCGTCCCATCAAGAATTGTGACCAACTGGTCGCAATAATGAAATTCACCGCCAAGAATTGCGACTAGATGGTCGTAATCTTTAAATTCACCACCATAAATTTCATGAAAATTTTAATTTACTGCTCAAATTTGCGACCATCTGGTCGCAATTATGAAATTAACCACCAAAAATTTCATGAACATTTTAGATTACCATTTAGAGTTTTGCGACCAACTGGTCGTAATTTAACTTAGAGTTTTGGAAAAACATAAGTCTACTTTTCCAAAATTGCGACCAACTGGTCGCATTTCACTTCTAAATTACTATCATGTGGTCACCTTTTGTGTTAATTTGCGACCAGATGGTCTCAAATATTAATATATATATATAAATTTTAATCCTCATTAAAGAAATAGTTTTAATAAAACATACACAGTGAATCATAAAGTTATAAAATGTCTCATTCATCATCCTCAGTTTCTTCGGTCGTCGCTTCTTCTTCTTCTTCTTCTATTTCTTCATAGGATTCATCGTCTCGAATAAATTCAGCATCAATGCCACATGCATGAGAAGTGGAAGCATTTGTATCATCATCATGCAATGTTATCGTTCCATCGTTCAAAGGACGAACAGTACTTGCATTCTGACCATCGTCGATTGCACGACATCGTATCTCATCTTCTTGAAAAGCACCAGCTTCCTCTGCATGGTCGTCTTTCTCGGACAAGTTTTCTTCTACCTGGCGTGGTTTAATTTTACAAACAATTAACCAATCTGTCAGATCTCGTCTATTAATCTGATAGTTAAGATAATAAACTTGAATCGCCTGTGAAGCCAGGACAAACCTATCAGCGGTGCGCATATTCTTAGACTTGTTTACCTCAACGATTTGTAAATGATCAATCTTACGGACTCCATCTCGTTTGGTTGTCTCGAACCAAGTGCAGTTGAACAAAACAATGTGTTTTAGCATCGGACTTGTGTATTGAATCTCAAGAATCTCATCGATTACTCCGAAGTAATCGTCTTCGTTTGTGCCGAACACATGACCTTTTATGCAAACACCACTGTTGTTTGTTGCCCTGTTCACTGAATGCGCCTTCATTTGAAATCTGTAACCGTTATCGACGTATTCAGTATACGACCTTGAAATCCGTTCAGGTCCCTTTGCAAAAGAAATAATTCATGGATCATCTACCGGTAATGTAGGGGAGTCAACCTGTCATTGTTCACATATAGTAATGTTAGGAGGATAGTAATTTTTTCAACAAATTGCCACGGTTTTTTTGACAATTTAAAATAACTCACGTATGCATTGAACCAAGGACGAAACTCTTTGTCAATTATTAACCCCTCAGCGGCTGTAAGACCAACTCGTGTCATTCGAACGTATAAGTTTAGAAATAATCTGTATGTTACAAAAATAGTTAGCAAATAGTTTATAATTGTTTATGCGATGAAATAATGTTAAGTTACTAACTCACTCTATGTAAGGTTCGATCTCTGCGCAGTTGCATAACACGTATGTCTGCATTACTTGATACTCAGAATCGGTCAACGGCCTAGGCACTGATCTTCCAACTGTAATGCCAGGTTCCGTAAAAATCGGCAAGTCGTTTATGTCAATACCTTTAAGTAAATTTTCGACAATGTTTCGTTTCGCTGGTCGAAACTGCGATGCAATGTGTTGAGCAAAGTAGTATGAACAAAATGTGGTAGTCTCTTGTGTCAGGTACGCATTACAGATAGATCCTTCTACTCTTGCTTTATTTCCGACCGTCTTTTTCAACCGACGTAAGTACCTGGGGGTACAATGTGTATAAAACATAATTTACATTCGATCACTGTACTTTATGAAGGGATGATTTACTAAAATAGTGAAATTTTATTTAGTAATCTTATTAACATTTAATAACGGATCTATTAACATCATGCAAATTGTGATAAAAACACGAAGAACATGTAGATTCATGCTTAGTTTTTGAAAATTAAAATCAAACCGAAACTTACATTGAGTAAAATTGGAGAATTGGTTGGAGGTTTCTTTACAGCATCAATCCTCAGCAACACCGGATCTTCTATGCTATATCCCGATCGATCAAACGAAACCTGATTGTGGGATCGAACTTTAGAAGAAATTGGGAAGAAGAAAAATATTTTCTTCCCAATAATATTATAGGGAAAATCGGCCAAGGGGGTGGGAGAGAGGAAGAGAGAGTTCCAACTTTCTGTGGAATTGAATTGTATGATTTATGAATGACTCAACCCTCCTATTTATAGGAAAATAGGAATCCTAATCACATTAGGATTAATCTATAGAGATAAATACAAAAAGGAAAAAAAATTATCTTGCAGTTTCGAAAATGCCATAGATAAATAGGAGATTATTTTATTTTCTTTATTTTATTTATCTTGGGTAAATAAATTTATGTAATTATTTTAGGATATAATTCAAACAATTATCTCTTTCTAAAATACATATGATGGCCGAAAATTACAATATTAATTAATAAAAAATTCTAATTTATTTAATTATCTATTTTGGGCCAATCTCAATTGGGTTCATTAATCCAATTGGGCTTGAAGTTCTCTCTTAAATTAATAAGTCCAACTTAATTAATTTATTTATTAATTACCATTTAAATAAAATATTTTATTTAAACAATTAATATTTTCACCCGACTAAATATTATCCAATTTATATTTAATTATTAATTTTCATTTAAATAATTTTCATTATTTAAATAATTAATAATAAATATTATAATTATTAATTTCCATTAAATAAACTCATTATTTAATTAATAATTTTATTGTCAATATTTTATTATCAATTAATTAATTTTAATTATTAATTTCCGTTTAAATAAAATTAATTATTTTAACAATTAATAATTGTTAATTAATTTCAAATTATTAATTACCATTTAAATATACTCAATATTCAAATAATTAATAATATCTAATTAATAATATTTCATTATTAATTTCATGTTTAAATAAACTCATTATTTAAACTATTAATAATGTTTATATTAATTACCGTTTAAATATATTAAATATTTAAACAATTAATATTGCCTATTTTAAGTAATTCACTTTACTTAAACTTTCCATTTCTTCTACTTGATTTCGCAACTACGATATTTGGGCTAGCATAGGGACCCGATGGACCTATAGATCATGGGCTTAATAATTAGTCAATTAAGTGATTAATACATAATCAGTTAATTACTTATTATCTAACTATGAATAATTCCACTATAGATTCATAGCTGAACTCCCCTCACTATAGATGAGTTATTGTCCATTTAGTTTATCATTATTTATATCTGTGATATTATCCTTCACGTGGAACCCTCATAATTACAGGCGGGTAAATTTGCCATTTTGCCCCTGTAATTACCACTTTATCCTTGTGTTCCCGCTGATTCTCCAATGAACTTTATCTTTAGTCAAACTAGAGATAAGATACTTCTGTGATCAATAGAAGTCGTGACGTCACTTGTTCATGTCTCGAATCAGTACATCAAGGGAGTTTCCTAAAGTTTCTAAAATGTTTAGGTATCGCACTGATACCGTTAATTTATAGGAAAGTTATGAATTCCATCTTGTAAAAATGAGTTCCCAGCTACTTATCTAGTCATGTTCCCAAAACAGGAGTGTATTGAGCGTTCTTACAGATCGCTCTCAACTATGTGAATCAAAGAACATAACTCCACAAATAAGAGTCCGCATTTCACTCAGGATTGAGATCTATCACGGTTGATAAACTTAGTTTGATATTCGATTATTTCTCGTAAACGGTGCTAATGAGAAATTTGATCAAACATCGTGGTCCTGTCTTATACAATCAACATTGCATATGATACTTCCATTTCATGTCTCCCACATGAATGATCAGGATTCGATCATTTGTTTATAAACAAAATGCGAAGCTATCAACAGTGTTACCAGGATAACGTTTCCAAACGTTATCCGCCATCTGAGACACGTTTAAGTTACTCATCTCGACTTTAATCCTCTTGTATGACTCACATACTAAGTCGTGATTTCATAAGAGTAACTTAGGGTTTACTATTTGAATGTTTGATATTTATATATTTCCATATATTCCTAATATCATTAATTGAATCAATCTAGATAATATAAAGAACTTATGATTATTTATTTAATTTATTCTTAATAAATTATTATTATTAAATAATTACAAGTTCTAGGACACCATTCCTAACACTTTATACGTGTCATTACAAATTAACTGTGCTTACCTTTCAAATGGGTACATCCAGCGGTAATGTACTAGACCCCCTAAGAATGCCTCGTATGGAAGATGCTCCATGGAGTAAAAAAGTCAGGTGAGAACATTCGCTCCAACTTACAAATAATAACAGCGATCTCTGAACTCATTGAAGCGACATTAGCTTCAGTCAGCTCTGTACATGTCAAGTCCCTGAAAAAAAAACACTCAACTGTGCAAGCGGCTCCTAATGTCTATTCTCTATGAACGGTCTGAACGCGACAGGCATCAATCGTTTCATGAATACATGATAGTCGTGGCTTTTCATCCCGAACATGATATGTTTTTGATTGTCTATACACCGACTCAAATTCGAAATGTATCCGTCCGGGAATTTGATGGATTTGATCCACTCAAATAATGTTTTCTTTTCATCCGTCGTCAACATGTACTTTGCTTTTGTGTAATTATCATTGTCGTCAGGCTTCAACTCAGGACGGTGACATATCTCCCTATATCATAACGTGCCTTCAGATTGTCCTTTGTTTTTCCCAGAACATTCAAAATCGTATTGAAAATGTTGTTGAAGAAATTCTTCTCGATATGCATTACATCCAGTTTGTGTCTAATCAATAGATCTTCCCAATACGGTAGATCCCAAAAAATACTCCGTTTTTTCCAACCCGTGTTTTTCTCAGCCGCATTATTTGCTTTTTCTACACCGTCCACTATAATCTTCTGCATCCCTATAGCATCTATACCGTAATTAATCTGCCTTCCACTATACATTGTCGAGGGGGTTTCTTTTCTTACTCGTCAACCCTTCTTCCAGTCACTGCCATTTGAACAGAACGTATGATTCAACAACAAAAATCGATGGTGACAATCAAACCAACAAGTTTTTCGATCGTTTTTGAGATAAAACGCATCTGTGTCTAGCATGCAATGTGGATATGCGTATTTCCCTGTCGTACTCCATCCTTTAAGAGGACGAGATTGAGGTTCATACAATTAACTACTGACTAAGCAAAGCAATAACAAAAACTAACCACATACTCAAAAATATATATGATAGCAATTGAAGATCAACATACCTGACAACATTGAATACGCAGGGGAGTCACTGATCGTCCAGATTAATGTGGCGCGCATCAAGAAATTTTGTTTCTTCGAAATGTCGTACGTCATAACACTGTTAGTCCACAACCTTTTCAACTCTGCAATAAGTGGTTGCAAATAAACATCCAGTTTATGTTTTGGACTTTTCGGTCCAGGTACGATCACTGTTAGAAAAATCATCGGGTCTCGCATGCACATCGAGGGAGGCAAGTTATACAGGGTTACCATGATTGGCCAAACTGAATATTGTGCCCCGGATGCCCCGAACAGGTTAAAGCCATCTGTGCATAAGCCCAATCTGATGTTTCTCGGATCTTGTGCAAAATCAGGATGACAATTATTTAAATGCTTCCATGCCGCAACATCTGAGGGATGTATCATAACACCTTCATCCTGTGAATGCTCGTGATGCCATCTCATGTGTGAAACTGTCACATCCGATGCATACAACCATTGCAGACGGGGGGTCAGCGGTAAATAGAACATGCGGGCGTACGGAATCAAGCTGTGTTTCCTTTGTTTATATCTTGGAAGAAAACATAATTTGCAATGATGCAGGTCCTCATCCACATCCCAGTAAATCATGCATCCGTTTCGACACGAATCTATTTTCTCCACGGGTAATCCAAGTCCCTCCACTAGTTTTTTCGTGTCGTACAAACTGTGGGGCATCATATTTTCTTCTGGCGCGCATCGACGAAACCACGTTGCAATTGAATCAAATCCTCTACCAGGTATGTTGTACTGCGCCTTTATATTTAAAAGTTCTATAGCAACAGCAAGTTGACTGACCTCACACCCATCGTAAAATGGTCGGCTGACTGTCTTTAGCATCTCATGCATCTTACGTGCTTCCAGATTCATTTCCTCTTCAACAACCCGGTTATCTTCGTCTACGATTAAACTTTCACGGTAATTGTCATTGCCCTCATACCCGCACCATCAAGTATCATTTGCTGCATCTGACTATACTGTTGTTCATCATTCCATTCTTTGGAAACAACCTCTACATTCGAGCTACTACCTTCGTATCGTCTCGATTCCTGTAATGCAGCGTCGAACATTTCCTTTGTTTCCCCCTGAAACACCCAATGATAATAATTCTGCACAAATCCCCGACTATAAAGATGAACCTTCAAATCTGTAACTGGTATGATTCTCCTGTTGTTGCATTTCGTGCATGGGCAACGTAGCTTTCCACCATACTTTTCATAATAGACAGTTGTCATGCAAAACTCAACAAACTGTTCAACCCCGGCTATGAACTCATCGTTCAAATACCCGTCTATCAAACGAACATACATTCACTCTCTCATTTTCTTTTTTCTTAATGCTAACAAACAATGGGAGGAGGGGATTTTTATAATGGACTCCTCTACTTATTCGACCAGATGGTCCTATTTTTGCTACCAAATGGTCACCTTTTCCTGCCAAAATTTCCCGCCATTTTCCTCACTACCCCGGGCAACATCAAGTCACAATATTTACGACCACATGGTCACTTATTTTGGTGACCAGTTGGTAGCTTTTCTCGTGCCAAATTGTTTATCTACCACTGGTCACTTAAAGTCACAACTTTTGCGACTATCTGGTCATTTCAAACTGTGACCACCTGGTAGCTTATTTCCTGCCAAAATTTTAAGCTACCATTGGTCACTAAAGGTCACCAAAATTGCGACCACATAGTCACTTTGAATTGTGACCACTTGGTAGCCTTTCTCCCGCCAAATTTATGAACCTTTTTTGCTACTAAATGATAGCCAATGTCACAAAATTACGACCACATGGTCGTAATTTTGTAGTGACCATATGGTCACTTGCTTCGCGCCAAAAATTCGCGCCATTTTTTATGACTAATTCTTTACTTGGTCACCACTTGGTAGCAAAAAAGTGACCAAATGGTCGTTTTAAGTCAAACTTCGTATTTACTACCAGAGTGGTCACCAAAAAAACTACCCAATACCTTTGGTCGCAAATGTCTGATCACAATTTAACAGTTTTTTTATAGTGATGGAAACTAGAAAGGTTACCAAATGAGCCCTTAACGTTTGGTGTTAAAGATGATGAATATGGATTTGAAGTAAGCATGTTGATGAAGGTTTGAGTTTAGAGAGAGAGAAAGAGACAAGGTGGTGAAAATGGAAGATATAGAGTAAAGGGAGACGAGAAAAAATCAAAATAAGTTGAAATGATACTAAATATTTATTAAAAATCCATGTAAACATGCCACATCATTATAAAAGCCATGTCTGCATAGCAGTCAAAACAATTCAATAACCAAAATCATCCCATTTTAAACTATAAGGACCAATTAGAAACCAAATCCAAACTATCGGGGTTAAAATGTTGAGTTTTAAACTAAATACACCAAATAGAAACCAAATCTAAACTATAAGGATCAAAAGTGTATTTTACCCAAATATTAATTAATGAAATTTTCTTAAAGAAACACTGCCCATTTATTATTCGGGGGAAAAAAATCCCAATTTATAGATTCGTGAACCTTCAAATTTAAATTTTAAAATACCATTCATCAAATTCACGAGTTTCAAATTAATTTTATCACATATAATTCAAGTAAATCTTTTAATCTAGATAATTTTGATGAAAATTACAATAATAAATTTAATTCTATAATCATTATAGAGGGTACAATCTTGTTATGATGTATGAAGCCCAAAACAATGAAAAGCCCATTAAACCAATTCCTATTGGCTGAGGATTTTTTGAGGCGGTGGAATTAAAATGTGTGATAAGAAAACTTAGGGCAGCCGTTTTTGTTGACCATTGTGCAAGCCGTGGGAATTCAAGGGAGAGAAAAATTACGTGAGATTTTTTCTTCGACGGCGGTGAGGGTGGTTTGTGAGAAACGTTTATGGTGAGAGTTTGAGAGAGAAATATTGTAAAAGAAAGGATTGCCTTTCTTGAGGGCTTTTGGCGGTTAATACACGGTTTAGTGTATTGAGAATATTTCTCCATTGTAACTCTGTTTCATCATAGTGAATTCCGCAGCGGTAGCAACTGGACGTAGCCAATTTGGGTGAACCAGTATAAATTCTTGTGTCTTCTCTGATTGTGTTTATTCTTTAATTTCTCGTTTATCTATTTTTATTCCTAACGGTGAATGTGGGAAGGTGATTTTTCCAAACAACTGGTATCAGAGCTTTAGGTTATAATTGTCCGCAGATTCAAGTTAGGAGTGAAAAGCAAGTATGTCAAACTTTATGAGTCCGGTGAAGTTTGATGTGGAGAAATTTGATGGGATGATCAATTTTGGCTTGTGGCAAGTGCAAGTCAAGGATGTATTGATACAATCTGGGTTACACAAGGCTTTGAAAGGAAGACCGAGTGGTGGTGCTCTCAATCAGTCAAGCGGTGATGGTGATTCAACGAAATCAGATGGCAGTGGTTCTAGTGGAGGTGCTAAGAAGGCTAGTTCGAATGATGAAGATTGGGAGGAGATGGATTTGAGGGCGGCGAGCGCAATAAGACTATGTTTGGCTAAAAATGTTCTTGCAAATGTGCATGGAATTTTGACAGCTAAAGAACTTTGGAAGAAGCTTGAAGCTTTGTATCAAGCTAAGGGTATCTCAAATCGGTTGTACTTGAAGGAGCGGTTTCACACACTGCGAATGGATGAAGGTACAAAAATCTCAGATCACTTTAGTGTTCTCAATGGCATTGTTTCTGAACTGGAGGCAATTGAAGTGGATGTAGATGAAGAGGATAAGGCTCTTAGGCTTATCTTGTCTCTTCCAAAATCTTATGAGCACATGAAGACGGTTCTAATGTATGGAAAGGATTCTTTGGATTTTGCAGAAACTACAAGTAAACTCTTATCAGAGGAGAGGAGGTTGAAGAGTGAAGGGCGCGATTCACATAACAACTCTATGTTGGTAGTTAGCAATGGGAAGAAGAAGAATTTCATACAAAAGAAAGGTTGCTGGGAATGTGGATCATCTGGTCACCTGAAAAGAGATTGTCCAAACAGAGCCAGTTCCAGGCAAAGGGTTCTGGGTTGGAAGCTAACATTGTCTCTCTTGTAAAGGGAGACGACGAATTTGTTTGAAGAAAGAGGAAATTCATCCTCATGGTATGACCGCTTTACCATGATAGAGGATGTGTTGTTAGCGGATGCACGCGAGCATTGGCTTGACGGTTATGCAAGGCATGTGGAATGATGTCGATGTTTGAAGAACTTCCGGGGAAGTCAAGTAGGTGGAAGTTGCACCATAATTTCAACAAGGTTTATCGACATGTGCCGAAAAAAAGGGGAAATCTTGAAAGGTGATATTTCAAGTGGGTCTACTTATATGGTGGAGTAGGATAGCTCTCAAATTTGAGAACTATGATTGTCGGTGAAGACAATGATTGTAGTAGATGCTATGGTTTATTCTATCTTGTCAAGGTGGAATTGGAATCGCTACCGCTTCAGTGAAGACATGATGTTTTGTTTTGTCTTCAGGTGGAAGTTTGTTATGATGTATGTAGCCCAAAACAATGAAAAGCCCATTTTGTTGACCATTGTGCACATTTGGAATCGCTACCGCTGCTGAGGATTTTTTGAGGCGGTGGAATTAAAATGTGTGATAAGAAAACTTAGGGCAGCCATTTTTGTTGACCATTGTGCAAGCCGTGGGAATTCAAGGGAGAGAAAAATTAGGTGAGATTTTTTCTTTGACGGCGGTGAGGGTGGTTTGTGAGCAACGTTTATGGTGAGAGTTTGAGAGAGAAATATTGTAAAAGAAAGGATTGCCTTTCTTGAGGGCTTTTGGCGGTTAATACACGGTTTAGTGTATTGAGAATATTTCTCCATTGTAACTCTGTTTCATCATAGTGAATTCCGCAGCGGTAGCAACTGGACGTAGCCAATTTGGGTGAACCAGTATAAATTCTCGTGCCTTCTCTGATTGTGTTTATTCTTTAATTTCTCGTTTATCTATTTTTATTCCTAACGGTGAATGTGGGAAGGTGATTTTTCCCAACACAATCGCCCCATGAGAGGCCCAAATTGAAGGCCCAAACTATTCAATTGTATTGTGATAGTCAAGCCACGTTACATATCGCAGTCAACCCAATATTTCATGAGTGAACGAAACATATTGAGTGGTCTGTCACTTTTTCGCGATGCACTTCAGGATGGTATTATCTCCCCTTCACACATTCATATTGGGGATTAATTTACGGATGTCTTGGCTAAGACTCTTGGATAAACTCAATTTCAGATTCTTATTCGCAAGTTAGGCATTTGTAATCTTCATGCTCCAACTTGAGGGAAATATTGAGAATTGGAGGCTAAAATATGCTAAAATAGCACATTTTAACCTGTCGTCGTGACCACAGATCTCACGGTCGCGGCCTGCAGCTTTTGATCCTCTTGGGCCAAAAACTTGAGGGTAATCACCGCGGCTAGATGCTTGGTTGCCTGAAGGAAGCGTGTTTTTCTCTCGTTGTCGTGCGATGGGTTCTCATCACCGCAGTGACAGTTCGATTTCGTGAAGATTTTATCTTATTTTATTTCCTTTTCTAATTTATCTTTGTATAGTTGTTATCTTTTATTAACCTAGATAACTTTGTATAAATATGGACTATAAATCACCAAATTCAATGAAAAATATAATTCTTCAAATTCTTCATGCTAAATTTTATCTGAGATTTAAATGACTACTTTCATATTTATATGACAAATATATATATATATATATATATTCCCTCATTTTTTCATGAAAAAAATTATTAAACAAAGTTATCTACAATGTGGAGATATCACACATTTGTCTACATATTATTTATTGACGAAATCATCAGTTTCACCATATCGTACAAGGAAACTCCACTTATTTAACATTAAACACAAAGATACACAACATATAACACAAACATGCACACAATAAAACACGGAAAGCCCTGAACACCCATAAAAGTATATAAGTGCCCGTTTGGGATAACTTTTAAAGTTTTTAAAAGTGTTTTTTTTATAAAGAACGTATTTTTTATAACTATGAAAAACACTTTTAAACGTTTTTATAAAGTTATTTCAAACGAGCCCTAATACTCTTTTTGATAACTGGTAATAAAATTAAGGTTCGTTGAGATGGGATGCAATGTTCCTGGTGAGTCCAATCATCAAGTCCACATATTTGTATGGTTGAGGGATATCCTCTTTGAGCTTTTCATATTCGATAGTCAATATGGCCCTGCAATGATTAGCACCCTTTGGCACAACACGATAGATCGGTTTGAAGGTCTTGTAATACTTGAAAGGGTCTCCTTCTAACCCATTCAGTGTCACAGATAAGTTCTGGTCGTCGAATTCGACTCGCTCTTTGAAAACACCAGATTCTGATCCATCTGATAAATTTTTCATAATGAAAAAAAGAAAAGAAAAGAAATAAGTGTTAAAATTTTCTATAATATTATTATCTATTTCATTATTCTAAAAGGTAATTGATTGTGTATGGGTAATTATTTCACAGAGTTACTATTGATTGAGAATACATGATATATCATTAATCTACCTCCTTATATAGTAAAATTGATAAATATGCAAACTTTATTGGTTACTAGAATTTTCTGTCATATTTGTAAATATAACGATTTAAAAAAAAATATTTATAACATTTAAAAAAATATCACTCATGTGAACTACTAAAATCAGTGATAATTTGTATAAAAGTGAATCAATAATTACAAGTGTAAAATACCAAGTGATAAAATGATCTAGTAAAATAAGTGATTACATGTAGAGAATAAAGGCAAATTTGAAATATTACGTATGTAAATTTGGATTTTATGCTATATTTATAATAAATAATTTTTTGAATAAATATTGGAGTTGATTCTGCCATATATGTGAGTGCCGTTATAAAAAAAATAATAAATTTATTATGATAGAAAGGAAATAGGGAGAAGGAAAGAAGAGTGTATACCTGGAGTAGTATAATGCCAGACCTTAACAGAGCCATGACCATGAGAGGCCCAGTCATCTTTATCATGGAGTTTAACTGCTTGTATGATTTGGGGAGAAATGTTTGGAACGTGGAAGGCTTTGTCTTTGAATATTTTGTAGAATTTTTCAGCTGGTGCGTTTATATCTATCTCACCAGTCACTTTTCCAGAGAGAGCCATTTTTTTTTACTTCTTTTTCTTTTTCTTTTTTAATGCAATCTATTATGAAAAAGATGGAGACATTGAGTGAGTGATCGTTGATTTTCCTTTTATAGGATCAAATTTGAAACCATATAGTTATTGCTATTTATTACATACTTGGATTTATGTTAATTATGTTGAGGAAGACAATAAAAGCAATCGGTGGAAATTGAGAAAAACAACAAAAGAAAAGAAGATCCCGAGGAACATGATTATCTTTGATCTTATTTATCAACTACAATATAAGTCGATTAATTAATTTATTAAAATGTGATTTTAAAGAAAATATTTGATTTATGATTTAGGGTTTATAAATAATATTTGATTTATAAATCGATTCTCAAAAAACAATTATAAATAAGTATTTCTCTTAAAATACTTCTCTTAAATATTTATAGATGAAACTCTTAATTAGTAGGGAAATTTAGGAGAATACTTGCCTCTTGACAAAGCAGGAGAAGATCCGCCTTCTTTCCATTTCTAATGGTTAAAAAATAACAAGAAATAATTAATATTTAATTTTATTAATAAAATGGGACCCATTGATTTACTTTTAACCAACTGAAAAAGAACACGTAAACGAATAAAAATGTTAGAATTTCAAAACACGAGTATATCAATCAATCACTATTAGTATATCCGTGGATAGTCGACTAATAAACTATCATTGATATATTAATAGTTCACTGATATACTAATAGTGATTTGACTTATATACTAAGAATTTTTGAAATTCTAACATTTTTATAAATATTATTTTTTCTAATAAATTTGTAAATATTATAAATTTTTTAACATATTTGAAATTGTCCCTAATTAGTATTTATTTTAAAATGTTTAACTTAAAATATTTTTAAGAGAAGTTATACCAAACAGACCGTTACTAAAATTATCTTAAACGATAGATGAAAATTGACGATTGTTTAATAGATATCAATAATATTGGTTATTAATTTTTAATTATTATAATAATCATTTTATACCATGAAATAATCTATCAAATATTTAAATAATTTCAATACTTTTATAAAATATACCTTTAATTAATGATATTTATGATTCAAATATTATATAAACCTCACCTATCTTCGTAATTCGTTGATTCTTGAAAAGGTAGGAGAAGATTCAAAATTCTCTTCAAACAAAACCCACTATAAATAAATATTACGTTAACTATAATTTGATTACCTTATAAAAATTTAAACATTATTTTCTTAATAGACATTTCACCATCGGCTCCATTCAATAGTCATGCCTTTTACCTCCCATCAAGACCATATTTATAATTTGAAATTTGAATGTAACATTCATATTTTGTTTAACACTCATATTTTCATGAATATTTTAAAGTTGCAAGTATTTTAAAGATTGCTGAATAGGAGATATTGTATAGTTTGAGTTCCTATTTTAACAGAATTAATTAGTTAATTATTGGTTCGATACAACTCTTGTTATATAAGTTTAACTAACCCCTTTTTTTATCTCATTTTACAATTAAAATAAATATTGTGAGTTTTTTAAGCTCAAACTCAAAATATGATAATTTATGGATGAAGTGAGGATGGGAGTATTATTCATGCCAATAATTTTTTTTAAAGTTATTATATTAAATTAGAGAGAAAAGACTTAGAATGTATTAACTCATAAAAACGAAATAAATACCTAACCACTTAACCTACGCCATATTTACTTCTAGTAAATTTTTCACAAATAAATAAATACAAAACTTTAATGGGTAAAGTCTGATTTTTTTTTTTTTTAAAATTCAAACTAATCTTTGGATAAAATTCTGGAATATTCAAAATAAAATGTAGACTTTAATTAAGAAATGTAAATCAAGAACAAGTTTCAAAGTTTGAACTTAAAAATTTAGATAAAATTTTGGACACGGTTTTGAAAATGTTTGGATAAGATAGAAATTACATGAATGCTTTCAAGACAAAAGAAAATAAATGTTAAACTAAATGACATATATCTACGGGAGAGAGAAATATACTTAGATCAGATTTTTAACAACCCAACATGTATAATCAATCAAATTGCCACGCATATGTTTTTCCCACCCCATTTATTAATTCCAACTATAACCAAGGCTGACCATTTTAATTTAAGAGGAGATAATTTTGTTATATTAATTTCGTCCATATCCTATTTTATTTGAATTCCTTATTTTCAGCAATTTATATTTGTATTTTTTATTATCATTATCTTCTAATTTTTGTATACGATCGTCTTAAACATATATATTTTTTTTTTTAATTTTACCGTTAGGTCAATTGTCTTTCTTATCTTATTGCTTAGTACTTCCATTTTTTTATTACATTGTTTGATTCTCCTTCCACATAAAGTGTGTGTTAGGGAATGATAGAGTCGTGTTAAGATAGCTGAATGATGTAAGAAGACAGCGGTTCAAACTTAATTATTACTCTTTTCAAGATCAATTGAAGCTAATAGTGTTGGGAAGGAATGATAGGTTCGCGCGCCTAAAATTCACACACAAGAACGATAATGCGGAATAACAATAAAGTAAAAGGGAAGAAATACGACACTGAAATTATACTGGTTCACCCCAATTGTTGGGCTACGTCCAGTTGGTACCCCTGCAGATTTCACTATGATGAATAAGAGAGATACAGTGGAAATATTCAATACACTCAACCGTGTATTACGCTCAAAAGCCCCCAAGAAAGAAAACTCTTTCTTTTACAATATTTCTCACACTCTCACCAAAGCCACTTTGTTTTTCACTCACACTCGAAGCAAACTCGCCCCACTTTTGATCCTTGGCAAATTGATCTCACGCGCTTGTTGAAGAACAACGCCTCACCAATAAATAGACTGCCAAAACGTGGAGCACAGGGAAGGACTTCGAATTCATGAGCAAGCCACCGCCTCCAAGTTGCAACTCATCCAATAGGAATTGAGTTAATAGGCTTGGGCCAAAGGGCTTTTAAATTTCTTTGATTTGGCTTTATAATATAACAATCTCCCACTTGAAGACAACATAAAAAAATATCATGTCTTCACTGCAAGCGATAGCGACCCCTCTGTACTAGTTTGTGAGAAATCCAACTGAAGTTGCACACAACTTCAGTTTCTCTGTTGGAATTGTCTTGGTAAACATATTTGCCAGATTCTGACTACCAGGAATCTTTTTGAGTACCAAAACGTCATCTTCCAACACCGATCTGATAAAGTGGGACCTCACTTGTATGTGCTTTGTTATGGCATGAAAGATAAGATTCTTTGCCAGATGAATAACACTCTGATTATCACAATGCAATGTCCTTTTCGCAATGTCCCTTTTCCCTGTTTCTGGCCGAGTTCCTCTAAAAAGGACTGAGCCATATCATCTCTTTACTGGCTTCTGTAACTGCAACATACTCAGCCTCTGTCGTCAAAAGAGCCACTATCTTCTGCAACTTAGACACCCAACTAATAGTTGTACCCCCCAAAGTATAAACATACACAGTAGTACCTTTTCTGCTCTCAATACCACCTAACATATCTGCATCCACATAACCTTGCAATCTAAGATCTGACCTTTTAAAATACAAAGCATAATCAGTTGTTCCCCTCAAATATATGAATACCCACTTGACAGTTTCCCAATGATGCTTCCCTAGATTACTCATATATTTGGTCACAACTCCCACTACATGTGCACTGTGTGGTCTAGTGTAAACCATGACATACATAAGCCTGCCTATAGCTGAAGCATAAGGCACTCTATCCATGTGATCTCTTTCTTGCCCAGAAGTGGGTGAATACTCTTTAGATAATTTAAAATGAGAAGCTAAAGGAGTACTCATTGGTTTTGCATTCTCCATGTGAAATCTGCTCAAAACATTTTTCAAATATTCTGCCTATGACAAAGCCAATAAACCATTAGATCTCTCAATCCTCATCCAGATGATCTGTTTAGCAGCACCTAAATCTTTCATAGAAAACACTTTTGGTAATCACTTTTAAGTTTATCAAACTCCTGTTTGCTAGCCCCTGCAATCAACACGTCATCGACATACAAAAGCAGTATAATGTAAGAATTACCCTTATGTCTGATGTAGCAACAACGATCTGCCTAACATCTCTGGAAACTGTTGCAACTCATAAAATCGTCAAAATTCATATACCACTGTCTAGGATCCTGTTTGAGACCATACAAGCTCTTCTGAAGTTTGCACACTATTTTCTCCTCTCTCTGTACTACAAATCCCTGGGGTTGAACCATGTAAATTTCTTCCTCTAAATCACCATGGAGGAAAGCCGTTTTTACATCTAACTATTCCAAGAACAAATTTTCTTGTGGCACTATTGATAATACAGTTCTAATGGTAGTCAATTTAACAACACGAGAAATATTTCATTAAAGTCAATACCTTCCTTTTGTTGAAAGCCTTTGAATACAAGCCTTGCTTTATATCGTTTGCTACCATCAGGTTCCTACTTTATTCTGTAAACCCATTTATTATGCAAAGCTTTCTTATCCCTAGGTAACTCAACAAGTTTCCAATGTCTGATTTTTCATCAATGAATCCATCTCATCCTTTATGGCAAGCTTCTACTTGACAGAGTCTTCCATATGAATCGCCTCATCATAACACTCAGGCTCACCTATAGCAGTCAATAAAATACAGTCAAGTGAAGGAGAATACCTCTGTGGTAGTCTAATAGTCCTACTAGATCTCCTAGCAACTGTAGGGGGAGTTATTGGAACTGGTTCGGTCTCAATAACTTCTTACTCTGGAGTAATACTTGCTGGGGTTTCTGCCCTAACACTTATATAATCCAATAAAAACTATAAATAAATAAAGAAATTATTAATTAGTAATATTTTACATTGACATTTATTATTAGCTTAATAAATGTAATTCATCATAAGATCCAGAGTTACTTATGATAACTTAAAGTGAGCATATGATGCGGGAAGATTCACTTAAGTGTAACTCAAATAGTCTGTGGTATATGAATAAAGGTTGGGTGCCTTATTTTTGGTAACACCACTAACACAGCCCATTTGTGAATTGGCACAAGTGATCTCATCTGGATCGCTCATGTAGAGACATGTGAGTGGGGGTGTTACTGCAATAGAGATTGTAGTAGACTGGACTAAGATAAACTTACTGCCTTCTGAGAAAGTCGTTATAGAAAGACACTTCGTTTATCAACCGGTTGATCATGTACAATTGATCTTAATCCTGAGTGGATTACGAACTCCTGTTCGCAAGAGTCAAACCTTTGATTTGCATAGGTGAGAGTGACTCGATATAGTTCACTCAATATGCCTCCCACTTTAGGGATTGCATCTTACTTATAGCTGGGAACGTAATTACACAAGAATTGGAATTCACTCTTTTCCATATAGAAAAATAGATAAGTAGTTCCCTTATGGACTGATTCGGTCTTGAACAGCGGGGCCCTATATTCCTCTGATCAAGGAAAAGGTTAAAGACGCATAATAGAGATTGTGTAAGGTTGTTCATTGGAGAATCAGTTGGGCTTAAGGAACAAGATGTATCATGGAGGTTAATACAGTGTAAATACCTAGCCATGGATACGAACTAACTTGTGAAGGATCAAAGTGTAGTTAATGATATTAGCCAATGGACATAACTATGTCTATAGTACTAAGAGTGCAACTCTAGATATTTAGTGGAGTTATCAAGGATTTAATGAATAAGAATTAATTGATTGAAAGAGTTCAATCAATGTAATTCTAGATCATTGGAGCTTAGTCCTATAGGTCCATTAAGTCCTCCGAGCTAATGCATGTAATTGAGAACATAAATCAATGATGATTAATTTCTTTGGAAAAACGATTTCAAGCATTTGATTTGAAGTTGTTAAATCAATTAAGGCAAATGCAAATAGAGGAGTCTATTTGATTAATTAAATAAAATTAAATAGAAGAGTCTATTTAATTATTTAATTAATGGTGAAATTAAATAAAAGAGTCTATTTAATTATTTATTAAATAGACACTACAAAAAAAAAGTCAATTTGCGACCAGAAGGTTGTTTCTATAGTATAATGCGACCATAAAAGCGACAAACATGGTGGTGGCAAAAAAGCTGGTTGTTCCAGAATTTTGTGCGACCGGATAGTTACAAAAATACGACCAGGCATGTTTGGTCGCAAAAAAGTCAACAGTTTGCAAAAATGACCAGATGGTCGCTTAAAAAAGTGACCATCTGGTCGTAATTTAAGTTGAAGATAAGTGACCAGTTGGTCACATGCAACGGTGACCACGAGGTCATTTTTATAAGCGACCAAATGGTCACTTTTTTAATAAGACAAAACGCGACCAGATGGTCGTTTTGTTTAGGGATAAAATACGACCATCTAATCGTTTATCTTCTAGGGTACATGCGACCATCTGGTCGTATTTAATAATTTTTTTTATTTATTCATTTAGATTACAATAATTAATTATTAATTATTTATTTAATTAATATTAAAAATTAATAATAAAAAATTGGAATTAAAATAAAATATATATAAATAAAATATTCAAAAAATGTTATATACAAAAGAAATCATCCTGGAACTACTGCGGAGGGGCAGGGGGTGGCGGAGGCGGCTTCGATGATGAATGGCCGCTGTCTTGGGATCTTAAGAACGCAGCCAAAGCTGCTGCGACCTGGGCCTCGACCTGTGCCTACATATCCGCCTCAATAACAACGACTTGAGAAACGAAGTCGTTGCGCATATCATCCATGTCGGTGTGAAGCTGCTGAACCTCCTCGCGCAGCTGCTGCTGAACCAGATAAGGGCCGAAGCTAGTGCTCGCTCTGCTCCGCTGAGGCCGAGGCACATCCGCGTAAAGGCGTCTCCCGTACGAGTCGAGCCCAGCAACAGATCAATCTGGACGAACGCCTCCAGCAGCCTCCAAGAACGCTTGTTGACGGTCTTCTTGAGTCGGTTGTGAGTCGGGTGTGGGCAACCTTTGACTCAAAGACTCCTTGAAACGGTCCTAAATATTTAAAATTCAGAAAATATGTAAAAGTTAGAAAATAGTGAACAAATTCTAATTAATAATTGAAAAAACATATTAAATACTTGAGTTTGTTGCGCATTTTCATCGACGATCGTCTCGTCCTTCTTCGTGTGAAGGACTAAGTGCAGCTCATCAGGCGGAATAGGACGGTCGTACTTTTCTTCCTAAACATATTATAAAACGAGACAGAAATTAAATTAATAAATAATTGGAAAAAAAACAAAATAATGACGTGAAAGAAAAAGGACAATTACTTACCAATAGACGATGGTGCTCGTCGTGATGCTTCACGCCATCGGTGTGTTTCCTCGGGTTCTTGGCCCAGTCGCCCTTATTCTTCGTCGACACTTTTTTTCCCTCCTAAGACTGCAAGCTCGCGAGGAGCCGGGCATACTCCTCCTCGCTCATCAACACAGGCCAGTTTTCAGCTTGCTTTTGCCGCGCCCGATACATGTGGTCCTTGAATCGATCCTGTACGTGCCTGTCCCATAGAGGGAACATCCGATTGTCCGTGACATCGGGATCGATCATAGGAAACTTGCCCTGAAAAAATTTGAAATAAGAAAACGTTAAAGTAATAAATTGATTGTTAAAAATTTATAAATTAATTAATTATAAAAATAAGTGAAGTTATTTACCTTCCAATTGTCGTACATCCGACGCTTCTCCGTCGTCGGAATCTTCGTCCAACGAAGCTCGCTGGGTAGAGGCATGCTCAGGAGGACCTGACGAAACTGATTTGAAGCGATTTGATGCGGCTGTATTGTGCAAAAAAAAAAATTAAAAATATTAGTGATATTAGGTTATAAATAACATGAATATTAAATTAAAAAAAAATACTTGTCTACTTGCGTATCCCCTTCTATCCGAAGGGTCGGGTTGACGGGGGCCTGAGGACGCCTGGTGCCAGAAGTGGATGCTCTCCCTGGATCGGGCCTGGTGCCAGAAGTAGATGCTCTCGCTACAGACGTGGCTGGAGCCGGTGAGTCCTCCCCCAAACGCGGTGTCGCACTGCGACTCCTGGATCGCCGGAGGATATGCAGGGTCGGGATTGTCGCCCAACCGTAAGATCTCGCCCAGGTGGCAGATGAGTCCAGTCCTCCTGGAGAACTGTGCAACTCCGGTGCGTCATCCTCTGGCGGCAGAGTGCGGTCCTACGCATCATCGCCAGACATCGGAGGACGACGTTGGCATGTCATTTTCCTAATCAAACTAATTAAATTTAATTAATTAATAATTTATTATTTAATGTAAATTTATTAATTAAGTATATTAAACTAAATTAAATTAAAATATTTAATTAATTAAACTAAACTAAACTAAAGTAAATTAAATTAATTAATTAAAGTAAGTAAACTACACTAATTATTTAACTAAATTAACTAATTAAATTAAAGAAAAATAGTTAACTAAGTAATTAAAATAATCTAATCTATTTAATTTACTAAATTAAACTAAATTAAATTAATGAATTAATGAAACTAAAGTAAATTAAATTAATTAAAGTAAGTAAACTACACTAATTATTTAACTAAATTAAATTAATTAATTAATCAAACTAATTAAATTAAATTAATTAAAAAAAAGTAAAGTAAAGTAAACTAATAATGTGACTAAATTAAATTAATAATTTATTAAACTAAATTTAATTAAGTAATTAAAATAAAATTAATTTATCTAAATTAAATTAATTAACTAATTACGTAACTAAATTAAACAAATCAGATAAAACTAAACAAATTAAATAAAACTAAACAAATTAAAGTAACTAAACATAATTAATTAAGTAATTAATTACACTAATTTAAATCTAAACTAAATTATTCAATTAAATTTAACTTAATTTAACGGAACTAAAACAATTTATAATAACTTAAAATGAAAACAAAAACTAACCACGAATACGCTACCAGGTTTTGGAGGTTTTTTAAACTGGAATGGGTGAAAGAACGGGGAACGGAAAAAGTAAGAACGAACGGGGGACGGGAAAGGGCAAAAAGCAATGGGGGAACGGGAACCGGGGAAAGAGAGAAAAGGAAAGAAAAGAGAGAAAAGAATTCGGTGGGGGAGGGGGGAAGAATAGGCTGGGGCGTTTAAATCAAAAATTGCAACCATCTGGTCGCAATTTCGTAATTATGACGAAAAACGAAGAGTCACTCGATTACGACCAGATGGTCGCATTTTGTTTAAAAAATACGACCAGATGGTCGTATTTTCATAAAAATGCGACCAACTAGTCGTAAGTGTGTCATTATGACCAACAGTTATCACATCACACTTCCCATAAAAAATTGCGACCAAATGGTCGTAATTTTCAAATTCACCGCCATCGATTGCGACCAAATGGTCGTAATTATCAAATTCACCGCAAAAAATTTCATGAAAATTTAAATTTACTGCTGAATAAAGCGACCAGATAGTCACAAAATTACGACCAAATGGTCGTAAATTAATACAAATTTTTAAAAAACTTAAGTCTAGATTTTCAAAGTTACGACCATATGGTCGCATTTTAGTTCAAATTGCGACCATATGGTCGTAAAAAAAAAAAAAAAAAAAAAAAATATATATATATATATATACATATATAAATTAATAAATATAAATTAATGGAGATTAAAAAATATTTAAATATATTGTTTAATGAAACACAACAATGACGATATTATAAAACATACAGTGAATCATATAAATTTACAAACTATATTATTCCTCATCCTCAGTTTCTTCAATTATTGCTTCTTCTTCTTCTTCTTTTTCTTCTTCTTCATCGTCTCGAATAAATTCAGCATCAATGTCACGTTCGCGAGAAGTGGAAGCATTTGTATCGTCATCATGAAATGTTATCGTTCCATCATTCAAAGGACATGCGGTACCTGCATTCTGGCCATCGTCGATTGCACGACATATTATCTGATCTTTTTGAAAAGCACCAGCTTCGTCTACATGGTCGTCTTTCTCGGATAGGTTTTCTTCTACCTGGCGTGGTTTAACTTTACAAAAAACTAACCAATCTGTTAGATCTCGTCTATTACTCGGATAGTTCAGGTAATAAAGTTGAATCGCCTGTGAAGCCAAGACAAACCTATCAGCGGTGCGCATATGCTTGTACTTATTTACCTCAACGATTTGTAAATGATCAATCTTACGGACTCTGCCTCGTCTGGTTGTCTCGAACCAAGTGCAGTTGAACAGAACAATGCGTTTTAGCGACGGACTTGCGTATTGAATCTCAAGAATCTCATCGATTACTCCAAAGTGATCGTCTTCGGTGCCGAACACTTGACCTTTTATGCAAACACCACTGTTGTTTGTTGCCCTGTTAACAGAATGCGCCTTCGTTTGAAATCTGATTCCGTTACCGATGTATCCAGTATATGACCTTGCAATTCGTGCAAGTCCCTTTGCCAAAGAAATAATGCGAGGATCATCTACCGGTAACGTAGGAGGGGAGTCCACCTGTCATTCAGCACACATAGAGCATAATTAGAAGGATATAGTATTTTTCAACAAATAACTTGACATGATATTTTTGACAATATCAAATAACTCACGTATGCACTGAACCAGGAATGAAACTCCTTCACGATTATTGACTCCTCCTCAGCGGCTGTAAGACTAACTCGTGTCATTTGAACGTATACGTTCAGAAATAGTCTGTATGTTAGGAAAATAGTAAGAAAATATTTTAAATAGTTATGATTGTTAAGTCAATGGAATAATGTAACGTTATGAGAACTCACTCGATGTAAGGCTCGAATTCTGGGCAGTTGCATAACACGTAGCTCTGCATTACGTGATACTCATAATCGGTCAACGACCTACGCACTGATCTTCCAACTGTCATGCTAGATTCAGTAAATATGGGCAGGTCATTTACGTCAACACCTTCAAGTAAATTTTTGACAAGGTTTTGTGTCGCTGGCCGAAACTGCTCAGCAATGTGTTGATCAAAGTAGTATGAACAAAACGTGGTAGTCTCTTGCGTCAGGTACGCACTACAGATAGATCCTTCGACTCTTGCTTTATTTCCGACCGTCTTTTTCAACCGACGTAAGTACCTGTGCGTACAAACAATTAAGTAAACCTCTGATAAGTTTAACATTAAAAAACTTGAACTATATACAAAGTAAGTGTGCTAACCTTTTAAATGGGTACATCCAACGATAATGGACCGGACCCCCTAAGAATGCCTCATATGGAAAATGCACTGCAAGATGCTCCATTGAGTCAAAAAAGCCAGGTGGGAACATTCGCTCCAACTTACAGATAATAACAGCGATCTTCGAACTCATTGAAGCGACAGTAGCTTCAGTCAGCTCTGTACAAGTCAAGTCCCTGAAAAAAACACTCAACAGGGCAAGCGGCTCCCAATGTCTATTCTCTAGGAACGGTCTGAACGCGATGGACATTAATCTTTTCATGAATACATGACAGTCGTGGCTTTTCATCCCGAACATGACATGTTTTTGACTGTTATACACCGACTCAGATTCGGAAACGTATTCATTAGGGAATTTGATGGATTTGATCCACTTAAATAGTGTTTTCTTTTCATCCGTCGTCAACATGTACTTTTCTTTTGCGTAATTATCATTGTCGTCAGGCTCTAACTCAGGACGGTTACATATCTCCCGTATATCGTATCGTGCCTTCAGATTGTCCTTTGTTTTACCAGGAACGTTCAAAACCGTATTGAAAATGTTGTCGAAGAAGTTCTTCTCGGTATGCATTACATCCAGGTTGTGTCCGCAAAGTAGATCTTCCCAATACGGTAGATCCCAAAAAATACTCCGTTTCTTCCAACCCGTGTTTTTTCTAGCCGCATTGTTTGCAATCTCTCCACCTTCCACTATAATCTTCCGCATCCCTATAGGATCTATACCGTGCAAAATCTGCCTTCCACTGTACATTATCGGGGGGGCTTCCTTTCTTACTCGCTGACCCTTCTTCTAGTCAGTACCGTTTGAACTAAACGCGTGATTCAATGGCAGAAATCGACGATGGCAATCAAACCAATAGGTTTTCCGACCGTATCTGAGGTAAAACGCATCTGTGTCTAGCATGCAATGTGGACATGCGTATTTATCAGCCGTACTCCATCCTTTAATAGAGGATGAGGATCGATATTCACAATTATTAACTAATGAACTAAGCAAAACAGTAACAAAACTCATACTCAAGAAATAATGAACGTGAACGCAACATACCTGACAACATTGAATACGCAGTAAAGTCACTAATCGTCTAGATTAACGCTGTGCGCAATAAGAAATTTTGTTTCTTCTAGATGTTGTACGTCATGACACCATCTGTTCACAAACTCTTCAACTCTGCGATAAGTGGTTGCAAATACACATCCAGTGTCTGTTTTGGATTTTTCGGGCTAGGTACAATCACTGTGAGAAAAATCACCGGGTCTCTCATACACATTGAGGGTGGCAAGTTATATGGGGTTACGGTCATCGACCAAACTGAATATTGCGCCCTGGATGCCCCGAACGGGTTAAAGCCATCTGTGCATAAGCCCAATCTCATGTTTCTCGGATCTTGGCAAAATCAGGATGACAATTATTTAAATGCTTCCAAGCCGCAGTGTCTGAGGGATGTCACATAACACCTTCATCCTGTGAATGCTCGTGATTCTATCTCATGTGGGAAGCTGTGACATCCGATGCATACAACCGTCGCAGACGTGGGATCAGCGGTAAATAGAACATGCGGGCGTACTGAATCATCCCGCATTTCCCCTATTTATATCTTGGAAGAAAACAGAATTTGCAGTGATGCAGATCCGCATCCACATCCTAGTAGACCATGCATCCGTTCGACACAAATCTATCATCTCTATGAGTAACCCGAGTCCCTCCACTAGCTTTTTCATATTGTACAAACTGTGCGACATCAGGTTTTCTTGTGGAGCGCATTGACGAAACCACGATGCAATCGAATCAATCCTCTGCCAGGTAATTATACTGTGCTTTTATATTTAAAAGTTCTGTAGCAGCAGCAAGTTGACTAACCTGACAACCTTCGTACAACGGTCAGCTCGCTGTCTTCAGCAGCTCGTGCATCTTACGTGCTTCCAGATTCATTTCTTCTTCAACAACCCCTTCTCTTTCGTCGTCTACGTTCAAACTTATATGATAACTTTCATTGCCGCCCCCTTATCCCGTACCACAATATCATTTGCTGCATCTGACTATACTGCTGTATTTCATTGGGTTCTTCGACGACAACATCCGCATTCGAGCTGCTACCCTCTTACTGTCTTGTTTCCTGTACTGTAGCGTCGAACATTTCCCTCGTCTCCCCATGATACACCCAGTGATAATAATTCTCCACAAATCCTCGACTATAAAATGAACCTTGAAATATGGAACCGGTATAATTTTCCTATTGTCGCATTTTCTGCACAGACATTGTAGCTTTTCACCATAATTCACGTAATAGACAGTTGTCTTGCAAAACTCAACAAAATGTTCAACCCCGGCCACGAACTCATCGTTCAAATACCCGTCTATCAAACGAATATACATCCATTCTCTCATTTTTCTTTTTTCCTATCTTTACAAACAATGGGAGGAGGAGATTTTATAATGCATTCTTTTGCTTAATTGCGACCTTATGGTCGCAAAATTACTACCACCTGATCGTATTTCTCCCGCCAAAATTTCCCGCATTTTTTTACTACCAAGTAGTCACTTCTAGTCACAAATTGGTGACCACATAGTAGCAAAAATACTACCATTTGGTCGTATTGTTCCAGATATTTTTTGCTACCAGTGGTCACTTGGAGTCACAAATTGGCGACCACATGGTATCTTTCTTCCGGTCAAAATTACGCATCTCTTCTATCTACCAGTGGTCACATTTGGTCACAATAAATGCGACCAGATGGTCACTTCCAAAGGCGACTAGTTGGTAGCTTGCTTCCCTACAAAATTACGCGCCTTTTTTTTGCTACCAAGGTATATTTGTAGTCACAAAAATGCGACCACTTGGTTTTCTTTTAGGTGACCAAATGGTCGCTTATTTCGCGCCATAATTTTGTGCCATTTGTTGCTACCAAGTCATATTTTTAGTCACAAAAATGCGACCACTTGGTCGTTTTTCTATGTGACCAAATGGTCGCTTCTTTCGCGCCATTTTTTATGACTACTTCTAATGTTGGTCGCAATCTGGTCGAAAAGAAAGTGACCAGATGGTCACTTCGAGTCAACCTTCAAAAGTGACCAAATGGTCACAAAAATACTACCATTTTTTCTTGGTCGTAAATGGCTGGTCGCATTTTGACTTTTTTTTTTTTGTAGTGAGAGGAGTCTATTTAAATATATAATAGAGAGATTAAATAGAGGAGTCTATTTAATTAAATTAATTTTGATGTTGTCAAAAATTAATGGGGATTTAAATAGAGGAGTCTATTTAAATATTTAATTTGAAGAAGTCAAATTAAAGAGGAAATAAATAAAAGAGTTTTATTTATTTATTTATTTAGTGGAATTGTTCTATTAAATAGAAAGAGAAATAAAATGCCCAATATCGTCATGGAGATGACGTTGTGGGCATGTGACCCACGGGTAGGGTCACACGCCCTATTGGTTAAATGGTAACCAATTATTTACATTTTATTTTAACTAAAATATATGAATATATTAATGGTTAAGATATGGAATAATTATTTTAAATTAATAATGATTAATTTAAATAAAAGATATGGGATTATCTTATTCTGGAATAAGATATTATATCTTAATTATTTAAAATATATTTTAGAATATCTTTATTAATTATTTGATAATTAAAAAGATATTCAAAGATTTTCTGAGGTCTTGGTTTTCCTACAAATAGAACCTTTGGGGTGACCCCAAAACGCACACTGTTAAGCAACCAAGAGAAGGCTCAGAAAATTCCTCTCCATTTCTCATTGCCGCCGCCGCCCCTAGGGTATAGGGAAGAAGAATTTTTTTCTTCCCTTTTCCTTTTTCCAAAGAGGATAGTGCCCACGCATCGATTCTCTTTTGTGTTTAGTGAGGAAGATCTTTTTGGTGGTCCCAGGATCGTAACCATTGAACAACGAGGAAGAGCCAGACACTCCTCGACAAGGGTAAGTTTTCGATTTTATGCATTTAGAATTTTGTTAATATTATACTGTAAGGAAAGATTCTTGGGACTTCCGTTTTGAGAAATCTTATAGAGGCCTCAATCCCAACAATACTGTCTTCAACCTCTGCAGTTTCTGTCTCAATCTCTTGAAGATCCTCTAACTGAATAACCTCAGTAGACTTTCCATCTATCTTCGATCCTCCTACCTCAACTGCCCTATTCTTGTAAAGAACCTGTTCATTGAATATCACATCTTTGCTTGTGATTATTTTCCTGTTCTGGTCATCCCATAATCTATAACCAATCTCAGCACCGCCATATCCAATAAAATAACATTTAGTGGATTTTGCATCTAACTTGCTTCTGTCATGAATATTAACATTCATGACATAAGCAAAAACCTTTAGATGGGAAAGGTTTACCTGCTTATCGCTCTAGACTTCCGCAAGAAATTTGAAGTCTAGTGGTGTGGAAGGACTCCTATTGATCAAATTGGCCGCTGTACTGACTGCCTCTGACCAAAACA